>OU342649.1:7016242-8216242 GCA_910589605.1 Chrysoteuchia culmella
TTCTTCTCTAATCTTCTCTATCTTATCCTTATTCTTATCTTATCTATCTATCCTATCTTATCTTATCTATCTCCTATCTTATCTTATCTTATCTTATCTATCCTTATCATATCCTATCTATCATATCTTATCTTATCTTATCTTATCCTTATCTATCTTATCTTATCTTATCTATCTTATCTTATCTTATCTTATCTTATCTTATTCTTATCTTATCTTATCTTATCTTATCTATTATCTTATCTTATCTTATCTTATCTATCTATCTTATCTTATCTTATCTTCTCTATCTAATCTTATCCTTATCTTATCTATCCTATCTTATCTTATCCTATCCTATCTTATCTTATCTTATCTTATCTTATCTTATCTTATCTTATCTTATCTTATCTTATCTTATCTTATCTTATCTTATCTTATCTTATCTTATCTTATCTTATCTATCTTATCTTATCTTATCTTATCTTATCTTATCTTATCTTATCTATCTTATCTTATCTTATCTTATCTTATCTTATCTTATCTTATCTTATCTTATCTTATCTTATCTTATCTTATCTTATCTTATCTTATCTTATCTTATCTTATCTTATCTTATCTTATCTTATCTTATCTTATCTTATCTTATCTTATCTTATCTTATCTTATCTTATCTTATCTTATCTTATCTATCTTATCTTATCTTATCCTATCTTATCCTATCTTATCCTATCTTATCCTATCTTATCCTATCTTATCCTATCTTATCCTATCTTATCCTATCTTATCCTATCTTATCTTATCTTATCTTATCTTATCTTATCTTATCTTATCTTATCTTATCTTATCTTATCTTATCTTATCTTATCTTATCTTATCTTATCTTATCTTATCTTATCTTATCTTATCTTATCTTATCTTATCTTATCTTATCTTATCTTATCTTATCTTATCTTATCTTATCTTATCTTATCTTATCTTATCTTATCTTATCTTATCTTATCTTATCTTATCTTATCTTATCTTATCTTATCTTATCTTATCTTATCTTATCTTATCTTATCTTATCTTATCTTATCTTATCTTATCTTATCTTATCTTATCTTATCTTATCTTATCTTATCTTATCTTATCTTATCTTATCTTATCTTATCTTATCTTATCTTATCTTATCTTATCTTATCTTATCTTATCTTATCTTATCTTATCTTATCTTATCTTATCTTATCTTATCTTATCTTATCTTATCTTATCTTATCTTATCTTATCTTATCTTATCTTATCTTATCTTATCTTATCTTATCTTATCTTATCTTATCTTATCTTATCTTATCTTATCTTATCTTATCTTATCTTATCTTATCTTATCTTATCTTATCTTATCTTATCCTATCTTATCCTATCTTATCCGTTCGCCTGCCAGCCGGATCCGCATCCAGCAGGGCCTCCCACCTAATCATGAGGGCCTCGTCTGCTCGGCGTCTAGCCGCCAAGCTGTCCTCCGGGGCCAATGAAATTCCGCTCCTCAGCGCCTCTCTCCTCTGGAGATATGCCTCCCTCATCACCTGGGCGTCCAGCTCCCAGGGAGGAGTTCCCGCCAGCGCGCACGCTGCGTCGAAAGACATGGTCCTGTACCCCCTGACGATGCGCTTAGCGATCGCTCTCTGCGGCCGACGTAAGCATCTCCGATTTTCATCGTTGAGCTTGTCGGCCCAGACCGGCGCCCCGTACAGGGCCATGCTCCTCAGCACCCCGGCGAACAGCCTCCGGCAAGTGTCCCCCGGACCACTTGTGTTAGGGAGGAGGCGTCCCAGTGCCCCCGCCGCCTTCGTTACCTTCGGGGCCAGCTGCCGGAAGTGCTCTTCGAACTTCCAGCGTCCGTCGAGCACCAGCCCCAGGTATTTGATCCACGGGCGCAAAGGGATACGCGCTTCGTCGACCCGGATGTTCGCGTCCGCCGGAGGGCCCCTCCGCGGACCATGAAAAAACACCGCCTCCGTCTTCTCAATGGCCACGTTAAGGCCGAGCAAACGGATCCTCTCCGTCACCAGGGAGGCTCCGACCCCCGCCAACCTCCTAACATCCTCGTACGTCTTGCCCCGGACGACAACCAATGTGTCGTCGGCATAGCAGATGACTGCCATCCGGGGCAAGAGGACCCCTCTCAGCACCCAGTCGTATCCGATGTTCCACAGGAGCGGACCCAGAACCGATCCCTGTGGAACACCGCACACCATCTCCTTGGCGACAATACCTCCATCCTCCGCTGGGTACAGGACCTCCCTCTTCTCCACCGCCTTCTCCACCAGGTCCCGCAGGGCCAGGAGGGCATCCACAGTGGACCGCCTCTTGCGGAAACCGTACTGGTTGTCGGCCAGATCGGGCCCCACCGTTTCAAGGTGCCGGACGATACGCTCCGCGATAATACGCTCGAAGAGCTTCGCAGGCTCGTCCAGCAGCACCACCGGGCGATAGGCAGATGGGGAATCCAGCGGCCGTCCCTCCTTCACCAAAAGGCACAGGCGCCCCCTCTTCCACCGCCTAGGGAACACACCCGACTCGAGACAATCGCTATACAGTTCCCTAAGCGGCTCCCCAAGATGTTTTAGCGCCGATGGTAAGATGCGCGCGGGGATTCCGTCCGGGCCAGGGGACTTCTTCTTCCCCTTCAGCCTATCCACCACTACCTCCATCTCGGACTCGGTGACCGGCGTGAAGCCCGACTCCACCTCGGCAGGACGTTGAGGGGCCATTAGCGGGGCCACTAGAGGGGCATCGCGTGGGAAAAGACTCGCCACCACCCTCTCTCTGAGCTCCGGCTCCATGGACTCCATGGGGGGGGGGGGGGGCTTGATGGCGGAGCCGGTTTCGCACCATCATGAAAGGTCGTCCCCACGGGTCCAGGTCCAGTCCCGCCAGGAACTCTTCCCATGCCAACGTCTTGGCCCGGACAATCGCCATCTCGAGGTCCTTCTTGACGGCCAGGTAGGCCTCGCGGAGCGCCAACTCTTCGGGCGTCGTGACGTCGCGGCGCCGACGCCTTCGACGCCGCCTGCACCTTTGGAGGGCTCGACGCGCCCGGGTGCATGAGGCTCGTAGGGAGCTCACCTCCTCCGTCCACCAGTAGACTTGGGACTTCTCTGGTGGACCGTAGACCCGGGGCATAGCGGCATCGCATACCGCCGTGAGGGATTGTGTTAGCCGGCCTGCTCTCTCCTCGACGTCGCCGCCCCAACCGCGTCTGTCGCTGCACCAGGCTTGAACAACCGCTTCCTCCTCCGCCCTTTGTTCATTGAGCCGCGTAATTGCCCATCTCGGGAAGTGCGAGGCTACCGGGCTAGACCTAGATGAGGACCCCCCTGACCGGGGCGCGACCTCGAACCGGATGTATCGGTGGTCTGACAGGGAGTCGCCAAAATCGCCCGCCACCAACACCTGCAGAGGGGCGAGCCGCCGAACCACACCACCGATGACATCCAGCCAGCTCTCCAGCTCATCCACGGACCGATTCGGGGAGAAATAGGTACCGAGGATGGCAAACTCTCCCCAGGTCGCGGCCACAAATCCCGGACCCCTCTCTCTGACCGAGAGAGGAGAGGGAGTGGGCGACCCTTATCGGCGCCAGGATAGCGACGGTCTCATCGTCGTCCCCCACCCAGTTACGACGATTTGGTATGCAGTAGGGCTCCGACACGATTACCAGATCGGACCGCCACACCACTGCCTGCTGCATTAGCAGATCTTGTGCAGCAGCGGAATGATTGCTGTTCGTCTGGAGGATATTGAGAGGCCTTAAGGCCATTAAGGCGTCTCAATAACCTCCATGGCAACTGGTGCCCCATCAGTGGCTCCCCTAACCTTGGGGAGAGGTTTCGGCTTGACAGCAGGGGGGCGGCAGTTCTTCCCCCCCATTGTATGCTCGGCCGGCAGCTTGGCCGCCAGACAGACCGAGCATTTTGGCTCCGCCGTGCAAGTCGCTGCCTTGTGTCCGTCCTGCCCGCACCTGTAACAAGCCGCGGACCGATCAATGGTTTGCGGGCACATCCGCCGCATGTGCCCCGGCGCCATACACCTCCAGCACCGTAGCGGCAGAGCCTCCATGGCCCGAATCTGAGCACAACTCCACCCAACCATCAGCCTGGACCGATTTGATTCGACCACCACCTTGGCCGCCGCCGTCGGACACTTGACCATGGTGGTGAATAGTCCACCCGGCCCGGTTCTAAAAGGACCCACCTTGATCTGGCCCTGCGGGCACCCACCCTTTGCAGCTATAGCAGACTGAACATCCTCTGCCGTCACTGAGTCATCCAGCCCGGAAACGCGCAGATCCACGCACTTAACGGGTCTGGTGACGTCAGCGATGCCCTCCAGCGCCTCCTTCAGTTTGGACGCCATATCGTCCGCCTGCTGCGCACCCGTGGGGCCGGGGATCTCGATAATGCGAGACCCGGACTGTGTATGCTTGACAGTAAACATGTCCAGCCCCAGCTCCTGCAGTGAGACTGCCGCTCTTGCCTTTGCAAGGGCATCGGCGTAGGTGACACCCTTCGCTTGCACCTCCTCAGGTATTGTGAGGACCACCGCCGCCGTACGGGGGGGGCTCAATCTTGGGCCTTTGGGGGCCTTAGCTGCCGGCTTCTGTTTGGGCGGATTCTGTTGGGGCTTCGCCTGCGCTTTGCCCTTACCCTTGCCCTTGCCTTTGCCCTCCTTCACAGGTTTTCCCTGTTTGCCCACAACTTGCCAGGGCTCCTCCGTTGCTGGAGTAGGAGTCGACGTCACCTGTGAGTATGACGGACGGGAGGGTCCGGCCACCGCTGTATCAGGCTGAACCTGTGCCCCAGGACGAGGGGCATTTGCCGCAGCCCTTGCCGCATTTCTTCTATACGCCTCTAATGGTGGGCGGAGATTTGGGGCCGGGAAGAGTCTGCTCTCCAACCCGTCGAGCCTCGCCTGCAGCATAACGCCGACCGACTCCTGAACCGACCTACGAACCAGCTCTAAAAACTCCGCCGGACTCGAAAATTCCATGGGCTCCGGTTCGGGGCTCCTTTCCATCACATGAATCTGCGGCCTTCCTTCGAAGCGCTTTAGCTGGGGGGCCTCAGTGCTCTTTTCTTGGTAGGCCTTGCGGAAAGCCTCCATTTCCTTCTTCATGATTGACATCTCGTCCCTAAGACGAGAATTTTCCGCCGCCAGGCGCCTCACCTCGGCAGATAGGTTCGACTCGCAAAGTCATCCTATCAACTTCACGAGCCTCTCCGACGACTTCTGCACGACCGCCTTCTTGCCGACGGTAAGATGCTTGGAGCCACCGACCGCCTTCCAAACCGCGTCGATCTCCTCACGCGCCCTCTTTTGGATCTCCGAGGGGGACAGGTTCGCTGGTGGAGAACCTTCCGCCGCTTCACGGCGAAATTGAGACGACCCCCCTGAGTCGGCGTCGTCATCCTCAAAGGGAAGGTACTCATCCGAGCTATGCCGTCCCTTGTACCTCTTCTTGGCCGTAGATAGCCCGACAGAGGTATGCGCCGCAGGACCCTTGCACTTGGCTGGCACCTTCACAGGCACCTTTGACTTTAGCTTTTGCGGGGGTGACGGGGGAGGAAACCTCAGTCTTTCCGCTTTTTTTCCCGGTCGCCGCCGCAGCAGCTCTCGTCAACGAGCCCCTCTGACTTCCGACACTACCACGCTCACTCAGAGCATCCTCGATCTCGACATCGACAACTTCGTTGTCGGTCAGGTTCACACCCGACAAATCCTCCTGAGCACTGTTTATGATCGGACCCTGTGCGCTGTCCATTTGGCAGTTGGTGCCCCCCCCAGAATACGAGGGGCAGCCCGTAGCCGAAGCTACGGGGAGGGATTCTCCGACTGCGATGCAGTCGGTACCCTCCTGGGGTAGTATCTGATTACCACTTGCCATTTTCATGTTGTTGGCCCTTTACAAGGGGAAAAGAGCCATAAAATCCCACATAATTCGGTTTTTTAGAGTGGTGTCCTTCCACGCAGCCCCCACGTGAAGTGGCGGCCCCCAGCCCCTGCACCACGTGCAAGGGTCCGGTATGCACCACACAAAACGACACGCTCGCACCGCCGCTACCCGGATTGTCCAGGACGCCGGCCGAGCCCGAACTGCGCCGCCGCTACCCAGAATGAGTCTGGGACGCCGACGCAGAACCAACAAAACCGCATGAGCAGTTAAACTCCAACCACAAAGCGGTCATAACCGCGAGGTTCCCCTCCTCCCCAACGGCGTTGGTACAGGACCGACACCCTCACCGTCTGCCAGATTATTCGCCGCCACTGCAAACGATAAAAGCTCGTTTGCAGTGACGCCCAGGGTGCACCACGTGGAGGTTATCTGGCGCGCACCCCATCTTATCCTATCCTATCCTATCCTATCCTATCATATCCTATCCTATCCTATCCTATCATATCCTTTTTTTTTTTTTTGTCCCGGGGAAAATGCCTTCGCATACTACCCTCGCACGGGGAACACGGGGGTGGTTATGTGGTGTAGCCACTAAAAACCCCGGGGTGTTCCTTCCGCGCATTGGACGGGGACTGTCGGGAGAGTTGTAGCATTCAACCGAATCCCCGCCCTGCGCCTGTCCTTTCGGACTCCTCTAGGGACGCCTGGCGTCTTACTCCGGTGTGGCGCGCCGGAACACGCGGCGCGCTCTTCCACCACGGGGGTCCTGGATGGACGACGGAATTCCCCGTTCCGCCGCCCGACCCCCACTCCGAAACTAAGGCATGGGCCTTTCGCCGTCGCCTTGATTCATCGGCACATCGATGGCTTCAGCATCCATCGCTTCTTCCGTGGCCTGGCCCTGCTGAGCCGGCGGCGGTGCAGCTTTGGTCGCACCTGAAGCTTTCTTCTTGGGTGGTTTGGGGGCTTTACAGCTCGCGCCCCCAAGAACGTGTTCGGCCCTCTTCTTCGCTTCCGCACATAGCACACAGTGCGGCTTGGCTACACAGTTTTTAACCTGGTGCCCAGGTTGCCCGCATTGGAAGCATAATGCGCTCCTATCGATGTCACTTCGGCAGGCTTCCTGGACGTGCCCCGCATACAGACACTTAAAGCACCTCATGGGTCTCGGAGGCAGAAGCTTGACGCCTGCCGAAACCCATCCTACAAGTAGCTTTTTGCCACCCTCTGTGATCTTCTTAGCTGCAGCCACCGGGCATTTAACGATCGCATAAAAAAGACCGCTACTACTACGACGCAGTTCCGAGCACTTCACAACATCGTTAGCGCAGCCACCAACTTTAGCGACAGCCTCTCTTACATCTTCTGCCGACGCCGTATCCAGCCCCGTAAAACGAAGCTCCGCACACTTCATGGGCCTGTAGACCTCTGCCAAGTTTGCATCTACGACCTCCCTTAGCTTTGCCGCCATTTGGTCCGCTTTGTCAGAACCGTTTTCACCGGACACCTCCAGTATTCTGGCACCCGTTGCTGCCACCTTCATCGACACGCTGCCGAACTCGGCGAGGTTTACCTTCTTCGCCTGCATTAAAAATCAAAATCAAAATCAAAATCAAAATCAATATCATTTATTCAGTCTAGGCTGTTACAAGCACTTATGAACGTCAAAGAAGCTACGCCATCGGTTCACAAACCCTACGGCGGGAGACCTTGTAACGAGAAGAACCGGCAAGAAACTCGTCAAGGGCTGTTTTTTTCTCCCTGTTTTATTTCATACAGAGTCGTCAAATTGAAAAGTGACCTTAACATATCAGTAAGGTCAATTTCCATCACAAAAGGAAAATACTAATGAAAATATTACATTTTATGGTTATTGTAAACGTAAACAATTTTTAACTGGCAAAGAAAGACTTGTCTATCATACATTACAACATTTCCCGCACCACAAGACTACTACACTGCAAGTTGTGAGGTACATACAGGTCAGTATCAATTTATTTTAGATAAAAATATTTAGGCTTTAAGCACAGCATTAAGATAAGCAGACTGAGGTAGACCCATTTCCGCTGGCGGCACCCGTTCACGAGCATGACGCATGAACCAGCCATCGCTTCGCTCAACCATATTTTAGGGAACGTAACGACCCGCCTCACACGACACCGCCGAAGAAACGTTTGAGTGAGCATGACGTACTTCAGGTACTTATGTTAAGCTGCATAAATATAAAAAAACACAATGGCAACAGCAAAAAAAGAAAGATAAAAGTGCCTTAATGTAAGACACAACACAACCTACAATGTCACTAGAAGACGCATCAGCTGGGTCACAATCTCAATCGTAATTAAAGTTAAAAAAATAAATAAAAAAAGCTTTTATATATTTGGAATAATTGAAAACATTATTTAGCTTT
This sequence comes from Chrysoteuchia culmella, assembly GCA_910589605.1. Lineage (NCBI taxonomy): Eukaryota > Metazoa > Arthropoda > Insecta > Lepidoptera > Crambidae > Chrysoteuchia > Chrysoteuchia culmella. Next base: position 7,024,567 of record OU342649.1, read on the forward strand.
GTTTACTCTGATCAAGCAGTGCCACGCATCTCAACTCAAAACATCATAAATAACATAAAATCAAAACAACATATATCTCTACACATTTTAACACAAGCAAACATGAGCAGACCCATCCCGCTGGCAGCACCCGTTCACGAGCATGACGCATGAACCAGCCATCGTTTCGCTCAACCATATTTTAGGGAACGTAGCGACCCGCCTCACACGACACCACCGCAGAAATGCTTACATTAAGACTTGAACGTAAGTCGCCCCCTCTTTTACCGCTTCCGGCCGCAACTTGATTGTGATGGCGGCCGATTTCGGAGGATGCAGCTTTGGTTTAGACTTCTGCTGCTTCTTTTTCGACGGCGGCGGCGGATCAGTACGCCGCTTAGAGACCTGGGTCCATTCACCGTCAGTTTGTGCAGAGGCGGGCGGTGCTTGGCTGCGAGTGTCCTGCTGTGCCTGCTGGTCTCGCTCAGCGTCACGCGCGTTCTTTCGTTTCTTCTGCCTCTCCCTTCTTTTCTGGTTCTTGCTCAGCGCCTTTCCCCCAGGAGAATCAGAGGCGGGGGCTTGAGCAGATGTTTTCTCGCGTTGTGTGTCCTTCGTGCCTGGTTTAGGGGCCGGAGCTGCTGCAGGTTGAGACACCTGATTCGCCCGAAGACTGAGGGGCGGCTCCGACAACCTCTGTTCAAGGGCCGCGAATCTGGCATCGATTGCCGCCAAAATGCGATCCATACCAGCCGGTGCTGGAGTCTTGGCTCCTGACTGTCTCGTGTTCTCAGCACCCCGTCCAGAGCAGTCAAGGCATGGGGGGCGGGATTTCTCCAGGGCCTCCACCTTGCTCTTGAGTGCCCCAATCTCCTCGTGAAGTTTTTGAGTTTCCCCTTGACTTCGGGTATACGCAGCAGAAATACGCTGGAAGTCGGATCTCAACGCAGCATGCTTTTCTTCTAGCTTCTTCAGCTCCTCATTTTCCGATCTCTTCGGTATATCGGATAAGGCTTCTTTGAACTGCGCCGCCGCATCCTTAAGGGTTCGGACGAACGTTCCCTTCAAGTGCCCAGATCGGTTGGCGACGTCGGTTATGATATCGGCAGTCTCGCCGAGCCTCTCACATATCTCCACTATGGGCATTTCCCTCCAATTAGCCGTCTTCCTAGTCGGAGAAGGATCACGCTGGGACAGAACCCGCCGTGCATTCTGCTCTATCTCCTTTTCGGCGACAAGCTCTTGATCTCTCCTTTGCTGGGCTCTTTTAGCGGCCTGGAGCTCTGCCCTAGCTCGGCCTACACCAATAAATTCGCCGGTTGTAGGTGGTCGGCCCCTCCCTCGCTTGGATGGTGTTGCGGGGGTGGCGGGGCGATCTCCTTCCATAGGGGCAACCGGTTGTACTGTCTCCTCAAGGTCGCCATCACCCGAGTCTGGCGACTCTGGACGCCGTCTCTTGCGTCCTGCTCCATCTTTGCTTTCAGAGTCGAGGTCTTCATCCGACACTGTCACACCTGACGACCACGATGAACACCGACTCCTACTCCCCTCTCCCTTCTTTGCCTCTTTTGCTGCGCGGGCATGTAGGCGCGTAAGCCGCACAAGCGGAACTTTCTTCCCTATCTTTTTTGGTCTTTTAAAACCGTCGTCGAAAACACCGTCCGTATCGGACCCATCGTCATAAAAGTTATCTGTATCATAAAAATCCATGTTAGACCCACGAGTATGGGAGAAAACACCGTCGACCCGGGCAGAGATCCCTATACCCGGGCAACCCTACTACACCCTGGAGGTCGGGAGGTATCCAGGGGTGGCGTTCGCAACTGACCACCTATGCCAGTCCGCATGAGCGTCCTCCTCGCGTACCTGTTCCGATGCCTCCTTTTGCGAGACGACGTCCTCGCAAAAGGAAACCGCCGCCTGCCAGGATCTGTCACTGGCCAGCATGGCTCTTGCCACGCTGGGCAGAGAGAGATCCCTTCCTACTGCAGCCACCAGAGTGCCGCGCTGCGGAGCCCAGGCGGGACACACAGCAAGAGTGTGCTCCGCACTGTCCTCCGAAGCGCCGCACTCATGGCACTGCGGGGTCGCTTCCCTCCTGATCAGGTGCAAGTATTTTCCAAAGCATCCATGCACGGAAAACACCTGCGCCAACCTGAAGGTTAGCGACCCAAACTTCCTCCCGCACCACTCCCGCAGGATAGGACGGATGGCCTCCGCCGTTCGCCTGCCAGCCGGATCCGCGTCCAGCAGGGCCTCCCACCTAATCATGAGGGCCTCGTCTGCTCGGCGTCTAGCCGCCAAGCTTTCCTCCGGGGCCAATGAAATTCCGCTCCTCAGCGCCTCTCTCCTCTGGAGATATGCCTCCCTCATCACCTGGGCGTCCAGCTCCCAGGGAGGAGTTCCCGCCAGCGCGCACGCTGCGTCGAAAGACATGGTCCTGTACCCCCTGACGATGCGCTGAGCGATAGCTCTCTGCGGCCGACGTAAGCATCTCCGATTTTCATCGTTGAGCTTGTCGGCCCAGACCGGCGCCCCGTACAGGGCCATGCTCCTCAGCACCCCGGCGAACAGCCTCCGGCAAGTGTCCCCCGGACCACTTGTGTGAGGGAGGAGGCGTCCCAGTGCCCCCGCCGCCTTCGTTACCTTCGGGGCCAGCTGCCGGAAGTGCTCTTCGAACTTCCAGCGTCCGTCGAGCACCAGCCCCAGGTATTTGATCCACGGGCGCAAAGGGATACGCGCTCCGTCGACCCGGATGTTCGCGTCCGCCGGAGGGCCCCTCCGCGGACCATGAAAAAACACCGCCTCCGTCTTCTCAATGGCCACGTTAAGGCCGAGCATACGGATCCTCTCCGTCACCAGGGAGGCTCCGACCCCCGCCAACCTCCTGACATCCTCGTACGTCTTGCCCCGGGCGACAACCAATGTGTCGTCGGCATAGCAGATGACTGCCATCCGGGGCAAGAGGACCCCTCTCAGCACCCAGTCGTATCCGATGTTCCACAGGAGCGGACCCAGAACCGATCCCTGTGGAACACCGCACACCATCTCCTTGGCGACAATACCTCCATCCTCCGATGGGTACAAGACCTCCCTGTCCTCCAGGTAGTTCTCCACCACCCTGACCAGGTACGGGGGCAGCCCGTGAAATCGGAGTGCCTCCCGGATGACCGAGAAGGGGAGGGAGTTGAAGGCGTTCCTAATATCTAGGGACACCGCAACCACCACCTCCCCCTTCTCCACCGCCTTCTCCACCAGATCCCGCAGGGCCAGGAGGGCATCCACAGTGGACCGCCTCTTGCGGAAGCCGTACTGGTTATCGGCCAGATCGGGCCCCACCGTTTCAAGGTGCCGGACGATGCGCTCCGCGATAATACGCTCGAAGAGCTTCGCGGGCTCGTCCAGCAGCACCACCGGGCGATAGGCAGATGGGGAATCCAGCGGCCGTCCCTCCTTCACCAAAAGGCACAGGCGCCCTCTCTTCCACCGCCTAGGGAACACACCCGACTCGAGACAGTCGCTATACAGTTCCCTAAGCGGCTCCCCAAGATGTTTAAGCGCCGATGGTAAGATGCGCGCGGGGATTCCGTCCGGGCCAGGGGACTTCTTCTTCCGCTTCAGCCTATCCACCACTACCTCCATCTCGGACTCGGTGACCGGCGTGAAGCCCGATTCCACCTCGGCAGGATGTTGAGGGGCCATTAGCGGGGCCACTAGAGGGGCATCGCGGGGAAAGAGGCTTGCCACTACCCTCTCTCTGAGCTCCGGCTCCATGGACTCCATGGGGGGGGCTTGATGGCACCCTATCCTACCCTATCCTACCCTACCCTATCCTAACCTATCTTATCTTATCTTATCTTATCCTATTTTATGATAAGAATCCAAATTTTAATGTTATCATAATTTACCAAGGGAAGTTCCATACAACATTACCTCCCTCCGGGCATTAATAGCTTCCTTTCCTATTGAGAATACATGACTTAAGTGCTATAGATGCAGGTGGTGTATAATAGTAGATTATGCACTAAGGGGATAAAGCAGTGTCTTATGTCACGGGCAGCATATTGAATCCTGAGCGAAATGAAGGATTCTGTAGTTAATTCCCGAAGGTAGTGAGGAAATTCGCTCAGGAATTATGCTAAGATCCTGAATGAAGCGAAGGATTCAAGTCTGCCCAAGGCTAAGACACTTTTATCCCCGAAGGGCATACTCTACTATCTACTTTATACACCTACTATACCTACTGTGGCAGTAACTAATAAGGAAATTATAAATTATAAATCCTGAATGAAGCGAAGGATTCAAGTCTGCCCAAGGCTAAGACACTTTTATCCCCGAAAGGCATACTCTACTATCTACTTTATACACCTACTATACCTACTGTGGCAGTAACTTAAAAAGAAATTATAAATTATAAAACCAATAAGTGACAACAATTTGCAGAAGAAAAATATGCAATGCAATGATAATTTTCATTATATCTGTGTGTGAGTCTAGACCACACACATTCACAATTTGATGATTTGCCATGTTTTACTGATAATTAAGACAAAAGACACGAAAAAGCACGAAAATTAAAGAGATAGCTATTTAGCCAAGGGCTGTAAGGCATCAATTGCAGCCCGAGATATTTAGTTCGGGGGTGCAATTGATGCTTAGGGTGCTTGTACACGGTGCATGTAGCTGGAGCAAGTAAAGATGCGGGTTACACGCGTAAGTAATATGCGCAAGCTATTTGTTCGAGTTATTCGCTTTGTACTTATACATGGTGCATATAACTGGAGCAAGTAAAAAGACACAGGCTACTTGCGCAAGTAGTCGTGGTCAAGAGCTACATGTGCATGCTATTCGCACGGTAGCTTTATGAGTTGAATCGCGTCAAAATGTCTCGACGAACGAAAATTCTTTTAAAATCATTTGTTTAAAATGTAATGTTACCAGAATTATTAAATATGCTAGAAGACGAATTAATACAATTACGAAGCAAAAAGTTATGGATGCGTAACTGGATAGCCAGATTTTTGAGATTTCGAGATTTTCAACTTTTCTAAATTGTAAGTAGATCGAAGACTTCGTATTTCATTTTTTCCGAAACCGTCAATGCCCATCTCTTTCTCGATTGCTTCTAAAGCGTTCTCTCTTGATTGTTTATTTTTGTAGTTTGACGATTCCATATTCCACAGACAATCGTAGGATTTGTACAAAGGTACGAAACCACTAGTCGATTCGTCGTTCCACTTATCTAATTTACTCATTATTGGTCACATTAAAACAAAAACTAAACAATTATAGAAGAAACAATTCACGTAATAGAAAAACAATTAAATTAAACCGCTTCCTATCGGTCTGTAGCGTCGCGCTTGCGCACGTCTGAACCTGCTCAAGTGACATGCGCGAGTGACCCGCGCGCGTCGCAGAGCACGCGGATTAGTTGCGCGGGTGGCTCGCTTTGGTACATGCTCGAGTCACTAGACCCGCACATGTTTTTACGATGTATGTTTACGATGCACATAACCCGCGCAAGTGCCTCAACATGCGCAAGCTACTTGCACCGTGTACAAGCACCCTTACACCCGAGCTAACTATTCTGCTTTACATCTCGATTGTGAGGTATGTAGAAAAAAAACGGCATTACAAGAATAAAACATTTTATTTGTTGAAATTTATAGTGAAATGAGAACAATCGCAAAAACAAACAATATTTAAAGTAAAAGTTTTCTATTCCGGCCTTTTTTCATTAAAAAGAATCAAGTAAAGAACTTTTTTTTTTTTTTTCAAGATTGAAATTAAACTTCGCCGTTCGATATTTAAAATTGATGACTGATAGCAAAGCGACCTCTTTGGTCATTGGGCTGAATGCATGATGTCTATTGCCAGTATGATGGTTAGATGTACGCGAACTTTTTGAAAGAATGAAGTGTTTTATTTATTACTTACCGCCCTAGGGCTTTTTTAGCTACATTATTACCCTTGTTCACGTGCCGTAAACATGCAGCTACAGCATTTACCTGACATTTAATAATATTGCTGGGTGGTAAAAATAATCACGTCGCATCTCATCTTAAGTACACACTCATGTAATTAAACTAATGCACACATATGTATATAAATTTGTATAAAATAGATTGTAAGTTAAGAATAAACAGACATTAAGTAACTGGACTACAGACGTTGTTACTCTGTCAGTTGACAGATCGACCATCGACAAATCCTCTCACTGCGGCCAAGACTCCTTTAGCCGTCAGATATCTGATCAGTCTTGTGAGCCTGCTTGACTGGCAGTGAGAAAATCCAATCCTCATACCTGATTCCTTCCAACTTCCACTTGTTACCTTAGGTCGACTGGTACAAGTATCCTTTACTATTTATATGTGTATATATTAAACTTATGGTTAGGGCTAGGGCTGTTAGGGCACTAGGGTTGTCAAATAGGTATTAGCTCTACCCCCTTTCTAATTTATGTGTAGTGTGTCAGGCATATACTGACTCACTCTACAACCCTAGAGCGCTAATTAGCCACCTACAAGCCCCATTTGGAGGTAATAAGAACCTACTTACCGAACATGAGAGATGTAAAACTATTTTAGTTTATAGTATGTACCAACGGTTGATATTTTTTAAAGAAGTTTGCAATACACATGCTTGGTTTTTGGATTGAGAATTGTATGTTGAAAACGTCTCAAACCTCACTCATGTATGATAATAATATTGTATGTTTTTTTTCTTTGAGTTGAGTTTGAATCTCTCTATTTAGAAACCGACCATCCAATTAAGTTACTTTTAACTTTATATGCTAATATTCTAGGACCTTAATGTAGGGTCCAATTGATAAAAAAAAAAAACTAAATTGCGATCGCAATAGTTACAATCCTTGTTATGAAAGCTGAATGCTGGTCCACGTTTGAGCTATGTTATGCAATAGTTATTTTAACGGTCTAGACTACTAGATGTATCATATTCTTTATTTTTATAAATACATTAAAGCGGAAGAGACCACTTGCTCAAAAAAGTGACATTCTATGCCACAAAAAGCGAACATAACAATAGTCATTTTTAATCTGTTAAAAACAGGGAAAGAAAATTGTACTGAATTTCATTCATCCTCTAGGGGGAGAATGTGATTTAAATTTGGAATACTTACCGAAATTTATACTGAACTACATCTGTGTTTACACCATTGAGTTTGTATATAAAGCATTACACATCTTTTTGAAAAAGGAATACGCATTTATTACGCAGTTATGATTATTAAATAAAATAACGAAAACCGACGAGGCCGTATGAGCTTGATTTCTCTCTATCAATAATTGGACCAATGATTCGAATGTTAACTTTTACTTTTAATTGTCATTATTTTTAATAAATGCTTATCTCATATTATTATTGTGTTAATTTTTTCGCAAATGGTACGAAAAGTAGAGTATTTTCCTAGGTGATAAAGCTGTCTTAGTCTTGGGTGAACTTAAATCCCTCGCTACACTCGCGATTTAAATCGTCACCCGCGACAGAAGACACTGCTTTATCCCCTTGGTTAATAATCTACTATTACAGACCTATATTGAGATAGACGGTAAAAGTATTCCTAACTTGCGCGCCAAAAGTTTGATCCACGGTCAAAGTTTTACATGAAAACACGCGTCACTTAGAAACGAAAATGGTTAATTGCGCAGTGTTTTCTTGCAAGAGCTCGTCAATAACGTTTACACATCACTAAATCTCGCTCGTGACTTCATCGTAGGTACGAAAAATTTGACACACTAGGTTCTCATACAGTTTGAAGTGCTCTTTTCCTTTATATCGATATAGGTCTGTGTTATACTTTGAAAAACGCTCTGTAATATATTTTTATGTTTACGTACAGTCACGAGCAATAACATGAACACACTTAACAACCTTATCGCATATAAGGCACAACAGTAGGTGTATAAAGTAGAGTATGCTCCTCGGGGATAAAAGTGTCTTAGCCTTGGGCAGACTTGAATCCTTCGCTTCATTCGGGATTCTTACCATAATTCCCGCGCTTCGCTCAGGAATCAACATCTTAATACTGTACTGTAATTTGTACTGTATAACTACAACATCTCATTTGTTATTGTTTTTGTCAATAAATAAAAAAAATAAAAAAATAAATAATAAAAAAAGCCTTCATTTTGACTAAAATCCAATATGCTGCCCGTGACATAAGACACCGCTTTATCCCCTTTAATGCATAATCTACTATTATATAGAATGAACTATGCACAAATGGAAGCAAGTTTTATTGCGATCACTTACTTCGTTTTTTAAGACCTAAGGGATCCCCTTAGGTCTTAAAACTGACAAGAAAGTTATAGTGTAGTCTGGATTATTACAAAGTATACGTTATGACGACCTGTTTGGCGCTGGGGTACTAAGCCCACCTTCTGCGCCAGAGGTCCCGGGTTCGATGCCCGGACAAGACAAATATTTGTGTGCATGAACATGTCTATTTGTCTTGGTCTGAGTGTTTAATATATATTATGTATCTATTTACAAAAAAGTATATATGTATGTTTGTCCGCTATCTAGTATCCATAACACACGTTCATGAAACTCAATGTGGACTAGATAATTGGTGTGAATGTATGCAATTACTCGTATTTATTTATTTATTTTTTGCGGTGAATTTGTTGGTTGCTGTTTGCAAGCGTTTGACAAGAGAAAGCGTTTGGAAGACCCAGCCGTCCTCGTACCGTGGAGGCGATCGGTTGAAAAAGAGGCTGTCTTGATTGTTCACGGCTGGACGGAGCTTGAGGTGGTTGCACAAGACCGGTAGAAGTGGAGAGCCCTATGTCTTTGATAAGGGATAAGAGGATATCCTTCTTCATGTCCCGACTAGCGAACACCCGAGGTTTCACAGTTTACACGCATGTTTCCCGTTCCCGTGGGAATATCCATGATAATATATGTGTATATCATATGTCATGTATGTTTCATGTGTATGTATTTGATTATAATCCTAAATTGATAGAAATATGATTAGGTTATTAGGAAAAAAAGAACTGTTTATGTATGTTGATCATCTCTGCAAAATAATGCAATAATCTGGGGCACTGCTGGTAAGACGAGACTACAGGAACTTCAAAGAATGCAAAATAAAATAATAAAAACACTTTTCCGTTTTCCCCTATTTAACATCTACAGAGATTTTTTTTACTGAAACTAAAATAATTAATATAAAGCAATTTTATGATTACAGTACTTGCATTCTAATTCGGAAAATTATACATAAGAACATCCATACCTTATCACTTTATCACTCACTAAAAAATCACAAATAAGTAAACTCAGTTTTCGACGACCAAGTTTACTCGTCTTACCAGAGGTACCGTTGTAACCGCCTCTGTGGTCTAGTGGTACAGCCACCGGTATCAGATCCAGGTGTCCCGGGTTAGATCCCCAGTGGGGGTACATATTATATTCGGTTCGGTTGGTGGTAGAACTTGTTCTAAGTCCGTCTGGCTAGCTACTACCATCTTATCTAAGTCTGACGCCATAATAACAATGTTTTCAGCATTGTTGTGTTCTGACAGTTAGGCTTGCTTCTATCCTTAAGAGCCTCCCCGTCGCACATAATAAAAAAACGTACATACAAACTAAGCTAAAAAAAGCATAACCTTTGAGGGAGCACAATTGTACAATAGCCTACCTTCATTTTAAGACAATAAATTATATAACAGCTTCAAGACTAAACTGTCACAGTATTTAGTTGAAAACTACGCACTATTCAAATAAATATGTGTTACTGTTAAGTTATCATTAATCTTAAAACTATATATTAATTAGCAAAACTTTGTTCATAGGCTTTGGCAATGGTTTTCCAATTTCTTTATAATTCTATTTTCATGAAAGTGACTTTATGTAAGTCTTTTTGAAAAGGAATTCTTTTAACTTATAATCTCTTATGATAAATTTTAAATAGAAAAATATTTGAAAAAATCAACTTAACCACAAGTGAATTCTCAGATGGGACTCGAACCCACGACCTTTGGAAATCCGGTCCAATGCTCTAACCACTGAGCTACCGAGACCGAAGTCGTGGGTTTGAGTCCCATCTGAGAATTCACTTGTGGCCGAGTTGATTTTTTCCAATAGTTTTCTATGTAAAATTTATCATAAGAAAAAACAAATGCAAAAATCCAAAAATCCTAAACTTATAATTTCTGCTAAATATAAATAATGCTTAATAATATGGAACCGATACTTATTTATGTCCAAAATCTATGCAACTTAACATAATTAATTGGCCCCTACATACCAAGACGCAACTTACCAACGTCAATAGCCACGCTGCCATGGCGTGCTAATACTGCAGAGTGCCTGCATATTGGGGCATCGTTTTTTTTTCGTACCTACCTATTTATTGATTTAGCGCACTTTTTAACTCGATATTTAGTTTTATAATTATGCGACTTAACTAGTTATTTAAAAAAATAAAACGTGTGGCACTCGGGGACTGCCGCGGTAAAGCTATTGCATAGCATTTTTTATCATAGATTTTGGTTGCTTAGTTACGATTGTGAATAATAAAATGGTCAATGATGAAAAAAACTGTATGAAAATTTGTGTGAAAATAAAATATCTTTTTAAAATCTAGTACCGCATTTTTTCCAGTTGTCGCGGAAAAAATGCGGCAAGTACCAGATTGATACACACGGAGTGGGGGGTGTTAGGTTTTTTCGTTACGGAATTTCTTGATTCGGTCGCCGCGCTCAAAGCCCGCGATAAAAGCTATGCAATAGCTTAACAAAATGTGGATAACTGTAATTTACCTTGGTTGTAGGAACTAGTTGTAGGAAATTAGATTCTTTAAGGTTGTTGTTATCCCTAATAAATAAATAATTAAATAAATGTTTTTCTAGGCTATCTACTATCTCTGTGCCTCTACTAAATCCGTTCAGTAGTTATAACGTGAAATAGTTTAACAAACAAACTGACTCACTTTCGCATTTATAATTTAGTGGGATATTGTAACGTGCTAAAAACCGTGGGTCTACACTAGTATAATATGATTACAAGCGATAATATTAAACAACCTCACGTGACGCCCGTAGCCCGCGTGTAATCAATCTTGCGTCGTTTGGCGCTGGCACGGGAGCATCGCGATCAATTATGGATTCAATTAAATTCTCATTTGATTATATTATATTTTTTATTAACATTCATGTTTTGTTGTTTTAATGACCGTTAGAAAATAAAGTTATAATCATAATAATAAATCTTTGTTTGCATAAAACTTAACCGCCTCTGTGGTCTAGTGGTACAATCCAGGGGTCCCGGGTTCGATTCCCAGTGGACATATTGTATTCGGTTTGGTTGGTGGTAGGACTTGTTGTAAGTCCGCCTGGCTAGCTACCACCATCTTATCTAAGCCTGACGACATAACACCAATGTTTTAAGCATTGTTGTCTTCCGGCAGTTCGAGATAATATAGTTAGTTCCTCAGTGGCTGGGGATTCCGGGAGAGGCTCGCTCCCATCTTCAGCCTTATCAATACTTAACATCAGGTATGATGAATAGTCACCCCGTAATTCATAAAAAATATAAAAAAAAAACTTGGTACAATCGGGGAACTTCCCGGTTGACCAGTAGAGTTTTTTGGGAAAGGTTTTCTCTGACGGTACTAAGGTTATAGAAATAATTTATTATTCAAATGAAACCTGTTAATGTTCTATTATTTGTGATATAAACGTTTTCTATATATCTATTACTTTTTAAATAAAGCTATCTAAAGAAAACTAATGGTCTACCGGGAAGTTCCGCGACTGTACAAAGGATGTTATTAGTGGAGCATAATACGTACAAGTTTTATCGATCTGTATATATGCAAATATTACGTAGTCGTCAGCATGTTTTAAATAATATTATTAACCTGTAGTGGACCTGTAGTAACCTGAAAATAATAACTTAACCTACATATAGTTGTGAGCCCCGTGAACCCATATATTTTTTAAATGGTAACCAAGCTGAAATTACTTTACTTACTACACTTGTATTTCTGACATGCACTTAAATAAGATTGTATATCTTAGTAAAAAATTAGGTTGTGTTCAAAAATATATTAAAAATATTAATCTAGTCTCAAAAATCAAAATAATGTTTTATTCGTAAAAAACCAAGTGTTTTGTTTTACAAAAACACAAAAAACAAGATATAGCTTACAAAACAAAAATTCTGACACCAGTTCAATTTAAAGTAGTTACAAATATGAATTGCATATAAATTTTGCACATGTCACGCAACCTACTGATATTTGGTGCATAGCTGAATAGTCTTTGCTCTAGAGTAGCAGGAAGGCAAAAAACAAAAATGTTCCTTTCGTTCCTATCTAATAGTATCTATAGTCGTGGGTCCACTGGACCTCAGCGGAATTAATTACATACCTTTAGAGAATTAAGCGAAAGTCGGCTGTCTTACAGAATGCTCACCAGCCAAGTTTAGGAAGGTACTGAGAAGCTGGGAGAGCTGCGACACTCACAGCGCTATAAATATGACTTTCAAAAATCAAGGTGGGCCCAGGAGATGCTCTACTACAGATAAAGGTATAATTTTATACAAGTCTAAATTAACTAAATTCATCATTAACAATAAAAAAAATCCATAAAGAACTTTTTGCAGAATAACAATAAAAATACAAATGAATAAAAAAAAAACATTTCGAATCATGTAAATTTTACCAACATGTAAAAAAGAAGATATTCGAATATGGACATAAAAAATAATGCGGTATTGAATAATTAGGAGTGAGATAATTTTTATTATACTATTATTATTCAAAGGGACTTTAGACTTTAGTCTTTAGGGACCATTTATTTGGCGGGGTGTTATACACTACATATCTACACTGCACAACGGCTTACGTGTGCCTTCTGAATAACATTAGTTTGCACAAACAAACGAACAAACAACCTCTCACCCCAAACGCATATACCGTCTCCGTACCCGTCGTGGGTAAAAAACCAATAACAGAGCATATTATTATTAAAATCGTAAGCCGATCACCTATAAGTCACCTCAAATAAATAGATTGAATAAAGACTATAAATGTGAAGTTTCATTGTTTGGATAATCCTTAAAATTTAAACACTCAATCAAGCAAAAACGGCTAATTGGTTTGGATGGATTTTGGCAAGCAGCTAGTTTAAACCTTGGGTTAAGAAAGACACATTTTATTCCGACGGGAACGGGAACCATGCGGGTAAAACCGTGACCGCCCACTAGTGACATGCCTATAAATCGGCCTAAAGGCATCAAAAGGGTTCAAATATAGCATAGTGTTTGTAACAAATAGCACAGCTGACGGCTAACCATACTTCACAAGGGCCTGTCGGTACATTACAAGCGGATGTGGAATCTAACAAATGGGGTTCGGTTTGTGATACTTACCCCATCTCCACAAAGGTTTAGGGGATTAAGTATATATTTCCAAAACATTGGAGTTTGCTGGACGGTGGAAGGAACTGGTTATCGATAAAAAATCCTTGTAATATTGAAAATTTGGATAAGTATTCAAATTATTGGTGTTTGCTACTCAATCACAAGAAAGTGGCTGAATGGACCAGGGGGCCTACTGCCATCTCATCGCGCAGTATTGTTTTAATCTTATCATGCTATTTCATACTACGAATATCTTGAGGTAAGCTTGGTTTTTGGCGGAAGTTTAATGACGTCGCCACTCAATCATCATTGCCTCAAACCAAAGTGTGAAGTGTGTCAAAATGTGACAACTTCAATAAAAACAAAACATTCTTTTGACTTGAGGGATACTAATAGATGATGGTAGGCTCGCTGACTTTCAAAGGTGACCGCACGCGAGAAAACCCGCAAGTGGAGAAATTTTATATAAAAAAAAATTTAGGCGGGTTATCGGTAATAAGCTAAGCACTAATTTAATCTGTCCCAAACTAAGCAAAGCTTGGACCAGAACCTATATCAGTAATCGGTAGGTTATTGGATAATTGTATTGATATGTAAGGCAAATGAAAACAAAACATTTGAAGTTCTTCAAATAAATACCAGCTACCTAGAGTCGTGTCAGTCACTCAAAAACTCTATGTTCGCGGACAAAACTTCATAAAAATTATAAAAGGATATTTTAAGTAAATTCATATTTATCGATTATCTGTTCATCAGCACATCCTTAACCAAAATGGTTTCAATTTAATGTGTGAGCCTACATAAATATGGCTACCTAATATAAACATTATGTAATGAGACATCAAATGTATCCAGGTCAACCCAGTTTTAGCGTTTCGCAAAAGTATTTTAAATAATTAACCGACTTCAAAAAAGAGAGTAATTACTTCAATTCGTGTATGATGGATGGATCGATTTGATATCATATTGTTGGAGATGTATAATATTCACATAATTTATTTTTCACACGCTCTGAAAAGTAGGTTTTGTCATTCAGCTTCTGCGTAGAAAATCGTTTTTTGCGGCCTAGCGCAGTAAAGTACTTTTTTAATTTAATACCTAATATGTCATAATGCGTTCCGAATCGCACTATTGACTTTTTTTGTTACATTTTATACATATTTTAAATAGCTTTGAATTAATTATATACGTACTCCATTTTGGTTTTATTATATTATTTTAGTTTATTGAATCTTAAAAACAATAACAATAAGATTAAACTATTTGTTATAAGAATAAATTTTATGTTAGGCTGGGTGAGATTTCACAACCTATGATTGGATTTCGGAACGTGACTTAAACCTTTATTTTTATATATTGTCTTTGTCTTTACTCATGTCACTGTCAACATTTACCGAATCGTTTTTATTGTTATTTATAAGTAACTCTATATTCCTTCTTCCAATAACTTTGAATAAACTATAACTCTCCCATCCGCGGTTACCGAAAGTTGACCGCGGAAACAAACATAAAATGTTCCTCGCTGTTGTGAGGTGAAAAACTGTGTGTTGCGCTCGGCAGAAAAGTTTTTAGCATATTGTACCTTTGAAATCCTCGCTTCGCTCAGGGTTCAATCTTTGAACCACTCGCTACGCCCGTCGTTCAATCCCAGAATCCTTCACTTGCTCAGATTTCAATAGAGGTAACTCGCCGCTAATAACCAAATTTCCAGCCATGCATAACAAAAAACTATAGTGTTACACAACTATAGGTACCGCGTGGAAAAAATCCGCCAATTTTTAACAAAGTTATGAAAGGATTTTTATAACGTTATAAAAATCCTTTCATAACTTTGTTAGCCATGAACTCCTGGTTGCGGCAGCTATTGCACTTGGCTGATTATCTAACGGAAACTTGGTTCAGTGGCCCTACCGCGTAAGTGTCGTCGACGTCGTCGACACGTCGAATATGGACGCCACTCTTCACTCGCGAGCGCTGCTGCTGTAGCACTGTCTCGGTCACACACAGAGTCGACTATTAACTGACCATTTGATTGAAGCGGAATCTTATTGGTAGGACAATAACGTTGAAGGTGCGCTGTACCAAAACGTGTCGTCAGCTGTCAAAAAGAACCCGACAGCGATGCAGGAACTTACGCGGTAGGGCCACAGTTTCAGTTTCGACCTGTCATTACTGTCACATTTTCATACTGTATGACAGCCACAATAGGGACGATTCTGTAACGGAACCGAGTTCCTGTTCGATAATCAGCCCTCTGATCACACTGCAGCGAATTGGCTGCGCGCCAGAGCCAGAGCGAGGGTAAGCGAATGTTGGCTGCCGTCAGTCTCTGCGCACCTGTTGCAGGAGTCAGAAGTATCTTTTTCACAAAATGACTTTCGACACGGAGAAAATTCGGGAAATGTCGTTTGGCTGCTCGATTATTTCGGCTGCCGCAGCTTGTAGCCTAAATCTTTATCATCACTTAAAATAAAGATTTATGCGTACCTACTATCAAAATTACTTACAATAAAAAAAAAAACATACGTTTGTCTTTTGATCCATTTTTAATCACTTTTCATTTTTATTTTGTTTACTTTATTGCTTTTTTTATTTAAATTTAAATGACAAAATAATTTAATTATTTTGATTGTTGACACTTGACATTGTCACTTTTTATTCTTATTGCTAATTTTTATGACAAAACAGTACCAAAACCTTTTTAAAAGCTACTATTTGAACTAAATTACGTTTGAAAATTCTACTCTCGAACATTAGAACTCAGGGTATAAATACGGCCACAAGACAGAAATTGGTTCAGTTTGTCTTCAGTCTTCTACAAGTGTACTAAAAGTTTACAATCTTCGACTAGTCTACAACCTTCTACCAGGAAGCATTTCTTCATTCGTCGTGGTACGCTCTACAACAAAATACGGTTCTTCTTGAACTCGGTCTACGGCGAGTGTCTACAACAGTCAGTAAATCCTTATAATAAAAAAAGAAACAGTCGGCTTAAGTCAGCAAGTCTTTTAAAGCAAGAACGAAAAACTCAGCAAGTAGTCAGCAGTCCTCTTAGCGCAAAAACGAAACAGTCAGCAAGTAGTCGGCAAGTAACAGTCAGCAAGTAGTTGGCAAATCCTTTTAACGCAAAAGAGAAACAGTTGTGCGACTACGTATCCTCACGCGTCTCCACCCATACCCTGGTGCGACGCCTCTGCACTAACTCCCTGCCACGCATCTACTTCTTGCAAGTCAGCAGGCGAGTCCTCGACGCTATTCTGCGCTTCCACTACAGTCTGCGCTTCCACTACAGCCGCATCGACGTGTCGCCGCGTATCGCCAGTCCACCGTCCTATACGCCGCCCGCAAAGCACGCCTCCTGAGCTCTCGTCCTATCAGTTCCGTACCCTTTCCTTTATTTTTTCTTAGTTTATCCTCTAGTTCTAGTGTTGTATGTAAACGTGCCATTCTTATGTTAATAAATCTTGTTAATCACAGTTAGTATTTCCAAATATCTCCTTTTGATTTCTAAATTTAATTGTCGTTACCTTCTATAACGGGATAAGCTGAGCTGTCAACAGAAGAACAAATATCACATTTGAAGTAATATAATTTAGAACATGAAATTACGCTTAGGTACTTAACTTGGCAAATAAAATTGTAAATTAGCCACTTCTGCAGACGGCAAGAAATAATTAAATACCATACACTACATACTACATACGAATTAAAACGGCGACAAAGAAATCAAAGCAAAACATCAGATACATGTCGCTACATGTCACGTTGGAGTGTTAAAATCCGATTGCTGTGCAAACTGTAAAAGTGAACCTCCATCACAAAAGAACGGTACATTTGCGAAATTATTCGCGTGTTGTTAGCAGTCTGTCCTTTTCTATTGTGGTGCGACAGACAGGGAGGAGGCTAAGCGTATTTTGAATAGCATAGTGCCCTATATCGAGTATATTGACAGGGAACGTCACGGACGAAGGGGAAACTGGAAGTTGATAAAAAGGGGGATATGACATGAACAATAAATTACTAAATTGTTTTATATAAAGTACTTTTTTTTTAAAGTACCATTTCGTCCGATGATTATTTTTTTCTTTCTTGAATTACGAGGAGACTCTTAGCCTTCATCATACCTGATGTCAAGTATTGATAAGGCTGAAAATGGAAGCGAGATTCTCGCGGAATCCCCAATCACTGAGGAACTGGCTATCTTATCTTTAACTGCCGGAACACAACAATGCTGAAAACATTCTTGCTATGGCGTTAGACTTAGATAAGATGGTGGTAGCTAGCCAGGCGGACTTACAACAAGTCCTACCACCAACCAAACCGAATACTATATGTACCCCCGCTGGGAATCGAACCCGGGACCCCTGGGTGTGATACCAGTGGTTGTACCACTAACCCACAGAGGCGGTTTAAAATTCGAGAAAATCGGTATAGAACCGTTTACCCAGGATAAACATTTCTATGATTTAACACAGAACATATATTAAAAATTATAATAGTACTAGAATTTTAATTTGATCCAAATCCATAACCGTTTTTAACCTGATTAGGTTGTTTTTGTTTTTACCAAAACTTTGACAAATGTAAGTTGTGATCGATTTGAATGTCGCATAGAGAAAGACGTTCCGAAATCAAACTTAGCTAAGCTACTCAAATTTTTATCTAGTCAATGTATATAATATTAAAATCTAAAAAAAAACCGATTTCAAAAAGTTAAAAATGAGCCTTTTGGAGTCGGTGCCAGCCTTGGCATTCTACATTGCACTTGAAATCAAACCTAATGTTAGAATATTTGAATCATTGAAACCGTCTTCGACTAATCGGTGAATATACATAAAAAATATACGCGATGAATTGATAACATCATTCTTTTTACGAAGTCGGTTAAAAAGTTTCATTTTATTTCCTTCTCTTGCCTTATCCATTTTCCCGTACCTCCCGGATCAGTCCCTCGTCCGCTGGGAATTCGATTAAAACACAACCAGTATAACTTTTAAAACCTTTCCGACATTTTGCACCCACTCGCTAGCACGTGCGTTCCGTAAATGTGATGGAAAAAAACACGTAACGATCCGCTAGCTGACGTGCTATTGTGGCGGTTAAGCAACTTTAGCAATGGTCGTATAGAGATGGGTGACCAAAAATATAATATCTCGAGCTTGTGCTCGTGCTTCGACAGGCACGTTGATCCCGGTTGGGCCGTCATGGCCTATTCTCCTTCCCATTCATAAGAAATCGTAAAAAGAAGTCTTAGAACCTACGAGCATTGGAGCAGACGAGTTCTTGAATGGAGACCACGAATCGGCAAACGTCATAGTGTAGGTCGCCTCCCTGCTAGATAGGCCCACGACCTGGCCGCGATCTCTTTACGCAGTATTGTTTCAATCTTACCAAGCTATTTCGTACTATGAAATTCTTAAAGAAAGTTTGTTTTTTGACGGAAGTTTTGTGACGTCTTCGCTCCACCATAGCCTTCAAAGTGTGTCAAATTGTGACAACTTCAATAAAAACAAAACGCAAACAAAACGTTCCAATGACTTAATTGATTGATGGTTTCTAATAGATCATGGTAGGCCCACTCTAAATAGACCGACGTCGACGTGAGAAAAGTGGCAGGTAGTAGAGGTACGAAAAAGACGGGAGATCGTGTCTTGTGCCACATCTTGGCTTCGAGACCTGCGTCCAGTGATTGCAATATGCTGTACGATGATGATAACGATCCACAAGCAAGACCCGTGTGCCCTAGGAGTGATGATATTAAAATGGCTGATGAGTATGACAGAAAGGGAGGAGACTAATCAAAATTTTATTTGTTTAGTGTTTTGTGTGGCAGTTGTGAAGAGTCTATCAGCTTCCCTTTTAGAAATCACACCCAACCGATCCACTATATATCCACCACCTTTGCCATATTTCGACCTCTCGTCACTGCTGTGTAATTTAGTAGAATAACTTGAAAATATCCACAATATATCGAAACTCAATATTTTACATTGCGCACAACTGCATTGTTAATTTAAACCTTAATAGAGTTGATTTCTATCAAAACTCCATTAAGAGAAGGCGTTGTCGGTGTCACACTGATAATTAAATTATTATTTCCCAAATTGTGTTAGCCTTAATGAGCCTGCATTGTTGTGGGACAATGGCGGAATGTTAGAGGAAATGAGAGTATGACCTGCGCGAGTATCCTAAAGTCAATTATAAAGACTTAGAAAACCATCATGTTATAAAGAACGTTTTGTTTTAAGGCGCTATACGACTGAAGTAAGTTCGACGGAACTAAATATATAATAGACAATAATGAGAAAAGGTCGCACGCGGAAAGGTGACCGATTTTGCAGATTAGGCGAAAAAACCACGAAATCACCTCGTAGTAAATAACTATAGCGATCAAATAGAAATGAAACTACACGATGCTAAATATTATTGGTGTCCACTAATTAAACATTTTCCAATAGTATTATGTCACCCCATTTGAGAATAATCTTGAATTTTCGTATTATTTAGGAGTCTTTTCGAAAAGAAAAAGTGTCGAGGCAAAATCAAAATATCGTGTTTCTGAAACTTTACAAATCTTGGTAAAGGTGAATATATGTCTTCTTAACAGATTTGTAATATCTCTAACCGTCCTATAGTTTAATATAAAAAAGTCCAAACTTTTTCCGGGTATCGCCTTAAGGGCCCGCTATAGGCCAACGAAAATCAGATTGCTTTACATGATCGTCTGTAATATCAATATTAATGAAAAACTGAATTTCAAATTAAGATGCAGCAAATTACAGGACTAACACTAGTGACTATGTTACTCAAAAACACGATTGCATAAAATTTTCTCGATAGAAAAAAATTGCGAAGTTGCCTCCAAATCACTATAATTAACACGATAAACTGCTAGTATTCAAGTAATACATTAAAATGAAGCTTGGAACTTTTTAGTATAATTACACTATAGATAAGGCAGGGCTTATGTTATATATTTTTTGTAAATAACCTTTAAATATCCTTTAAAAAAAAATCCTTCATTTCTTCATTCCGGACCGGCCGACTTGGGCCGGAGAATTATATAGTAAATGCTGCCTTATTTCTTATAGAAATAAGGCAGCATTTACTTTGCAGTTTGCCGTTGCAGTTATTACTTTTGCTTTTGGCCTAGAGCGCGCCCTTAAGACTAGCTATTCAAATTCGTACGATGACCTTCACAAAGTACACCCACTAAGTTTTAAAGATTGTGGTACTGCCAAGTAACAAATTACAGTTGTCGAATTTTGACACACTTTCGTGAAAATGATATGATCACAGTCTAATATGATTGAGCGAAGACATCACAAAACTTCTAGCGGAAAAAGATTGAAAAGGTACATAGTACGATAATAGCATAGTGAGATTGAAACAATACTGTGTTACACTTAGCCAACATGACAGTAGACCTCCAGCTATTCAAAACTTTTTATATTTCTACGGACCTAAACGATAGACACCTATACCTAAATTATCTTAAAAAAGTAGATAAAGTGGAGGTTTGAGATTTTTTTTTTTAACTATATTTTCTTTTTATCTGGTTGCGCCGGTATGCATTTCAAATGTGCCGCATTAATTATTTGTTAGTTGGCTGCATCGATTTCAATTTTCGATTATTTGGTCGACACTGCCCATCCTCACTACCCTATATTCCATTTCCCTTTCACACATACCTTGTCTTGCATAAGAGAGAGCGAGATATTGCCGCGCCCCCTAGCGGTGGTAGCTGCAACGCAACACTGTTGGCAACATTGCCGGCAGAAGATGAGAAGGGTTTTTGGTTTTCTAATGGCCGCTCGCGCGTGTGCGTCAATTTATCAAGATTTAGTTGCCTAATCGCTCAGAACCCTTTATAGACAATTATATTGGTGATGTGAAGTGTCATCTCGCCCAATACCTCAAGAAACCCCAACAGCCAACTCCAGGGACGTCCCAGGCTACCTCCAGCTATAAGCAGTACCACGATTAAGGTATCGTGCCCTTCCTTGTATATTTGTTGACCTCGCGTTCTTTAACCACAATTTGTTCGTCCGCAATACAGTCCACAAAATTTGAATTGCCCGCCCAACCATTTTTTGCCCTTTAAGGTCCAGTAACATTTATTTCCAGTTAAATAAATGATTGACATGATGATTTTCTCACAGTATCAATTCATTAAATTATATAAAAAAAAAAACAATAATAAATGCAACAAGTTAGTATTCAATACACCCTATTTCAAAATCAGGAACATCTTTCCCGTTGCTGCTAATACTGTCAGAGGAGGATCTTATCACAATCAAATTCGAGTTCAAAGGAATTTGGCTTCTAAAGCCGAACCTTATTCGTTAATAATCTAATTTCCTTCGGGAACTTCTGTAATACAATGAAAGGTTGATAATCGACTTTTAGCAAAGGGTCTAGTAAATTCAAGCTTTCAATGTCAAGGTTATCTGAATTTATATTAAATGCAATGAATATGTTGAGTAGGTAGGTACTAGCTTTAGAATACGAGAATGAATTTTGTCTGATGGCGATGGCGAAATAATTAATATTAAACCCATTTTTAACACCACCGTCCTTAAAAAGTTTAGCTTTATAACAAAGAAATAAAACAACATACTCAAACAGGAATACATCTGAAACTATGACTATAACTTCTTATCTCCGTCCTTAAAACCTAAAATCATAATAAAAACACAAAGTGTTAAATTACTGCTTATTTAGTAGAATTTCAATCAAATGATATTTATTTATGGTAATTTTAATAAATAATACATTATTTTATTCTGGAATCTTCAAAAACCTAGGTACTAAAGACATTTTGACTTGAATGTTTCAAATAAAGTGTGAGGATGAGGATGAAAACCGTCACTTTCGAAGATTTTGTGAAAAGAGACACTATTTTTAGCAAAAAATACCATTATTTCTTAAAACACCTTAAATAACAGCTAATAATGAATACTCAGGGTAGCTAGATATTATTATATTATGTATTATTAAAAAAAACTTTTTTGAAAGAAAGAAAGAATGAAAATTATTTTTATTTGGGACAAACACGATAATAAGACACATCAAAGTAGTACAGACTCAGCATAATGCTTGGCTTTTTGGCCAGCGCTGGTCTTAATATTATCCGGATCCGGTACGGATAATAAGTGCAAAAATTTATTTTTCATATCACACGCTCGGAAAAGGAGCATTTGTCATTCAGTTTCTGCGTAGAAAATCGCTTTTTGCGGCCTAGCGCGGCAAAGTACTTTTTTAATTTAATACCTAAAAATATGTCTTAATGCGTTCCGAATCGCACTATTGACTTTTTTGTTATATTTGATTCTTATTTTATTTAACCACCACCAATTATAATACTCCGTTGTGGTTTAATTATATTATTTTAGTTCATTGAATCATAAAAACAATAACAATAAGATTAAACTATTTGTTATAAGAATTTTATATAAAGCTGGGTGAGATTTCACAACCTATAATTGGATTTCGGACTGTGACATAAATCTTTATTTTTAAATTGTCTTTGTCTTGTACCTCATGTCATGTCTTGTACCTCATGTCAGTGTCAACATTTACGGAATCGATTTTATTCTTATAAGTAACAATATATTCCTACTTTAAATAACTTTGAATTAACTATAATACTACCTTTTTTATTATTTTAGTTTTATATATCATTAAAACAACGAGAATAAGGTATACTTAGATTAAACTTTATGTTTAATGAATTTTTTACCGGAAGTTGATCGCGGAAACAACCATAAAATGTTCCTCGCTGGTTGTGAGGTGAAAAATTGTGTGTTGCGCTCGGCAGAAAAGTTTTTAGCATCTTCTACCTTTGAAATAAATCGTAACTTCGCTCAGGATTCAATCTTTGAATTTGAATCCTAGAATCCTTCACTTGCTCAGATTTCAATAGAGGTAACTCGCCGCTAAATAACCAACTTTCCAGCCTTGCATAACAAATAACTATTATTTACAAATTTGACACATTTGCAACTGTTTACTTATTTACTAATATTTATTTATTTATTTTATAAGAACTGATGAAGTTGTTCTTTAAGAAAATCACTAAAGGTCAGAAAGCAAGAGAACTATTTTTAAATTGTATGAAGATTATTATGATCGAAACAAAATCTAATTAAAAACTTCAAATTACGCGTTACTGCTTGTTGGTTCAAACAGTTGGATTTCTATGTTGATCGAACCAATGTCTAAACTGAAACATAATGAATAGATTTTCCACAAATTAAGTGTCACGATATTACTAACCAAGATTGGTCCAGACAAAAACTTAGAAAGAGATGGATGATAATGACGATATCATATGATTGATGACGGCTAATTCTAGTCATTAGGAATAGGTTCCCACTAAAATGGTGTACACTTTCATCGACTAATTACAAATCAATTTGAAGCTCGTTAGTGGAATGTAGTGAGGCCATATTTGTTTATATTTTCACATGATACAGGTTGTTAATTAAATTATGTGAACTCGTATGCCAATGCAGGACCAATGTCGGTGCAGATTCTTAAATAGACATTTTCAGATTCAGACATCTTAGAAATAAAACAACTTTTAATGGATAACTAGCGCACACCTATGATCAATGTTACATAGAAAAATATTGGAAAAATCAACTCGGCCACAAGTGAATTTTCAGACGGGATTCGAACCCACGACTTTGGAAATCCGGTCCAAGGCTCTAACCACTAAGCTACCGAGACTTGCGGACCACCGTCGAAATTCTCCAATACTTTTATATTTTTAATACGCTGTAGGCCAGCGCAGCGTTGTCACATCAATGCTAGAAATATCCTTGCATTCCAAAGAATCTTCTTTTCAGATGTTTAACGATCGATTAAGATGCAATAATCAATAATTTATACGATTATACATCGTTTAGCTAAAGCTGGCACGTACAGTCGGGGAACTTCCCGGTTGACCAGTAGAGTTTTTTAGCAAGTTATATTTAAACAAGTTTTAGATATATAGAAAACATATAAATCACAAATAATAGAACATAAACAGGTATTTTATTTGAATAATAAATGATTTCTTTAACCTTAGTACATTTCGAGAGATCTTTCCCAAAAAATCTCTACTGATCAACCGGGAAGTTCCCCGATTGTAAAACACATTTACACGTAATGTCTGTGAATAAGCGCGCAGCAGCGTGACGTTGCATTGCATGTTCTGCAAGAATAGTGCGGTCAAATTTACGATTATGAAGGAGATAGTTATTGTTTTGCTTTTGCTACTATAGAGTGAACTTTTTGTTTTTGTCGTTTTTTGAAATTCCATTAGGGCAAGTACTGATACCGCGCCAGCTTTCGTTTACCAACCTGTACCTACGTTTCGTAACCTTTCAGCTGCAGTGGTCACCGAATGTCAGATTTCTGCTTAAGACTTTTCACCACTAAATATACCGATTTAATGATCGATAAAATTCGAAACGGAACAAGCAAATCATTTATAATTAAATAATAACACGACAAACAAAATA
Source organism: Chrysoteuchia culmella (assembly GCA_910589605.1). Taxonomy (NCBI): domain Eukaryota; kingdom Metazoa; phylum Arthropoda; class Insecta; order Lepidoptera; family Crambidae; genus Chrysoteuchia; species Chrysoteuchia culmella. Next base: position 7,049,451 of record OU342649.1, read on the forward strand.
AATAAATCAATTTGTGAAAGTTAATCAATGTGACACCCTTACATGAAAATAAGGAAAAAAACCATTACCTATGTAAAGTGTTTTATTCCTGGAAACAACATTACGTGTTTGCTGCAAACGTAATATGGTCCCAAACTATCCAGGAGCTTATTTGGATATAAATCTTCATTTCGATGAGACCTTTAATAAATTTATAGCATCCAAAATAGGATTCGGTGAGTTCACGTTGAAACATTTATAAATTATACCTTTGTGTTTGTAGCTTCTATCGGATTGTACTGATTCCGATAGTAGTACAAGTAGGTACGTCATTTTCATCTTTTTATCAGAGATTACCTACAATAAATATAAAATATTTTTGACACATACAGTCAAGAGCAATGACATGACGTATACACTTTACAACCTTATCGCATTGACGGACGCGGAAACAAAGCTCTCACTGTCCTCAAATGTCAATTAATATTTTAATGAGACAAGGTTGCTAAGTGTTTTTATGTCATTGCACGTGACTGCACATACCGTCATATTATACATCCGTTGCGGGATTTCCAGAGGAAGTAAAAGGAGTAAAAAATATATAAACATCGCATTTATAGCCACAAGGACACAATAAAACTAGTGGCAGGTTTCCAGCCCATTGCCAAACATGGTAGGTGGTCAACGGACAAGGCATAATTATTCGAAATATGCCCAGCGGGCCTACCATCATCTAGTAGAAACCATCATGCCATAAAAACGTTTTTTTTTATTGAAGTGGTCTCATTTTAAAACATTTCACACTTTGGAGGCGATGATTGATCGAAGAGGTCACAAAAGTTCCGTCAAAAAACAAACTTTAAGAGATTCGAAGCTCGGTAAGATTTAAACAATACTGCGCTAAGAGATGGTGGTGGGCCCCCTGTCTGTATACTGTTTTACTCTGCTCTAGAAAGCTAGCAGCTGCCTAATGCCATGTTTTTCTCATGCTCTCAGTTCAGCATGGAGAAATATTAATTCTATTTATAGATTTTAAATTTTAATAAAACCACAGGGTGAGTATGAAAACTATAACTGAATTGAATACTCCTTTTCAGTATACCGATTCCTGAACTCCTGCATAGGTACCTTAAAGTAACTTTGCACCAATTATTTCTTTAAGCCTCGGATTATGAGACACAATACATATTCCACTGTTCTCTGGACACCGGTATCCGGTTCGAGTTTGATGAAATAGTGATCTTTTTAAAGTACAACTTACAAGAGTATTGAAAATTCTGTATGAATGTGGTGCCAGTAAAAGTCTCTAAAGTCTGATTAATTTATACATACTTGTATACGTTTATAATATTTTTTTATGATTTATACATCAATTAACCTTCCATTTTAATTTTCTCAAGTTAAAGCGTATATCAAAATTTCTCTCTGAATTCAGAATCACAACTTGAGAAAACATCTCAAATCTCATCCGTGTATGACATTGTATCTTTGAGTTGAGTTTGAGACGTTCTCCGCTTGAAATTCTCAATTTAGAAACCGCACCATAACGAAATAAAAATCATAGTAGTAACTTAAATGGGAAGCATAGTTTTGTTCCTTTAACGAAGCTGTAATCCCGCCTGCCTGCTAGTTGCAATAATGGAACAAATACTGGGAACAATCTCCTCCCACTCCTTTATTTATCTTCCATCGACCGGGTCGAGTGGAACATGGGAACAAACGGGTAACTCAAGTGTTAGAAAAAAATATTTCTTCACCTATATTTGTGGATAAACTAGCTTAACTTAGCCAGTGGCATAGACAGATGTTTATTCCAATAGGATTGAAATTTACTTTTCACCTCACACGCTCTGAAATGGAGGTTTTGTCATTCAGTTTAGGCGTAGAAAATCGCTTTTTGCGGCCTAGCGCGGCAAAGTACTTTTTTAAATTAGTACCTAAAAATATGTCATAATGCGTTCCGAATCGCACTATTGACTTTTTAGTTAAATTTGATTGTTATTTTAAATAGCATTTAATTAATTATAATACTCCGGTTTGGTTTCATTATATTATTATAGTTAATTGAATCATAAAAACAAGAACAATAAGATTAAACTATTTGTTATAAGAATTTTATATTAGGCTGGGTGAGATTTCATAACCTATAATTGAATTTCGGCCTGTGACATAAATCTTTTTTATTAAATTGTGTTAGTCTTGTACCTCATGTCAGTGTCAACATTTACGGAATCGTTTTTATTATTATTAATAAGTAACAATATATTCCTACTTTAAATAACTTTGAATTAACTATAATACTCCCTTTTTATTATTTTAGTTTTTTATATCATTAAAACAACGAGAATAAAGTATATTTAGATTAAACTTTATTTTTAAAGATTTTTTTACCGGAAGTTGACCGCGGAAACAACTATAAAATGTTCCTCGCTGTTGTGAAGTGAAAAATTGTGTGTTGCGCTCGGCAGAAAAGTTTTTAGCGTCTTGTACCTTTGAAATCCTCGCTTCGCTCAGGATTCAATCTTTGAAATCCTATCAATCCTAGAATCCTTCACTTGCTCAGATTTCGATAAAGGCAACTCGCCGCTAAATAACCAACTTTCCAGCCTTGCATAACAAATAACTATTTTGCCCGAGTTACTTGCGCGTCGCATAACTTTGTACTACTACTTTGTATTTTGGGTCACTAGACCAAAAATATATTTTTTTTAATGTAAGACGGTGAATCTCTTAGCCTTCATCATACCTGATGTTAAGTATTGATATGGCTGAAGATGGAAGCGAACCTCTACCGGAATCCTCAATCACTGAGGAACTGGCTATTTTATCTCTAACTGCCAGAACACAACAATGCTGAAAACATTGTTGTTATGGCGTCAGACTTAGATAAGATGGTGGTAGCTAGCTAGGCGGACTAACAACAAGTCCTACCACCAAACAAACCGAATACAATATGAACCGGCTGGAACTCGAACCCGGGACCCCTGGGTCTGATACCGGTGGTTGTACCACTAGGCCACAGAGGCGGGTAAAATCGCAATTGCCGATCATTATGAAAGTTGCTTAACTCATATACATTCACAGTTTGAGCATGCAAACTACTGCGTCAACGAGCCTTAATTATCCATTTAAGGGGTTATACGACTGAAGCGAGATAGCAATGAGAAAACGACGCGCGCAGGAGCGAGACCGATTTTGCAGATTAGGCGAAAAAATCACGTAATCATATCGTAATAAACAACTATTAGCGATTAAAGAGGAATGAAACTACACGATGCTAAATATTATTGTTGTCCACCAATTAAACCAATTTCCAATAGCTGTAGTCCCATTTGAGTACAATCTTGAATTTTCGTATTTTTAATGGGTCTTTTGAACATGAAAAAGTGCCGAGGCAAATTTATAAAATCGTGTTTCTGAAACTTTACAATATGAAGAAATGTATATCTTATTACCAGATTTGTGACATCTTTACCCGTCCTATAGTTTATAACAAAAAGTACATAAATTTTCCGTATTATATCTTAATAAGTAGTAATATTATCAATAAACATCGTCGTCGTCGTCTCAGCCACATGACACCCATTGCTGGGTAAAGGCTTCCCCCAAGGATCTCCACGACGATCGGTTCTGCGCTGCCCGCATCCAGCGGCTTCCCGCGACCTTCACCAGATCGTCGGTCCACCTTGTGGGGGGCTACCCACAGAGCGTCGTCCTGTGCGCGGTCGCCATTCCAGAACCTTTCCGCCCCAACGGCCATCGGTTCTTCTCGCTATGTGTCCCGCCCACTGCCACTTATTATACATTATACACAGCAATAAACATGGATTATTTATAAATTAATCCACGTAAGTACCTATTATACGAAACAATCGAAGACGATTACTACTTATCACAATATCTATTTTTACTGTTTTTCCAGGATATAATAACAAATACCAAAATAAACAGCTGCTGTTGTATTTTTAGTCTGCTGTTTTGTTTACCTGTCTGTTTGTTTGGTTGCTTTTCACATTGAACCATGGCATAAGTTTTCGGTGGGTGTTTAGGTTATCTTTATTAGCACATATATATATACTCGTAGATACATAGATATGTATAGACATAGATAGATAGGATATTGATAGCCAGGAATAAAAAAAGATTGGTCTTATCCCGATCAAATCTAGAAAATATCCAAAAGTTATGCGTGGACGAGTTTTGAACTGGAAGCAGATCGAAATAATTTCCAAACTTACATTTTTATCAAGGAAGTTTCGTTTTCACAATTTCTATTCGGTAATAATATTTGTTATTTTAATTGAACTATACAATTTTACCAACGTAATGTTCTAAAGGCATTACTCGAATGAATAGCCATTATTGTAGTCGCGTCATGAATAGGCTTTAAGCCTGAATACGATTTACTGTTACAGAATCGAAATCAAATTCACGGTTTCTACTGAACCTCGCGTTAAGATTATCCAATGAATACGGATATTGGCGTGCAAACAGATTCCCGTGGATTTATATGCGATTTTCGGAATTTTAACCAATATATTTTTCAATTGTATTTGATTGTACACTTGTAAGTTTGAAATCGCGTACACTATAGAACCACAGTCTGTATATCTCCTATAGAACCCTACAAAGGTACCGATATGACGAGAATATAAAAGGAAAAATAATTAATAATTCACGATGAAAACTACGTGTTAACAAAAAAAACATTTGACGCCACAAAGCGACGTGTTTTGCGTTTTATGTATTTTACGTAGTTGGCATTTGGCGTAATTATTTGTACTAATTCCGCAAAATCGCGATGATTTAGCCACTTATTTCGGATTCAGATCAATGTAATCAATGTAGCTATCTAAAATTTGTTATTATTCTACGTAGCGGGCTAGTTCTTCGGGCGGTTTGAACGCCGTCATTGTCCTCAACATATAAAGTAACATGCATAAGTGGGAAAATAATAAAGGTTATGCTAAACGCTACTCGTCTGGGACCTATATTCGTAACTGGACACGAGGACAGAATTTTATTACTCTAAAAATATATAAATATGTTGAGGACAATGACGGCGTTCAAACCGCCCGAAGAACTAGCCAGCGTTGTAAAAGTTTTCTAAACGCATAGAAACTTAAGACGTCAGATGATTCCATTGTGCTTTATGGTAAATGGTGGGGCTTATTGAATAACCAACTTTGTCAGGCCAGCTTGGCTTTTGACCCAGTTCCTCTTACGGAAAGTTACGAGTATAAAACTAGCTTCACTCCTACTGAGCACACAATATCGGCTATTAAAAGCTTGATTCTATGTGCCAGAAAGTTCAAACAGAAGTTCATTATGGTAATGAATGAACGGTATTTAGAAACCAAGCTATTACGACTTTACAATTACGAATGTTAAGTATCGTGATTCCTGGAATTATGAATGATTTTCACACAATTTTTTCAAAGTTCTATGAAGTTTTCGAAGAGTCATGCACTCGCGTAAAGTTTGTTGATTAGTGTTCAAAATAGCATGCTTTGTAATTATACCTTGCATGATTATTTTGGAAAACAAAAAACAGTTTAAGCTGTCATGACCTTAAAGCTGCTCCTAAAATTTAAATGTGCCTATTATCAGCTACAAGAATTCCCCAAAAATTCCCGAGCATAGTATCGGAATATAGGAATTTAACGCAGTCGAAGTTTCACGACCCTCTACTGATTGAGGAAACATTTCAGACAATTGTATCCAATTACAGAATGTCCCAAACTGCCCCTATGTTCCTTGTAGGGAGAACTGTGTTTACTAGGGGTGGGATTGATAATGCGTATTATATATTTGTATCTATTAAATAACTAGGAATTAGGTATTTTGTGACTAAGAATGAAAAGCTGAAATTGGATTATTATAATTGTATATCAATTAATCTTACGCGTGTCGTCGCGTATTGTAAGATTTAATACCTTTCAACTAACTGCCATAGTGACTTTTATTTCATTAATTTTATTGGTGCGACAAGCAATGTACATCTTCTATAATTTCTTCTATAATCTTCTGTAATGATGTAAACTTTTACATACTTAGAAGTATGTAAAAGTTTACATAATAATTATAGAAGATTTTTAAGTTTTCAGTAAGATTTATTGCAAATAAACCAGCTAGGCGATTGCGATACGTTAATCGTATTTATTTGACAGTTCATATCGTATCATAATAAATGACATTCTATACAAATTGCAGCCGATTAAATTCGATATGAATTGTCAAATGAATATTATAGTTTAGTATCTTACGCAATCGCACCCCAGTATTTGCAATAAAACAGACTGAAAACTTAAAAATCCTCAATAATAAAATTTCATAAAACTAGGTTAAGCCTTAAACTACGCTATAAATAAACTGACAAAAATTACAGCGAAGGCGCAATCACCGGCCGTATAATTTGATTCCAACTACTGGAAATCAAGTGTTTTAAACCGCTATAACTCGGTATCATAGCAACAAGCCCCAAACAATCCTCGATTTGGGTCATAGCAAGTCATAGTGGAATACTAGCAAAATTCTAGACGCGTCTTGACCGGGTATTTGCATAGATTAATTCCAAACTATGATCCGAGCAATGGGAACTGATTCGATTCTCGTAATTACGAGCTATTACGGTTATAGCTCTTTTGATGGTTTAGGATGTCTTTGGAGATTTGTAGCAGTACTTAATTGTTAGTGGTCAAACGCTTAAAAGTAAATTTAATGTAAAGGTTACTTTTGTGCAGAAAAGTATTTTTGCTATTACTTAGTTACATGCGTAATAGGATTCTGATGAATAGAATAGAATAGAAAACATTTATTATCAACCTACAAAGTAAAAGCAACAGTTCACAATGAGACAAGTAATAAATACAACACAAAATGTAATAAAATGTTAAATAAAATATACAAATCGTAATTAACGACAAAAAAAGAGTGAAAAAAAATGCCAATGGGCCAAAATTATCTTCTGGGTCATTCGTTGATGGTCAGAATAACCCAGAAGCACTGGTATTCTGACATAACCTAAGGGGTGATTAGACACAACAATAGTAATGAATTATAATAATGATTATAATATGGGTATAGGTAGAAATTGCAGCCAACTATCTATATAAGTCAAATTTACTTACTGCCAAGCCATCTTACTAAAAGGTACGGTTCCGTTCAACCATTATTTTTAAATATCGTATTAAAAATAAATCGTTTTTGACAGATACTTTAAACCAAATATTTCACTAAAGTTATGTCATCAGTCATCACTATAATGTCAACGCTATACCTAGTTCTGATGAAAAACGTGATAAATAATAATAATAAATAACATACAACCACCAATACAACCACAAATTATCTAGCCCAAAGTAAGTTTCATGAAGAACTTGTATTATGGATACTAGATAACGGATCATCCATCATCCATCCATCATCAGCCTGTGGACGTCCACTGCTAGACATAGGCCTCTCCTAGCTAACGCCTATTGTGACGTTCACAGGAGGCCATAAGCCTACTTCTACCACGCTGGCCAGACGGGTTGGTAGAGGGTTTGTTTCAAGTTTTCCTTCTCTCGCACAGGTTTTCAAAGCGTCGAGCTCCTTAGTCGACTCTTACGACATCCCAGGCATGTAAGGGAGTGGTGACACGTGTATTCTTAGGCCGTCACCACACTGCAGAGATTTAGAAGATAACGGATAAACATACATAAATCCGATTTGTTTTGTAAATACATACTTACTTTACATATTAATCACCTAGACCAAGACAAATAGACATGTTCATGCATACAAATATTTGTCTTGTCCGGAATCGAACCCGGGACCTTCTACCCAGAATCGCTTGACACACAAAAAAAAATATTTTCAAATCGACTAATATAACACATATTGAAAGTATTTAGTTGTCAAAGTTTTAAAAGTTTAAACAGTTCTAACTTTAAATACTAAAGACGTAAATCTACGCGCCAAAGTGATTAGTTTTTCTTTGTGCTGTCAAAGCTCGTCCAAATAAAGCTTCGAGTATGTCTGAAATCCTGGTTTTACTATAGAATACGGCGTCGTATTGTGTTCCCAATGAGTAGAAAGGCTGACTCATGGTGCTGCTGTCGCCGCCAGTAATCCACAGTTTGCATGCCACCATTTGTATTGTGAACCGAACGGTTCTATTTACAGATCCCATATGGACAAGTGCTCTCGATATGGCACGAGTGCCAAACCAATCTTTAGTAAATTGTTGTTGCAGCCTTACCCCCAATGAGGTTTTCAATGAGATTGGAGATTGATTCTAACCCCCATATTCTAAGTCGTTCCTCCAAAACTTACTCGTCCTCGACTTAACGAAACCTCATTGAAAACCTCTTCGAAATACTCCTCGAAAGCGGTATTTTAAGTCATAACTCCGTAAGGACCTGGAGGAGCCAAAGAGTACGTAGCCACTCCGTGTTAGGCCTAGCGCACACTACCATTCTTACCCACGACAAGGTTGAGTGGAGTGTAAAAAGTTTTGGAGGAACGACTTAGAATATGGGGGTTAAAATCAATCTCCATCCTTATTCCCTTCCCGCACGCATCTTATGGCTGCTGTCAACTGTCAAGTGAATGTCATATCCCTTTGGCATTACACAGTGAAACCGAGAGATCGAACGAGGGCGCGCCCGTGTGTTTTTTATTGTGAAAAGTCTTCAAGCAGTTTCCCAGTAGGTAAGTCCTTGTTAGATTTCTAGCGTTGACTTATGAAAGTAGCGATGTCAGTAAACTAATTCAGGGACAATCTAAATTACTAAATCGTGGCGGGATAAAAAAGTTGCAACCACCAACAATTAGGAGTGAGCATCTTCCATATTCAACAATTTATTGACGTAGTAACAATAAACCAGTCACAATTTAATATATATTTTTTAACATTTTGTTAATAACATAATAATATATTATACAAGCTAAAAAAAACTTTACTAGTCGACCGGGAAATTCCCGTCAGACGCTACATTACAGTTTGATCTTGAGAGCGTCCTAATGTCGGTCGTAGTAGCATAGTTTCGTAATGTACCTAACCTACCTAAGTGAAAGGCCTATGTTCACTGTTTATACAAATGTGAACTAAGAAAGTAACTAATGTAAAAAAGAAATACATTGGTAAATAAATTAGGCATTTTCCGGCAAATTAGGATTTTTCAAGTCATTGACTCCATAAAATGTTCATAATTTAAGGCCCAAAGTTAAGGAAAGTCTAAGTGAAACACTGTAGTAGGTAGTGGAATTGCCAGAAATATCGAAGTCCTGACTACGGTCAGCAGCACAATCTTACAAACTAGCAAATTCCTCCAATCGATTTTAAACTTTATTTAATTGGTTGCTAAGTTCAAATCGTTTAGAAAATGACATGTGATAGCCTGATATGTTGCTGACTGTACTTAAGTAACACGAATTCAGGCTAATGAGAGTTTTGATGTCCATAATTTTAACAACTTAGAAGGGATTTGTCGGCATAAATTGATATTAGACGTCCGCTTTTGATGGAATTAATTTCATAAATAAAATGTTATTTTTAGTATGTATTTCAAAGATAATTCTTTATAATTTGGTTATGTTACTTGTCAGTATCAGTAAAATTTATAAAAGCTTTCTAGCCCTTGATCATTCTTCAGTTGCTTGATGTCGCAAAAAAGTAATAAACATTGAACAAGAAACACACTTGAAAAGAAAAAATATTTGGTTCTTAATTAATAGCATGGCGATAAATTAACAACGGAAATTGAAATTATTAAGATTGGGTTGCAACCAATTACAATTTCGATTGTTTTAGTAGGAAAAACAATTACCATAAAAGTGCTTTGGTAATAAGTTTCAGTTTCAAAGGTAGTCACAAAATTCAATTGAACTTTCAACAGCAATAAGAAACGTGATAAGGGTGTAGAAATATATATGTCCTACATTCATATACAAGAAAAGTTAATAAAATATTTGGTCATAAATTCTATGGAACCCTTTCCCTAATAAGCAACGAAAGTTGCAATAAACATAAAAAGTTTTACATAATACAACACCCGACGTTTGCAGATGTACGCACAGGTAAACAAATGAAATGAGTGTACTCAAGTACGTCACGAGGGGAAACAGGGTGTTCCACTCGTTCAAACAAGCGCGGAAACGGAGAAAATATTTAGGTATTCGTCATGTCCACATTTCTTATTGATAGAAAATAAAACATTGGCATCATCATCAGTCCTTTTTAAGTCACCTCGACATGCCTTCAAGGAAGAAAAAGGAGTATGGGTCATGAGCCACCATGCGGGCGCAAAAATATTTGAATAATTATGCATTTCATTTTACGATCCAGAATGTGCCAGCTGCTAGATTTGCAGTGCATATAGTACTGAGTCCGGTCATCAATTCTGTCACGAGATCTTACTGAGTTAAAAACCGATTTTCAAATATATATTAATTTGATTGTATATTAAAAGAAAGCTTACACTATAGCTAATACTAATTGATGAAAATAATTTGAAATGGCTGGCACAATTTTCATGGATTGATCTTCGCGGCCCTTGCCCTTGATCAATAGAAATACGCGCCGTGTTCATATAGATTTTGCTGGCTGGTGTAATATACATAGAATGCATTGAGGGGCACCCAATTCAATTTTGGGTGTGGCATAGCGCTGATCCCCTTCTCTAAATGGGGCTTAATGTCATTATCCAGCGGATTTAAGTCTGGGCTAGAGGATGGCCAATTTTCATGCCGAATGAAGTCAATTTTCATGGGCGGCCTTATAATTTTTAGTCCTCTTGGCTATGTGACCGGCCCTGAAGTCTGCTGGAAGACCCATTGCTGATTTTTGAACGTGGTTCGATAAAGTGGTCTACGACGTCTGTCAGGACCTATTTTAGTGTACATTGTTTTTGTTTTACATACCCTTTTCGGAGAAAAACATCTGTTTTAGGCCAAATACCATACTCCGAGCCAAACTATCAGTGGCGAAGAGTAATTGGCCTGACTGGACTCTAGAAACACATTCGCTAGATTATTTACTGCTGTAGGCATAACACTTAATTGTTCTAATTGTTGCAGTACCCTTTCATTGTTAAAAAAAATCATCGGAAGACAAGATCGGACCTTGCTTATTTCCTGCGTATCGTTCTAATAAAAAAACAAGATCGGCCCAATATTTTTTTTTTCAGACATGGTTTAAGGAGATGTTATTTTCTTCTACCATTAGCTTATAATCCCAGGTCATCGTAAGTATAACATTCTTTCTCCACTCGTTCTATTAAGTCCTGTTTGTAATGCCAACAGTTTTAATTTTTGGGGCGGATTTCTTAAAATACGCACCATCACTACATTTACCGGCACTAACGTCTGAACCGAACGAGGATGACCATTTTTCTCTCTCTTTCCGCTTCTTGAATCTTCCCTGAATCGTTTGATAGTAACTAAAGACAAAGCTCAAAAGAATATTTAATGGAGGCCTTTTCGAAAACAATATGCTGGCAAACCCTCACAATTATTTCAGGACATCATTAATGAAACTACTCTAAACGAAAAAAAGTTTGTTGTAGCTGTCTTTTTTTAATCTATGAAACGGAAAAAGATAATCGCAAACGCTACTGAATGCAATGGAGGAGTGTGGATTGGGGGGGCAGCTGAGTGGCTAATTCCGGGACTACCTCACCTCTCGGTCCTATCGTGTACGGGTGAAGCATACAGCGACACCCGGGAAGTGAATTGCGGCGTACCGCAGGGCGCAGACTGGCGCCTACTTGCTACCTGATGCATGTAAACAGCCTGTGCGGAGTGCTGCGCCACTGCTCCGGGTACATATATGTGGATGACTTGTGCATTCTTCTCGCGGGTACCGATTTTACGGAAACCTATCGCCTCGTGTGACAGGATGTGGACGCCTGATGGTCTCATGACAATGGGATATTGCTGAATACTGACAAAGCCAAACTTTTAGTAATACACTCACCTTATTAATGCCCTCCTACACCTCATTCGATTGTCAGCCATAGTTATGATTGTCATCACGACAGTTTTAATAATTGTGCTTGCATTCCAGGAGAAAGGGTCAACAATGTAACTTAAGTTGGGATAAAAATTGACGAATCATTTTCATGGTCAGACCGTATAGATTAAGTTCGTACTAAATTGAGGGTACTATTATCAAGGTTTTATCACTTAAGCCACAAAATCCCACTGCACACCTTAAAATGCATTATATGGCTTTGTAAGACTCCATTTTGAGTCGCGCTCTCGACTTCTATGCACTCACTTTTAAAACTAATTTGAACAAGTTAGACGCACTACAAATTTGATTTCTAAAACTGCTTGTAAATAAAAAAAATCTAAGGACAAATGTTACGGAGACTTTAAACAATTATTTAAAATATGTAAAATTCTTCCCGTGAGCCTAAAACACAAATATTTACTTGCTATTAACAACTATGGTAGAAGAGAGAGTCACTCGCTGGTTGTGCATAGACATAACAAACTACTTTGGTGATAGGACCCTCATTCGGAGAATACATTTTATATTAAATAGTTTGCCTCAAAATATTAAACTTGAAGGTAACTTAAAGAAATTTAGTTCCTTACTTAAGAGTTATTTATTGGATTCTTAGAAATTGTGTATAATTTCAGTATCTGATTGTGTTCACCTAAAAATATAATATTATATACATACTAGTTCGATAAAATACCTGTGAGACTGTACCCACAATCAAACTACATAATTATGTGGTTTTGTGGGACCCTACTTAGTAATGTACGCTATTTAAATTGAAATAAATAATAATTCATTCATTCATTCATTCATTCACAATACAGGCCACGCCTATTGTTGAAATTTTAGTCTTAAGAAACCTACTTGTAAGCGTTTTTTGAATATTTATTTTTATTTTATTCATTCATATAGTCTCCAGTAACAATCTAAATAATCAGCAGCTACCCTCCGTTCTGCTTAATCAAGCCCGCGCCGGTTAGCGGCTAATAGAATCGGAAACCATTAAGATGTGCCTCTACTGCAGATCAAACCTTTAATTGATTTAAAATTGTTTGTGCTATTACTTAGTTTTTGTCCAACGATACAGCTACCACCATCTTATCGAAGCTGAGTCTGTCGCCATAACATTTTTTTTTTACTAATGTTGTATTCCGGCAGTAAAGGATAAGATAGACAGTTTCTCAGTGCTTATTGATTCCTGAAAAAGTGTGATTCCATCCTCAACCATATATATCATTGCTTAATATCATTGACGCCTTATTTTGCCGACCAACATGTTGGCAAACAAGCTCGCCCATGTTGTCTCCAGTAACAATCTAAATAATCTGCAGCTACCCTCCGTTCCGCTTAATCAAGCCCGCGCCGGTTTGCGGCTAATAGAATCGGAAAACCATCAAGATGTGCCTCTACTTCAGATTAAAGGTTGCTAACAGCGTTACGGCTGATTTCAGAGAAGGGCCAGAGATAAAATTGTTTGACCCCCAATTAATAACTCCGACCAAATTTCGAGAAATACGTTTTCAAAGTAGGTAATTGAGTGGGAATAACGATATTAGCTTTTATTGACGATTTGTTTGTGTCGCTTTTACTTTTAGTAACTACTTCAGTGACTTCATTGAGTCAAAGTTATTTTGAACATTTGGTTTGTGTATAAGTAAATTGTTTAATAATAAACTTTTAGAAAACAACTGCATTCATTTGTGAACCTATTACAGCTCTATATTTTATTTCCGATTTAGAAAACAAAATATAAATTATTTACTTAGGTATAAATTAAAGTAGTAACGAAACAGAAATGCTGGGATACGTCGTTAATATTTTTTTCGCCTCACACGCTCTGAAATGGAGGTTTTGTCAATCAGATTAGGCGTAGGAAAACGCTTTTTGCAGCCTAGCGCGGCAAAGTACATTTTTAATTTAATACCTAAAAATATGTCATAATGCGTTCCGAATCGCACTGTTGACTTTTTTGTTACATTTTATTCTTATTTTAAATAGCTTTCAATTAATTATAATACTCCGTTTTGGTTTTATTATATTATTTTAGTTCATTGAATCATAATAAACAATAACAATAAGATTAAACTATATGAAGAATTTTATATTAGGCTGGGTGAGATTTCACAACCTATGATTGAATTTCGGAACGTGACAAATCTTTATTTTTTAATTGTCTTTGTCTTGTACCTCATGGCAGTGTCAACATTTACGGAATCGTTTCCTTTTAATAAGTAACAATATATTCCTACTTTAAATAACTTTGAAATAACTATATTACTTCCTTTTTTATTATTTTAGTTTTTTTATATCGTTAAAACAACGAGAATAAGGTATATTTAGATTAAACTTTATGTTTAAAGATTTTTTTACCGGAAGTTGACCGCGGAAACAACCATAAAATGTTCCTCGTGGTGAAAAATTGTGTGTTGCGCTCGGCAGAAAAGTTTTTAACGTCTTGTAGCTTTGAAATCCTCGCTTCGCTCAGGATTCAATCTTTGAATCCTAGAATCATTTACTTGCTCAGCTTTCAATAGAGGTAAACTCGCCGTTAAATAACCAACTTTCCAGCCTTGCATAACAAATAACTAATTTCATTGTAATGACTCTGTTTTTAATTAAAGACTGTCGCTTTGCCGTGTCGCTATCTTTCCTACGGTCCTTCCATTACCTATTTATTAGAAACCATCATGTCAAAGGAACGTTTTGTTTGCGTTTTGTTTTCATTGAAGTTCTCACATTTTGGCACACTTCACACTTTGGAGGCGACGATTGAGCGAAGACGTCACAAAACTTTCGTCAAAAAACAAGCTTACTTGAGATTCGTAGTACTTAATAGCATGGTAAGATTGAAACAATACTGCGCTAAGAGATAGCGGTAGGCCATCAGATTTTTCCAGGACGAACTATTTCTTTTTTCCACGAGTCATCTTCAAGATTTAATTTCGCAATAAACGAAGACCTAACCTTTATCTACAATACCAAATCGGTTCATACAAAGCAACTTTCCATTCATAATATGAAAAAAATACGGCAATCTAGATAGGTACAATTTTTCTTTCAAAGAAGTTTCTTTAAAACTAGTTCTCACTTATACTTGATGGTAGCATAATTTAAAAGGAATTTGGTTAAGTATATTGCTCTTATCCTAAAATTCTCTCTAACCTGCAGAATTGGCTCCGTTTCAACTGTATATAAAATTATTTCGAGAATATTGCATTTCAAATTTCGGAAGCAACATCGCTTGATTTTCTTATAGGTACTTACCGTAAATTTCACTATAATGGCTATTACTGTCGTAAGCCTGCAATAGGCTTTGAAATACCTAGTAAAAAGTGTTACACTTTAGTTTAATGATAGTGGAAAATGATTTTATTTTATTGCTATAGACAGTAGTTTTTAATTTTTTATCGGCAATGTGATGATAATGGATAAAGTTAAAATAAAACATTTAAAGATTGCTATTAACAATCAGATGAAACTCTTGCGTTCTGTGTTTGTAAAATTGCCATAATTTATATCTGCAGCCGTCATGAAGGTATTAAAATAAGCACAAAACTTTTGTTATGACATAAGAGTAAGTTTTATTTTGGAGCACAGAAATTAAATTTACAGTCAAACGCAACTCCTGAAACATAGTTCAAGTATCAAATACATTTTTACCGGCCCTGGCTTCTATGACAAAGTATCAAAACCAACATTATCCCATAGATTAAATTAAATGTGTCTGTATATCTTTGTGCGGAGCCATCTCCGTATAAACCGCTTACCGATAGTTTGTTTACTTATCGGAACGTACTCATTCGCCTACGTCTATCTCCAACCCTTGTCAATATTGTGACGCCTATCTCGTTATGTGTCTAGGAGTGTTCTTATTGTACAGTCAAAGGCAAGTACGGCTTTACAAAAGTGTCCAATTTCTCCAATCGATTTTAAACTTAAAGATATAAGCCGTTCTGTTCAGTATTGTCTGTAGAAATTTGACATTTTGTATAAACCTTAGTTGCCGTTGTGTACAGTCAACACCACGTCATGTTCTTGCTCTGCGACATCTCTAAATCTGCTTGTTTTCCAGTGCCTATAAATTGATAGGGTATGTTCGAAAACTACGAGAGAGCTATGCTCGGGGTTTTCCTACGTGATCGAATCAGAAATGAGGAGATCCGTAGGAGAACTAAAGTAACCGACATCGCTCGAAGGATTGCTCAGCTATAGTGGCAGTGGGCGGGACATATAGCGAGAAGAACCGATGGCCGTTGGTTTCTGGCATGGCGACCGCACACCGGACGACGCTCCGAAGATAGGCCCCCAACAAGGTGGACCGGCGATCCGGTGAAGGTCGCGGGAAGATGCTGGATGCGGGCAGCGCAGGACCGATCGTCGTGGAGTTCCTTGGGGGAGGCCTATACCCAGCAGTGGGTGTCATGTGGCACCCACTGCTGACGACGACGATTTGAAAACTAACGTAGGGATAAGTGATGGGCCGGCCGGAAAAAGAATAGATTTGGTTACAATTCCAGAGAATGTTGAATTTCGGGGTCACACCTTGTTTCTAAGACGTTTAAAACAAAATTAATACTTATTCTTAATAAATCATGCATTGCAATAACTGCAAGCAAAGAATGTTAATATAAAAACTCAGTTCTTATTTTAAGTCAATTCCATAGAAGTGTATATGTCAATTCCATGTAAGTGTAGAGGCCGGGCGCGTTTTCACCCGCGTGGTTCCCGTTCCCGTTTTTGGGATCATTTATAGCCTATGTTACTACTTGGGGCCTAAGGATTCTCTATACCAAATTTGGTCAAAATTGGTCCAGTAGTTTTTGAGTTTATTCGTTACATACAAAAATACAAATCTTTCCTCTTTATAATATTAGTATAGATAAAAATAAGAGGGCCCTTCTTACTTACGTTATCTAAAAATAGAAAACAATTGTCTTGCGAAATAACAGCTGTGACCATTCCGCAATTCGTCGACATTTTATCGACTGTCGCATCACTAGCTACGATAATAGGGTAAGGACTTCCATCCTCAAGATGCGATTATAGTATGAGATAATCGGAAATAAGGTAAGTGGTGACAAAATCGAATTACACATAAATAAAACAAACTTCTTTTTTAAATAAAACAACTTTTACGGATAATAAACGCGCTATATTTCACGAACTAGTAGGTTATAATTGTCCGTATTTTTAGTATTTTTAGGGGTTTTTTTGATTTTCCCGAAGTTTCGGCACCTTTTCAGCTGCCGGGGTCACGGGATGACTGTGACCACGGCTGTGAGTCATTTATATCAGTAAAAGTTATTTTATTTCAATGAACAATACGCGCCAAAAAAAATTGATGTACATCTTAAGTAGATGTACATCAATTTTTTTTTGGATAACAGCGCGTTACTTACACACCCTCACATCATAATTGCGGGGTTGACAGAGCGTCAAAGGTGCCGTTTGAGAGTAAGTAAATAATGTCATATCAATACATCACTCTCAAAGCCACAGCCAAACGATGCCACATTTTGGCATTGTTTTGGTTCTAATGGGTCACTTACACAGACCTATATCGAGATGACGGTAAAAGTGTCAGTCCGCTTAAGACCATTGTCACGAAAACACGCGTCACTCAGAAATGAAATTGTTTAATTGTGCAGTGCTTTCTTGCAAGAGCTCGTCAATAACATTTCCACATCACTAAATATCGCTCGTGACGTCATCGTAGGTCTGTGGGGTCTCTGGTGTTGTCCGGTAATAATTGTGACAAGTAGCCAGCCCATATCCTATAATCGTTTTTGATTGTGCTCTTTGAGTATTTTAAGTAGAGATCTATTGTAAAAAAATAATTATCTGCGGGCCTACCGCCATCTCTTAACGCAATATTGTTTAATGTCAGTTTGTATCGGCGCAATGTTGTTATATGTCATATCGTACCGCGAACCTCTTAAAACAAGCTTGTCTTTTGACTAAAGTTTTGTGGCGTCATCGCTCAATCACTCACTCAAACAAGATTTTTATCAATCAAACCTATTACGACGTCTTAGGTCAAATAAAGTCAAGTTTGCAATTTAAACAGTATTGAAACAAAAGGAAAACAAAACGTTCTAACGACATGACGGTTTCGGTGTCTTTACTTTCTTTTAAAAATTCCGTCCTCTACCCTACTTCTCCCCTCCCTGTGTCCACGCCTCCTTGTGTATGGAATCGCACTTGGAGCGTGGCACAGGCTGTCTTTTTTGTTTACCAGATTTGACCTAATGTTTTGTAGTGTCATTTAATACAATGTCTTTCATTTTAATAAAAAATAATTGCTAAGTGAATTCCCTAAAAAAATATTTAATTGTTTATCTTATAAGGAGTTTAGAACTGTGTCAGTGCCAGTGTAGCAGAATTTGCTTTAAAGTTTTTGAAGGCAAGAAAACCTGCTAAAAGCTAATTCCATAGGAAATAAACAAATAAATGAACTGTCAGTGAATTCATGAGGATAGTCAAATAATTACCTATATAACGTGTGCAAATGCACGTGTGCAAGTGCACGTGTCCGCCATTTTGATTTTGTTTTCAAAACGGCGCCGCACGACTAAACTATATAAATGCAACGTAAAGATGAACAAAATAGTGCCCTAAAGTGTCAGGTTAGTGAGATAATTAGAGTTTAAGATACAAAGATCATATCTAGGGTCGGCTTTATTCAGTTTTTACTCTAATTATCTAGCGAAAAAAATCACACCTTAGGGCATTATATATTAAAACATGTTTTGTTCCTGTGTGTGTCCCCTGCTCATTTATATATGTATTAAAGTGCGACACCATTTTGAAAAAAAAAATGGCGTCTCATATTTGTTGTATATGGAGATTGGGGAAGGGCAAATCAAGAAAGCCAGCGTTCAGTAAATGGATTTATTAAATGTTTGCACTGCACTTACAATATCAATCGTTGCGGTGCGCTTGCCTCGAGAGCCCAGGAGGGAGAGAGCTCACGAACCATAGAGTAACATACACGTGTCACAGATTAGTATGCGACAATATTGCGGACTGAAACGAGGCCAGCCTCCATACAAAAAAGTTCTAACCCCATATGTACCATAATTTCATTAGAGTAAAGAATTCTTTTTAGTTCGGATATCGCTTGATTTTGATAAAGTGAGAGTAGAGCACTACCTCAAACGCTTCGCGTTATGAGGCGCGCAAAAATATACCTAAGAGCATATTATAAAAGTAGGTTGTCAGTCTTTTTAACCCCCGAGGCAAAAAAGGGGTGTTATAAGTTTGACATGTGTGTGCATCTGTCTGTCTGTCTCGGGCAACGTAGCTCCTAAACGACTGGACCGGTTTTGATGCGGTTTTTCATAAAATTTGTTGACATTTGTTTTTTGCAAACAATATGACTATGGTAACTTTTATAAATTATTTGTTAGGTTTTTCTTACCGTGTAGTAATTAAACATGTAAAAGATTATTCAATTCTAAGCAAGCTAACAAAGTTTTCATCAATACTTCAAATTTCAACATCCTCGTCAAAACCGTCAATTTATAAATGACTCCAACCTTATTACCATTTCAATAGGAGGTATGTTCGACTAGCATTCAGAAGAGAGTTGGAAAACCGAAATCTGACCAAAGGAGACAGGTAGGTAAGCGAAAACATCACAATGGACATAATAGGTGGGCTCTAATGGCCCGTCGGATACCTGATTGATTTCAGTACAATTTATAAAAGAAATTCTTTCGGTATTGGAATCATGACGATGAGATGTAATGGCCTCTTTGGTCGTGTTTTTTTGGCTATTTAGGTAAATATGCGGAACCTACGAGTGTCCCTAATATTTACTGTCCTGAAGCTTGTTATTAGTTTTTAAGTGCTTGCTTATTTAGCTAATTTGTAAATTATGCTGTAAACTTCCCAAAGAAAAGAAAATAAATAAATAAATGAAATAAGGGGCTGCCCATACATGGAACTGACACTGAACATAATTTTTTCATCAAACCTATACCAACGTGTGGGGTATCTATAGATAGGTCTTTAAAATTTGCATTGAGGTTTCTAAAACAGTTTTTTCTCAAAGTTAATCGTTTGATGGAAAAATGTATGTCCCCCCCCTCTAACTTTTAAAATAAGAAAGTGAAAAATCAAAAAAAATAAAATAAAATGTAGATCTTTATAAAAACTTTCAATGAAATTGGTTTAAACGAAACATATTTAGTAGTTTCAGAGCTATAGCACATTTTCCAAAACCGCAAATATAACTTTGTCATTCATACAAACACTATGAAAAACAAAATTATTTTTATGTGGCATTTTGGCATTAATAATAATAGAAACTTTATTGCACACGATACAAAAACAAACGCTTACAGAGAAAATGACAAAAAGAGGAACACACAATAGGCGGCCTTATTGCTACGTAGCAGTCTCTTCCAGGCAACCTTGGGTGAGAGACGAAACCCTTCATGCCCGCCCTCACCCTCATCACCCTTCGTGCGAGTTCGACTTGCACTTGGCCGATTTTTCATTTTAGAACGCTCAATGTTTTCCGACCTTTATTCGGGTTAGCATAAACCATTATAGTTACTTATTTTATGTTGTATCTGTCCGTAGACAGCTGACATAACAGCTCAATCGCTCAGATTCAGCAAAATGTTTTTTTTTTCCGAATTTTCAATTGCCCGTTTTTATCCAAACCGTTGTATGATTTATTTTTTGTCTTTGTTAAATTTTACTTGGTTTTTTTAGGTGGAAAAGAACATGCTAAAACTGGCGTTCAGCCCGCAACTACGTCTGCGTGGAATATGGTTATTATCACTGTCTTTAGTAACAATACATAGATAACTTGTTCGCGACCAAATCAAACACTTTCACAAAACTCATCAAAATTGGTTCAGCTCAGTGGTTAGAACAGAGGACCGGATTTTCAGGGTCGTGGGTTCGAGTCCCATATGAGAATTCACTTGCGGAGAAGTTGATTTTTTACAATATTTTTCTATTCAAAATTGACCCCAGTTATAACGGACATCGCCCGTAGTAGGGGAGTACGTCCAGTTACATTTAATTTTATTATCGTCAAGTCATAAGCCGCTCTGCCGCCATTTTCTGCGTAATGGAATTATCACACAGTGTTGCCATGTAAACGCTGAAACGATTTGCGGTGTTGCGTGTTTATAAATTGATGACGACGTTAAGTCTCGTGATGTTGTTATTTATTTTACGTTAAGCCATTTTGTTGGCGACGATATTCATTAGATAGTACAACAATAAAAATTATTGCCAATACTGAAGTCGTTATTGCAATCCATTTCAATGAAAACAACCAACAATAAAAAAGTAAAGGGTCTACGTAAATTAACGTAAAAATAAAGTAATTTCGAATAAAATAAATTACCAGGGTCTAAACGCTATCTCTTGGCGTATTGTTTCAATCTTAAATTGCTATTTCGTACTACGAATCTCATAGAGTAAGCTTGTTTTTTGACGGAAGTTTTATGATGTCTTCGCTCAGTCATCGCCTCCAAAGTGTGAAGTATGTCAAAATGAGACAACTTCAATAAAAACAAAACGCAAACGAAACGTCCTTTTGACACGATAGTTTGTAATAGATGATGGTAGGGCTGCCTGCTCTTTCTCTCTCCATGTTGTTCTAATAATGCATTTTAAATTCGTGACATATTATGTGTATTGCCTTTTATTTATTTTCATAGATGAATTTCATAGTGCCTTAAAGAGGACTGCCAGGTTATTTGTCTTTTTTATTTATTTCGTTTATTAAATGCAACATGTTGGTATTACAGATGTTATAAAATTCAGGTCGACAGTCCCATGAACATGACCCTGTTAGGGTATAGCAGATAGAAATTTACAAAATTAAAGATAAAATAAAAAGTATTGAGAAAGTAAAATCATAAATTTGATCAATCATAATTTGTCAATCTATCAAAACAAACTTTGGACGAATCTACTTTAAAAGTTTTAAATAAAGGCTTAAACTTTGCGGTGGCACCTAAAAGGATACCGTTTGAGGACATTATCTGCAGCGTTGAGGATTGCTTAGTTAAAAACAACATGAAGAAGGAGGATAGCGAAGCTATACGTCAGGACATTTCATCTGTCTTACGGCATAGCCAACTACCGAAACCAAACCTCCCTCGAGACGAATATCTCGCATTGAAGAACCGGCGAGCTAAGTCAGAATTGACTATTCTCGGTGCAGATAAAGGTAACGCAACGGTTGTTATGAACATGTCAGATTATAACGAGAAAATTCAACTATTATTATCGGATGAGAAAACATACAAACACGTCAAAAGCGATCAGACAACCAAGATTCTTAAAAATACTACTGACCTCATCAATAAACATACGGAAACGTTAAATCTAGACGTCAATTTGCTTATTTCTTCCTGCCCAAAACCGTCAAAACTCCACTGCGTCTTATAGTGAGCCAAATTGACTCACCAACCCCAACTCACCAACAAATTGGCTTCATTCGTGAGATACAACACCTACATCTCGCTGATGATGAAATCATGGTCAGTTTTGATGTGCAATCCCTATCCACATGTCTACCAGTACAGGACTGCATTAATATCACTAGGAAGAGACTAGCAGATAACAATATGCCTATGGAATATGCGGAGCTACTAGAACACTGCCTTTCCTCGGGCTATCTCTTGTGGAATGATGGCGTACAACTTGATGGCGTAGCAATGGGTTCTCCTGTATCCCCCATAGTAGCTGACATTTTCATGGAGGATTTCGCAAAGAAGGCACTGGCTTCAGCACCAGTGTATCCCCGGTTCTACAAACGGTACGTAGATGACACTTTCACTGTACTACCTAGAGATAGTCCTTCTCAGTTAGCTACCGTAGGGACATCTTTGTTTCAGAGAGCCCGCGGCATCTGTGACGAGAAACATCTGTCTGCTGAGCTTCGACACGTCGAGCAAGTACTGAGAAATAACAAATTGCAAGTACCAAGCAGACGTCACAGAAACCGCGCACAAACCAGCCACAGTAGAACGTCAACCTGCCATTCAACCATACGTGAAGGGTGTCACTGACAAGATTGGAAGAATTCTAAAGTGTGTTTCTATTAATACTTACTACAAGCCACCCAAGAAGATCAACCAATTCCTACCACCAGTCAAGTGCAACATACCCCTTCAAGCAGCAGGTGTCTACAAACTGGATTATGACTGTGGTCTCTCATACATCGGGCAAAAAAACAGAAGCATAGGGACCCGCGTTAGAGAACATGTAGCTGACGTTAAAAATAGGCGCGATAGCAAGTCTGCAGTGTGTGAACATGCTTTTGAGGGACCCAACCACTACATCAGGTTTGATAAGCCACAGATCCTCGCCAGGGAACAAAAATTCGTCCCCAGAATGCTACGCGAAGCTATTGAAATTACCAAATATCCAAATTTCAATAGAGATGATGGTTGGACGATACCACCAGCTTGGGACCCTATTATCCATAAATTAAAGTCTCAACCCAAATCACACACTGCAAGACCTAAAGATTCGGTTAGCTCTTTTTGTAGATAAATAACAAAAAGATGGAGGTCGACCTGCTTTCGAAGTTTTCTTGGCAATATCTTTGTTCGAAAGTCCTCCCAATTTGTGAACTGCCTGTAGAATCATTAGTTTTTTTCCTTTGTTAATAATAAATAATTTAAATAGTAAACAAATCAAAATATTAAACTCAGTATTTGTTGCCATAGTAAAAATTATTAACTTTTAATTAGTAATTATCTAACCGTTTCCGACTGCAATAATAAATCGACTTTGTGAAGGTAGACTTATAAGTAGCTAGTCAACCCGTGACCACGGCAACTGAAAAGGTGCCGAAACGTCGGGAAACCAAAAAACCTCAGATAAACCAAATATATATTTCGGGTAAATAAATCGCACTAAATTTCCGCAAAAGTTGTTTTTTTTTCAATAACTTTAGCTTTTAGCCAGAACTAATTACATAATTACAATTTAATAAAATAATACATTATATAGTAAATAACTTAATTAAACGTTACAAGACCCATGCACGCAGTCAAGGTATATACAAGGTATAGTCGTTGTAGCTACATGAAAACGATCTTAGGAAACCATCCTTAATTTTTTGATAAATTTTAACCGCCTTTACAGATTTTGAAAAAAATATACAGTCTGCAGAAAAATAGCCAGTTATCAAGAATATTTTTTTTATGCCAATCGATCCTGTTTCTCATGAGGATCAAAACACTCTAAGGCATCAACTGAGGTATGAGTACTAGAAAAGTCAGAAATTGCGAAAAATTCCAAAAACACTCTACCCGCGCTCGCGCTACACGCTACCGCGTCACCGACGAGTACCTTTGTTGATGGAATTTATTTTATTAGCGAATGTGTGGAAATACTTTTTCTAGTACCTACTTCTTTCTAATCACAGTTGGTGTCTCAGACTGTTTTGATCCTCATAAGCAACATGATCGATTGGCACCAAAAAGGTTTAAAAAAAAAAACTGCTCAATGTATTTTTTTTCTAAATCCGTGAACGCAGTTTAATATTTCTCTGTGTCCCTGAACTATGAAGTTTTAGGTTTGAAATTGGTAGTGTTAATCGGTTTTTGTGCCTTAAGTTCATAGATCCAGAGTTTATTATATTGTATTGTAGAGTTTATTTTCTTGCTCGCTGCTCGCTAGTCATAGAACTTGTCAATTCGTTAGGTAAGGGAGTGAACTATATGTGCATTATGCACCATGATATTACCAACTTTTATAGGTAAGTCCGCATGCCGCGAGTGTATCTAGTTATACCTACTTCAAAACAAACAAAAAAAATAAAGACAAATGTAAACCTCATTACTTCCAAGTTATTAAACCCGACCTTATTTGTTTATTCCAAGGTCCGAAAGTAAAATACCATTCGGACTGGAAACGCACACTTTTGCGAACCTATTAATAAAAGTCTGGAGGCGGTCGAAATAAACCAATATTGCGGTGGACACGCGCCTGAACAATAGCTCTCTGTCGGCCGGAGACAAATAGTCCTCGACTGAGGAACGCTGATCCCGACGTGTTTGAGGGCGGGGTTGGGAGATCAGCGGATTAATCGTAATGACGATTACTCGTAAATTTTCACACGGCAAAATTTTCACGTCCTAGGTATCGCGTTTTCTTAGGCTGTTAACTAGGGGACAAGTCTTGGCAGCTCAATTGAAAGAGCAGTAGACCAGAAATTAAAAGGGAGCGGTATTAGAATTTCAGACTAGAAATTAAAAGCTAGTCTCCACGTTGCTCAGACGGGGATCAATTCTTTTCCTTTGGTTTTCTGGTTCACTAGTAGTCTCTCAGCCACAAAACACCCACTGCTGGGTATAGGCCTCCCCCAAGGATCTCCACAACGATCGGTCCTGCGCTGCCCGCATCCTGCGGCTTCCTGCGACCTTCGTCAGATCGTCAGTCTACCTTATAGGGGGCCCACCCACGGAGCGTCACCGTCGTCTGGTGCGCGGTCGCCATTTCAGAACCGTTCCGCCTTAACAGAAATCGGTTCTTCTTGCTTTGTGTCCCGCCCAATGATAATTCAGCTAAGAAATCCTCCAAGCGATGTCGGTCACTTTAGTTCTCCTACGGATCTCCTCATTTCTGATTCGATCACGTAGATAAACGCCAAACATACTTCTCTCTCATTGCACGCTTGGTGACCTTGAGCCCTCTAATCAGATCCATAGTTAGCGAAAAGCGATGCGCTTGAACAATAGCTCTCTGTCGGCCGGAGACGAATAGTCTTCGACTCGGGAACGCTGATACCGACGTGTTTGGAGACGGGATAGGAAAATCAGCGGGTTAAGCTGTATTTAGAAGCCTCAAAATTTTTTTCGCGCTGCCGCCTAAATGTAGCCTTAATCGTAATGCGTTTCCCTTTAGCTCTAAACTAGAGAGGAAAGTCTTGGAAGCTCAATTGGAAGAGCAGAATTCAAAGATTGCGGAACTGCGGGTATTATAATTTTATACTAGGAAATACGACAGTCTCCAAATTGCTCAGACGGGACTAGCGGGCTCAGTCACGGGAACACTCGCTCAATGAGCCTGCTTCCTTTGGATTTCCGGTCTACTGGTCTTCCACAAATATTGTGGTGGACCACTTAAACAATAGCTCTCTGACGGGCGGAGACAAATAGTCCTCGACTGTGGCACGCTGATTCCGACGTGTAGACGGAGTTGGGAGATCAGCGGGTTAATCTTGATGGTGAATACTTGTGTATTTCGGGTTTTGATGTAGCTCTTAACTAAGTCCTAACTAAGTGATAAGTCTTGGTAGCTCAGTTGAAAGAGATTTGGACCGGAAATCAATAGCTTTTACATTAAAAAATACTGTCGATTCGTGTCGTAGATGGGGCTCGAACTTGGTGCCTTTGGATTTCCGGAAATCTCATCCGTCGTCAAGTTGCTCAGACTTTGACTTTGAATTTCCGGTTCACCGTTCTTCCAAGACATATCGGCGTTCATTAATAATAGACTGATAGTTATTTTTTTTCCTAGTATAAAGTCATATCAAAATTGCATCAATATCACATGCAACTAGTAATTAAATACAAAGGTTTCTTGGGTATTCTTTGTTAGCCTTAAGCTGTTACCATCAATTTTCCGTTAATCGCTATTATCGAGGCCGCATCTGAAAATTGAGACTGAAAGATGTTCGGTTACTTTATGAGAAACAAATATACTAGCCTACGTTTTAAGCGTTAAGTTTATTTGGGTTTCCAAACACTGCCACAAATAACAATAAATTTGGCTTACAATCTCTCTTCAGATTTATAAATTTGGTTTATCGAACTTTCGTTGAAATCTGAAATCAATATGATTAACACAATACACAAAACAAAGTTTGATAACGAACGCACTCGATGATAAATAACTACGCGAAATATAATAAATGGGCTCTTTTGTTTCAGGTACAGAAAGCATGATCATAGCTAGTAAGAATAAAAATTTTCGTAAGTAACACTGCTGGGCCTTTCACAAACTCTACGCCTTGTATTTATTGGCCATTGATGGTGCGATACAATTTTTTTGTGAAACAAAAATGGTATTTAGTATTCTTCCCGTCAAGCCAAGTGAGACGCCTTATAAACTCTGACACCAGAGATGGCCACTATTCCTCATACGATAAGAAGAAGTAAAGTATGTTTGTTCACACGATCATGTGATAAAATGTCAACGCTTAGTAGAGAGATTAGCAAACTCCAAGATATCAGAAGACACCCTACGTTTTCTAATGACTGCTCCTTGCCTCTCTTACGACGAAATGAGCCCTCATAGGATTCATAATAGGTTTTATTGTGGCCGCATTTATATCTTATACAATTAATACTAATTCCTTCCCACGTCTAGAATTTATTGACTAACGTACTAACAGTTAATAACTTGGAAAGGTCAAGTAAAGAAAGAGGCTAACTTAATTTGGCCAATGTTTTCACCACTGATAAACAATAGCGGTGAAGTAAGAACGAAGCTAGATGAGATTAACACACTGCTACGGACTTTTATCACATGATTTACTCCTATACATATATATACCTAGTTAAGGTGCTATAGACTGAAACGAGATAGCAATAGGAAAAAACGCGCGCGGGTGCGAGACCGATTTTGCTGATTAAGCCACGAAAACCACTTCATAGTAAATACGTATTAGCGATTAAAGAGAAATGAAACTACACGATGCTAAATACTACTGGTGTCCACTAATTAAGCCAATTTCCAATGGTATATGTAACCTCAGTGTAGAATAACCTTGAATTGTCGTATTTTTATGGGGTCTTTTCGAAAAGAAAAAGTGTCGTGGCAAAATCCTAGAATCATGTTTCTGATACTCTAAAAATGTAGATAAAGGTATGAAGAAACATATATCTCATTACCAGATTTGTCCCATCTCTACCGTCCTACAGTTTTTTTACAAAAAGTACGTACTGTTTTACCTATAGCGTCGTAATAGCTAATGCAAAAATCTTTGACCACTAACACCCATATTCTAAGTCGTTCCACCAAAACTTACTCGTCCTCGACTTAACGAAACCTCATTGGAAACCTCTTCAAAATACTCCTCGAAATCGGTATTCTAAGTCATAACTCCGTAAGGACCTGGAGGAGCCAAAGAGTACGTAGCCATTTCGTGTTAGGCCTAGCGCACACTACCATTTTTACCCACGACGAGGTTGAGTGGAGTGTAAAAAGTTTTGGAGGAACGACTTAGAATATGGGGGTAAGATTCTCGAATATTCCAATTTTATTTTTATTTATACCAGAACCTTTGCTTAATAGAGATTACTATCAAAAACTACTTGTACAGTATAGTATTATAACTTGTGCTCACTCAATAGTTACGTCTACTTCTTCTCCTTTCTTAATTAATGGCGTGCTCGCGATAAAATTCGCGAATTTTGTCAATGTCAAGTAAATATATTTGGTAGTATTTATAGAAATTGTACGGTAGATTGAGTTCAAAATGGAGCCTCACAACACGGGTTATTACGAAAAGAACTCGAGTGAAACTCCTCAGTTACGTGGTAGTTACTGGCTATCTTACTGAGCATGTTCGATGTTCGTAAAGTGTACTGTAACATATTACCAAACTGATAATTTACCATCGCGATGTTCGGAACTACGAGAGCTTTAAATACAATATTTTCTAAGTTTCACAGCAACCTGTACACGTACGTACACAGCATGCCTACGTGAAGATAAAACCGCAGATTAATATTTCAACAAGTACAATAGCCTATTTTGCATGCTATTAAAATTTTGTACGACACTTAAATCGCGGCTTCTATACGTTTTAAAACGCATTTCATTACTATACCACCAGTAAAATTACATACGCACAAAAAAATCGGGTAAACCTTTTTTGTTTTCAAAGAAGATCCATTGTAACTAAAGCTACAAAGGTCGAATGGGTCCGACCTTCTTCAAAACAATTAGCTCTTGAAAGACTGTCGCCACATAGCAATTAACCAGTCGGGTCCAACTCCATCAGTAAAAAAAAGAAATGTATTGTGACCCTCGTTTCTTTCGTCCACGTTCCGGGACAATTTGTCCCCGCTGTTGACAGAGAGGTATTGCCTGCGGTAGTCGTTGCAGTTTTGGCTCATTAACTTCGGTTTCATCGGTTCGAAAGCTCTTAATTGTTTAAAACTAACAGCAGGACGCGACTTCTTCTATGTGGTAAAGGGGTTAAGATAACAATTAGGACGGCATTTTCAGTATAATATACGGCGGTAAGATAGTTAAGGCCGTGATGATAGTTAGGTATAACCTGAGGGCCTACCATCATCGATTAAAAACCACCAGGTCATAAGAACATTTTGTTTGCGTTTTGTTTTTACTTTTGAAATTTCGAAACACTTCGAAAATTCGAAATACCACTTCAGGTATTTCGAATTTTCAAAGTGAGAAGTGTGTCAAAGTGACATTTGACACACTTCTCACTTTGAAGGCAATGATTGAGCGAAGACGTCACAAAACTTCTGTCAAAAAACAAGCTTAGATTCGTAGTATAAAATAGCATGGTAACATTGAAACAATACTGCGCTAAGAGATGGTAATAATTAATAATAAGTAATAAGTGGTAATTGGTTAACAAGTAATAAGTAATAATTGGGATGCTTGTTACTCAATCACGCAATATATGGCTGATCGGATTTGGATGAAATTAGGCACAAAGGTAGTATACATTTTATTTATTTTTATTCCGACATTGCCACGGAAATAGAAACCACGGCAATATTTTCTTTGCTCTGCCGAAAATACAAAGCAGTCGTTTTTTTTTTACAAAACCGTAAGTATGTAACCGTAACAGTATTTGTTGTGTATGCATAGATTTGGCTTCACTTACACTATTAATTTAATTAAACGAAAATACTAAATTGTGAAATAAAACAACTTTTGTGGAGTATTTAGTGCGATTTATTTACCCGAAATATATATTTGGTACTATAGTATAGTAGTACTTTTAATTAGTAATTATCTAACCGTATCCGAACGCAATAATAAATCAACTTTGTGAAGGCAGACTTATAAGTAGCTAGTCAACCCGTGACCACGGCAACTGAAAAGGTGCCGAAACGTCGGGAAACCAAAAAAAAGCAAATAAATCGAAAAACTATACTTCGCTAGCTGCCGCCACTAGCTGTGTAGTGTCGGCTTAGAATAGCACTACCCCCTCTCATCCCGTGGGTGTCGTAAAAGGGACTAAGGGACTCAGCCTTCAGGAGATAGGCAGCAGCGTCTTCTACATACTTGGCCATACTGCGTTCGCCATCCCGCCTGCCAAGCGTGGCGATTATGGCAAACCAATTTTGGGGGAGACCTATACCCAGCAGTGGGTGTTATATGGCTGAGACGACGAAATACTCCGCAAAAGTTGTTTAATTTCAATACTCATTTGTGTTTCTGCTTTTTAACACATAAAAGTCATATTCAGTACCTAATAGTTCAAGAGATTATCCACCACACAAATATAAAAAGCTTGATGACCGACATACCGCTATGACTGTCGTTCCTGACAGCCGCGCCCGCCCCTGATAACGCATTGATTGATTACAAACACATCTATCGGCACTTTCGGTTTTACTTGGAGGGTATATCCGGATATGATAGATAGATAAAAAATATACCTATGCATATTACTTATTTAAATTTCTACTTTCACAATGTTATTTTAGCCTTTTCTAAGATTTTTACATAAGAAAATCAACTCTACACTACACTACAACACTGAGACAGAAAGGTTTTTTTAATGAACAAGGGGAGACTCTTAGCCTTCATCATACCTGATGTTAAGTATTGATAAGGCTGAAGATGGTAGCGAGCCTCTCCTCCGGAATCCTCAATCACTGAGGAACTGGCTATCTTATCTCTAACTGCCGGAACACAACAATGCTGATAACATTGTTGTTATTCGTCAGACTTAGATATGGTGGTAGCTAGGCAGACGGACTTAGAACAAGTCCTACCACCAACCAAACCAAACCGAATACAATATGTACCCCCGCTGGGAATCGAACCCGGCACCCCTGGATCTGATAGCCATGGTTGTACCACTAGATCACAGAGTTAAGTTAGGTTAAGGTAAAGGTAAAAAAATATCCTGATAATATTACAAATGTTTTTTTTTCTCTTTATTTATTAGGAACTTTTATTTAAAAAAAAACATGTCAGTTCCATCGAACCTTATAAACTATTTAACAATGTCTAATTACTTAAAGCTAATTAAACTTATACTTAGAGGCTAAAACATAGAGCATCATAGCTGAACTAGAGCAAGGTTCAGCTAGGATACTCTGTAATCTGCCAACATCAGCGGGGCTCTGTTTTAGAATATTATGTAATAACGATCTTCTTTCCCTTTCCAATTTTCTGCATTCTAACATAATGTGATGTAAGTCGTCCAAAGTGCCACATATATCACAATTCGGCGATTCTACTTTTTTCATGAGAAAGGCAAATTTTTTGGAAGGGAAATGCCCCGATCGCAGTCTGTGAGCCAATACAATAAAAGATCTTTTTAGCTTACTGTAGGTAAACCAAGGAACCCGCGGAGGCTCGCATTGGATGGTCTTGTACCAAATTCCCTTTTCTCTACTCCTAGAGTCAAAATACTCCTTCCAATAATAAAAACATTTTGCTTTAAATTTTGACAGCGCCTCCGAGTAACTTGGTAAAACATCCAATGGGACACCATCTGTTGAAAACCTAGCTGTCCGATCGGCTTGCTCGTTGCCATATATTCCTATGTGAGATGGTACCCATTGCAATCTCAGATTCCAACCCCTGTGATTAAACTCGTCAATCTTTTTTAGAATAGCATAGGCTATCGAGACACCTCTATCCCCAGAGGCGCTTCGAGCCAAGTGATATAAAGCACATTTACTATCTGTAAAGATCACAAAGTTTCGTTTACTTAGAGTCAGCATATAAGTAAGTGCTTCCGAGATTGCAATCAACTCCACTGTCATTATAGAGACCTCATAATTTATCTTAAAAGATTTTGTTATCGACACGTTAGGATCATAGAAGGCTGCTCCCTGTCCGTTTGTACTCTTAGAACCGTCTGTAAAAATTTTGTACCAATTAGAGTATTTTTCATTAAGTTCTTTAGTAACTAATAATTGTAGTGAGTTTATTTCATATTTACTTTTAGCCTGTTGAATAGCATCTAAGTCGATTTTGATAATTTTATCAATTTCTATCCGAGTGACCCAAATATCCAAAGAAAATATCTGTACAAAAGGAGAGTGACTTATACTTGTGTCTTTGGTGTCATTATAAGCTTTAATTAAAAGAGGTTTTTTTTTCTTATCCCAATATTTGCTAGCGCAAAGCGAGTTAAGAGAGTCAATCAAGGTAATAGTTTCGTTATTGGTCCAAGAGCGAGCTTTAAGACAAAATTTATAAGCAAGATACTGTCTTCTTAGAAAAAGAGGTGGTATACATAACTCACTCTCCATTACATGTAACGGTGTACTCTTAATAAAGCCTCCTATGATCCTAAGAGCTTGATTTTGCAGTTTGTCAATCTTGGCAATGTGAGATTTAGCACAATTATCATAGAGAAAACACCCATAGTCTAGCCTGCTTCGAATTAAGGTGATACAGCCTTCTTAGATGTATAGGGTGGAGACCCCAACCAGAACCAGCAAGAACCTTTAGTAAGTTCAAAAATTTGGTACCTTTTTCATGAATTTCATTTATATGCTTTTTCCATAGAAGTGCCTTGTCTAACCAAATTCCCAGATACTTGAAACAGTCAGATGAACTTAACGACTGGTTATTAATTTTGAGTTCAATATCCTGTGGCTTGCGCTCTCTTGTAAAGACACAGAATTTGGATTTACTAGCTGACAATTCGAGCCCCAATTCACGCAGCAATCGAACCATGTCATTTAACGCCGATTGAATACTCTCATAGCAAACGGAAATACTTTTATCTCCTAAGTAGAAAACATAATCATCGGCATATTGTGATATACAGATGTTCTTTATTTCACGGCATATATGGAGGGTTATTAAATTAAAAATTAATGGAGAAATTGGATCACCTTGTGCAAGACCCCTGTTTGTCCATCTAGTCATTGATGGTTTTCCATTCTCACCAGCAATGCTCAAATGTCTCTCGTTCAGAAAAGCCCATATGTACCGGCATATTTTAGCTCCTACGTTCAACGAGTCTAGAATCGTGACCACCTTCATAACCTCTACGTTATTGTACGCGTTCTCTATATCTAAAAAACAAGCCAAAGTAGGTATTTTCTTTGAAAGTCCTTTTTGTATGTAAGTGACTAGTCGCGCCAAGCTATCTACACTTGATTGACACCTGCGAAAGCCAGTGGTGTTGTTTGACAAATAGCCTTTGCTTTCAGCCAGCCATTCAAGTCGCTTTGTTAACATAATATGAAATGTCTTGCAAACACATGAAATGAGTGATATAGGTCTAAGTTTTGCTTCAGCAGTGTCGATAGTCTGATTTGATTTAGGAATAGGAATTACTTTAATGTCTCTCCACTGCGTTGGAACGTTTCCAGTAAAAAGAATGTTATTAAATATCGCAAGCAAGAATTCTTTTCCAGCATAGGGAAGGTTATATAGCATAGAATATGATATATTATCATGTCCTGGAGCAGTATCATTCTTTTTTAGAGAGGACTTCAACTCCGACATTGTAAATTTAGACTCAAGTAGTTGATTATTAGAAGAGAAAAATGGTTGGGCGTTAGACGTAAAATCCGGAGTAAGAGATTGAAGCAGCTCTTTTTTTTATCCTCTGATGGGGAAAAGTTGGGTTGTTTGTAACCCTTAACCCAACGCATACGCCGCCACATATCCATAGTTGATGTTGTTTCGTCACAACTATCACAAAAAATGTACCAGTTTTGAGACTTGGCCTTTTGTATTAATTTCCTAGTAGTTAAGGTTTTTTCCTCTAATATATCCAGATGCTGTGGTATGGGGTTTCTACGAAAATTTGAAAGAGCCAATCTTCGTTCTGCCACTGCCTTTGATATAGAAGGACACCAGTAAGGTTTTGGTTTGAAATTTTGCTGTGGGTTAGTGGGGACTTTATTATAGGGTATAAACTTTTCAGCTGAATTATTTACAGAACTTTCGAAAATATTGTAAAAATATTGAGTGTTAGAACTTTTTGCGTCACATTCTAAGTTAGAAAGAGGCATCACTAGTGAGTCCCTATAACTATTCCAATCAGCTCTTTTGTAATCACGTTTTTTAATATAGTTTATTTGATCATAATAGTTAAGAGTTATTTTAATAATTAGGTGATCACTTCCCAAGTTCTTATTACATACTTTCCATGTGCAATGAATTGCTATGTTAGATGAGACAAACGTTATATCTGGTGAGGACTTTTGGAGTACATTATTCACCAATTTAACTCTAGTGGCGCTACCATCATTTAAAGATGTATATCCATGTTCCACAGCACCGTCCATCAATTGTATTCCTCTGGTGTCGGTTTTGCATGACCAGTTAGAATGGTGACCATTAAAGTCTCCCGCGAAGAGTGTATTTTTAGAAAACATAGCAAAAATATTATCCCAATCGTTTTGGCAGGTGCTAACGGAAGAAGGACAATACACAGATATAATATTTTCTAAGTTTTTACAGTTAGTCACTTTGATAAGTAATAATTCAATACCAGTATTTCTTGTATGTATAGGACATATATGACATTTAACGGATTTATGAACCAGTATAGCTACGCCACCATACCCATCGTATCTATCTTGTCTGAAAATATTATATCCACTAATGTTCAAATAGGAATCTGGTTCTAACCAGGATTCCGATATAATAGCTACATGA
This sequence comes from Chrysoteuchia culmella, assembly GCA_910589605.1. NCBI lineage: Eukaryota > Metazoa > Arthropoda > Insecta > Lepidoptera > Crambidae > Chrysoteuchia > Chrysoteuchia culmella. The sequence goes on from OU342649.1 coordinate 7,084,264, forward strand.
TTTTTTTCTAGACTAAGGTAATTTTCGAAACATGCAATCTTCGGTCTAATACTTTGAGCATTCCACTGACATATATTAACGTATAAATTTTTAGTTGTGCTAGCCATTTACAAGTTGAATAAGATTGTCCATAATTTTTCCTTCTGTAAAAAGATTAAATATAAAATATTTACATTCGTCAAAAATAAATTTAGCAACATTCCAACACTTTTCTTTAAAACTATTTTGAGCTAAAATAATTTCTTTAAATTTTAGTACTAACTTCTTAAGATCAAACCTTTTATCGTTCTTTTCTTTGTCGATTATTGGTGCATTATCTTGTTGATATTGTTGTGGCACTACCTCTGACAATAATTCTATATCTTCCGTTGGCCTGGTTGAGTTCTTCTGCTTACGTTTTATTGGCTTTGTGCTTTTTTCATGATAATGATTGGCCTCATGTTGTATTTCACTAAGGCTTGAGCTTGAGTTACACTCTTGACGAATAGTTCCCCGTGCTGTTACGATATTGTAGCCTGCTTTTGTGCCAGGCGCCGGGGCATTACTTAAACTGGGTTTATCATATTTAATTTCATTCGGTGTTGTTGAGATAACAAGATGTTCCACTCTTTCGGTTGGCGAATTTCGATATATTTGTAGCGCTTTTTTATACGTTGTATTTTCAGAACTCATGATTTTACGTATTCTTTTTTCCTTTTGGAAGATCGGGCATCGTTTATCCAATGACATGTGAGCACTTTTACAATTTATACATCTGAAGTCAGTTGTCTCGCAATTTTCATGTCGACCACCGCATTTAGGACATAAAATTTTATTAGACGGGCAATATTTGACAACGTGGCCATATTTCCAACACCCAGAGCACTGTGTTACCGGGAAAGTATATGATTCTATTACAAAACGACATCCATACCCGTAAACGTAAGGCGGCACAGAATCGGCCTTGAAACATAAGCGTACAGTTTCGCAATCAATCCATTTTCCCTCCAACTCCATCCGCTTTAATCTCTTCACAGATAAAATTTCACTTGAACACTGCAATGATTCCAAAAGTTCCTTGTCATCTACATCCAAATCTATTCCTCTTACGATTCCATAACACATATTATCTTCAAAACTCTTTTGACACTTGTAGCCCTTATCATGTAATTTGCTACAATTCAATAATTTATCGGCTTCAGTAAGATTTTCAAAAGTAATGAGGACTTTATATGCACTTTTATATTTTATTCTGAGAATTTTCTCAATTTTTTCTACACGCAACAATTTCGCTAGCGCTATTTGTTTTGGCAAGGGTTCTAATGCAGTAATACAAACTTCATATTTGTTTTCGACTTGCGAATTCAAAATCTTTTTATTTGTCTTTTCAAAACTAGTTAAAGAATCACTTCTTACACGTCTCTTTGGTTTCCTTCTAGTCACAGTTATAAAGCCTTCCTCGCTATTTTCACTACTTTCACGTAATCTTTTTACTGTATTCTTCAAATGTTGAGTTCTCTCCGGTTGGTCATCCCAATTAGTCATCTTAGTAAAATTCGGATTCACTTTTATCACAATTGCTCATATCTTCCTCTTCGTCTTCACTATTTGCACTCATATTTAATAACTCAGTAATCGGTGGGTAGTAGTATTAATGATTAAACGAACTTACCCAAGTGAAGTTCGATCATAATTATACGAAGTGCCTCGTCCGAAGAGATTAGTATACTTACCTATTTACCTTTATGAATATATACTATGTAGTAACGCCTAAGTGTTGCCACTTTCAGCACTATTTTTAGAAGAAATGTGTCATTTCCAGTCTAAATACATTTGTTAGACTGAAAATGACTAGTTCTGTGAACATGTAAAGTAAAAAAAAACTAATCAGAAGTGACAGTTTCCCGCCAAATCTCACCCCACCTCCCATCTCACGCTGTCATTTTCGTCATTTAGTTGAGAGTAGGTAAATAAAATAAATATTTCCTTATCCTTCGTTAAAGGGAAAAACTATTTATTGTAAATAAAATAGTGGGAGGGAGGGACTGCATACTAATCTCTTCGGACGAGGCACTTCGTATAATTATGATCGAACTTCACTTGGGTAAGTTCGTTTAATCATTAATTATACTCGTGCCTCGTCCTCGAGATTAGTATACTTACCTATTTACCTTTATGAATATATACTATGTAGATGTTGAGAGAAAGGAAATATTTATTAAGGTGGATGGTCTAATGAGACAACTTCACCGATACATGTATTTTATTATTTATTCATAGATATACTTAATAAGTTATTAACTTAAATAAGCTATAACTTAGTTAACATAATTATTTATCTAGTGTTTTTGCAAATAATGAAAAATCATGGTTACTAATAATCGGACGATTATAATATTTGGCAAAAACAGTGGAATTGCCGCTCCATCCTGCGGTCTTCCTTATTAGGTCGACATTTACTCCGTTGCTGTATGCTGATGATGTAGATGCATGGCGGGTACTATGAGCAGAAAAGATGGACACATCAATTCCACTGTCTTTCATAGTGGACTTAATCCACCTACTGATTGTTTGAGAAGAAACAGAATTGTGAGGTGTTCTGAAACTAATCAGTAAATTATCATTTGAATTCCTAATATTTTTAGTATCATTAATATATGAAATCAATGTGGCTGCAGGGCAAATAGAATTTTTTTGTTTGAAATAAGGTAAGTGTAAAGCTGGTTGGGATGATCCAGATTTGGAAGTTTTAATTAGTTCCGGAATTTTTACTATTATATGGTTATGTAAATAAACTATATTACTAATTTTAATTTTTGATATTGTTTGCACTCTATGTGCAGTAACTAAAGCTAAAAGTGTCACCAGCTTCTTTGATAGTTTTTCTAAGGTTATCTCATTATGAGGATAAAGAGAGGATAGGTAATCTAATAATACACCTGCATCCCATGTAATATTATACCGAGGCAAGGATGGTCTAAGTTTGTAAACACCTTTGCAAAACCTTGAAATCAATTCGTCTTCTATTGGCCCTGTTAACATAGATACCGCTGATCTATAACAATTAATTGTTTGATATCGACCACCGGCATTGTAGGTATCCATAAGAAACTTAATTAAGTTTGGAATTGATGGTTTGTATATATTAATGTTATTTTTAGAACAATAAATAAAATATTTTCTTAAACATGAATCATATTGTTTCATAGTATTGTTAGATAAGGATGCCAACATTATGTCAATAGCTTCTAATGGTACTTTTCTCAACAGAAGCCCCGCGCGGATAAGATTGCGGCCTCCAGGATAAGGTTGTGGTGAATGTTCCGTCTGGAATCAGATATAGTAAAGTCTCGTGAACGCAGCTGTACTATTTCCGAAATAGCGAGACGGCGGAACAACGGATACCATGGTTGTGTCGGCCATGATGGTACAACCATGATACCTTTTCCTTTATCTGATATTAGTTTCCTCAAACATTTTAATATTATTGCTACCGGAGGAAAGGCGTAAAAGAAGAAGTTGGTCCAAGGAAGAGTAAAGGCGTCGATGGCGTAGGCATCGGGATCGCGAGTCCAGGAAGCATAAGTTTCACATTTTGTGTTGATTCGGTTTGCGAATAAATCGATCTGAGGACGACCAAGTTTTTCTTTTATTAAGTTAAAACCCCTTTCCGTGAGCGCCCATTCGACATCGGGATGTAAACGTCTCGATTCGCGATCAGCAATTACATTATCGGAGGATTTTATATAAGTCGCATTTAAGGTTATGCCGCGGTATTCACACCACTGCCAAATACTTTTCGCTATTTGATTGAGCTTAGGGTATTGTACCCCACCCATGCGATTAATATAACTTATAGCAGTAGTATTATCAATGCGTAAAAGTATTTGGCAGTCAGTGTTGTCTTTAGCAAATACTTTTAAGGCAAAGAATGCAGCCAAAAGTTCTAAATGATTGATGTGTAAAGCTTTTTCTGATTGCGACCACCGACCACAAGCTGTTTGACTCTCGCATGCCGCTCCCCATCCCGTTGTTGATGCGTCAGAGTATATTTCCATGGCATAGTTATCCTCTTTTATCTTTTGAATAGATGTATGTATAACATTTAACCACCAATTTAAATCAGAGTGTAAGGAAACTGGGACGATCATATTTCTATCATAATCATCATGTCCCTTTAAGTTGAGGTATTTGCAACGTTCAAGTTCTTTGGTATATAACCATCCATACGAAATTGCTGGACAAGCTGAGACTAATAGTCCTACTAATTTAGCAAAATTACGAATTTTACACGTTCGTAATTGTTTAAATTCTAGGATTGCTTTTTCTATTCTATTTCGCTTTTGCTGTGGTAAAGATATGAACCATTTATTCGAATCTATTTCGAATCCTAAATATTTGCAATGCATTGATGGAATGACTTTGCTTTTCTCTATGTTTATTAAAAAACCTAGCGATTCTAATAATTTTTTTGTCACATTGACATTTTCCAAACACTCCGCATAAGTTGGTTCTGTTAAAAACAAATCATCAAGATATATAGAGGATAAGTACCCACAAGATCTTAATAATTTGACCACAGGTTTCATGAGTTTTGTGAACACATACGGAGCTGTACTTATACCAAATGGAAGAACATTAAATTCGTACATTTGTTTACTATCTGGATTATCTTTATCCATTATTATAAATCTTAAATATTTTCTTGAATTAGGATGTATTCTGATCAAGAGATATGCATCTTTTAGGTCTAAAGTTGCCATGAAATAATTTTTCGAAATCAGTTTTAGAGCGGTTCTTAGATCCTCTAATTTAAAATGATTAACATTAATGAACTTATTCAAACTCTTTAAATTCAAAATGAATCGCATTTTTCCATTAGGTTTTGGTATTAAAAATACACGTGATACATATTGCTCCTTACAAGGTGTACAGGCTGATATGGCACCTATTGAAAGTAAATGTTCTATGGATTGGAGGTAATGTAATTTTTCAACGGAAGTTATTTCAGTAATCGGTAAATTTAATTGATATATCGGATTAGTGAATTGGATCTCATATCCATTAACCCATGAGAGCACAGACTGGTCTTGCGTAATGAGAGACCATTGTTTATGAAAGTGTTTCAGTCTGCCTGCGTATCGTACCTTGTCTGCGCTTAGCGCCTCCTCGTCTGCCTGGGCGGACCGGATGACGTTGTCGAGAACTGCCCGCGCATCCTCGTAGTCTGCGGTGGTGGCGGCTGGTAGCTCGACGTTGGTCGTGTTGTGGAGGGCGGCTGGTAATGTTGACGCTGGGGGCCCGGTGCCGCCCTTCGGTTTCCGGGACCCGGCTTGCGGTTTAAATTTCTGGCTGGTTTTTTCTTGAAAACCTCTGCTTTTAAATCGGTAGACGATCTCGAGACCGCTTTCGCGGTCTTCAGAGTTTCGGCTAAATCTTGACCGAACAAAAATCCGTCAATTTTAGTGTTACTCAATTGTTCTTTTAAATCTTTTTTCAAAGAAGTAAGTGCGTAGTTCCTGCGGGAGTTCGATTGCAGGTATTGGACATCACACAAGATACGACTGACATCCATTAGATCTTTCAGTAACTCAGTGTTCCGATCACTGCTACTAATTTGTGTACTTATAACGCGACCGACACATGTAAGCGCTGCGGCGATTTGCTTTTGGTTGAATTCAATTGATTTGTCTCGTTTAACAACATATTCCGGAGTTGCTGCTTTTATCTCTGGATTTAATATGGGACCAGACAGAGTTTTACAACTTGACGGTGTCAAGTATTTTTGCAACAACTCTTTTCGGATATCTTTGTCAAGTCCGTGTGTAGCAATGAAGTTTAACCGGCTGGCTAGTTCCTCATTAATGCTTGGGCCGTATTCCTCAACATGTGTGGGGTCTGTGCCTAAGATATCAAGAACATCGGGATCCAAACCTGGTTCAGAATGTGCCGGGTGAGCTTCAGCGACAATGTTGTCTTTTTCAGAGTTGGTTGGGCCTTGAATATCGTCGACTGATGCTGACGCTGCAAGTCCGAGAGCGGATGATTCCAGTGCATTTGTCAGCAACGCAGGGGCCACGGTCGGTTCCGCTATTGCGTTCTGCGGCTCTTCATTGCAGTCTAAAACAATTGTAGGAATTAGAATTCCATTCTGCAATTATGTACAACTCTTGAACATAATCAACATAAAAATTTTGGTTGTAGAGGTAGCATAGCTACGGTATTATATATTGATAATTTTAAAATTATCAGAGTTCCATTACGGGTGGTCTACGGGTAGCACTGTGTATATGTATTTTGTGCATAAGTCACAATTATGTCAGTCGCTGGGACTGAGGGCATCTTGGATGCCGTGGACTTTGATAGAAATTGTATAAAATTTAAAGTTTTCCATCAGTCGTTAAGACCGGTGAATAAGCATCATGGATGCCGAATGCAGTGTCATGTGGACAGTACATTCCTTGAGATTTATGAAATCTCGCATCAGTCTGACGACTGGTATAACACCATGGGTGTATGTAACACAGGTTAAGCGTTATTGTGATGCCATGGGCGTCGAAATGCGTTAGAATTATTTAAAATGTTTTTGCTTTGACTTACCTCGCTCAGATAGCGGTGAATACGGTGGTGCAGTAGGTGACGAGTCCCGGGAGCTTCTTGAAGATGAGCTTCTTGAACTAGAATCTGATTCAGATAGTGTTCTTTGACGGTGTCGTTGTGAAATTTTTAACTTTTTCTCTAATTTCTTAATTTTACTAGCTAAATATTTAAAAGAATCAGTACTATGCTTTCTTTTAGGCATTATTATACTTTTTTATGACGTGCGAAGTGGCTGAGCACTAAAGAGCGAATGGCGAAAATGACAGCGTGAGATGGGAGGTGGGGTGAGATTTGGCGGGAAACTGTCACTTCTGATTAGTTTTTTTTTACTTTACATGTTCACAGAACTAGTCATTTTCAGTCTAACAAATGTATTTAGACTGGAAATGACACATTTCTTCTAAAAATAGTGCTGAAAGTGGCAACACTTAGGCGTTACTACATAGTATATATTCATAAAGGTAAATAGGTAAGTATACTAATCTCGAGGACGAGGCACGAGTATAATATAAGTTTTACGCACTGAGACGCGGACAGAAAGACGACGCGTGCGCTCGATATGCTGTCTCGCGCAGCACTGCGATATATTACAAATGTGAAAGTTTGGATGATTTGGTATTATGATATTAAAAAGATAAGTAGGTACTTTAAGCAAATGTAAATAGAGTGCCAACTTCGTGCTCTTTATCCTATTCTACACTGGTTTCGCCACAGAACATCCTCAAGAGGTGTTGAAACATTCAATACCAAGTACCTACTTAGTAGGTACGTTAGGCCATACAAGCCTAACTATATGCTGAATTGGCAGCCTTTTTTGGCGCAGCCGTGAGACACGGGTACAATTAGAATGTAATTAAGTATACCTATTTTGTAACTTTTCTTTATATATTTTTTATTCTTCCTATTCTAAATTGTAATTGTTGCTTCTACTTGTATATTTTATATGGTCTCGTGTCTGTGCTAAAATAAACAGATTTTCTTTCTTTCTAGATATTTATTTATTATGATAATAAATACAATGCAAAAATATATAAAAAATTACATAACAATAGAAACAAAAAGAATTAAAAAAATAACAATACAATAAATACATTAATCACTATTTTCAAAGTCAGAGTTACATGCATTAGTCTATAGGTCCCACAAACTTTCACAATAAATCAGTAATAATCAATAATCAATCAATAAATCAGTCTGACAGTTGACCAGTGGGCTGATTGTCTAACTCTGTTTCTAATAGTTCTCCATTGAAATTAATGTAATCGTATCTCTCAAGTCGTTTTGCGATTATACATGTATGTGCGATTTGACAAGTTGAAATTTCAATTGCAATCCATTGCAATTTTGACTTATCGATAGAAATTATTCGCACACCGATCATGTAAGCTTGTTGCAATCAAAGTGACGGCTTGAATTTGCAGTAATTTTCATAGCAATGGAAACTATTGTTCATTAGCACTTAAGTTAAATAATATATCGATATGTTTATACAATAGGGAAACTACGGCTCCATTTACAGATCGTAACTTTAGTAAAAAATGTTCGAATACGATGATAACATTAGCAGTAATAAAATACCTACAGCAGTTGATAGGTTTCCACATTAGCAGTCATTTGACATTTCATTGCTTTTAAAAGAAGATAGCCTGTTGGTATTCTGTAAAAAAGATTTTTGTTTTTATTTAATGTTTTCTGGATACATGTAGGTAGGCCAATTTGTAAAAGAAATTGAGACGAAGAGTTTGGTTTTACTGTCGCATTCGAAAAAATATGTTGTTTTCGAGATTGTTTATAAAAAATTAAGTGCTTTTGATTTCTTTTCAGGAAAGTTCTTTTGTAATATAACACAAAAAAGTTTTAAGAATATGAATATGAATGGAAAACTGGAAAAGAAAAAAAAACCGGCCAAGTGCGAGTCGGACTCGCGCACCGAAGGTTCCGCTTAAGATTTTTTTTTTTTTATGATGTAACAAAAAATTTACGGTTTTCGCAATTTTTCCTTTATCTGTACTATAAGACGTTACTTCGTACCAAATTTCAAGATTCTAAGTTCACGGGAAATACCCTGTAGGTTTTGATTCCCGTGCGAGTTTTGTAAATTTGCGGAAATTTGCGGCATAAACGGCTGTATCTTTTGATTGCTTTGGCTTAGAAGTTTGATATTTTCACAGCTCCAAGGGACAGTAGACCTGAGTATTAGATATAAATTTCAGTTTGATACCTCCACGCGTTCCTGAGAAAAACGGTTTTGACAGACGGACGGACGGACGGACGGACAACGAAGTGATCCTATAAGGGTTCCGTTTTTTCCTTTTGAGGTTCGGAACCCTAAAAAAGTACCATGCCCCTGCTAGTATGAAATAAAAACTATTTGATTATCACCCAATGCACGTACACGCAGGCTCACTTCATTTAATCTGGGTTCTAGCAGGGACTGAATAGGTAACTTATATTCTGGTACGGTCCAAAATAGTATAATAAATGCAAATCCACTTACCAAAGTATATTTCTCATATTTTGGTATTAATATCTATGGTACATATAGTTTTAGTCAAAACTCATCAATAGTATCAGTAAAGTAAATAATAATTCGCTACATTTCGTTCTAAACCGTATTAAATCATTGTTTGTAGTAACCCAGTAATTAATGAAATCACAGTGTTAAAGCTCAGTAAATAGGTACACAAAGTCAACTGTAATATATCAAATACAAATCTTTCAGCCGAATAGAAAATGTTTTTGTACAGTTGAACAAAAAAACATTTTCATAAAAACAAAAAGAACGATGATGAGGTAAACCATCGTTGACAGTTTCAGATAAACGGTGCCGTTTTCCTTAAACTCACAGAAATTCAGGATAAAAACAAAGCATGCAACGGACCCTTGAAAAATTAATGATGTAATTCTTAAGATTAAATAAGAAAACTGAATATAATTTTCACTTCAAGAAACAAAGAAAGAAAGCTTTTTAGGGTTTCGTAGCCTAATAGCAAAAAACGAAACCCTTATAGATTCGTCATGTCCGATGTATGTCACAGACACTTTATTCCAAAACTATGAGGATTACACAGTTGAAACTTGGTAGGTAGATGTATTCTGTAAACCGCTTTACGGTTTTTACACAAAAATAAAAAAGTATATATAATGATTTTTTTTCAACTAACCTACCGTTTGGGGTATCTATAGATAGGTATTTATAAATTACATTGAGGTTTCTAAAATTATTTTTTTAAAAGTCAACCGTTTGAAAGCTTCCAAAGTGGCAAAATGTGTACCCCCCCCCCCCTCTAACTTTTAAAATAAGAAAGTGAAAAATCTAAAAAAAGTATATGCTGGAGATCTTTATAAAAACTTTTAACGTAAATTAGTTTGAACGAAATATATTTAGCAATTTCAGAGATATAGCACATTTTCCAAAACCGCAAATATAACTTATTATTAACTTATTATAACTATAAACTTTGTCATTCATACATACACTATGAGAAACAAAGATATTTTTGCAGACGAAAAATTATAGTGGCATTTTGGGTAGGTGTATTTAATATAATAATAATAATAGTAGAAACTTTATTGTACACGATACAAAAACAAACACATTCAGAGAAAATGATAAAAAAGAGGAACACACAATACCGGCCTTATTGCTACATAGCAATCTCTTCCAGGCAACCTTGGGCGAGAGAAGAAAACCCTTCATGTGCGAGTTCGACTCGCACTTGGCCGATTTTATCACTTGTGCTTATTAAAATGTTGCCTTGAAAGAATCATATTACGATTATTATACTGTGTTTATTTTGATAGATTTTTTTTTATTTGTTCCGTCACTAGTTTCGTTGTAAGTATATTTTTTTGGATTTCCCGACGTTTCGACTACTTTTTAGGGGTCATGGTCAAGGGATGTCTCTTTATTAGTTTACCTTCTAAAATTAACCTTTGTTAATTTTGTTCGAATACGATTACATAGAGACCTATCATCTAAATTTAATAATTTGTATTAATGCACAATACTATGTATTTTATTTATTTTAATAGCAAAAAAGCTGAATCGTAATACTGGCACAGAATACTTAATAGTACAAGTAATACTAGTAGCATTTGATTGAGGCTGGGAATACACGTCAGATTTTTCTCTCCGATAGTCTGATCAGACAATCGGAAGGCGCTCGTGCTATACATTTTTTTGAATACTTAATACACATCCGATCCGATAGTCGGATCAGACGTCCGAGTCGAAAACATCGCTTCGCGTTAACGATTTTATTGTCGGATCCAATTGTCTGAAGGCGCTGTATGCATACTTCTGTACAGAGACGAAATAGAAGTACGATTCTCCTTCCAATTTGCCATTTGACTCTCTAGCGCATATTATTTCTCTTTGGACAGAGTTTAGAAAAAGTCTCACGCAAAAAACGGACGTGTATCGAGTGAATCTGACCATATCTGATCAGACAATCGGAAGCAAATTGGACGTCTATTGCCAGCCTAATCCGATTCATTCATAATAGTAGCACCTTTTTTTTAATATCCTTATTAATTTCTTAACCATTTACTTCAAAATTTATTTTCAACTCGTGACTTTAAAACTTCATTCCTTTCTTCAACTATGAACATTTTTCAAGAGCGATAAAGTTTTTTACGTCTTTTTGAGTCTTTCCAACACTTGCGAGTGTGTCAAACAAGACCTTTTAGAAGTTAGAAATGTAAAATTATAAAAAAACTATTCTTTAGACTCGAATTCAGCTTATAAGCTTAATAACCTTTCGCCCGCGTGAAATTAGACGCAGACTTTCTGTAAATGAAGTATGTGATGAAAATAAATATACGAGTACACCTACGATATATTTATCTTGTAAGAAAATATTTTCCTGAAGTGTCTACTTTTCAATCTGACCGGTAACCGAGTCCTTAATGGATATTAAGTGGTAGCGGGTGGTTATGTTTGCTCTATCAGCTGGCGTAGTTTCATACCCCACCCTACGGTCATTGGCAGAAAGGTACAGAGAGCCGCATGTAAAATAACATACTATTTTAATATTTTGTTTTTGTTTTTGCGGGTGATAACGACCTGTTTGGCGAAGGGGCAGCACTAAGCCCGCCTTCTGCGCTAGAGGTCCCGGGTTCGATCCCAGAACAAGATAAATATTTGTGTGCATGAACATGTCTATTTGTCGTGATCAGGATGTTCAATATGTATATTATGTATGTATTTACCAAAAATAGTACATTAGGTACTGCAGCGGCTAGCAAACGAGGCATTGATGGACGAACTTGTATTGTAAAGTGGGCCGAGACGAAGCCGAGGCACACATACGTAAGTCCATCAATGCCTAGTTGTGGCCAAGGCTTGCATAGTACTATTCTCATATAATGCGCGGAAATTAAAACTACTTTTCGAAATCATACGAACAACGAACAAGAATATATTTCCCCGCGTTAAAGTGTTAATTTGTTGTTTATTTTTTCTAAAACATCTTTTTATTTGCAAGCTAGTTCGAAATTTAAATAAAACCGTTGATAAGTTACCTCCTTGGTTGGCATATTTCGGGGCAAAAGATCGTTCCATTTTTAAATTACTGGATAGATATGAGTTTATTTCGCCACTAAACACGACAGATTTACATACAACTTTTGCCGGCCGCAGCTCGCTTGTATGTGGCCATGTACAGCAATATCGATTTAAGGTTGTCAAAATAATGCTCATATTTCCAAGCATGTTTGAGAAAAGTATGTTTATGCGTTGTCAAGTATCCGTGACACAAATTCTTCTTGAAACTTAATGGGGCTAGCTAATTGGTGTGTTTGTGTGCAATTATTTATTTATTTATTTTGTCCTTCATTCGGGTAAAATTTTTGTATTAAATTCGTGTCTGAGTGTTATGTTACATCTTCTTAGAATAAAAGCGGTTAACTATAAGTTTATCAAATTACACATGATTTTCACTTTGATGCTTCTACTTATTTAGAACTAACTTAAGTAATTTTCAGTTTCATTTAATTTTCTTTGGTTACTTTACTAACAATAACGCAATTAGCAGAAAGTCGTTAAACTTTCTGTTTTCAGCAAAATAAATTATTTTAATATCACACTCATTTCAATGTTTCGAAGTGAGTACCGAGCCCTTTGTTTTGCATAAAAAGTTCAACATTTTGTTTAAAACTTTCGCCTGTTTCGGTAATAGGTAATACAATTTATTTTATTTTTATATGATTCCAAGATTGTAATGCACATTCTAGAAGTAATAATACGATCATTTTACCAATTTAACACTAGTTGTGAGGGTAGAGCAGTTGTTGTCAGTTTTACGCGTTATGTTAAAAGAAAACTTTTTGCCTGTCTTGGTTTGGATAAGTTATGAGAAGAAATGAGAAGCTTATCGGGAATGTTTTCTTTAGTTTTTAATAATATTGCTAGGATATAAGTCATAACACAATGAATAAAATGCAATTTACCGAAAGCCCACGCAGCGCGTTATTCCTTCCCGCCATCTCGCTGGTGACTGCTCGCGTCCCGTCGATGCACACGCTTTGCTGATTTTTGACATATTTTTTTTAATGTTTTTTTTATGATCGACGGGGAGACTCTTAGCCTTCATCATAGGTATAGGATAAGAAAGCGAGCCTCTCCCGGAATCCTCAATCACTGAGGAACTGGCTATCTTATCTTTATCTGCCGGAACACAGCAATGCTGAAAACATTGTTATTATGGCGTCAGACTTAAACAAGATGGTGGTAGCTACCCAGACGGACTTACAACGAATCCTTCCACAAACCAAACCGAATACAATATGTACTCTCGCTGGAAATCGAACCTGGGACCCCTGGGTCTCATATCGGTGGTTGTACCACTAGACCACAGAGGCGGTTAAAACAACGTAGTTAAATAGTTTCAGATGCAATTATAGCATCTAAAACTAAGAAATTTGGTGGATTTTTTTTATGTTTTTTTTTATTCAGCGGGAAGTATGGCGTCGAATTAAGGGTTAAACTAGTTGAGAGAAGAACATAGTAAAATGTTTAATTATTTATATAATATATTGTGACAAAGTCCTTCTTTGCTATTGTCAGGGTACTGTCACTACTGTCCAAAACGGTGAAGATGGTAGACACAACAGTCTTATTGATAGCCCACCATTTTATTATCAAAACAGTAAAGCTCTTTAATGTTAAACATTTTACCAAGTTCAAAACTAGATTGGTATTATATAATTATTTAATCAATAACCTACACCTCTTGTTTTCAAAACCATAATTATCTCTAACAGCCGCCTGCAACGTCATTCCCGTGGATTTTTTTCATACTTCGTACTCGTGGCAATTTGTAAACAAAACAAACAACATTATTATGACGTATTCAACTTCATTCATCTCTGTTGTTCTGAGAGAACGAATGATAGAACGTTAAACGAAATGTTATCATTCGAATGAGCACGTGATAAATTACATATTATGACCATTCTCGGCCAGTTCACAATCACGAACTCAATCGTGTGGTTGACTTCATACTGTAGGTTACTGTTCATTTTACCCTTATTATGATTTAGTTGCATTAAAAGTTTAAAACTGTGTAGTGGCTTAGAATTGCACTACCCCCTGTCATCCCGTGGGTGTCGTAAAAGGCGACTAAGGGACTCAGCCTTCAGGAGATGGGCAGCAGCGGCTCCTACAAACTTTGCCATACTGCGATCGCCAACCCGCCTGCCAAGCGTGGCGATTATGGCAACCCCCCCCCCCCCCCCTCCCTTTTGGGGAAGGCCTATACCCAGTAGTGGGTGTTATGTGGTTGAGAAGAAGAAGAAAAGTTTTAATTATACTTTTTATAAGTATTTTCTTGACACAAAAACGGTTTCAATTTATTGTTAGAACAAATTGGAAAGTTAATAATACAAAAAATCCCAAGATATCTGTTACTGTTTTTACCCACAACCGACGGAACGGTACGGAGGTGGTATATGCGTTTGGCGTTGGAGGTTGTGTGTTTGTATGTATATCTGTTACTATTTTTCTCGAAAACAACCGGGCCGATTTTATTATAAGTATATCAATATTGTACAAGCTCTTCTTAATTTAGTATTAAATTATTAAATGAGCTTTATAAAACAACTGCTCTAAACTACTATCACCCCGCATCAGCAGATTTTTTTTCTTGTGTTACTTTCATCTAACAGTCATCGTATTTCACGGATACCAATTAGGTACTTACTTAAGAAGTTGCTGACAATTCTGAAAGGCCGGAAGTCGGTAAAGCAAGCAAAGGACATGAATTCAATTATTAATGTCCTTTCCCAAGAATCACTTACCCCTTATTATTGCCCCAGAAAGGTTTTTCCATTGAAGCAATTTCCTTACTTTACCGTCTTGTACCGAAATGCCATTTTATCTTTTCATTTGATAACGGCGCTAGTGCTGAATGCCGACAAAATATATTTATAGGAAAAGGCTTCTCAGAACTTTAAAAGTGGGATGCAATGCACCCACGATGCACCATGTTAATTTTACAATTACTTACTCTCCAGACTCTTAGCCTTCATCATACTTGCTGTTAAGTATTGATAAGGATAAAGATTGAAGCGAGCCTCCCCCGGAATCCTCAATCATTGAGGAACTGGCTATCTTATCTCTTACTGCCGGAACACAACAATGCTGCAAACATTGTTGTTATGGCGTCAGACTTAGATAAGATGGTGGTAGCTAGCCAGGCGGACTTACAACAAGTCCTACCACCAACCAAACCGTATACAATATGTACCCCCGCTGGGGATCGAACCCGGAACCCCTGGGTCTGATACCGGTGGTTGTACCACTAGACCACAGAGGCGGTTAAAACGTTTACGGCTTAAAAATGTATGGGATTTAGAATAGAATAGAAATCATTTGTTTACAACACATACGAAAAACAGTAATACAATGAGACAAGTAGGTACTTATTAAGACAAAAAAAGACAAGAATTACATAAGGAAACTAAACAACAAAACAAATAAAGTGGCTGCGACATACATTGGACAGACAGCCATGACGAAACTATAAGGGTTCCGTTTTTTTTCCATTAGGCTACGGAACCCTAAAAAACGCGTAAACGTAAAATTTGGTGCCACCCACGCGTGAGTGTAGTTTTACGAGTATAACTTTTTAATTTTGCATTAAATGTAATTTTTATGTGATAAATATTAAACAAGAATATATAGAATGGAAAAAAAATACTTTAATAAGCCCATTTTACTGAGAGGAAACATTACTTTATTTTTAAAAAGAAACAAAACTGCATTCAAAGATTTTGTAAATTTTTCAAAAGAGCTTTAAATAAAAATGCTTTATCCGTCCCATTGAGTTTTCATGTGTTTCCTTTAATATAATTTACTATGTTTGATAGAGAGAGTTGATTCTTTTGATTGACCCTATCGATTGATGGTATAAAAGTACAGAATGTTGGTTATTTACAAATTTTAAATGTTACAATGCTGTTGTCTTTCTTTAAAAAAAAAATGTTTCCTTTCAGCAAAATGAGCAAACTAAAGTATTTAAGGTAGGTCCCCTCCAGGGCCCATAGATTTTTTCCACCCTGTATACTAAAAAAAACCAACTTGTCTCATGTCGCTCTGACGGGATCACTTACCCCTTAGTACGGGATCCCGTCAGAGCGACGTGAGACGTTTGCTTTTTTCTATTATATTTTCTTGTTCTTACGAGTACTTTATGCTTTGAATGAACAAACAAACAATGATTAATATCAGGGTTTTTATTTGATTTATTTAATAAAATCTCTTTAATCTCAATTTTTGTCCGTTTCAACTTATAAATCGGCAGATGCACAATCGTCTCCAAATATAATAAAAGTTATTGATACTAAATGGCGCCAAATATGGTTTTCATATAAAAGGGTTTCTTCATCTTGAAAAGGATGAGGTTGGTGTGACAAAGTACTAAAGCGTTCACTTCTTTCAGCCGGCCTACCATCATTTTTTTAAAATTTTGCCACAAGAACGTCTTATTTGAGTTTTGTTTTTATTAAAGTTTCATATTTTGACACATTCACACTTTAGAGGCGATGATTGAGCAAAACAAAACTTCGGTCAAAAACAAGCTTACTTTAAGATATTTGTAGTACGAAATAGCATGGTAAGATTGAAGCAATACTGCGCTAAAAGATTGCGGTAGACCCCCAGAAGTCGATTGTACGTACAAAATCGATCTGCAAGGGTCGTAGTCACTTTCATTGTTACAATACGGTTTTGCCGAAGCAATACGGTATTATTGGCTGAGGCCTATTTGTGTATTATCGGCCCTTCGCAGTAGATTCCGATGTTTATGTACGCGGTAATGTAAAGGAGTTATTTGGGAGGCAACCGATTTTTATGTGACGTTTCGCGACAAGATCGCGGAACCGACTTTTACAGGAATTTCAATTTGTGGAATTGCGTTCGAATGAGAAGGGTCGTTGTTAGATACTTTATTACTAAATAAGTAAGCGGGAGATATTTTAGATGTTTTGAGAAGTTCTGTTTTCTTTTTACGACAGCATACTATGTTAATCTATTTGATTATATAATTACGTGTATTTTTATATCCCACAACTTTATGGTTTTAATCAGACCATGTAAACGATTCAAATGGGGTAGGTATATATTTTTTTCCAGATCGTATGTTTTTTTTTACTTTTCCGTACAAAAACGTAGTTTTGCGGACTTGTATGGAAAAGTAAAAAAAAACTTTTGGTTTGGAAAATATATATTTATTCCATCTGAATCATTTACATGGTTTAATTAAAACAACCTAAAGTTATGAGATATAAAAAAACACGGTAATTTTCCCGTAAATTTTCCCGCAATAATCTTCGGACGTCCGTCATCAAAATCAGCACGTTTTGTTTTCAGACCGATGAAAGGACGACAGCTACATGACATTTGTATCCCGAATAAACGCCCCCTTGAGGACATTAAAAAAATAGCCGATAAAACTCAATGACTCCCTGATTGACGGAGGGAAGGAACAAAACACATTTACCATCCGACAAGGACAGGTAATCAAATCGCGGACTCCTTGACGCGTAAACCCGAAAATGGCGGCCACTCGAAATGAAACGTTTTGAAAAGCACAATAGCCCTTTTACGGTTTTCACGAGCCGGGATGAATAATGACATTTCACCAAATGCCCAGTGGCGATGATAAATTACTAAATAATTTCTGAGGACTGCCCCATTATCAGCTTAATCAGGGGGTCAATTCTGCTAATGCTTAGTCATAATCGTATCTCAATCGTGTTTCAATTGTAGTGCTTTTTGTCACTTAAGACTGCGGTGACCGTTTTAGCGAAAAAGGACAGTTACAGTTAACGTGATATTTATGAAAGTAGTTTATTTACACAGTTATAGTTTATATACGGATAATGTATCTACACTGGTTGCGAGTTCAAATTTTGAATAGGGCAAATTTTTTAATAAACTTGTCTAATGTTGCACAAAATCTTCAAAAACGTGTGTTGGCGTTTACAAGATTTAGTATATTTTTCCTTATAATTATTTTGTAAAAACTAATTTTACTTTCTGTCTATTATGTGATCTACATGTTTTGCGTCTTACATTTTCAATTAAAGGTCTAAAAGATTTAATATAATTTTATTTAAAATCGCTCCAAATTCTCCATACGCGATGTGCAATATTTTACATGTGAATCGTTTTGACGTTGTCATTTCATACAACAATGTCATTAGGGTCAGTGCAGTCTTAAGTTACTGCCTTTGTCTGTCTGTAATAACCACTGGTATAAGAGCCAGTCCCAGGTTCGATTCCCAGTGGGGATCCAATATTGTATTCGGTTTGGTTGGTGGTAGAATTTGTTGAAGGTCCGCTTGGCTAACTACCACCATCTTAACTAACTCGTCGTCGTCGTCTCAGCCACATAACACCCACTGCTGGGTATAGACCTCCCCCAAAAGGTGGCGTTTGCCGTAATCGCCACGCTCGGCAGGCGGGTTGGCGATCGCAGTATGGCCAAGTTTGTAGGAGACGCTGCTGCTCGTCTCCTGAACGCTGAGTCCCTTAGTCGCCTTTTACGACACCCACGGGATGAGAGGGGGTAGTGCTATTCTAAGCCGACACTACACACATCTTCTTAACTAAGTAACACGCCATAACAACAATGTTTTCGGCATTGTCGTGTTTTGGCAGTTAAAGATAAGAATAGATAGGAAATTCCTCAGTGGTTGAGGATTCCGGGAAAGGCGCGCTTCCATCGTCAGCCTTATCAACATTTAACATCAGGTATTATGAAGGCTAAGCGTTGTAGGAAAAGAAAATGTGTAAATGACTGCTGCAAATTGAAACACAATCGGTGATACGATTATGACAAAACATTAACAGAATCGACCTCCGGGATGATTGTTCGAAAGAGGGTCTGCTACACATAAATGTGTAGACAATACGGTTCACTATTTCGAGTTTTCATATTATCATTTAGGTCGCAGATTACGACCGAAATATTAATAAAACGGTCAACTGTAACTTCAATTTATGGAAATTGTTTGAATAATGGAGCAGGCATGGGTATTATTTTTCACATTGCATAATCTCATCTATCTTTCGATATTGTCGGTTAAAGAAATTCGACTTACTATGATCTGGAGAAAACGTCACTCGTTTCCTTCATTTTCAATATTTTTCTTTAGTAATAATAATGAGTTTGCAAGCATGTTAATGATTTCAAGCCTGTTATTCTCTTAACTATGTATGGACTTTACGATATGATGCTAAACACAACAACACATAATTACAATCATGTATTATAATAAAAAAAGAACCTGAGCTGTTTCTAGAAAGAAAAAAAAACATCTAAATTTATTTCAAACTAGCGGATCCTCGCGGTTTTACCCGCTTGGTGCCCGTTCTCGTGGGAATATCGGGATAAAATATAGCCTATGTCACTTGGGAGAAATGCAGCTTTCTAATGGTTTAAGAATTTTCTAAATCGGTCCACTAGTTCCTGAGATTAGCGAATTCAAACAAACAAACTCTTCAGCTTTATAATATTAGTATAGATTATAGTATAAAAAAGTTTTTTTTTTCTAATAGCAGCTTATCAGACAGAATACGATACACGAATAATATCAATATTACATGTTCTCACTAATAGTTAATAGCTACAAAACAACTGCAAGTAAGTACGAGTATAGTTGCATGCAAAAGGCAAAGGCAAAATAACTTAGCTAACACGAAGCTAAAAACGAGCTTCTTGATTAAACGTCACTAGAAAGGCAAAATTTCAAAGTGTTCAGAAAATAATTCTGTGCCTTATAATTTAACTCAGTATAGCGATGTAATGTGACGGGGCGTTTCAAGTTTCCAACTCGGTACTTTCCACTTTGTCTCAAAATTTGACAAAGTTTGCAGGAAAGGGATTGTCGGGGAACGAAGCATAAAATTGTATCTCTTTGACTAATGGCAGTTAGTCCTTTTTGTAATTTTATGGTCACATTGATAACAATGTTTTAATTGAATACAATCAATAAATTATTAACCCCCTTATTCATAAATGTCATGCTGCCACTTTTCTGTCAATAATGGCAGATAGAGAAAGCATGACTTTTAAACATTGCTTAACTATGAATATTACATAATCATGAAAACGTAAATAAACAACATAATTGAAAACCCTGTCTTGGCGTAGCCAATTTTTTTTTTTTTTTTTTTTTAATGAATGACGGGGAGACTCTTAGCCTTCATCATACATGAAAGAAAGAAAGAAAGAAAGAAAAAAGTTTTTATTGACACGTCACAAGGCACGAAACAAAAATATTATGTAATAAACAAAAAGGAATAAAAAAAAACACAAACATCAAATTATTTTAAGCTTAAAAGAAAAGTGTGACGGGCCAATCAGGATCCTGCCTCAGCTAAAATGCTGTTACGATGTGAGAACGATATCTCAACACCGCAACAGCGCTGGTATTCTGGCAGGGCCTGTCCTATACGAGAAACGTTCAACCGTACAACACGCGAAAAAAAAAAGAGCTGATAGCTGAAATCTGTGTATAATGGATATAAATAAATAAACTTAGCAATATGTACATTTATAATTAAAAAAATAAATAAATAAATAAAACCAAACCTAAAATGGAATAAACTAAATGGTGTATGGAATATGGAATAAACTAAAAAACTAAATAAGTGAAGTAAGGGAAAAATATCGTTCATATTTTTGCATGCATGAAATGGAACGCACATGTCATGCGTCTGTCACCTTGATTGACATTTACAATTTGATTATAACCATGAGAGTTGTTTGTTGCCACGTAGCTTATAATTATAGATGCCATTAAGAAAGCCGTTTGCCGAGGTGGCTGAGTTTCCGAGAGGTACTTATGACTACAAGCAGTAGTGGAGTTTATGGATTGTGCATTAGATGTTGTTTAGGTGTTCGCAGCGACTTCCACAATGCCATACGCACGACGTGGAAAAACCTATTTGTAAGTAATCAGACACTTTTATTACGGTTTCGAAGCAGTAAACGTAAGCTGGAGCGAAATTGATACATGATGTTAAGTATTGATAAGGCTCAAGATGGAAGCGAGCCTCTCCCGGAATCCTCAACCACTGAGCAACTGGCTATCATATCTCGAACTGCCGGAACATAACAATGCTGAAAACATTGTTGTTATGGCGTCAGGCTTAGATAAGATGGTGGTAGCTAGCCAGGCGGGCTTACAACAAGTCCTACCACCAACCAAACCGAATACAATATGTACCCCCGCTGGGAATCGAACCCGGGACCCCTGGGTCTGATACCGGTGGTTGTACCACTAGACCACAGAGGCGGTTGAATACGACAAACTATTTATCGTATAGTAAGTATAGTTTCATACTTTTAATAATTTATTTTACAAAGTAATCCAAATGTCTTGGCCATATTGAAAGCTAAGCTAGGCGTCTAGGTACTGACTACGGAGCTATGTAGTCAGCGGTGTGAACCTGTATAAGAAAATACTCAAAATAAGCTTCTGTTCGCTTAGCTTCTCTTTCGCTACCAGTGAGATCTGTGCTTTATTGATAGGTAAGATTAGTTCCTCAAGCTATTTACCGCTTATATAATGTTACTGTTCTCTTTCTGAACGTTGTTATTACGATTTTATTGTTGCTTTTGCAACGCTATTTTTATGCGATAAAAAAATATCTAAATCTGTTGGTATATTATATACGCAGTACATAAGTATTGTTACTGAAGACCGTTAATCCGAACCGTCGTAATTCAGACATGTCCAAGAACAATGTTAAGCCAATAGGGGAACTTCCCTGAATGTAAGTATTTTGGGTCCGAAACAAAGGAAACAAAAGTTCTATAAGACAGGAATTTCGTTACATCTCGTCTAATGTAGGTATTATCTTCGGAATAAGTTGGGTTGAGGTTATGGAGACAGAATTAAATACCTAATTAATTTAGGTAACCATATGATGAGAAAACTATTTTGGAGAATCAAATTATATTTTTATTTCATTAAACCCGAACCGAACACTGGTGTACAGAGAACAATGGAATATCTGTTGTGTCTCATAATTCGGGACCTGTGGGGTTAGCATTAATAACTTTTGAGTAAGTATCGAGTAAGTAAAGTAAAAAAAATTATGAGATATTGAGCAGCGCTCCTACCGGACGTAAACGGAACTACATTTTCCTATACATTTTTTGACATTACGTGCTCGATACTTACTCGATACTATTACGATCTTTATTCGTGCTTGCCGTACTGAAAGGAAGAAATAGTCGATATATTAAAGCTCTCAAAGTCGGCAAAGTTCGAGCGAGTGAAATTGTCAAACATATAAAAAAGGTCTTTTTAAATATGAAACATGCTACATAAAGCTCCGTTTTAACATAAAAGTTCTTACAAAAAACTGAGCCATCTCTTATCTGATTTAATTTGCGGCGACTATTACTTACTTTAAGCCCGACGTCTTTAAAGGGGAAAATAGTGGGAATAAATTGTAAGAAGCCTGACCTATTTTATAGCTTGTAGCTGGTTTAGTATTGGACTTAAAATTAATTCTCAGGATTATAATATCCACGCAATTTTTTGACGAAAAATGGAATAAATATTTCGTATAAAGACCATTTTGCTAAATCGAAACAAAATGAGTTTTTTATTATCTTCTTTATTGGCACAACGAGTGTCAAATTTAATGCGGGCCTATATCATGCATTTTGGTTTTATTAAATTGGTCACATTTTGAGACACTTCACGTTTTGCAGGCGATGATTGAGCAAAGACGTCACAAAACTTTCGTCAAATAACAAGCTTACATAAAGAGATTTGTAGTACGAAATAGCGTGGTATGATTGAAACAATACTGCACTAAGAGATGGCAGTAGGCCCACTGTAAATGTAAAAGGGGTAAAGTTATGATTCCTTAACGTTCAATTTTATGAGTAAATCATGCTTAATAGCGTCATACCGGTCATTGAACAGAAGTGAATTAATAAATGAAATATGCTTTATTACAGTTTACAAACAACAATTAATAAAGATAAACCAAAGGCAATATTGGTCGTATTTAATAAAATTAATTGGAGCTTTTCAAATGAAAAGACCGATACCTAAAAAGTAAAAATGAATAAGTATTTATCTTTTATCGTTAGACTGTATCGGTTAAATTTGTTCACTCACTAGCTTTCGCTCGCGGTTTCACCCGCGTGGTTCCCGTTCCCGTGGGAATATCGGGATAATAAGTGGCCTTCTCTCCGTCCTTCCAACTAACTCCTTAAAAAAGCAAGTCTATTGGTTGCTTTTTTAGGGCTTCTAGAAAGCATCAACACACACTTTCGCATTTGTAATATTAGTAAGGATTCACTTTGTATTATATTTTCGATAAACTACATTTTTACTTCGAACAATACGAATGCGAAAATAGCAATATCTGTAACGTTGTTACCATTTCACGGGTACCATTATAGTGACTATTTATTAATCTGTGCCATTACCATTCTTTTTTTATAGAATTTTAACAGGGATATAGATTAGGCCTTGAAGAAAGACATGTTACAATTAAACTTAATATAACTGAATTCCACACGATAATATAAGTTAATTCCACGCCAAGGAAGTAACAGGAGGAACACAGTCATGCTCGTATCATTTTGCATTGGGCATGCTAGGTTCCTGTAAGGATGTGCCCCGAAAGAAAAGCAAATTTTCGTGTACTGGTATTTATTGTTCGGTTATCACAGGAAGAGGTTCACAGACAGAGTGGCTCGTAGAGCGGGCCCATATTCATATTCAACTAATTTACCGCAGGCGCCATTTGGCGTTTTCTTAACCACTAGCGCGCTACGGTTGCGCGATAAACGTACAAAGATCAATGACTCATAAACTACGACGTTGTTCAAGCCATCGTTAGATGGCGCTGTTTTACAGTACCTATTACTACCAAGTGCGCCAATGGGCCATGAGACTCAAAAGTCGCAAATAGAATCAATTGAACTCTTTTCAACTATGGAGCATAGAGACAAATTTGTGTTCTGTGCTCTTAAGAATGATTACCAAGGTAAAAGCCTGTCTAAATCATAGAAAAATATTTGCGAACATGATTTTTGGCAGCATCAGTTCCTGATTGTCACACCCACTGAGCAAGTAATCACTACGTTACACCGCAATATGGGTTCGCCGGTATTGTCCGAAAATGCGCGCGCTGTTTGTAAATACCTGTGTCGGACAATATGGCGAGAAGTCAGTGCACTAGTCGATATAACTTCAAGTGTAATAATAATTTTACAAATTAAACTAGCAACCGTTATTTATTTCGGATTTTTTATTTCTCGCAATCGTAGCGCAGAATGTAACACATGGCGTTAAAATCATAACGCCCTTTTCACACCTCCGTCCGCCGCGGAACCTCAGCGGTAGCAGGACCGGTCTCGCACTAAGTTTAGCTGCTTGAAATAAGTATATAGCGAGAGCAGTTCCGCTACCGCTTCACTTCCGTCTTCCGCGGCGGAGGTGTGAAAAGGGCGTTAAACCACAGAATACTTAATAGTACAAGTTATACTTAAATACTATTTACGCTGTCGGTAAAGAGTAAAACTATCACGTAAGATAATTTTTAGCATTTGATAGAATCAGACGTTATTTGGCGGAAATCCATATCTTAGTAGAAAAAAAAAAATGTGCCCGCCCGCACGGCAAATAAATGCAGATAATAAATTATATAATATAAATGATATATGATAAATAAATAAATGATGATAGCAAATAAATGATATAATAAATGCAGAATAAGTGCATCTTGCATGTAAGTTTTTCTTGCGGAATTATGCTACATATTTTTCGTTTTCTACTTAATTTTTTTTAGCACATAATCTAATATTAAGTTATTTAGACTGTGCTACTATTTTATGCTTCTTCTAACCTCTTTCTTGTATTCTGTGGTCATAATAATGCTAACCAAAGAAATAGCCTGTCTAAATCATAGAAAAATATGTGTTTGAGAACATTAATTTTGGCAGCATCAGTTCCCCATTGTCACAGCACAATATGAATGGGTTCGCCGGTATTGTTCGGAAATGCGAGCGCCGTTTGTAAATACCTGCGTTGGACAATTTGGCGAGAAGCCAGTGCACTGGCTGATCCGGAAGATTAATTCAGATATTACTTTAAGTGGAATATTTAATTATTTTAAAGGCTTTACAAAAAGATGGCGCATGCAACGTAATGAACGATAATGTCGGTTGGTCCATTACCATCTTGAAACTGAGAAACCTCAACTGCTGTTCCTTACCTAGACGCAAATAAACTGTTCAGCTGACGCGGCGTACCTCAGCTACCCCGGGTATACTCTGGAGCATCGGTTCATGCAAGCATGTTCGCGATAACATTTGTTTCAAGTGTCTCAAGACCTTTGAGGGGTCCAAAATTTTCAGTACTGTGGGCTCTGGTGGACACCGGAGTGGGGCTTACTCTCTACGCTGCTGTCTACCGCTCGCACAGCGGTGACTAGGAGACAACCAAGTTCATCGACCATCTTAATCAGTCGACTAATCTAGCTCTGTCTCGTTATCCCTCGGCTCAGTTTGTCATTCTGGGGGATTTTATTGGCTATCACAAGGAATGGCTGTTCCCATACTGGGTAACCGACCATGCTGGGAGAGAGGCGCGAAGACTTGCTTTTTAGCACGAGCTATCTCAGCTTGTTAACTGCACTACGCGGGTGCCAGATATAGACACACAAACTCCGAACTGCCTAGACCTTCTGCTGACAACTGATCCAGACAGACATTCTATATCGGTATCAGCCCCTTTGGGGTCATCCGATCACTGTGTGGTAAAGTCTGTATCCGTCTACTCCCCACCCGGTCAGGGCCCTAGTGGTATGAGACGGGTGTGGCGATACAAGTCGGCAGACTGGGATGAGATGCGTCATTTCTTTGCATCTTTCCCGTGGCGACAACGTTGCTTCTCTTCAGAGGACCCGTCGAAGTGCGCTGACGCTGTTGCCGAGACCATACTTCGAGGTATGGAATATTATGCTAGACGTGAACAAAGCTAGTGGCCCCGATGGAATTCCAGCAACTGTGAACCTGAACTGTCTCCTATGTTAACTCACCAGTACCAACTCTCACTTAAGACTGGACAAGAACCTCAATCGTGGGAACTTGCAAATGTGCAGCCTGTGGCCAAAAAGGGCAGCCGAGCCGACCCTTCCAACTACAGGCCAATTTCAGTCACGTTCATACTCTGTAAGACTATGGAACGTGTACTTAACACCCGTCTTTTGGCATACCTTGAAGACAACGACCTCCTGGTCTTCGTCACCAGTTTGGTTTTCTTCGAGGTTGTTCGACTGTAGATCTTCTCGTGTATGCCACCCATCTTTGGAGTGCAATCGAGAAGTCCTTGCTGTATAGCTCGACCTTTCGAAAGCTTTTAACAGGGTCTGGCATGACGGCCTAATTGCTAAGTATCTAAAATACTCGAGCGCATTATGAATATACGACTCACCAAATTCCTTGAAGCCAAATCAATACTTAACATCAGGTATGATGAAGGCTAAGAGTCTCCTCGTCGTTTATAAAAAAAAACATAACACGTTGCTATCAGACAACTAACTTTTGAAATAAGAGAGTTAACAATCTAAAAAAAAAATGCTGTAGATCTTTATAAAAACTTTCAACGAAAATTGGTTTTAACGAAATATAGTTGGCAGTTTTAGAAAAATAGCTCATGTTTCAAAAAAATGTTTTTTCATCAAGCCTTTTGTAATTTCAGCTTCTTGCTCACAGAGGGGCTGCCTGCGCCTGGGTTGAAACAGACGAAAGCAGCGCCGACGGATCCGTCCTCCTGCTTGCTTCCGTCTTTGTAGATGTGATGCGCTGTGCCCTGGTGTAGCTCTTCCAGAGCACCAACATGAGGTGGACCTCATGTTGATATATTGCTCTGTCAAACCTCGGTGATATGCGCAGGCTGGGATGCGGTAAGACGCAATGAGGGATTGGCTTTTCCAGAAGGATGTCATTGGGAAGCTCGGGAAAAGTGCCGGTGAAATGCATCTGCTCAATTGCGTGTACTTCCTTTACCGAAGTCTAGAGGGACAAATTGTGTAAGGCAGCTGTAGTCAAGACTGTTCTGAAGGCTCTGATGGTCTTCTTGATGGCAAATCCACATTGTCAGCTGCTTAGGTCCTTAGATGCATAAGTGATAACTGGTTTAATGACTTGCCGGTATATAATGCTCACATTTACGGGGTAGGCTCCCCAAGTTGGCCTGACAAATAGGCACAGTCAGTGGAACACGCGAGTTGCTTTCTCACTGACATATCGTACGTGTGGTCCGAATCTGCGGCCTTACCGCGCAAGTGTCGTCCTTCATTTGACAGATGGATGTGACATATTGCTCTTAGTCTTTGGTAAGTTTTCATTTTGTCAAAAAGAAGCAGCAATGTGCCACATCCATCTGTCAAACGAAGCCGATTTCGAAGCCGACGCCACATGCGCGGTATGGCCCCTGAGCCCCTTGTCGATAATTATCCCAAGCAGCTTGATTTCATCTGAGAAGGCCAGCACCCTTCCCGCCATGGTGATTTGGGCGCTCTCTGCCTTTTGGTGAAGGGAATGACTTATACTTTTTCCGGACCGAAGGTCAGCTACTCGCTTGAACCCCAATGAGATCACGGCCTTGGTTGGAAATTATCTCCAGTTCCGGCACTGTGCGTGACGATGCGACAAGTAGTGCGACATCGACGGAGGCCTGGAGATGGCAACAGTAGGGAAGTTTGATGTTAGCTCATCCAGAGTGACGTTCCACAATATTGGCCCTTGAATGCATCCCTTGGTCATGGGGCGTGTGATATGGGCATCTGTGTGGTCGAGGGTGACTGCGGTCTTGGACGTAGCTCTGAATGAGTTAAAATATGTTTTAAGGACATTGTCTGTTCCGCAACTGTTGAAACATGGTCGGCCACCATGCGTTATTGGAGGCCGACTTTATGTCGAGCGATAAGGCTATGGTGGGATTGCCGTTTGCTTTTGCAGCGCGTATTTTATTGATGGCCGTGTTGAAAGCGTCGATGGTACCGGTTTGTTCAGTAAACCCGAACTGGTGCGGGTTATTTTTTCCTGATTTAGCTGCACTGTAATAGACTCGCCGGATAAATAGTTTTTCTAAAAGTTTGCCGAAGACAGGAATTACCGATAGGTCTAAGTGCACAGAGCAAGAAGGGATCCGGTTTTCCAGGTTTAGGTATTATCTTTGGAAACTCAGCATTGGCCACGGCGGAACTTAAGAGCCTCAGTCACCGCCGCAAAGTTGCATGTTTATCGGTCTTTTAAAACACTTTGGAGAGTGTGCGAGAGAACTGCACCACCTTGTTCCTCCAGTCCCTTTCCACCATCGGGGTACCAGACGCAGGTTAGCTTATCACCCGTACGTCGTTGACATTCCAACGGTCCGTGCCAAGCACTTTGCTGATACATTTCTTATGCAAACCGCTGAAGAATGGAATGCGCTGCCTGCTCATGTGTTCCCCTACAACCTTCGTCTTTTCAAGGCGAGAGTGAATAGACATTTCCTGGGCAAGCATGCAACACCTTAGACCACATCCTGTTTATTAAGCCCGATGGTGGTCGAAGGCCTGCCCAGATATATTTAAAAATAAAATGTTTCACTACCTATTCTTAGTGGTTTTACATCCGATAATCAGGATAATAGAAAATATAAACTATGTCTTATTCCTTCCGGGTATGATCTATCTGTATTAACCATTTTACCTGACCCAAATAGGTACGTTCAGCCATTTGCGCGTGATTTGCAAATAAAGCAGCTTACGAACTTATACTAATTTATAATATGAGTTTTTGTAAGATTTTCTACTAGAAAGAAACAAAGTGAAAACATCTTAATATTTTTGATTTTCATGAAAGATGATGAAATAGTTCTATGTCGTGCATGTTTGGTCATTCAAAATAAACACGTAGGTAGGAAAGAAAATTACGCTCAAAATACGCAAGTTGAAGTGTTAGGTAACGTAGGTACTCGTAATAAAACAAACTTTATTTTACTAATACTTCATTTTCCTTGTACTGTAATGAATGATAGAATGTTTATGATATTTACTTTAAAAACGTATTTCATGCTTCCATTTCTGCTAAAGAAATCGACTTCAGAATATTTTTGGTCAATAGCGATGGACAGCATAGATTAGTTACATACTCATACATTGCTCGCTTTCAATGCCTCTTTGTAAACATTGTCTTACAAACTCTGTAGACGTTAGTAAACACAATTTTACATTGGACAACACTCCAAGACTTAGCTGGTGTCCGGATAAACCGCTTGTAAATACCTGTTTGGGCAATTTGGCTTAACGCCAGTGCCGTTTTCGTATAAGCGTTTGTTGTAATTACTAAGCGAGGTTTACGGGCAGAAATCAATAAGTAAAGAGCAGTACCGAAGCTATGTTACACTTGCATTTATTGATTGAATTGAAGTAAAAACACACTATTAAATTTTAACGCGTACTATTTATTTAATAA
The DNA here is from genome assembly GCA_910589605.1 of Chrysoteuchia culmella. NCBI lineage: Eukaryota > Metazoa > Arthropoda > Insecta > Lepidoptera > Crambidae > Chrysoteuchia > Chrysoteuchia culmella. Next base: position 7,113,852 of record OU342649.1, read on the forward strand.
AGTAGGTAAATTTTATACAAGGAATACTTATACAAGGAGTCACTAAATAGTCATCCTTTGATTATGAATCCTGTTAAGCGCCGAGAAATCGAAAAAAAAAAAAAAAACAAAAAGCGTGTTTTCACCCGTAAAAGTTTCTTTATTCAATGAATCCGTTAATAAGCCATTCTTGAAACAAGTTTGTGATGTCAGAAACATTTCTCGTAAATTCTTGCAAGTTTCTTAGAAAGAATACGCACTTTGATTTCATAAGTTTTTTTTTCAGCTTCACAAGGATTGTATATTGTTTTCTCATTATAATTTTTTTAATTTTTTTAACCGTCTTCGAAAATAATAGGAGGTCCCATCTGAGAAGCTTATGAGATGGGTCGAATTTTCCTAGTATTTTAGTAGTAAAATAATATCATATAAAATGGAATTGTATGAAAAATAACTGTCTAGCACCCAGTCGACCCTCAAGATTGGACCATAAATGAAAAAGTGCCCAATAGTGTCCATTGCACCTAATTTTCAGGTCCCATTCGACCTTCTCATTCTCAACAACATATGTATTTATTTGCTGGAGGTGCATTGTTTTTGATTTTCTTTCTATATGTGTGTAAGCTTGTGTGTGTGTCCTGTTTGCTTGTATAATAACATTGCTTGTGATATCCTTTATAATCCTGTCGGTTGCTTGGCACAATATAATAAAAAAAACTTACAGTCATGCTTCAGCAGCTTGGTAATTGCTTGTTTCTTTTTGTTCTTACTCCTTTTTTTCACTGAGCTGATAAAGACACTGAAGACTGATTTAATTGTATGGGTATTTTATTTTATTTTATTTCATTGTTTGAAGTTCAAAGACAATGTTTATAACTTTTTTTTTGTAAAAATATGAATCATCAGCCCTGGCATAGCACTTGACAAATGTCAAAGATTTTTTTTAAAGAAGGTAAAAATATACAGGTGGTGTGATAATAAGCAATCATGTATCACTATGTTCAGTCATCGATGGGCGTACTTTCAGTTTTATTTTCATCTATCACTAATAAGGAGAATTTATAATGGTTTTGAAAATGTCAACTAAATTTGTACATTAGAACAGAACACAACTGAAATATATAATAAATAAGTTAGAAATGTCAACATTATTAAACAATCATAATTCAAATAACAACTAGAAGTTTTATGTCAATAAATTAATAAAATTAAATGTTAACAATAATGTCAATAAATTAATAAAATATACCTTATCTTGTCAATCAAGAATTCTGTCAATGTATACAGGGTGTTAAAGACCCATAACGAAAACGAAAACCACGTACTTTCCTCATCGTTACTATTATGTTCTTGTATGGAACCAAACCTGGGAAACTGATAGTTAAGTAGTTATTGAGGATTAAAGCCATTAATTTTTTCTAAGGATTATCGTTTAAAGTAACAATACCGCAATGAATATCAAAACCACTCACTGATACGGAGTCCCGGTCGCCTACTCGTACTCCATAGACATACGCGAACGTTGTTGTATGGAACGCTCCATTGCGTGTAAAAACTAAAACCCATTTTTTTACTGAAAATAAAAGTTTCCCAGCAATTATTTTTACATAATATTATATAGTTTTATGTACATTACGCATATTAAACGGCTTCGGTATATGTCTTTTACCACCCTGTGTAATATATACTTTTCACCAATAGGCTTTTCTTACTATTTTCTCACAAAATTAAAAAAAAAAACATAAGAGGAGGTTCTCGGTTCGTCAGTTTTTTTTAACAATTTATCGACTTAACACATATTAGGTATTGCATATTCTGTGATATGATAGTAATTATATTTTTAACTAAAGAACATATTTCTTAAGGGTTATAACTATGTAGAGGGTATATTACTAAAAATCTAAAATTTTTTTTGGTTCGAGTCCAGTCCAGTCCCAGATAAAAAAAAATCATTTTATGCTTACAATAAATATATGTTTATTAAATTAAAACAAAGAAGGATCACTTTAATAAAGTTCTTATGAAACTTACTTAGAGCAAGATACTACGTGAAAAATTTAGAATCAAAGTGGCCATTAATTTATGCCAACAACAATAACGTATAATGTATGTGTTAACAGAAACAATTAAGTTAATAACCATAAGTTTTATAAGAACTTTCGTACAAACGATTTATGTTCACAGTGTAAAACATCCATCAATAACGTTATATAATGCGGAAAAAAGAAATATTGGTTCTTTTCTCATCACAGGAAGAAATCCATATTTAATTTTTAAAGTTTTACATAAATAAATCTAAATTATAGACTACTGGGGGCCTACCATCAACTGTATTGCGATTAATTTTAGGTTATTTTCAGTTAGTAAGAGTGAGACGCCGCTATACGCGCCATATGGCAGCTTCCCACTCTCACAACCTAAAAGAATCACATAGAGTTGATGGTAAGGCCCCTGTACTGAATTGCTTCAGTCACGAAGTCAATTAATAAAAATTCTATTTAAAGTGAAAATCACATTTATTGAGATTTTTATAGAAATAAATATTGTATTCCTAACTCAAACTTTTTACGTTTTCGTTTATATAAAACACTAGCGGCCGCTCGCGGTTTCACCCGCGTGGTTGTCGTTCCCGTGAGAATATCGGGATAAAAAGTATCCTATGTTCATAACCAGGCTATCTTCTATCTGTGTACCAAATTTTATCCAAATCCGTTCAGTAGTTTCGGAGCCTATTCAATGCAAACAAATAAACAATCAAATTTGTCCTCTTTATAATATTACTAGCGGCCGTGCGCAGTTTCACCCGCGTGGTTTCCGTTCCCGTGGGAATTTTGGGATCATTTATAGCCTATGTTACTACTTGGGGTCTAAGGATTCTCTATACCAAATTTCGTCAAAATCGGTCCAGTAGTTTTGGAGTTTATTTGTTACATACAAAAATACAAATCTTTCCTCTTTATAATATTAAGTATAGATTATAGATGTTCGTTCATTCAAACCTTTGCCTGACAATCAACAAAAAAGAAAAAGCTCTGAAACGCGTTTACATACATCGTTAGTTAAAAAAGTTATATATTTGTAATCGATCAATTATTTCCAAATATTTGGACGTTGTCTTGTTTATTTCCAAATATCCAAAACACAAGCCGATATTGATTGGCAGACAAATTGAAGCGTATTACTATGCAACAAGATATCCATGTGAGCTCCTTGCATACTAAGTAGATACGTTTCAAATAAGCATCCTCATACAGGCTTACACCACAGTAAATTACACCTAAGTTGAAGCAGTACCTCATTAACACTAGAAGACGGATTGAACCCTTTAGGAATTTCAATGTTCGATAAATTCACAATTATAACTTTTTAATTTTACATTTTACAAAGCTATTTTTATGTGATAAGAAAATATACTAGAATATACTAGAGCATTGGACCAGATTTCCAAGCATGCGGGTTCGAATCGCGTCAGGGCGACATGAGACAAGTTGCTTTTTGAAGGGAAAACTTCTTTAGCAGCGTTGTGCACATCAGGGTTTTAAATTTTTGGATGGGTAAAAAATGTTAAAGTCGCGTCAGGACACGTGACCTGATAGAAAATTCGTAAGACGGAGGGAGAGTAGACCGCCGCCGCCGCCGCCGGCGCGGCGTAGGAAAGGAAGTAATATCCCTCTCTCTTTCTACCGCACGGCGAAAATGTATGCCTGCTCCTGCTGTTTAGTTTAAGCGGTTTTCACTTCTGTCGGCACTCCCGGAGTGCAACCCGTTGTTTTTTCTAGCCAATTTTATTGTTTAAATTCACCATTTCTTATTATAATCCTCTCGTGTCTTTATATAAAATAGTTCTTTTACAATAACACGGCTGTTAAATTGTAATATTATATCATGAAATAAACAAAGCTTCTCAAAGACGGAGCCGGGTCATTTGACCCAGTGGCGTTTATTTATTGAAATAAATAAATAAAAATTGCAGTTAAAATAGGTTACAATATTTATGTTATATATTTTTTGGGTTGTTACAGCCACACACAACATCGACGAAACTAAAAACTGAAACGATTTTTAATTAGATAATCAGCACTTCTAAAATATGTCGTGGTATATTTATTAGTTCTATCGACAATTTTTTTATTTTTATGTTTCCTTTACAACATTATCAATCGGGTTATTTTTTTTAAGTTCATAACTTACTTTACATTGCATCTATAAGCCACTCATGGCCGGGAGAGAACGGCTAATATGTTTCTCAACATTGGATCTAATGGTTTGCAGAACAGTAATTCAGATCACAGCAGTCAACAGCTATTTTCAAAGTCGTACTTACTCATGATCATAAATTGTGAAATCACTTGTAGAATCGTGTGAATCCTGCAAATTTTTTTTTTTAATAATAATAATAATAACTATATAAACTAGATCAATAAGTAAGTACAACATATTAGTTGCATTTTTTTATTTCATTACCGCTGTATAGAGTCAATTTATCTATTATTTTTAGGTAATATTATTTTTAAATAAAAGAGACTGAAGATTCCACAGGCAAAAAGACTAGTGGGTTTTGCGGGACTATTGTAAAAAGAAAATTGTAAGCTCCTTGTGTTATTATTAAATAAAAAAATGCACTATTACAAACGTTTGCATATTGTAGTTGACCTACTGCTCTACCTTACTATACAGGATGGAAAAAAGGCGGTCATTGGAGGGAAAGTACCCTAAATATTGATGTGAGCAAATTTTTGTCGTAGGAATCATTTTCAAACTGCATTCAAAGATTTACAAAAAATCATTAAACTGCACCGGGAATAGAACCTGCGGAATGAGAAAATTAATGAGTAAATTCGTGTACTATTATGGTACCAATCGATAGTGTTAATCGTAAAGATCAATTTAGTGTGAGTAGAATAGTATATAAAATTAAAAACAACTCTTAATAAACCTATTAAAAAACTTATTCATCGATTGAACTCGCGTCTGTCGCCTTTAGTATGGAATTATGGTGAATATTATTCAACAAAGTCAATAACCTAATAATTTAAATCAGTGTATTGCTGCATATGGTTCATATTTCGAGCTACTGAGTAAGTTAAAGTGAACTTCATTTTTATTTTGTAAGTGTGAGCAAGACGAAGGTAGAATAATGTATTGAACTATGTAATCTTTTATCTTTCCTGGCTTTGTCTTTAATTTAAGACATTAAGTTACATGAGCTAAATTGATCTTTATACTTAACACTATCGAATAGTACCATAAAAGTACACGATATTTTTGTTTCTCAAACAAGCGGATTCCCGGTGCAAGTATGCAACAATAGTTATTTGTTATGCAAGGCTGGAAAGTTGGTTATTTAAGGGCGAGTTGCCTCTATTGAAATCTGAGCTAGTGAAGGATACTATTAATAAGAATAAAAACGATTCCGTAAATGTTGACACTGACATGAGGTACAATACAAAGACAATTTAAAAATAAAAATTTATGTCACAGTCCTAAATCCAATCATAGGTTGTGAAATCTCACCCAGCCTAATATAAAATTCTTATAACAAATAGTTTAATCTTATTGTTATTGTTTTTATGATTCAATGAGCTAAAATAATATAATAAAACCAAAACGGAGTATTATAATTAATTTAAAGCTTTAAACAGCTTAAGCAGCATAAGAATCAAATATAACAAAAAAGTCAATAGTTCAATTCGGAACGCATTATGACATTTTAGGAATAATTTAAAAAAGGACTTTGCCGCGCTAGGCCGCAAAAAGCTATTTTCTACGCCTAAACTGATTGACAAAACCTCCTTTTCAGAGCTTGTGAGGTGAAAAAATCTATGAAAGCAGTTTAACTTATTTTTGAAAATGAAGGAATGTTTAATTTCGTTAAAATTTGCTTATATCAATATTTAATACTTTCCTTCAAGTGACCGACTTCTTTTCCCCCCTGTATACTGTGCTAACGTCCACGGTTCGAATACTGAAGGAAATGTAAATTAAGGGAGAGGGTAATCCACAGACCTGAAAAGCTGATAGACACCAATATTTTTCGGATAATACAAAAAACTGTCAAAGTTGGACTAAACTACGAGTGGCTACTTAATGACACTCAGTGGTTTCGTTGCCTGCATATCGTCAAGTCTATGTCTATGTCTGATAATAATTTTGATTTGATGAAATTTGGTGCGATTCTTAATTACACGGGTGGTCTTTAGACCAGTTATGCCAAGTAATCGCTGAACACCCTGCGCGTCCAACATAACAACATTTTCAGGATGATGTTGGGACTCCCCCTCTTCTGCAGTGCTTCTGGTATGTTCGCGCAATACCAAACTGACGGGTTTCATGTTATCACTCGGAAGAGAGTGGCAAAACTATTGGCGAGGGTGCGGGGGAGTGGCAACAGGATCTTGGAAATGATAGCAGATGATCCGTATGCTCCTATTTTGAGACATCTCGCGCGGACGATGACAGCGGTTGATAATAACGCCTATGGATGTCGTGTCCGCGGATGGCCTCTGAGGGACATATGCATGCATAATAATTTATAATTAATAAGTTTTTGTTTACGGCAAATATATTACCCATACCATAGTTTTTAAGTATTTCGTATTTTACTAACCCTGTTACCTGTTACCCTCTCTGTTACCCGTAATAAATGAATTGAATTGAATTAATTCTCTTCAAATATTCAAAAAAAAATTCAAAATTCAAAATTTCAAAATTTATTTATTTCGGTACCAATAATTGTCACAGCATGGTGATTGACTCCCTCTATTAAGTGCATAGTGCACCTGTGCCAGATGGAGTCGCTCTTCCATAAAAAAACTAGTACAGTATTTGTAATGGTACATACAAAATGTGCTTAAGCTTATTAGTTATCTTATAGTTAGCTTATTAGTTCTTATTAGTTAGTTGTGCCAACTAACTAATAAGAATAACAATAAGTAGGTAATTTACTAAAACTAACCGTAAATATGTGTGTGTGAATGTGTGTGTGTGTATGTATGTTAGGTTATCTGTCAAATACAAGGAGATCCTCGGTCTCATCATAAGTTAGGGCTTTTAACCAGTCTAATAACCTTAGTTTGCATTCACGGTAGGTTAATGGGTATATTTCCAATTTCTTATTAATTATATATTTGTATGCATGAATATGACATTGTCTATTTGTCTTGGTTACCACACTGCTAGTTTGTACGAAATAAAAATCTTATTCTAAAATAAACAAATTATTTGTTATCATTTCATTTCTTCATTGACGTACAGGATATTTTTTTGGGCTATGTTATTTGTGGAGTAATCTTGCGAGACTGCCTTTTTTCTCAGTTCACGTAAGTTGCAGGGCACTGAGAGCATATGAAATATAATAATGTAGATTTTTGATCCTCCAGAATATTTTTTGAAACTGAAACAATTCACTCAACGAGACATAACAATAACTCAACGAGAGACGCCACATATGGCATTGGTAAGATCTTATGTAATGTCTGGAAATAATAGTTATAGGTTTCCAGCCAATCGCCTTCATAATTTTTTAAATATACCCTTTTCATTTATAGGTCACTAACGACAGCTCGCGGTTTCACCCGCGTGGTTCCCGTTCCCGTGCAAATATCGGGATAAAAAGTATACTATGTTCATAAACAGGATATCTACTATCTGTGTACCAAATTCCATCCAAATCCGTTCAGTAGTTTCGGAGCCTATTCAATTCAAAAAAACAATCAAATCTCTTCTCTTTTTTATTATTAGTATAGTTTATTATCTTCTCTGGAAAGCTAGCAGATAGCAAATTATATGTTTCAGTAGGTATGGAATGATAGGTATGTCAAAAAAACATAATTTATTTGAATATTAACTTCCTGTTCTTGTTCTCGAGGAAATATTAGGCTATGTTTCTCTCCGTCTTTTCAACTTGATCTATGCCAAAACATAAGTCCATTTGTTGTTACACAGGGCGTGAAGAAAGGACAAACAAACACTCTCTCGTATTTATAATATTAGTCAGATTACAATTAAAATTAATAGGCTATTTGACAGGTTTAGAAAATCCATTTTATATTATGTAGTGGAGTTTAAGGAACCCAGTAAAAGTTGTTTTTTTTTAATTCTGGTACATATTTGCTGAAAAATGACAAATTAAAAACTCAATATTTAAATAGCGCGCCAAAACGCTACTTTGACAATATGGCGCTGCAATGGGTTCGGTGACGTCACTTGCCTGTATTCTGCATATCATCCACATACGTAGGCAAACGAGGTTTACAAGCAGGTGACGTCATTATAAACTCTACGAATCAGAGGCGTTTTGTGTCACGTGACAAAACGTTTAAAAAATGCATTTTATTTACGGATTTTTAAATAAATTTATAATTATTTTCAACTTACGTTAATAAAAAACTATTTTTAAACTCATAATTTATACTGATAACAGTAATTGACAGTTTATTTTTCGCATTGTCAAATAGCCTATTGATATGAGAATGCTCACCGTAATTCACAGCTCCATTACTCGAGCGTTTTACAATTTTGTAATGTCGTTGAAGATATATTTGTTTTTCTCACTGTTAGTTTTGTAGATGGAAAGGAATTTAATTACTTCTCTGGCTCGAATAAGAATGTAGCAACTAGATAATATGACGTACCTACTCAGAGAATATGAGGCATTTAAATAAAAAACTTGTGTTTTTAAACCTTTAAAAATTCAGACGCAGACGACAGATGGAAATTGTGAGTAAAGGACAACAATGTGTGGAAATAATTGCCTGTAAGTCACTTATATTTATGTTAGCCATATTTCAATATTCGTCGGAAAACTGTTTATATTTACAAAACATCTAACTTACTTCCTCAGAGAGATCGCAAAACATGCAAGGTAGATGCAATGCTAAATCTTCCTTGGTGCAGCTTGCTGCTTGCTAAATAAATGTATGAAATAAACATCCTCGCGGTGAATAAACTTAAATATTCTGTAATGTTTGCTTTCGTTTAAGAACTTTTAAATCTAGCATTTTAGTCTGGCATATGCTAGTGATAATAAATTTTCAGCATTACTTGTAAACTTGTTTAAATATGAAGGTATTTTAGCGATCCTCCCAGTTATATGAAAAAGGTACTGACATTTTTATATTTCGCCTCTATGACGATTTTTTTATTTATGAACGACGGGGAGACTCTTAGCCTTCATTATACCTGATGTTAAGTATTGAAGGCTGAAGATGGAAGCGAGCCTCTCCCGGAATTCCTTAATCACTAAGGAACTGGCTATCTTATCTGTAACTGTCGGAACACAACAATGCTGAAAACATTGTTGTTATGGCGTCAGACTTAGAAAAGATGGTGGTAGCTAGCCAGACGAACTTAGAAAAATTCCTACCAGCAACCAAACTAATACAATATGTACCCCCGCTGGGAATCGAACCCGGGACCCTTGGGTCTGATACCTTATTATGATGATTATAAGTAGTGACAAATAATAATGTATAGTTAAATACATACATGTCTGCAAACAAGTTCTCACGGTCGATTGTTCCCGCTGTCTCCATCCCCAGCGACACCGCGTCACTGGTGGAGAGTGGCTCAATTTAAAAAAAAAGTGTCGCTGTCCTCCTCTGGTGCTGGAGTACAAAAACTTTATTATAAACGTCAACTAAAATGAACTTCAATATCTTTCATTGTAACTATACTGACTAAAGAGTAGAGGTTGGTGATGGTGGTGGCTAAAGATAATTATTTCAGGCTTGTTCTTCAGTTTACGTCGATTGGAGTTTGTGAGTTTGGTAAAACTTAACGTGCTCTTGAACAAACACTATTCTAAACACCATGATTTAACCAATGAAAAACAAAATTCTGTTGTTTCAGAACCCCCGAGACGATCAATGGCGATTTTTAATTGCGGTTGTTATTCCTTTGAAGCAGACTTCAATGTTTTGGCGTTAATTAGGCTTAAAACAGTTAATCTCCATCAATCGGACTCAATCGTGTAGGTGCATTGAAAATGATCATATCCGATTGAAAACACGTGGAATTTACAATTCCAGTTGATCTGCAGTGTCTATTAGACATACTCCATCACTAGACGAACTACCCTCCAATCACAGAACTCAAAAATATAAAAATAATAGCAGCAAAAGCGGCTCATATCGAAATTCGAAACGCACGTCTACAAATTAACAGAGGTTGATTCCACTAGTTGGCAGTGTTACAGCATTTTATTTGCCTTTAGGCTAAGCCGTTTTTATGCTAAACCGAGTCGTTAAATTTAGCCATTCAAATCATGTTTCGCCTGTTAAATGCAGGTGGCGTTAGCGTGTGCCAGAATAAAAAAATACGTAAAACCATTTTAATATAACCGAGACTTATTTACGTAAAAATGTTCGCAAGAAAACTCGCCTTGATTATTATTTTTATTTTCATTAACCGATTAATAAATTACAATTGGAATTGGTACTTTAAACGAGCGGGCCAAGAATTTTTAATTTCGTATAATTATTATTTTTACTTTGTGCTAAAATGTTACTTTTAAATCTGCAGGCCTACCGCCATCTTTTAGAAACCGTCATGTCGTAAGCATGTTTTGTTTTCCTTTTGTTTCAATACTGTTTAAATTACAAGCTTGACTTTATTTGACACAAGACATCGTAGTAGGTTTGATTGATAAAAATCTTGTTTGAGTGAATGATTGAGCGATGACGCCACAAAACTTCCGTCAAAAGACAAGCTTGTTTTAAGAGGTTCGCGGTACGATATGACATATAACAACATTGCGTCGATACAAACTGACATTAAACAATATTGCGTTAAGAGATGGCGGTAGGCCCCCTGTATTCCAAAGCTTACGTCAGTATTTTAACTTTATGCTGTATTTTGTTTTGATTAGCCACTGTTTGCTCCATATTAATATTTTCTAATGACTATTTACTAATGTAGGTACTTTGCTAATATGAATGTAGTTATAAAAAAAAAGCGCAATAATTTAAGTTTATCTGTTATTAACTTGAGCGAGATAAATTATTTGGTGTTATTTTGTGAAGTTTAAAAATATTATTAAAGAACCTGTAAAACAATTTATGATTATTGTTATAGTTTGATTGTATGTACCTTGGAAAAGTATTATAATCTATTTGTAAGATAAAAAAGTAATGTTGGTCCAAATAAATATAAACTACATACTTACGCATTAGACACATATCTAAGTTCCATATACGCACGTTAATGCTTTTTTTTTAAATCAAATTACCATAATATAGGCAGAATATAAGTTGATAAAAGCGCGGGGGTCTACTAAATAAAATTAAAATTTCTATGTGTTTAACCTGAACTCCTTACCTTTTTCATTTGAGTCTTGTCTGATCTGAAAGAATAATAATAAAATTGAAACGTAAGTAAATATTTCCTTCAAGTTTCACTTTACTGTTATCGTTTCAACCATACGACAGGCAGCAATAGCTGCCAATAGGAAATATCCTCGCGTCGCGTCGATCCGATCGTTTTGACTTTGATATTGATATCATCTACTTATTTTTCCCCAGAAGTATTCAGTTAAGTAAACCAACGTATATTTTTGATCTATGTTTTTTTTTTATGAACTACGGCGAGACTCTTAGCCTTCATCATACCAGCAGGCCTACCGCCATCTTTTAGAAACCGTCATGTCGTAAGAACGTTTTGTTTTCCTTTTGTTTCAATACTGTTTAAATTGCAAACTTGACTTTATTTGACCTCAGACGTCGTAGTGGGTTTGATAGATAAAAATCTTGTTTGAGTGAATGATTGAGCGATGACGCCACAAAACTTCCGTCAAAAGACAAGCTTGTTTTAAGAGGTTCGCGGTACGATATGACATATAACAACATTGCGCCGATACAAACTGACAGATGGCGGTAGGCCCCCAGATGTTAAGTATTGATAAGGCTGAACATGGAAGCGAGCCTCTCCCGGAATCCTCATCACTGACGAACTGGTTACCTTATCTCTAACTGCCGGAACACAAAAATGCTGAAAACATTGTTGTTAAGGCGTCAAGGCTAGATAAGATGGTGGTAGCTAGCCAGACGGACTTACAACAAGTCCTACCACCAACCAAACCGAATACAATATGTACCGCTGGGAATCGAACCCGGGACCCCTGGGTCTGTTATCGGTGGTTGTACATAGAGGCGGTTAAAATGTACGATAAATGTAATAATTACATCTGAAATTTTAATAATTTCCATTTTTGTTTCTTTATTACGAGTATCTCGATTCGGTGATTAAACACACACATAAGGTTCTTACAATTAACTAGTGCTAAGTTGGTACGTGTAACTGGTATGTGTCGACGGAGACTTAGTACAGTCCGAATAGGATTTTTTCGATAAATCAACCATCTCGATATCGATAAACAGTTTTTCCGGCTAAGCACTCATCGGCAAATTATTATTTCGTAAAACAAACCATCGATGAAGAGTGATTTTGGGCAACCGTTCCTTCGATAAAGGATTTTTTCGCAGAACGAACCATCGACCAAAACTGATTTCGGCGAACGTCTACCACCGAAGGGTATTTGGGTGAACGATTCGGAGTTCCCGTCCATGGCAAATACATTTTCCCACCGTAAAATTATAATAAAATTCATTATGTATTAATTAAAAGTGCTGGCTTTAATTACTTTAATAAAAAAAAAAAAACAGTACTTGCACATTTTTTAAAACAAAACAAGAATTTAATTCTTCTATGAGCTTCTTATTTAATTGTATACTATGAAGAGAAGCTAGACTGTGCTATTAAATAAATAGATAGATTTTAATACTTAATAAAAACAAACAAATGAATACTTTATCTTTAATTTAACGGTATACCCAATTTCAGGTTATGATTGATATCATTTCCCTAAAATAATATTAGCATTTTGAATGTTTCGTAATTAACCCCTACTGATCTCCCTAAATAAATGTTTTCAATGAACCTTAGTAGAAAAATACTTACGCAAAGATTTCCATCATAATTCTTAATTAAATATCTTTACTTTGGTAAAGAAATACAAATAACGTTAGCGTTAAATTGAAATACGATACATAACCATCTGCGATACTTACCTAGGTACTTATGAGTATGACATACCTACACATTGTGTTAAAATAAAAAAAAAAGCCTTTTGAAGTCGGTGCCAGCCAAGGCTTTCTACATTGCACTTCTATAATTAAGCCTCATTATGATAATGTCTTAGCTACATATTGTTGTTACAGGTTATTAGGTACTTCTTAAACAATTATCCTCAATTTATACTTACTTACTTAATTGTTACGGAACAGTTAAATGTTGTTTACATTTTATAAACACCTACATAGGTGTTATAAAATATATAAAGAGTACATATTTTATGAATCTCTTGTTATAAATTTACCGAGATAAGAACCTCCATAATCGATGACCCCGTTAAAGAAATAAGTAGTAATAGACTGTATTGAAGGCAACAGATTTTTGCAATAAAGTTTCAGAATTAACGACACGTTATAAAACCTTCTTGGTTCGGTGGAGTTTCATGGAAAAATAAGTAGATATTTGATATGTTGATCACGTTAACGACGGAAACTGTCTCCAGGAGGCCTAAAAAGGGCAATAACGCAACATTGCTAAGTGGATTTCCTGACAATTCATTTATTTGTTAATTTAGAATTATGTCAGTGTCAGTGTAGAAGAATTGGCTTGTATTTTTTTGTAGACAAGAATACTTACTAAAACCGAATTCCATAGGAAATAAACAAATAAATCAATTATCAGGGAATTTACTAGAAATACTCAGTTTGTTTAGACGGACCTGGATTGAGACTAGTCATTCATTTTCTTGTTCTTCAAGTTCATTGTCGTCAACAAATTTTATGCTAACTTCACACATGCTCTAGCAGACAAAATTATATTTTCTAATACCAAGAAGGAAAAAGGTCTGTGTCTAATCCAATGGTTTATATATCTGAGCGTATATGTAACAAACTTACTAATGTATCAAGTGAGTGTTTCGACACAGACACCACCCATATTTCTGTATCGAGCCTTAAGTGAATCTAGCTGCCATCAAAAGCAGAGCCGGAAAGCATCTGATTCCTTTGTAATTGTATTCATCTTCTCTCTTCATTGTAGGACTGACAACAGTTTGTCCTACTTACAGGTGCAGGGGTTGCAGATTCGAATACCAACTGCAATAAAAAATCATAATTATAAACATTTCTCTTGGAAATGAAATGAAATCATTCATTGGGATTTTTAATTTAAAATTTATTTATTTATTTATTTCCACACTTACATCTAAAAAAATATATAATATTTGTATATCTGTGTTTTGATGTACTTAATATTTCTGTGTCTGTAATAGGTTCTGACATTGTAATATAAGAACTCATTTCTATCTTTATTAATAATATAATAAATTGTAATCGAAAAAGGATAAAATAATTTAAAAGCCCCTGACTTAATTATCGGTCGGGGGCTGCCATTAAATGAACTATAGTTTTGCAGTTTTATATTAACGTGAATAATTGGATTTATTTATATTCATGCTGAAATTTATAATAGTGATAGTTTTTAAATTATTTTACCCTTTTACAATTACGATATAACCGTCGTGGGTTTTTTCAAAATTTTTAATTTTGTTTTGTATTTCAAACTTTTTGGGAGCTTAGATATTATGTACATTGTACTACAGAAAACTCATTACTGAAAACCGCATCAAAATCCATTGAGTACATTATAACTCAATGTCAAAATCATACCAGTAGTTTTGGTTTTGCTTCAACAAATGTTTACTGCAGCGCACCCTAGTGAATTGTCAGCGTAACATTTATCTAGAAACTTACCAATCAAACCCAAACCCATTGCTAAAAACAGCATCAAAATCGGACTAGTAGTTTTGGAGCTAATGGCAACATTAGCTTGCAAAACAAATGTTTACTGCAGCGCCCTCTGGTGAGTTGTCACCGTAACACTTAACTTAGAATATTCACCAATCAAACCCAAACCCATTACTGAAAACGGCTTCAAAATCTGACTTGTAGTTTTGGAGATAAATGGTAACATTGGTTTGCAAAACAAATGTTAACTGCAGCGCCCCCTGGTAAATTGTCACCGTAACACCTATCTAAGAACATGCAGCAACCAAACCCGAACCCATTACTGCAAACCTCATCAAAATCGGGATAGTACTTTTGGAGATAAATGGTATCATTGGTTTACAAACAAACAACCTCTCACCCCAAACGCATGTAATACCGTCTCCGTAGCGTCGTTGGTAAAGAGGAAAGATTTGATTGTTTGATAGTTTGTTTATTTGCATTGAATAGGCTCCGAAACTACTGAACGGATTTGGATGAAATTGGGTACACAAATAGTAGATATCCTTGTTACGAACATAGGATAATTTCTATCCCGATATTCCCACGGGAACGGGAACCGCGCTGGTGAAACCGCGAACGGCCGCTAGTTTGTTTCATATTAATAAGATCACAATACTAGACGTGAGTTGGTAGTTCTAATTACTTAAACAAAAACCATTTCCCCCACTTTGAGATAGGCATAAAATCAAAGTACCAAGTTATGTACTATAATTTTATTATTGTTTATTCTCTGCAGCCATAACTCAGTGAATATTGCATTAATGGCTGTAGCGTGTTGTGGTAATGAAAGATGGTATTTGCTATTATACACACAGTTTATGCCACACACGAAACAGTAAGTACAGAAGGAGTAGACGAGAACAGTTACAAACACAGAGGAAGCTTAGACGTACTAGACAAACACTAAAACACTAAACAATTACTGATCTAACCACTATGAACATAAACAAAAGCGGAGCGCATACAACTTGCATTCGATATGGGCGAATGAATCGAACTGCCTCTGCGCCTGCGCGGGCGCGTCGTCTCGCACCGAACCGGTTGACCTTGGGGGCCGGCCGGTCCTTGCGAGCGCGTGAATTATCTACTACAAACAGAATAAGTTGTCCGCGCGTATATCAATTTTTTAATGACAATAATTATGAGAATTTTTCTTTCTTCACTTTTACTTTATAATTAATATTTTATACCTAAATAAATTATAAATTTAGGTTAGTTATAATTATTACACTTTTGACACAAACAAATAAAAACAGTATTGACTAATAACATAAATAAGCTACATAAATAAGCTACGCTATATCACCCCCCTCCAGAGACCGTCCTACGGGCGATAATAATCTGGAAATTTTACCCTACGACCTGACTTAGTAACTCTGGCGGGAATATCTTTAGTGATGGGTATATCATCGCAAACCAGTGCAGGAGTGTATGGTTGATGATGGGTGTGTGTGTGTGAGTGTGATTTGTTCGAAAGCTGATGTGGCTTAACTGAATCACGCAGTATGTAGGCAGGTTTTAACCTGTCAATTGACACCGTGACTGGTTTGCCATTAACAGCGAGTTTGAAAACCTTGTCACCACGTTTAATAACTTCAAACGGTCCAGTATATGCTGGTTTGAAAGAGCCAGCTCCTGTGTCATCGCGAAGGAAAACATGAGAAGCTGTGGCCAGATCTTTGAAAACGAATGGTGACCGTCTAGAACCATGATGAGCAGCTGGAGACGGTTGCAAGTTTTTAACAATACTGCGAAGTCGCGACGCATAATCTGTCACGTCAACAGTTTCTGCCTCATCTGGTTGGAAAAGCTCACCTGGGAGGCGAAGCGGTTCTCCATATACAAGTTCCGCGCATGATGCTTTAAGGTCTTCCTTATAAGTGCTGCGAATACCTAATAGAACCAATGGAAGTGTATCTACCCAACTACTATCTGCGTGGCAGGTTATGGCGGCTTTTAGTTGCCGATGAAACCTTTCCACCAACCCATTGCATGATGGATGATAGGCGGTGGTCCGTCTGTGCTGGAAACCGGCAATCTGTGACAAATGCCTGAAGAGTGCCGATTCAAATTGTCTTCCACGGTCCGTGACAATTTTAGTGGGACAGCCAAAGCGGGAGATCCAGCCGCTTAATAAAGCTTTAGCAACGGTCTCCGCTGTAATATCCTGTAATGGTATTGCCTCTGGCCACCGCGTAAAACGGTCTACGGCTGTGAGACAATACCTATAGCCTTGAGAAAGAGGAAGTGGCCCTATCAGGTCGATATGGAGTTCTCTGAACCTGGCGGATGGTGTGCCATACGTTCCAATGGGTGCCGAGACGTGTCGGGTTACCTTGGATCTCTGACAAGCTAGACAGGAACGAGCCCATTCTCTGCAGTCGCGACGAACTCCAGGCCATACGAAACGATCGGAGATCAGTTTGACAGAAGCACTGGCACCTGGGTGACTCAAGCAATGTAAGCTATCAAACACTTGGCGGCGCATTTCCTTTGTGACATACGGCCGTTTTGTAGTGCCTCTTACATCACAGATTAATACTATGTCGGTACCAGGCAGTTTTACTTTTTCCAGACACAGTGAGGAAAAACCACTTAAAAGATTCTTAAGCTCACTATCGGAATGTTGCAGAGTGGCTAGCAACTCTAAGTTGATGGGTTGAGCTATTTCGTCTACGCGCGAGAGTGTATCAGCTACAACATTGCTTTTTCCCGAAATGTGGCGTATGTCGGTGGAAAACTGTGAAATGTAGTCCAAGTGACGAAACTGCCTCGGAGAACAATTCTCTTTACGGGAATGAAACGCAAATGTAAGAGGCTTATGATCGGTGTATATCACAAAGTCGCGCGCCTCTGTCATGTGCCGAAAGTGTTTGATGGCCTCATAAATGGCCAGGAGCTCGCGATCGTACGGAGAATATTTGGTCTGCGACGGAGAGAGCTTGCGAGAAAAGAAACCAAGCGGTTGCCAAGCGTCCCCTTTGAGTTGCTGCAGGACTGCACCAATAGCAGTGTCTGACGCATCCGTGACTAATGCTAATTTCGCATTACAATCCGGATGCGCGAGCATTGCAGCACAGCAGAGATCCTCCTTGCACGCCTCGAATGCGCTCATTTCAGCATCTGCCAAATGTATGGGATGTGAGCCTTTTACTGACCCGACCAGGAGAGCATTTAGCGGTGCTTGATGTTGAGCAGCCTGTGGGATAAACCTACGGTAAAAGTTTACCATCCCTAAAAATCTGCGTAGCTCGCGGACTGTCTTCGGGGTAGGAAACTCCCTAATCGCTGCTACTCTCTCTGGTGGTGGTTTGACGCCTTCAGCTGACACATCGTAGCCTAAAAAGGTGACTGATGACGACCCAAATACACACTTGGCAGTGTTAATCACCATGCCATACTCCTTCAACCTGTCAAATACCTGGCGTAGATGGTTCTCATGCGTCTCTTGGTCTTTTGAAAAAACCAGAATATCGTCGATATAAGCGTAGGTAAAATCCAGGCCGCGCAGCACTTCATCGACAAACCGCTGGAAGGTCTGTCCGGCATTACGAAGTCCAAACGTCATGAATGGAAATTCGTAAAGGCCGAACGGTGTGGTGATGGCGGTCTTGGGGATATCGCTGGAATTTATAGGTACCTGGTTATAAGCTTTAACAAGGTCGATGGTCGAAAAGACTGCACAACCAGAAAGGTTGTAGTCAAAGTCCTGGATGTGCCTGATTGAGTACCTGTCCGGGATGGTTCTGGAGTTCAGCATGCGATAGTCGCCGCAAGGACGCCAACCGTTATCCTTTTTCGGCGCTAGATGAAGGGGCGATGACCATGCTGACTCTGATGGACGACAGGTTCCGATCTGTAACATGGCCTCAAACTCGGCCTTAGCAATTTTAAGCCTATCCGGCGCCAATCTACGGGGTGAACTAGATACAGGTGGTCCAGGTGTGGTGCGTATATGATGTACTGTATTGTGTTTAACTGTGCAATGTAAGCCAGATGGGCGAGTAATGTCTGGATATTCAGCTAGTATGCGATGATACACCGTATCACCAGAGATTACCTTCACCGAAAAGACATCAGAATTTTTTGCAAGCAAAGCCGGGGTACTAAGCGTAGTGGTACTTGGTAGCATCTGTCGTTATATTCGCCAGGAAAAATTGGCTCTCCAGCTGCGCAAACCATAACGCCGGTTTTTCCGGATAAAATGGGGGTACCCGTATACCGACGCGATGTACGTCGCTCGGTGGGTTTGAACTTTCCCCAACGGCTGCTGCTCCTCCACTGGCGGTTGCTGCTTTTTCAGGCTGACTCATTGTGCGTTCGTTTTTGGGGTCACCAATGTAGCGTGTTGTGGTAATGAAAGATGGTATTTGCTATTATACACACAGTTTATGCCACACACGAAACAGTAAGTACAGAAGGAGTAGACGAGAACAGTTACAAACACAGAGGAAGCTTAGACGTACTAGACAAACACTAAAACACTAAACAATTACTGATCTAACCACTATGAACATAAACAAAAGCGGAGCGCATACAACTTGCATTCGATATGGGCGAATGAATCGAACTGCCTCTGCGCCTGCGCGGGCGCGTCGTCTCGCACCGAACCGGTTGACCTTGGGGGCCGGCCGGTCCTTGCGAGCGCGTGAATTATCTACTACAAACAGAATAAGTTGTCCGCGCGTATATCAATTTTTTAATGACAATAATTATGAGAATTTTTCTTTCTTCACTTTTACTTTATAATTAATATTTTATACCTAAATAAATTATAAATTTAGGTTAGTTATAATTATTACACTTTTGACACAAACAAATAAAAACAGTATTGACTAATAACATAAATAAGCTACATAAATAAGCTACGCTATAATGGCCACTCCAGCATTATTGACGCCTCCTGGGAAGAATACCATAACTTTCTTTTATGGATGCCATTACGCACTTTATCGAGGAATCATGAACTCAGCTTGTTTCTGTTGACCTATGATTGCTTTTGTTAATGGTGTAGGCCGGTTTAAGAGAACCGCAGTCAGTTGTTATTCCTGAAAAATTAAAAAGAAGTAACCAATCTCATTTCTAAAATTTTTTAAATGAGGTTGGTAAAAGAAAAATAAAAACAAACGCTTTGAATAAGTAAATATTATGCACATTTAAATATAGAATTATATAGTGATTGATGAAGTTTTTATTGTATAGTGGCTTTCATTACTTAACCACACTTTAAGTGCGATAACTTGAAAAGAACTTGCACAAAATATTATCTTCAAAAAAGACAAGGAACAAAGAAGTTAGATTTAAAGTGTAAACGTTATTTAAAAGTCTAAATTTCTATAGCTTGGGTTGGGAGATATTGTAATTTTAAAAATGTGGTACTAAATGCCTGCGAATTTTGTGTACCTAAAACGTATTTTGATATAAAATAAATCACTCGTTTCTTTATTGGTTTTGTTTTCAATTCCCATTAGACGTCACATAATCTTGGTTTCTTAGCAAGTAAACTCTGGAATCGCTCAGCAAGATTTATCGTTTCATTAGGTTTGAAGCAGTATTAGCCGTTGAATGGTTCAATTAAAAGGCGCCCGTGAACCTTAACCACAGTTAAACCACAGTAAAACCAGTAAAACAACTGCACAGAAACTTCCGGAGACTGCGTACTCCATATTGGTTAAAATGTCGTTGAGTAAAGTCACTTTAAGCTTTTGGACTGGAAAGGACGCGGCATCAACATAAATGGCCAGTATCTGACACACCTTCGTTTTGCCAATGATAAAGTCCTGGCTGAGACCCTGGAGGACCTGAACACAATGCTCGAGGATCTCCGTAGTGCTTCCCAAAGAGTGGGTCTTAGGATGAACATGGATAAGACGAAAATCATCGAATTCTCATGTCATACCCACTACAGTTCACGTTGGGAACACTACACTCGAAGTTGTTGACTATTACGTTTACCTTGGACAGACAATCCAGGTAGGTAAGTCCAACTTTAAGAAAGAGATCTCTCGTCGAATCCAACTCGGATGGGCAGCATTCGGGAAGCTCCGTAAAATCTTCGCGTCCAACTTACCTCAGTGTCTCAAGACGAAAGTCTACGATACGAAGAAAGAAAAAGCAAGAGAAATTTCTAAGAATGGTAGCAAGTGGAAACAAGTGATGACTGACTGCTCATGGTGTGGAAAAGCATATCTCTCCGACTAATCTTACTATCCTAGTAATGTGTAAGTTTGGATGTTTGTCACTCAATCAAACAGAAAACATCTGAATGGAATAAGTGGAACAAAGATGATATTTAACGACCTGTTTGGCGCAGGGATACTAACCCCGCCTTCTGCGCCAGAGGTCCCAGGTTGGATCCCCGGACAAGACAAATATTTGTGTGCATGAACATATGTATGTGTCTTGGTCTGAGTGTTTCATATGTATATTAAGTATGTATTTACAAAAAAAAGTATCCGTTAATATATCCATAACACAAGATCTTCATGAAACTTAACGTGGGCTGGATAAGTAATTGGTGTGATTGTATGCAAATATTTATTTATTTATTTATTAGTATTATATAGTGTGGATTAATACAGATTAGTTTTTATCCCGGTAAAATGTTCCCTAGGGATTTCCGAATGTGTCTGCAGACTAGGCATAAACCTAGTACGTATGAAGGGTCTTTCTGTTTTACTGCTTATCATAACACGTTTACTATGCCTCGACTTCAGGTGGTGAAGGTATCAAGTTACATAGGTACTTTACAATCACCTTCAGAATAACTCGACTTCCCTCGAAATGAACTTGGAATGGAATTAAATTGCTTCTTACTTGATTGTAATATTTAGCATAATATATTCAACGATATTGAAGCGATTTAGCTGGAAATAAAACGTTGGTGTAACAGTTGGGCGCTATTTAACATTTTATAATTTAGTTGCGTAGTGCCTTCTATTACGTTGATTTAATTGAGATTTTTTGTGTTCGTGTTGAATATTTATGACGCCCAAGGTAAGATTATTTTTGTATAACTTTTAAACAAATAAGGGACATGGAAGTATGGCATATGCACTCGTAGGACGAGTAAATTGATGGCTGCATACACGTAGCGTGCAATGACAACTTCTATTCAGTGTTTATATATTATTACTTACACTAAAAATCAGCCCATACACAACAATGTCATCTAGGTAAACGACTACTTGCCAAAAGGTGATTGATATTTTTCAAGATTATTAAAAAACTACTAGCCAGATCTTCGTAAAAATTATATGGGACCAAATTGACAGTGTACCCGATCGAGCAAAAAAACAACTATTAAAATCGGATCACCAACACCGGAGTAATCGGTATACATACATCAGACAAAAAAAAAAAAAAATACGCGTTGAATTGAGTACCTCCCTCCTTTTTTGTTGAAGTCGGTAAAAACAATATCTATCTATACATTTAAGATATGATTCTTCCTAGTCATAGTCTGTTACGGATTACATTTTTCTTTTTTCTTATTTAGTTTAAACTAATTGACGTACATTTTGGTAAACCTCGTTGACTAACCGACACATAACGTTTTGCGGTACACACAGTATTTCATCGTTCCAGTGTGATATTAAACAATATTTTACATGGTAATTAGTCTGATTAGCAATCACACGCTGAAATCTGGCAGACATTTGTTTGTTGGCAGCATTGATTGACTTTCCGCATACATTTTGGTGCTTTTAACTTTTGATATTTCATGATATAAAATCGGGGAACTTCCGGGTTGACCAGTAGAGTTTTTTTGGGAAACGTTTCCACGGAAAGTACCTAGGTTAAAGAAATAATGAGTTATACAAATGAAATGCCTATTAATGTTCTATTATTTGTGATATGAACGTTTTCTGTATATGTGTTACCTTTTTAAATAAAATACTTTACTGGTCAACCGGGAAGTTCCCCGACTGTACACATAATAGTTATTTGTTATGCAAGGCTGGAAAGTCGGATTTTAGGGGCGAGTTACCTTCATTGAAACCTGAGCAACTCGTGGTTCAGAGATTGAATTCTGAGGGTTTAAAAGGTACACGAGACGGTAAAAACATTTTTGCCGAGCGCAACAAACAATTTGTCACCTCACAACAGTGAGGAAAATTTATAGATTGTTTCCGCGGTCTTCTTCCGAAAAAAAAATCTTGTAACAAAAAGTTCAATCTTTTACCTTATTCTTGCTTCATAAATAAATAAGGGAATTTTATAGTTAATTCAAAGTTATTTAAAATTAGAATAAATTGTTACTTATAATAACCATAAAAATCGGCCAAGTGCGAGTCGAACTCGCGTTTCGTCTCTCACCCAAGGTTGCCTGGAAGAGACTGCTACGTAGCTATAAGGCCTCCTATTGTGTGTTCCTCTTTTTTGTCATTTTCTCTGTATGTGTTTCTTATTGTATCGTGTGCAATAAAGTTTCTATTATTATTATTGCCAAAATGCCACCGTAATTTTTTGTCTGCAAAAATAACTTTGTTTTGCATAGTGTTTGTATGAATGACAAAGTTATATTTGCGGTTTTGGAAAATGTGCTATAGCTCTGAAACTACCGTTCAAACCAATTTTCGTTGAAAGTTTTTATAAAGATCTACACCATATTTTTTTTTTTTATTTTTCACTTGCTTATTTTAAAAGTTAGAGGGGGGGGGGGGGGGGGGGGACACACATTTTACCACTTTGGAAGTGTACATCTTTCAAACGGTAATCCTCACAATTTTGGAATTAAAAGGGTGTGACATACATCGGTTTGGCCGAATCTATAAGGGTTTCGTTTTTTGCCTTTAGGCTACGAAACCCTAAAAACGATTCGGTATATGTTGACATTATTGACATGAGGTACAATACATCTTTGTCTTGTACCTCATGTCAATATAAAGGTTTAAAATATAAAGGTTTAAGTATGTCACGTTCTGAAATCCAATCATTATTGGTTGGGGAAAAAGATTATTCACATTTTTTAAGAAAATTCAAAACATATTTTAATGTAGTTTATTTACATTTAACTAAAGTATGTAGGTACCATTTTGTTCGATAATTTTTTGCAATCTATAGGTAGGGACATGATCCCATTGCTATAGAAATTTTGGGGCTTCTGATCAAAATACCGCGACAAGTGGTTTTGGCAGTCCTCTCGTGATGTTAACCTGACAATCAATTCTGCCTAAAGAATTCTGAGACCGAAATAGATGGAAATCTAAAGGTGAAAGGTCATGACTATACGGCGGATGCATTAACACCTCCCAGCCAAACTCTCTTAATTTTTTCTGAGTGGCTAAAGGTGTGTAAGGTTATCATGATGAAAAACCACACCCCTTCTGTTGATTAGTTCCGGCCGCTTTCTCTCAACTTCTTGCTTTAATCTCATCAGCTGTTCGCAGTAGAGTTCAGAATCGATGGTCCTGCCTGGTGGTAACAGCTCATAATGAATAATGACCTTCCAATCCCACCACACACACAGCATCACCTTGTTGCGAGTAAACCCGGGTTTCGCCACAATCTGTGAAGCCTGGCCGGCCTATGACCACGACCCTTTTCGCACATTCTTGTTGTACTGATCCACATTTCACCACCAGATATCACCTTCTTCAAAAATGGTTCGTGTTCATTACATCGTAATAAAGAATCACAAATGAGTACACGGTTTATCAGGTTTCTTTCAGTGAGCTCGTGAGGTACCCAAATATCAAGCTTTTTTGTGTACCCATTTTTTTCAAATGCACCATAACAGTTTTGACCACAATTCCCAGTTTTTCAGCTACGTCGTAACTACTGAAATGTAAGCTTTGGCTCACCATCATTATACCATGTTTTCAGAAAATGAAATGTCATTTATCATTGTTTTTATGCATCAATGAACTAAAATAATATAATAAAAGCAAAACGGAGTATTATAATTACTTCAAAGTTATTTAAAATAATAATAAAATGTAACATAAAAAGTCAATAGTGCGATTCGGAACGCATTATGACGTATTTTTCGTTCTCAATTAACTCTAGAAGCCTAATCTACGTCTGCGAGGCGTACACGAAACCGAATATCGTTTGTCTCTTTCTAACGGTTGAAGCTAGCGCGTCGTGCTCTTTCGCCAACTCAGTGGCCGCGCCGGGAGCTAGCGTACGTACGGTGCCCGTATCATTAAGGTAAGTCCCGCCATTTTTGATTTATCGAAGTATTGCACGCCTGCGAGACGTATATTTAGGCTTTGCGTAACTTTTAACTTTTAACTATGAAAACTGCTTTTAAAGTTTACCTAGTCTTTTGAAGTCAGATTAGTTTTAATGTTTGCTCTAAGAATAACTAATTAGCGTTAAAAAAATAAAATTTTCTATGAAAAAATAATATGACGTTTCTGTTGATTTTGAAGAAGTTGTTTTTTTGTTCAAATTTATTTACCTAGTTTTATTTTTGTAATAAATAACTGTGATTATAGTAATTATTCATAACAGTGTTATTTTATTTTTAGTTTATATACCAAATTTAAATTTCCACTACAAAAAAAAACAAAATCAGGCTATTTTTTACATAAAAAACTTGAATTATATGTGTACGCCTCTGAGACGTATGTTAAGGCTTTGTGTACTTCTGAAATAGATTAGGCTTAAGGTTAAGAAATAGTTTACCATGCTAGGCCAGGAAGTTTTTTGATAAAAGAAATACTGCCTTAGCATAATAACATTGAATGACAAAACCTTTCCTGAGCGTGTGAGGTGAAAAATTCAATATTACTAGCTTCGGTTCCCATGGGAATATTGAAGTAAAAATTAGCCTATGTTACCATCCTATCAACTATGCCAAAAATCAAGTCGATAGCTTAGTTAGGACGTGAAGGAAGGACAAACAAACGAACACACTTTCTCATTTATAACTTAGGATAAACACGGTGATTGCACATTTTTTCGATTGCTATTTTCAAACTACAGTGAAGTTATTTTAGATATTAAATTATTTTTTCAAGGCAATTTTGTATTAATTATACTTGAAAAGCCTGCCTATAGTACAATAAAAACTAAATTCCTTAATATAAAATCAGAACTTACCAAAACATCTAAGTAGAAAATATATAGATACAAAAACATCGATATATGTTATCATTCTAAATGCGACTGTTTCTCTGTCTGTCTGTGATCACACCTAAACTACTGAACCAATTTTAATGAATTTTGGCTCGCAGATGCAGTAGATCTTGGAGTTTGAAGTGATTATCGAATTTCACGCGGATAAAGTCGCGGGCGCAACGATAGTATTTTTATGACAGGAGTTTATTAATTAGAATGGAATGCCAATACTCAACAGTAAGTAGTGATTAAAAACAACAAGGGAATTCTTTATTAAGACAATTACCGCGTGGGGTTATAATCGGGGAAAATATTGAAAATAGAGACTCCCTAGGGTATTAGTATTTATTCTGAAAAGATTTCAGTTAATCAAAACCCATGCATTACTCACAATAAGAATTTAAAGTTACGATTCATAATCAGTGTAGTATTGCAAAACGATATTATCGCTAACGTTGCGAACTAATCGTGGTACAGGGGACAACAAAAACTTACCGCCGAAACATCACGACATCACTATCCATAAGAAAATTTACCTTTATCTCATTGAAAAGCAACAGCCCCTGCGACTTCCCACAGCTTAAAATCTCTGTTTTAAATTAATTATTAGTTTAATATTAAATATCGCAATGACAGTCATCTGTTTATAATTTTATCCATCATGCATGACATGTCATGTCTATCAATACCAAGTAAAAATACTCTTTGTACCAAGTAGATTCGGCATGGAATTATTAAGTACTAGTACGTAGTACCTGCTAATTCCATGGATTCTACGCTTTTTACATTATGATATTTTTATAAAGAAGATCATAGTGTTAAAAGAGTGTAAACTCAAAAGAATAATTTTGATTAGTAAAGTCAGAATATTGTCATGGGAATTTCTTTGGTTTCAGTTTAAATTTATTTCAATTTAAGTAATCGAATTGGATTCATTTACACAATTTATGTGAAAATGGCGTTGAGTGCAAAAAAACACTCCAGAAAGAAAACAATACCTTCGTGGATTCATGAATTACGATAGTAAGTCAGACAGTATTATTTTTCTATCAGCCGACACATAAATTGTCAAAAAGACGTTCCGAGTAGCTCCGAAAAGTTGAGCGGTACTGTTGTTTGCATTATATTGAATTCACGATTAAGTTTGTTAGAAAAAATCAAACAGTAAAGATTAAGTTTTAATTATGATTTTGTAATTTTTGCATTTTTCAATGCTATTTTTATACTTATGGTAAATTTTAAATAGAAAAACATTGGAAAAAATTAACTCGGCCACAAGTGAATTCTCAGACGGGAATCGAACCCGCGACCTTTGGAAATCCGGTCCAATGCTCTTTGGACATTGGACCAGATTTCCAAATTTACCATAAGTAAGTTCTAATTAGTTAGGACCCTAATGATTCAATCACTAGTGACATAAAGAGCCTCCGTTTTTAATATTATCCCCGGTTCTAGGCCGCAGACGGTATATTACGAAATGTATTCCCTGTAGCAGTCAATTCACAAAAACGTGTACCATCACTTCATCTTAAAGTCAAAATGGAAGCTGTAATTTTGGTGAGTAGAATTTGAACACATTCAAAGAGAGATTCTTTTAAAAGTCGATGTCGTGTGGAGCCTTTTTGCTCTACAAATCCGAACTCTGAAAACACGATTGGATATGTTCGTGCTTGGGTGCTTTTACAACGCCCGATTTGAATTTTTGTGGAACTAATCTTCATTTTACTTTTTAAATCAGTGACTTTTTTAAATGTTGTTTTTTCATATATATATAGTTAGAGGCCAACAGGTCTCTCCAGATTATGCCTAAAGACAAATAAAATCCACATCCCGTTTTGAAAATTTGAAATAGTTTGAACTAAGATCAACTACATTATTTTGGTCCTAGTCGATTTAAATAAACAAATAATTGAAATTTATTATCTAATAAAGTATTATTTTCAAAATGGCAAATTGAAAATCGTAAAATAAAGAAATTTAATAGTAAAACCACAACAAATCTACACGGACGGACAAACATGTTACTGACATGTTTGTCCGTCCGTGTAATTTAATGTGAGTATTTTCAGCGCTAATAGCCGCTGTCGAAAAAGTTAACAAAGCATATCTACTTTCAGATTTCGTATTATTTTGATTTTAATTTTCCCGAATTTTTGACATCTTTTCAGGGTCGTGGTGAAAATGAAAATTAATGAAATGACGTTTTGACATCTTTTTTAGGGTCGTGGTCTCCAGATATTATGAGAAATTAAATAACAAAAACACACCATATCGTCATATGTAAAGACCCCTATCCAGGCTACATTTGCGTCGGTATAGCGCGCCACACTCCCGTGTTACTGACATGTTTGTCCGTCCGTGTAATTTAATGCGAGTATTTTCAGCCCCAACAGCCGCTGTCGAAATGAATAAACAAATCATAGCCTTCAGATTGGGGAACAGGAATAGGGAATTAATATAAACCGATAAGGGGATGTGAAGTAACCGTAGGTAATACGACTGGAACGATTCTAGTATTACTCAAATCGTTTATGGAAGTTATAAAATTTATAAGGAGTACTAGCCGTGGTTCCTATGCCCGTGGGTGGGAATATCCGAAGTCCTGTTTTGTGTATTTGCATGTGTCGTAGAAAAATTCTAGAGATATTGCAAAAACACGGATAATTAGACAATGATGTTGACATTTCTCAATCTTACTGACAAAAGATAAGGTTTTGCAAAAATATTGGTTGCTTTAGTAATATTGGATATTCTTTACTCTGATTGGCTTAATTTTTGGTTGCTTGCTAACTCTTACTTTGATTGGTTCATAGAAAGTTTTACACGTTAGAGAATAGATTGACATTTGAAACGTCAAGTCGTGAACCAATCAGAGAAGATTTTGTTTTGGACGGTCCGACCAGCCAATCAGTGTTTTTATTTCATATTAGCCAGGGATTCTTTTCGCAATCTTACTTTCGCAAAAATCCTATCTTTTTTTCAGTAGGATTGAGAAATGACAACACCATTGTCTAATTATCCGTGTTTTCGCAATATCCCTAGGATTTTTGTAAACAATCGATTTATCTAATTATCCTGCTACCCATGCACAAAATCATCGAAATCAGATCTATACCCAAACAAGTGATTTAGCAAGAAGCAAACTTTCCTATTTAAAATAAACTACCACGCAAAAATAGCCAGTGACTATTTTCTTATCGGAACACTTACAAACACGTTAATTTTTTCGTAAAAATATTGCTCGCAAATGTATCATAGAAATGGTGCCAGAGGGCCTCGTCATCATGGGGCCGAACGAGTCTCATTGACAGGAAAAAGTTAGTGAAAACCTAACCAAGCATCCATTCATAAAATAAAGAATGGGCAGGCTGATTCTGTAACTTAAAATCACCTAGCAACCAAGTTCGTCGCTGTCATAACTGTCTTAGTTTCATATTGTATGACAGCCACAACAGCGACGAAACTGGAAACTGAAACAATTTTTAGTTAGATATTAGCCCTCCGTTTTATAGGCTAATCGGAATCCACTTTTATTCCCCTTTTCTAGTGGGCCTAGTACGAATAACTATCGAGTAAGTATCGAGGAAGTAAAGTAAAAAAAATATGTGAGATATTGAGCAGCGTTTCTATCGGACGTAAAAAGATAATTACATTTTCCTATACATTTTTTTACATTTCGTGCCCAACAGGTAATTAATCTAATCTTTACCGAAATCCCTAAAGTGATGGAAACTAAAGTTTTTTTTTTCTTTAATAAATATTTGAAGCGGACGGCAAAATAAAATCCTAGAATTTAGTTATCAAAAACTCGGTCGGCAGCGGTCTGACATTCTGAATCACATCATGATTTTTGGATGTTCCTGTAAAGAGGAAGGCCCTTAGGCGGAACGGACCCCATTATTAAAAACTTTTTCCTTTAGTCGTAACAAGCCATTCTATATCGAAAGCTCACAAACATGTGACGGCTTATTTGTACAGTAAGTTAGCTAAATTTCGCTTTGAAGTTACATAGGGTCTTTTTACGGCACGTGTTGGTAATGAAATAAAGGTATATTGACCCAATTGTTTTTAACAACTAGGTAGAAAATCTTAGATACTACCACAGATTTCGACCATTTAACATAAATATTAGACAGGTTTTTAACAAAGTTTTATATTCCACTATATCCTAAAAAAAGAGATTATTAGATAAAGTAAAGCATTTTGACGTCTCGACATTTGAGTCACGTGCAATAACATAGAATTACTAAGCAATCTTGTCACATTATAATATAGAGAATAGAGCTTTGTTTCCGTGTGTCAGCGATAAAGTAGTGTATAATGTCGCAGCCATCTGGTTACATTGCCGTTTAATTGAACGGCTAGCCCGTTCATTGAACGCCGGCATTCAATTAAATGGCTAAAGAACAACTAGCCAAAATGTTGAATGAAACGTTTAACGACTTGGCTAAACGTTATATTTAGCCGCTTTGTTAAATGGTCTAGGGTAAAACTACTTAATGTAACCCACTATTTTTGTAGTTTTGGGGGTTATTTAGCAAAGAGACTGCTAAATTTTATGGTTTGAAAAAAAAAACACCTCAAAATTTCTAACCTATAACGTGACCTACAGGGCTCAGTAGATCAATTCCACAAAAAAAAAGCGAATTTCCAACGAAAAAAACATACAAAAACATTGTCAGCTGAGGGAGTTATCTTACGCTATATCTGTTTTGGTAACAGCAGCGACGCAGTGGTAAAAAAATCATCTGCCTGAATTCACGTCAGCCATCTTCAATGGGCTAGCTTACAATCGGCCTACTGGTCGAACGTTGAGTGATGCTATTTCAATCAATTATCGTCCTAAGCATTCAATTGAATGCCGGCGTTTTATGAATGGGCTAGCCTTCCAATTGAATGGCTGATTTAACCAGATGGCTGCGACATATACTTATCATTGCTCGTGGATATTGAGAAGATTTCTCAACATTTTTGTTGAGAAAAACTCACATTTTTCGGTTCAAATATAGCACGTTTAATGTCCGCCCTCGCGACTTCGTTAATTTCTCATTTCCCTAGAACGCTTGTCAAAATCCTTCTGTGCCCGTACTGTGGATTCCAAAGCTTTTGATAAAAAAAATATACTCGGTGCTGAATTGAAAACGTGCCCTTTTAAAGGATTTAGAATTTTTGCAATTCGCTTTCTGTCACTGCCGTTTTTTAAGCAAATGTGAAAAGTACTTTTAGCTTTTGTTAAATGTACCAACTGTGGGTTTCTCTCTGAGGATTCCATCTAAATGTTGTCTCATGTAAACTTTATTAGTTTATTCATTAAGATCTTAAGGCGGGTACATACATGTTCTTTTGTTAGTACTGTAACTCCGTTTCGTATCAGCGTCGCGATCCAAAAACTCTGGGCGCAAAGTTCGTCGCTGCGATCATCGCCAAAAGCCGACTCGCGATGGATCGGAGCGTTTCTGCGTTTGTATCAAGACGCCGTACCGCACCGTACTAAACGGGCGTCCAGTCTAGCAGCGATCTTGACGCGACGCTGATAGGAAACGGATATCTGAACCCACATTAATAATTATTTCATGTTGGTATTAATGTTTTTTTTCTGCAAGTTGACCATATTTCTCGTCCGAAGAATTTGTCTAATCAACTAATTAAGTCCCTGTAAGTAACCTAAGAGTTAGGTTAACTATGATCTTACTGCGAAACTAAAAAACAAAACTATGCTTATTTCACAGGTTTTTAAACTTCTTTCTTATACGAAATGATCTGAATTCTTCGATTAGATCTGATTTCGTAACTATTTTTCCTAACATCACATATCAAAACAAGTATAGGTAAGTGTACGTAGGTAGATTGTGCCTGTGTGACGGTAAGACTCTTAGCCTTCATTATACCTGATGTTAAGATTAATAAGGCTGAAGATGGAAGCGAGCCTCTCCCGGAATCTTATCTCAAACTGCCGGGACACAACAATGCTGAAAACGCGCGGTGTTACATTTAAAAAGGTTCATAGATAATTGCTTTTGGCAGTTCTTGATGTTGTTTTGTGTTTTTTGAGTGGCAAATCAAATGCATATGCTGGGATGCGAGGATGTGGCAACCAGGCTGTAATTGTTGCTCGAGGAGTTCGTCTAAAAGAAGGTTCCGTAAGATGGGGCCGTATACCGAGTCCTTGATACATCCACAAATGGATTAACAGATCACCCAATCAAACAAATTACAGACACAAATGGTCATCATAAAAATGTCCTAGGGTCGAACCCACGACCTTTGACTCCCTCATTAGGCATGTCAGTACAATTTCTATGGATTCTTGACACCACCAGCATACACCTCAGCCTGTAAAATAAAAAAATCGTTTGATTTATTGCAAACTTTGAGTCCTTAGTAAGGGAGGTGGGTAATGACTTGTGAGTGCATCCGATTGGCCTTAAAAAACGTTTGAGACCTCATTTTCTTCCGACTCGTCGGGCGTGCGACCTCATTCCTCAAATCAAGATTATGCGGGCTGATGAATTTAGCCGAAGGATCAAGAAAAAGATCTCGTCTTAGATTATCGGACGAGATGTTTTTGGACGCTACGCGGGTTATTTCTAATGATTAGAAATAAACCATATCCCTTATCGACTGTGTGGTAACACGCGGGCGCTTTTCGCGTTCGGAGTTCGCATACAAAATAAAAATTTCGAACGCTTTATTAAACTCCCGTGCGAACATAGTCTTACTAGCGATAGTGTAGCTGAAGAATTCTGTTATTGACGTATATAATCTGCACAATTAATAATAATTAAGAAACTAATTTTTTATTTTTGTGTTAGATATGCTCAGTACATTTTACCATGTGCATCGTGAGGAGCATAATTGCTTAGGAACTATAATGAAGTTATTGTAACGCACCCGTGAGATATGTAGTATTTATTAATTCCGATGAATTCCACTCTTACTTACTTAATAAACCACCGAAATCGATATGTGCCTATAATATTTTAACAGTTCCTTTGATTTCTCCAGGATTCCATTATCAGATCCTGTCTTGACGATAAAGAAACCAACTTGAAAGTACTACCTTTCAAACAAAAAGACAACAATTCAAATCGGTTCATAAGTGTCCGAGTACTGAGGTAATTAGTATTTAATAGCTCCGATGACCACTCCACCATATGGTGCTTTTCAGTACGCAAATGCACGAAGCCTTCAGTAACTTAAGGCGCCATAAGACAGAAGCGAGATAGTAATAAGAAAAGGACGAGCGCGGGAGCGAGACCGATTCTGCAGATTAGGCGAAAAACCACGAGATCACTACTAAAATAACAGTACGAAACTGTAAAAATGTAAATATACGATCCTAAACATTATTGGTGTCCACTATTTAAACCAATTTCTAATATTATATGTAACTCCATTTGAGAACAATCTAGATAATTCGTATTTTTCGTATTCTTTTTTTTTACTTCGAAAAGAAAAAGCTTCGAGGCAATATCATAAAATCGTGTTACTGAAACTATACAAATCTAGATAAAGGTATAAATAAATAATATTTATTTTTATTTTACCTTATTATCAGACTTGTAACACTTCTAACCGTCGTATGGTTAGTTACATAGGTACCAAAATGTTTCGATATAGCGACTTAAGAAAATACAGAAATCGATATAGGTGTGCCTATATATTTATATTTTTGTTTCAATTTTATAAATTCTATGTTATTTATGATGTTTTGAATTGAGAACGTGGCACTGCTTGATCAGAATAAATAAAAATAAAAATAAGTAATGTTCTCCAATTATTGTAATTAAGTATATGAAAGCCATTATTATTATTATTTTTAATTTACTTAAAGTAAATTAAAAATAATAATAATAATGGCTATATACGCTATACGCTTTATGATTATGACCCAGCTGATGCGTTTTCCAGTAACATTGTAAGTTGCGTCTTATATTAATGCACTTTTTTTTTGTTTTTGCCATTGTATTTTATATATTTATACACTTTAACATATGTACCTGATATACGTCATGCTCACTCAAACGTTTCTTCGGCGGTGTCGTGTGAGGCGGGTCGTTACGTTCCCTAAAATATGGTTGAGCGAAGCGATGGCTGGTTCATGCGTCATGCTCGTGAACGGGTGCCGCCAGCGGAAATGGGTCTACTTCAGTCTGCTTGTCTTAACGTTGTGCTTAGAGATTAAATATTTTCATCTAAAATAAATTGCTATCGACCTGTATGTACGTCACAACTTGCAGTACAGTAACCTTGTAATGCGAGAAATGTTAAATGTAAGTCCTTCCTTACGAGTTGAAAATTGTTTACGGTTAGGATAACCATAAAATGTAATATTATAATTAGTATTTTCTTTTGTGATGGAAATTAACCTTACTGATATGTTAAGCTCACTTTTCAATTTGATGACTCTGTATGAAATAAAACAGGGAGAAAAAAATAGCCCTTGACGAGTTTCTTGCCGGTTCTTCTCGTTACAAGGTCTCCCGCCGTAGGGTTTGTGAACCGATGGCGTAGCTTCTTTGACGTTCATAAGTGCTTGTAACAGCCTAGACTGAATAAATGATATTGATTTGATTTGATTTTATTCATAATATTTAAAGAGTTCCCTCAATTTCTCCAGGATCCCATCATCAGATCCTGTCTTGACGACAATGAGACCAAGTTGAAAGTATACAAACAAAAAAATAATTATTTAAATCGGTTCAGAAATGACCGAGTACCGAGGTAACAATTAAACATTTAAAAAGACATACAACCGAATTGATAACCTCCTCCTTTTTTAAGTCTGTTAAAAACAAGCCTACATTTGATAACGGAGTGGGCGGTCAGATGTGCCGGTAAGTGTATTTGTTTCTCTTAAGTCGCTTAATATCTATGCTCGGTGTTTCCCTGCGTAATCGAATCAAAAATGAGGAGATCCGCAGGAGAACTAAAATTACTGACATCGCTCGAAGGATTGCTCAGCTGAAGTGGCAGTGGGCGGGACACATAGCGAGAAGAACCGATGGCCGTTGGGGCGGAAAGGTTCTGGGAATGGCGACCGCGTACCGGACGACGCTCCGTGGGTAGGCCCACCACGAGGTCGACCGACGATCTGGTGAAGGTCGCGGTAAGCCGCTGGATGCGGTGAGCGCAGGACCGATCGTCGTGGAGATCCTTGGGGGACGCCTATACCGAGTGGCTGAGACGACAACGACGACGACGAAGTCGCTTGTATTATTCGCCTAACAGTGCATTCTAAACAATTCGACAATTACATAAGGAATTGTTATACAGATAACAAAGTTAAAACCAAAGTTACCATTTCTATTGTAACGTAACAACAAATATCGATGCTTCATTTGATGTGTATTGAATGTTCCCATTGATGGAAAGTTTAATATTGACTTTTGTCAAAGTAATGTTTGTTAAACAGACTGGCGATCTAATTAGGGGGCTTTTAGGATAATAGCCTGACCAATTAGATCAGTGTCCTTCGTTCATTTTGTTGATTTATAGAAGCAGAAACATTTTTTTATTTGGAACTAGCTTCCGCCCGCGGTTTTGCCCGCGTGGTTCCCGTTCCAGTGACGATATCTGGATAAAAAGTAGCCTATGTTATTCTCCGTCTAAAATTAAGTCGATTAGTTGCTTAGTTAGGGCGTGAAGACAGGACAAACAAACACACTTTCGCATTTATAATATTAGTTAGGATTACGATTTGGACTAGTCCCCACGCGCAACTTCCGCGTGTACATTTATAAATCCCTAGGGAACAAAATTAAGACAGGGGTCCTGAACCCATGCTTTACCAAATCGGGCAATACGTTTTTGCGTGATAGAGTTATAATAGCATTAATAGGATTACTTTTATCCAATATGACTCTGCCTTTTCGTCTCTAATTTTATAATAAATACCTAGCGAAGTAAAAAAAATTGCAACAGTACCACAACACGTATTTTATGCTGGGTCAAAAGCCAAAGTATAAAGTTTTTATAGAGATTATTAAACTCTTTTAGTATTGTTAAGCTTTCTAAATTGGTAAATAAAGTCATCGGAAATGAAGTTGCAGGCATCCCCTAGTATACAATTTATTATGTACGAATGTATGAATGCGAAATCATCACTTATCCATATCATAACTAGAACGCCAAAATATGAATGTCATTTAAAGCACATTTCAATTTAATGATATTTGATATTCGCCGCCCAGGGAAATTAATTAGGCGGCTGTTAAAAGCACACATAATAATATTAATTTATATTAAATAAGCTAACAACGCTGGCTCGCACTGAAAAGGGTACAGCTTTATGCTTATTTTAACCGTAAGTTAGTTCGAAAATATTTCATGTGACCGTAACTCGGTGTTGTTTTGTATCGATTCGCTGTCAGACCTCAGGTGTTGCCAGTCGGTTCCAAAATTATCTCGACGTTTTATTGGCAACGGTTGGCCGCGGTAATTAAAATGTCTTGCAAGTTTTATCCGGCTCGGAGGACCAAGCAGTGGAGTGGAATCGATTGAAAGATGATTTGAATGTAAAACAGAATTATCTGAATCTTTGTGTATGTTTTGTACAGGTTCTATATCAAGCGTCTGATTGTGTCAGACGTTCCCAAAATTAACTCGACAAATAATGAATAATTAATACGTCTCACAAATTTTATCCGGCTCAAAGGACCAAACAGCAAATTTGAATGAACGCTAATTATTACATACGTAGGATCGAAAGTTTGAAACCCTTGTAAAAGAAGAGAAAATTACTTTTACGTCTGAATATTTAATATTTCACGTGGTTTCCTCTCACTGTATGTGTTGTTCCGATTCTTTGTTAAGACTCAGGTGCTACCAGACGGATCCAAAATTACCTCGACTGTTGGCAACGGTTGACCACGGTAATTAAAATGTCTTGCAAGTTTTATCCGGCTAGGAGAACCAAACAGCGGAACTGATTGAGTTTGAGAGATGATATGAATGTGAAAAAGAAATATCTAAATTATTGTGTTTCGTACAGGCTAACCGCCGCTGTGGTCTAGTGGTAACAACCATTGGTATCAGGCCCAGAGGTCCCGGTTCCTAGCGGGGGTACATATTGTATTCAGTTTGGTCAGTGGTAGGACTTGGTGTAAGTCCGCCTGGCTAGCTACCACCATCTTATGTAAGTCTGACACCATAACAACAATGTTTTCAGCATTGTTGAGTTCCGGCAGTTAGAGATAAACTAGCCAGTTCCTCAGTGTTTGAGGCTTCCGGGAGAGGCTCGCTTCCATCTTCAGTCTTATCAATACTTAACATCAGGTATGATGAAGGCTAAGAGTCTCCCCGTTGTTCACAAAAAAAAAAATTGGAACAATAAATTAAACTATGAAACTAGAAAATTTACGATTGGAACATTTCTTTTTTAAGGTGGCCCCCTACTTCATAAGCTTTTTTGTCAATTATGAGCAATTTTAAGAAAAATACCCTAAAATTTCAGCTAATAAGATAATATATAAATTTAGTATCATCATATCAATCTGAAGTTGCTGACAACATAGTTTACCTGAGGTAATATAATGGATTTAAAAACCTTTGCAGTTTGAGTCATAGCTGATTTTAAAAATAATAACGATTTGTACTTAATTAAGACCCAAACTTAAGGAAGACTCCATTGTAATGACGACGCCATGATAACGTCGTATAATAATAAAATGTAAAAACTTATGGTCATGCTTTTGCAAAAAATTAATTATGACCTTAAATTATTTAAAACTGATGATAATAAATTTAAGCAACATTCCGGCAAATTAGTTGACAAATTACGAAGAATAATAATAAAACAAAGTCACAAATGGCTCTAAACTTCCTCAAGTTTGATAAATATTAAACAAGAAAGGTTTAGGTCTCTGTAGGAATATTCGGCGTGAGTCCCAGAGTCAGTAAAAGTTTGAATCTAGGCAAACACGCCACAATATTCCAAGTGGAGGTTTACGCCATTATAGAATGAGCGGAAGTCAACCGTCAACGAAACTACATAAACCAATCTATCTTTATTTTCTCAGATAGTCAAGCAGCGCTTAACGCCATAAACTCGAATACCATAAATTCGAAACTGGTGAAAGACTGCGTCAATAAATTAAATGAACTGGGTCAAAGGAATAAACTTATTCTGAAATGGGTACCAGGTCATTCGGGAGTCGTTGGCAATGAAAAAGCTGATGAACTTGCAAGGAAGGGGGCTCAGGGACTACAGATGGGCCCAGAACCTTTCTGTGGCATCTCAAAGAACCAGGCCATGCAACTGCTTAAGGACAACCTTCTTGACGAAGCAAAAAAATACTGACTTAACCAACCGGGATTACAGCACGCCAAGTCCCTTATAGAAGGAGACTCGCTAAAGCGAACTGCAGAACTTTTAGAGCTCAGCAGGACGAACATCTGTGCGATTGCCAGGGCCTTAACCGGACACTGCAAATTAAACAGGCACCAATTTCACATGAAGTTGAGTGATACTGATATTTGCCACTACTGTAAACAGGAGAGGGAGACACCAAAGCACCTTCTGTGTGACTGCGGGCCATTTATGCACAAACGCAGTATTCACCTGGGTCGACACATTATCGACCCAGAGGAACTAAAATCTCTAAAAGCTAGGAAGATTCTTGACTTTCTGGAAGCAACCGGGCTAAAAGAGGTACTATAAATAGGTGGCGAGTTACAATAGATCTCTTAGGTCGCAGTGACTACAGCCCTCAACAGGGCTGCAAA
Source organism: Chrysoteuchia culmella (assembly GCA_910589605.1). Lineage (NCBI taxonomy): Eukaryota > Metazoa > Arthropoda > Insecta > Lepidoptera > Crambidae > Chrysoteuchia > Chrysoteuchia culmella. Next base: position 7,152,482 of record OU342649.1, read on the forward strand.
GCCCCTAGATCCTAAAATAATAATTAAATAATAATAAATTAGGTCTCTGTAGCATAATTGGTTAGTGTATTGGGCCGGATTCCCAAGGATGCTGGTTCGAATCCCGTCAGGGCGACATGAGACTAGTGCTTTTCCAAGTATATTTTCTTGTTTAATATTTATCACACAAAAATAGCATTGTAAAGTGCAAAATTAAAAATGTATAATTCCTCAAGTTTGATGATTTTTTTTTTATTTCAAAGTAAATGAGCTGTTCGTATAGAAAAAACCGCAAGATTTATTTTTGAGACAACTGTGCCAGATTCTTAACATTGTCATTATTGCGAGACAACCCAAAAATACTTTCTTAAAAAACATAAATCTTGATAATCAACTTACGCTCTTATTTTATACATGTGTCGTAGTCGTTACCGTGCACTTTAAAATTTTATGAAATTTTGTTCTAAGCAAATTTGTCATGTATAGGTAATAGGGGTTAAAGTATGAAATTGCCGATTTTTTTCTCACACTTCTGTGATTAAAAGGTCCCTGGTTCGATTTCCAGCGGGGGTACATATTGTATTTAGTTTGGTCGGTGGTAGGACTTGGTGTAAGTTCGCCTGGCTAGCTACCACGATCTTATGTAAGTCTGACACCATAACAACAATGTTTTCAGCATTGTTGAGTTCCGGCAGTTAGAGATAAACTAGCCAGTTCCTCAGTGTTTGAGGATTCCGGGAGAGGCTCGCTTCCATCTTCAGTCTTATCAATACTTAACATCAGGTATGATGAAGGCTAAGAGTCTCCCCGTTGTTCACAAAAAAAAATTGGAACAATAAATTAAACTATGATAATAAATTGAACAATTCTTTTTTAAGGTGGCCCCCTATTTCAATACTTAACATCAGGTATTGCTTGATCTTATATTAAATTAAGATCATAGTGATTAAAAATAATTAATCTCATGGTTATTATTTTCGTTTCTTATACGATAAAAATACCTCGAAAGGTTCTCCTTTTTTTGTTAGCAAAATTTACTACTTCATTTAATATAATTTATGAATTATTCATATTTTTTTAAATAAAAATATAGCATTAGATTGCTTAATCTTCAAACAATGCATGTACATTAAAAAATTGTGGCATTAGCACTTGCGGTAGTAACTACCTTTAACAAAAATTGTTAGTATGGAAAACGAACTTTCTTTGAAAATCTTCATACAAATCGGCAATTTCATAGTTAAAGACCTAATATTAATTACTCCGTCTATTTTATATTGTCATACGATTAAATAAACCGTGGATTTTTACCTTCAATATGAACTTCCGTCATGAAAAAAGTTCTAAAAGAAGACTCTAAAATAGTCGATTTTGAGATACCGATATCAACATTTGCTTACAAACTTTAGTAAGTAAATAAAACGATAAGTTACAATGTTCATAACTTAACGAAACCAAATTTGTCAACCACCAAATCATCTTTGAATGTCATTTCTGCGCACGTTTTTTCTTGTCAACTAAAATGGTCTTAGATGAGTAATAGGGCAAAACTGACAGTTCAAAAATACTTGTTTCAAACTCATTTGGATTAATAATAATTTCATTGTCGTCGTCATACGTAAATAACATTTACTTACATTTGGCAATACCAGAAATTAAGCAAAAAATTTATAATTGTTACAAAAATGTGTAAGTAATCAAAATTTAATTGTATTCAAGTACGTAATTAATTTCGCCGTAATTAGGACATTTTTCATGGCGGCCGCTTTTCTCTTTGGAATTTAATATTCTTTTTGGTAAATGAGAAGAAACTTTTCAGTTTAATTCCGAAAAAAGTTGGATTTTAAATCTATGATGTTCTTTTCTTATAAAAGTTAAGATAATCATTATTAGTTTTACTTTTGTATAACCTAATATTTTGAAGCGTTATCCATTTTTTTTACATAATTCGTCACTTGCTAGCAGGACCGGTGTCTAGAAAACAACATATTATATTATGTTAAAAAAAAGTTGAAAGACTTGGTTCTCGGTAGCTCAGTGGTTAGAGCAGTGGGCCGGATTCCAAAAGGTCGTGGGTTGTGGGTCGTGGGTTCGAGTCCTATCTGAGAATCCACTTCTGGCCAAGTTGATTTTTCCAAATATTTTTCTATTTAATTTTTTTTATCATATGTATGAAAATGGTATTGAAAAGTGCAAAATTTCAAAAGCAATAAAATCTAATTTAATATCTTTTATGTGATAATTTTTAATCAAGTAAATATACTAGAAAAAAGCAACTTGTCTCATGTCGCCCTGACGGGACTCGAACCCGCATCCTTGGGAATCCGGCCCAATGCACTGACCAATTATGCTACAGAGACCTACGAGAACACGTTGAAATTCTCTAGTATCTACGGTGTTGGCCACCGTCGTTTCATCAATGAGAGAAATATCCTCGCATTCGAAAGAAACATCTTTACAGATGTTTGACTATCGCTTAAGATGAAACTGCCATCTACTTATAACTTTTTAATTTTGCATTTTACAATGCTATTTTTATGTGATAATTTTTAATCAAGTAAATATACTAGAAAAAAGCAACTTGTCTCATGTCGCCCTGACGGGACTCGAACCCGCATCCTTGGGAATCCGGCCCAATGCACTGACCAATTATGCTACAGAGACCTACGAGAACACGTTGAAATTCTAAAGTATATTCACCTTTTTCTACGGTGTTGGCCACCGTCGTTTCATCAATGAGATATCTTTTGTGTCTCATAACTCTAGAAATTCAGAAATTTGCATAATTCAATTAATAATAATAAAATATTTTGACAAGGTTTTGACAAAGATACTCGCCGCCATTCCACAAAGGGGTTCATAAAATAATAACTTAATCATATTAGATTTGAAGTTCACAATAGGTTTTGTTTTACATTTCATTCGCTTTTTACTTTTTTAGACATATCACTGTGTATAGGTAGGTATAGGTACATAATTTTGAAGGCGTTGCCTCGTAAATTAACTCACAATTTCAGGCAAAAGAATGTCTGAAACACTTCGTAAAGTAAGTGGTCTGCAAGCCTTCGAACAAAGAAGTTCTCGGTACTCTAAATTATTCCTTTATTTATAGCTTAAGTTTAGAAGCTGGAATGAAAATTAAGATAAATTACCCCGTCTCTGGATACTAAAGTTATGGGTCTAGTGACTCTATTCATTAACTACTTACTGCAAGAGTACCTAAATAAATTTATAAAGATTTTATAATATGCTTTACTAGTAAGTACCAGTAAGTAGTAAGTCTAGACTTATTGTGAGGATCTGAAATAAGCACTACATTTTTTTAATTTTTTTTATGAACGACGGGGAGGTTCTTATCGTTCGTCATACCTGATGTTAAGTATATAGTATATAGTAAATATTAGATTTGTCAAACTCAAACTCAAACTCAATATCTTTATTCAGTCTAGACAAGCACTTATGAACGTCAAAGAAGCTATGCCATCGGTTCGGAAACCCTACGGCGAGACTACTACACCTTGTAACGAGAAGAACCGGCAAGAAACTCGTCAAGGGCTGTGATTTCTCACTTTTTTATTTCATACAGAGTCGTCAAATTGAAAAGTGACCTTAACACATCAGTAAGGTCAATTTCCATCACAAAAAGAAAATACTAATTAAAATATGACATTTTATGGTTATTGTAACCGTAAACAATTTTTAACTGGCAAAGAAAGACTTGTCTATCATACATTACAACATTTCTCGCATTACAAGATTACTGTACTGCCAGTTGTGAGGTACATACAGGTTAGTATCAATTTATTTTAGATACAAATATTCAGGCTATAAGCACAACATTAAGATAAGCAGACTGAGGTAGACCCATTTCCGCTGGCGGCATCGTTCACGAGCATGACGCATGAGCCAGCCATCGCTTCGCTCAACCATATTTTAGGGAACGTGACGACCCACCTCACACGACACCGCCGAAGAAACGTTTGAGTGAGCATGAAGTACTTCAGGTTAAGCTGTATAAATATAAAAAAATACAATGGCAAAAAAATAAAGATGAAAGTGCATTAATGTGGGACACAACTTACAATGTTCATTATCTCAAAGCGTAATTAAAAAAAGATGTTTTTAATTATGTAGTATTATATAAATACTGAGGAGCCCGTGGCGCAGTGGTTCGCGCGCTCGGCCTGCGATTGTTGATGTTAAGCAACTTTCGCAATGGTCGGTCACGGGATGGGTGACCAGGAATTTACAATCTCGAGCTCCTCCGTGCTTCGGAAGGCACGTTAAGCAGTTGGTCCCGGCTGTTTGCAGTCGTTAAAACCCACCCATCCGCATTGGGCCCGCGTGGTGGGTCATGGCCCGTTCTCCTTATCCATCCATAAGGAAGGTCAGTGCCCCAGCAGTGGGGACATTACAAATGGCTGATGACGATATAAATACTCAATTTAGATATAATAGTTAATATTAGTGGCTTTTTTTTCCTCTCCAAACATGAAGGGGTATGGGTAAATTTGACATTTTCAACTTTCTTCTCAATATGGAAAATAAAGGCCACTTACAGAAATAGTTAATTTTAAAATAACATACTTTGTATTGTATTATTGAGGTAAAAAATTAACAAAAAAATAACATATCTAGCTCCGATATTACTCGTATTAATATGATTGTCTTGATTGTGATGGTTCAAAAGAGTTATAAAAAATAGAGCACTCGCGCGTTGCAAAAAATGACGACACTAAGCCATACAAAGTTACGCAAACCACTTTTATTAAAGTATACTATATAAAAGGCGTTCAATAACCAAACGAATAAATAATCAACATTAGTATCCTTCTAGTGGTATGGTACACCGGTTTCAAGGTGTCGCTTACTCTGACGCCCTGGGTTCGAACGCCGGTTGAGAACGAACGACGCTGATATGACCTCCGATAAAAGAAAATACTAACTGAACGCACCCCCACTACTTTATGGCCGATATTGATAAAAAACAGTTATTCTTCAATATTATAAAGTTTCCTCTTTATAATATTGAATTGTTTGTTTGCATTAAATAGGCTCCGAAACTACTGAACGGATTTGGATAAAATTTGGTACACAGATAGTAGATAGCCTGGTTAAGAACATAGGACTTTTTATCCCGTTATTCCCACGGGAACAGCAACCACGCGGGTGAAACCGCGAGCGGTCGCTAGTATTTTATAAATTACGACTTTACAACCTTATCGCATTGACGCACACGGAAACAAAGTTCTCTCTGTCCACAAATGTCATTCAAAATTGTATTGTGACAAGGTTGCTTAGTGTTTCTATATCATTGCGGCAAGACAAAATAAATAAAGAGCTTGATATTAATGTTAGTATTACAGAAGATGCAAAACTGTGCTTACTGAGTGGTTGAAAAATAAAAGTTATGATGAAATAGAAATGTATTTAAATTAAGTGGGTACTGATTTGATTTTTATTGTTTTTCAAAACTTACATACACATACGCACACACACACACACACACACATACACATTCACACATATGCATACACATACAACAAATGCATGTAAAATCATAAAATAGCGATTATAATTGGGTAAAAGTAATAATATTTAAATACTGTTACTTTTTGTATATGTATTTTTTGTATTTGTATTTGTACCTATCTAGTTCACTTTAAATAATGTAGAGTGAAACGATCCGTTTTCTTTTCTGCGTGGGGCTTCCTTCTTCAGCAATTATTCAAAAGTACAGGCGGAAAATAAAACAAATAATTATTCATGATGACACTGCGTTAGTGCACTTTATTTAATTAGGTACATCATAATTATGCGTCTTTTAGTAGACATTCGTATAACAATAAATTTAAAACAATGCTCTATATCTACATTTCAAAAATTGTGTATATTATATCACATAGTATATGTAATTTTTGTTTTTTATCATTCATTTAGTTTGATGTTTAAATTTTCTACAATTACAGTTTCGAGTTTAGCGTGATACGGTCAATGACAAATATTATTTTTGCACGTTTTAAACTATTTAAATAAAAAAGATAATTTCAAAATACGAAATTATAAATTAAAATGTACTTAAATAAGTATAAACACCTTATCCCTAATTTCACATTGTCAAATAAATAGTTAACATATTTTTGATATTTTTATAATACAAGATTTTTTTTAAATTATATAATTAGATTTGATTTAATCAGTCATAATCGTTTAAGTTTGACTCGATACTAAAAACTACTACATACAGAAATATCAAACTATTTTGCACACATTATTATTAATTATATTCAAAACAGACAGAACTTTTCTAATATTTTGATTGGTTTAAACTATTATATAGTCTTATATCTTATAAACGTATTCATAACTTTATCATAGTTAAGTTCGCGCCAAACTTTATTGCGAGTCCGAAGTTAGTTGCGAGTGCTTACTTGCGCAGCATTAAGTCCCGCTGCTTCCCGCCGACACCCAAAATTCGCTACTGCGACGCGTCTTGCGACCAACTTCGGACTCGCAATAAAGTTTAGCGCAGCCTGTAATAACCACATTATTAAAGAAACACGAACAGTTTAATATAATGCAGGATATTTACTTCCATCATCAGCCTGTGGCCGTCCACTGCTGGACATAGGCCTCCCCCAGCTCGCGCTTATTGTAGCGTTAATAGGAGGCGCTAGCCTACTGCTACCACGCTGGCCAGACGGGTTGGTAGAGGGGTTGTCTCTAGTTTTCCTTCTCTCGCACAGGTGTTCAATGCGTCGAGCCTCTCAGTCGACTCTTACGACATCCCAGGCATATAAGGGAGTGGTGACACTTGTATTCTTAGGCCGTCACCACACACACACATATTTACTTATATGTTGAGTAACTTCGACAGGATTCCATCCCATTCTAATCAGGCGAGGATTATACATTAATAATGCGGATTATATATTTTTTAATCGCAACTTTGTTAAAGAATCGTGTAGTATGCTATACCTACCACGATCCAAGAAATATTTAAAAAAAAACCTTGAAAATATGCAGAAGCGGACTTTTCATTCATTTAACTTAAATCTTTCAGAAACATGCTCATTAACTTGAATTCAATAGTGCCTTCGTGAATCTACCAAAATATTACAAAAGTTCTTAAAAGTTGTAGTACAAAGTATGATATGAGAAACGTTCGTAATACACGTATTGTCTTTTATTATTATGTTACGTCTTATTCTAATATTTACTCTATTGCTAATTATCCGCATTAGTAAGATTTCTGGATTAATAAGTATTGTGTCAAATAAGCATAGGGAATATAAACTTACAGAACAATAAAACATAAACATTTGAATTCCAACAATTCCGAATGTGGAAACTGAAAAGTATTTTGATATAAAATAAAGACTAGAAGAACTATGCGTTTTATTAAAAAATACCAGTAAATATACCACTAAAACAAGAGAACATTTAGACCAAACTGACTGTTATTTAAAGTGAAAATTTCAGATTTTTGAACAATGGAGCTTAACCATATGAGAGATATAGATCTGTGCATCACTCTCATAGCCACCACGATGCCACATTTAGAATTGGTTGACTAAACCTTCTGACTAAATAGATAGTTTTACTGTTAAATCGTGTGGATCGAATTACTAGCACGAATAACTTTCGAGTAAGTATCGAGGAAGTAAAGCAAAAAAATGTATGACATATTGAGCAGAGTTCCTACCGGACGTAAACGGAACTGCATTTTCCTATACATTTTTTGACGTAACGTGCTCGATACTTACTTGATACTATTAGCCTACTTCAATACGATAGTTTTTCGTGCTAATCCTGTTGTACTCACAAACGATTTTACTCTAACACGAGTAAAACTCATCGTGTGTACAGCATAACTCCGAACTCGATGCGCGCCCGTGTCTTGGCATGATGGCTCGATCGAGTAAAACCGTTGGCTCGATCAAGTAAAACCATTGGCTCGATCGAGTAAAACCGTTGGCTCGATCGAGTAAAATCTTGTTTGAGTACGGAGCTTATGATGTATGTTGTGCAGAAACAATAGTGATAGGTTGCCACCATCGCCTATAAAGATCCTATAAAGGTTTTCGAATATGTATATCCTTTTGATTGGCTTTTACTATCTGCGCTCGAAAGCTAGCAGCTAGGGGCATTGTCTATTTTCTTTCATTTCCAATCCAGCATCGGAATAATGGGTCATGGAGCAAGATAGTAAATTTGATGATTAACAGTCGGCTTGGTATGAATTTTCTCCAATAAATTATAATCAGCTCATCAATACATTAATTTAAACACGTATCAAGTAATATAAATAAGAAAATTAAATAAATAGGGTTCACATGGGCTGACATTCGTTAAAAAAACCTGTAATACTCGCTCATTGTGATTGTGATATGTTTGCAATCTAATTATTTTGGATTTATAAAGCTTGTGTAAGTAGGTGATGTTATTTTATTAATTCGAGTTCAGACCAAGCCGTCTTTCACTGAGCTTAATGAAGAAGTATTAGAATACTAGAATTTCAACAGTCGTATTAATTTTTTACTATTTGTGAAAAGCAAAAGAGCAATGTTTACTCAATGTCAGCGTTGTCGTATTGCTGAAGACGTTGATGTAGTTTCGCCACGAATGAAAATGTATGTCCACTTTTGTATCGCTTCTTACTCACGTGAACACACACAAACGGTACTACAGAAAAAAAGAAAGAGTTTAAAGTTGTATTATGTCAACCATGTGAGACACGGAAGCAGCACATACTTTTCCCTTATGTGCCCATTTAGATTTTTCTGTTATTGCAACGTGCCTGGATATTGCTTCCGAGTTTATTGCGTGCCGGGTATTTATACCCCTGGATACACTGGAACAGCCGTAACGTCAAAATTGAAGTGCAGCGCAGTGGAATACGGGGGAAAAATGCCCAGGAACAATTGGGGAATCGGTGGGACCACAGGTAATAAAGCACGCTGGTTGCGTATAATCCTAATAGCGTAATATCTTGGGTGCATTATGTCACTTAAGGGTAACTTATCACCTGGGTGAATTAGGTATATATTTGGTTGATTTAATGCACCCAGGAGATATCAGCTAGGTTTATCAAGTCTACCTGAAAGCCATTTTTCAAGTGACACATCTATCATTACCGTAGGTTATGTGGCTCCTTTTAAACTTTTTCTTGTCTTCTGTGTTACTACGGGGTCTGTGTACGTTCTGGACCTCTATTTTTGAATCACACGTCGCGCGAGTGGCGAGGCGAACGAGGAGGCGATCAGGCGATTAGCGACCTTGCAAGCGTAGACATAGCACGCTTTTCGATTTGCCTCTCCCGCGCTCGTGTTGGGAGGCGGTACTACAGGCGAAAAGCTAAGCTATGTATATACCTGCAAGGTCGCTTTTACGGAATACGGAAACTCAAACGTTGCACGAAAATCAGACGAATTCTCGAGACGAGTGAATCAAAAATAGAGACCTAGGCACGCATACGTTAGTTATTTGATCTTGTCTCTGACGTTTTACCAATTAAATCCTGATTTTACAAAATACAGATTAACATTGTCAGTATATAGACAAACCTCGAAGCAGTACTAACATTCGACTTATTAAAAAAGTTTGTTCTTGTTGGAAATTATATCATGTCAGTTGTAGACAATGATTGGTCTGAACTGTACAATTGAACACTTAAATTATTATGTGGTTACATCTAAATCAGGTGAATGTATTGATGAGTTTTAAACTCGAAGTGCTTAGAAGCACTGACAAATAAAACAGCAAGCATAGCGTAAAACTAATTATTTATCAACTAACAATTATCTATATTACCTATTATTCAGTCACATTCATCTTAGACAAGCACTTGCAAATATATTCGACGCGAAATTTGAACACTTTACATAAAATGTTTGCTTACGCGATAACAGACGAGTATTTGCGTACGAAAAAGATAAATACAGTTATTCCATTTGTTTGTGTAAATAAGGGGAAGCAGTTTAATTAGGCCTGTATTGAAGTATAATACAACTGTTAATAAATGCTACAGAATCATTCCTATAGACAAAGTGTTGGTTGCTGACAAAATTTTAATCGCTAGGAGTGGGCATTGTTTTGAACATTGTTCACTAACCAATCACTTAATTGCAATGACTAACCGACAATTAGAACTTGACAAAAAAAAAACTCCTGCGCATTAAGATCCATGCCGGAGTCTATAATAACTACCTTCCAAATGAAAGCATAAGTATAGGCAACCTATACTTTCACTCAAATAAATAAAAAAACCTATACTCTCTATATCTTCGGATGACACAACAACATTCTTTTTGCTTCTTAAAAGCATGCAACTCAAATGTTTTCATTATTCTCCGAGCTCTTACTATAATGCATAGATTTTGAAAAAGATTCACGTCATTAATTGCAGCTATCGAAATTGTAACTTTTGTTCTTACATTGAAATTCCTCAATAGCAAAAGGTTACTAGCATGAGAAACGGATAATACTTAAACAGTATTGGTATGCCTCGGGCGATGAGAATCAATAAACAATAGAAATGGAGCATGTACACTCGACCTGCTAAAGTTTTAGAAAGAAATCTTTTTGGCGTACGCAATAAGCTGTAATACTTGAACAATGTGAGGATTCTCATTCACAAAATTTCTACGAATATGGAAATAAGAGCTCAAAGGAATGTTCATATCTACAAACTCGAGAGCTGTGACACGTTATGGCTTAAGCGTGTAACACAAGGTATTGCTGATTAAGCTATTAAACAGATCACAATCTTGTACAATCATCAATCGCGTTATAATACAAATATTTCAAAAATTTTCTTTTCGTATCTAAAGTTTGACAGATTTGCGGGCCTTAATCAATTAGAGATATTTAACAGTTTTGTTAGGCATGTCAAACTGTTGTTATAAGTATATTTGAACTGTATATATTGACAAATCACTATGTATACTATAGAATAAACGTAACTTCGAATGAGTGCTATGTATGCCTGAATCAAAACACGTTTTCAACTTGCAAGCTACACAAATTTCTGTAGATATGAATTCTCCTTATTAAACAAATAAAAGAGCTTGGTGTCAAAAATTTCATTTCCTACGAGTTATGATTTATAGTCTGCTTAACTTACTTGCATGTAGTAATCTTGATACTTTTAACAAGTTAACATCTCGTACACTAACTGTATATTTTCATAATGATATCTAATTCTGACAATTCTGCATCCCAATTCCTTATTGTACGTACCTTTCACTTGAGTCCCGTAATTCCACCGTTCATAGTTTTAAACATAACAAGAATATTTTAAAACCTTTACTAATTGGTAAAAAATGTCTACGTCGCTTTTTTTTTAAATTAGCAACACCTACTTTCTCATAAGGCTTCTTCGTAATAAACTCCTACGTTGATCTGGAACAATGAAAATAATAATGTTACGAGTATGAGCAAAGGGCTTTCGACAAAGGCGGCTGCGTCGTTCCCCGAAGGTGACAGAAATTTCGATGTACGGGAAACATTGGACGCGTCACTTTCGCCGTGACTAAGTCGTTTTCCGAGTGCAATGTAATCGAGATTTAGGTGACAACATCACTTCCTTTCTTTTCCTTCTATCTTCACTTCATCATAACCTACATAAATGATTTTTTTGCTTATCTATATAAAATATACATTAAATTTTTTTTAAGAAATAAGCAGCAGTTTTACCTATTTATTAAATTATTTATATTGGATTTAAATTCTCAAGAAAATGAAAGACAAGGAAAAACTTCGTTTTCGAGAGGCGACCGCCCGCCCCGCAATCAATTAGAGGTTTTTAGCACACAAAATTATATTTCAGTGGACACTTACACATTAAATCAGTGCTTATACTACACCACGTGGATAGGGCAGCCATCTTTCCTCCGAGCACTGTCCAAAGGCGGTGGTATCACCACGTACGTATCCCGGCTGCCCGACGGCTCTCCCTCGTCTTCAAACAATGGAGGAGGCGGGATGACATCATCGTCCACCTCTTCCTCGATCACCTCCTGCCTCTTCCTCCCCGGCATGTAGTTCATCACACACGTCACCGCAATCAGAAACAGGAAGAATATGAACACCACGTCGAACATTATTAAGAAATTTAGCATTACTAATTGCATCACGCTGTGAATACTTGGTCACATTCTGTGCCCAATGTTTTTGTTCGCGACGCAGGCAAGTTCCCGTCTCTTAATGACATTTTATACAATCATCTTCAGTGTTCTGCGTACAACTGTCTCCGTATCTGAAACAAGTAAATTAGCTTTTATGTGACGTTAATTATTCATTTAACGTTCAAAAGGAGACGTAGGAGTTTTGAATAAACGTCGCTTTATGTTAGTTAAACTTTCATCCCAAGTTAGAATTAATTACGAGATGTTAATGAGAGTCCGTCATATTATGAAGTTCGTGATGTTGAAAGGTGTATTGACATCATAATTGAGATTTACTGATCTAAATTTATACACAGTAATTCTTAAGTCAGTGAAAATAAACTTAAAGAATAGGCTTTATCATTATTATTTGGATTGCCTCTGACTCACTAAAATCAACTCAAATATAGGTACTTGTTTATGCGTTGAACTTCAACTATAGGACATTACAGAGAGATTAATTTGTAGCGTTTGGGTCGTAGTTTGGGTCACAAAAAATATAATTGATCAAATATGTGAAGAAGTTGGTAATAAGTATATCTAAGTCAGTGAATCCATGTTAGAACGTTGAATATAAAAAAATAGGAATCAAGTTCAAGTCTGCCCAAGGCTAAGACACTTTTATCCCCGAGGAGCATATTATACACCTACTGTGCCTACTGTGACGTTAAATGAAAAAGAAATTATAAATTATAAAACTAATAAATTATAACAATTTAACAATTCGCGAAAAAAATATCGAAAGGATCGCAAATCACCGATTTTTTTCTTCAGATATTTAGTTCCACAGGCAGTGCAATGATGCTTTTCTTTCAGTAAATCTGTGACCAAGAGTCAAGGCTACACACATTTACAATTTTGATGATTTGCCATGTTTTACTGATAAGTAAGGCAAAAAACACGAAAGTGAAAGAGATAGCTATTACATTATATTTGAATGAGTGCACAATAGCAGAATATCACATAATTCTAATTTCAATGGTTTTCTTAGTGCTAGGGACCCCGATGCATACAGCCATGTTTATATTTTTCATCCCATCTATTCGAAAAACGCTGATTGATTCGCCTATAAGTGCGAGCAAAGTAAGTCTTTTCTCCAAGAGACTTTTACACGGGGCAGTAATGAGATTTGAATTTCGAACATTAACATCGTCCCTTAGTGCTACGTGACCAAAGAGATCGCACGAAAATATTGTATGAAAAGTCACTGGCCGATTATTAGGTGACCGGCGCGTGCAGCGCCGCAAAAGAAAAAAGAAAAAAAAAAGAAAAACGCGCGAACAACGTATTACCCTTGTATTGGACTTTATTGGAGTAAACAGTGTTTTGTGATATTTGCAGTGCAATAATTGCGAAAAATGAGTTCAATATTAATTTTTAAGCTGTTACTTTATTTTATTTTTTTACATTATAACATTATATTGGTGTTTAATATTTTTTTTATAAATACATTCATTAGTTGTATCTAGAAACGCCTCTTATTTATTTTTCTCATAGACGAGGATGAAAAGTAGAGCGTATCACTCGGCCGCAAAATATATTTTTGGTTTGGGCGACGTACGTAATCCCTCGCTACGTTCAGGATTCTACTAAAGAATCTACTCTAGAATCCCTCACTTCGCTCTGAATTTAAAAAAGGCGCCCTCGCCGTCAAAATATTATTTTGCTCCATTTTGGTACAATCTACTATTTCACAGGAGTAAAGTCTCTTTGAATTGTCAATTTTATTGTTAAAAACTCCTTGGAGCAGTGCCCTGTTTCATAAAGCTTGACAAGTTGACAATTTGTCAACTATGCTCGAACAACTTTCTTTGTCACTGATCTAAGCAATTTTGACCTTTGTCGTCATTGCAGAAGATAGGTTTTTATATAAAGCAATCATACATTATGAAGTTAATTTTTCAATTCTTCTTCTACGAATTTTTTAATTTTTATTTATTTATTTATAGAAACAAACAGTCATACAGATTATATGGCTAAAAATATATTAGTTAGTATAGACCTATAGTTCCCTAAATGTATACAGTCCATACAATACGACTACAAACAGTAAAAATCTGGATAATGATTCTAAACAGTGAAATGCCAAAAATGGTCACAAGCTACAACAAAAATTTAATAAAAAAATACAATTAACCAGGTACTTTGTTACAAAAAATTTTTTTTTACGAATCCGTAAGTAATTTTCTTAAAGAGGCTTTAAAGGAAGACAACGAGCAGCCACTAAACAAATCAATTTCAGACAAGTTGAAATTGATTCAAATTCAAGTTGAAGTCAAATTCTTTCGATCATGTAAGAATTTATAAAAGAAAAATAACTGTCACTCCTCATCCTTTTTTTTCCTGTTTTGGCTTCTTCCGTTTTCCACAGAAATTCCGCCAACGTCCCGTAGTGTCTCCTCATCCTGACACAGCCCAAAGATGCCTTTAAAAAATGTGCGACAATTTGACAAATAAGTCAGATTTTCCGATTACAAATATGTAAGACCAAATGTTTTTGGTCAAATGTTATGCCTGGAATAGCCTTTTTTTTCGAAAGTATTTTTGATAGTTTTGGTTGACATTTTGGCATTCCAAATTTAAATGTTATCATAATTACCCAAGGGAAGTTCCATACAACATTAGCTCCCTCCGGGCATTAATAGCTTACTTTCAAATTGAGAATACTTGATATTTAATACGTGCTTCAGATGCAGGTGGTGTATAAACGATCCCGGATCAACATGTAAGCCGATTTTAACTATCCTGGACCAACATTTCAGTAACATGTTTTTCACCACACACGCTCAGAAAAGGAGGTTTTATCATTCAATTTCTGCTCCGAAAATCGCATATTACCGGCCTAGCGTGGTAAGCTATTTTTTTATTTAGAAAGAAAAATACGTCATAATGCGTTCCGAATCGCACTATAGACTTTCTATGTTACATTTTTATTCTTATTATAAATAACTTTGAAATAATTATACTACTCCGTTTTGGTTCTGTAACATTATTTTAGTATTTTTTTTTGTTTTTTTATTTAACTAAAACAACAACAATAAGGTATATATGCATAAATTTTTTTGTTAAAAGAACTGTTTTCCGGAAGTTGACCGCGGAAATAACCCAACAATCATCGCTGTTGTGAGATGCAAAATTGTTTGTTTCGCTCGGCACAAAAGTTTTTAGCGTCTCGTACCTTTGAAAAGCTCGCTACGCTCAGGATTCAATCTTCCTAACACACAATCATAGAATTCTGCACTTGCTTCAATAGACTTTTTTCAATAGAGGTAACTCGCCGTTAAAGCCAGCCTTGCATAACAAATAACTATTTCACCTCACACGATCTGAAAAGGAGGTTTTGTCAATCAGTTTAGGCGTAGAAAATCGCTTTTTGCGGCCTAGCGCGGCAAAGTACTTTTTTTTAATTTAATACCTAAAAATATGTCATAATGCGTTCCGAATCGGACTATAGACTTTTATGTTATATTTGTCTTATTTTTAATAGCTTTAAATTATTTATAATACTCCGTTCTGGTTTAATTATATTATTTTAGTTCATTGAATCATAAAAACAATAACAATAAGATTAAACTATTTGTTATAAGAATTATATATTAAGCTGGGTGATATTTCACAATAATATAATTGGATTTCGGACTGTGACATAAATATTTATTTTTAAATTGTCATTGTCTTGTACCTCATGTCAGTGTCAACATTTACGGAATCGTTTTTATTCTTATTAATAAGTAACAATATATTCCTACTTTCAATAACTTTGAATTAACTATAATACTCCCTTTTTATTATTTTAGTTTTTTATATAATTAAAACAACGAGAATGTGTATATTTAGATTAAACTTTATGTTTAAAGAATTATTTACCGGAAGTTGAAAGCGGAAACAACCATAAAATGTTCCTCGCTGTTGTGAGGTGAAAAATTGTGTGTTGCACTCGGCAGAAAAGTTTTTAGCGCCTTTGAAATCCTCGCTTCTCTCAGGATTCAATATTTGAACCACTCGCTACGGTCGTTGTTCTATCCTAGAATCCTTCACTTGCTCAGATTTCAATATAGTAACTCGCCATTAAATAAGCAACTTTCCATCCTTGCATAATAAATAACTATTTATTGAGGGAAAAACTATTCATTTTCTTATTAAAGTCATTCTTAAGTCTTAAGTCTACGCAGACAAAGTGTTTTCCTTTCGTATCAATATTGAGAAAAAGTAGATGTAGAAACGATTTATTCGAAGGTATAGATACTATTTTGCGGCTCGTATTCAATTCAATAAAGATTTATTACTTTGCATAGAATGAAATAAAGCTCTCCTTTATAGGTACTGTCAACCACACATTAAACTGGACATTTGCTTTACGAAAATCGCTCTTGTTAAGAATGCGATAAGAGACAAAATCTAAAACTTGATTTTTGACGACAATACGTTCTGCCTACGCAAATCATTATGTCACGAGAACCTTATATTTAAAGGCGGCTGTACACTTTCCCGCGAGTGCTCTCGTCTGGTCTTGCTGAGAGCTCTCGGGCAGGCCTATCAGCGAGCACTACCCCGATATATCACGATGCGAGGCGAGAGCTACCCTGTAGCCCTTCTTTTATGCGTTTATGCATAGGACTTGTCTAAGGTGCCCATTCCAACCTGTGGTTGACATGGATAATCCATATGGGACCGCCTCCGGCTCCCCCATCCAGAAGAGCACGATGGGCCTAATACCCTGTAGACCTAGCATCAGCGGCTTGTATCGATACCCGCACCTCGATAAGTTCAAATACTATAGACACTATGAAGGTGACACTCTGAGCCGCTCACAAAAGTCGCGGGGTAAGCAAGACTGCGTCATGCGTCATGATATCGCGTGATATAGCGGTGTTCACGATACCGTGAACCGTTTACCCTCGGACTCGTCATGTCTCGCTGAGAGCGTACAGGCCCCTTAAAGATCCTTTTGACTCAAATAAGGTACAAGTGTTTAGTCTACCGCGTTCTTTTGGAGAAATCAAATTGATTCAAATCCCAGACACTTTTATTGGAGAACAGAGGAAGTTTATAAATAAACGGATTGGAAAGGTCATGTGGTCTAATCTCGGGTGTGTTATTTCAAGAGGTTTAATAGATTTCGTATTTTTGTATGGCATAAGGAGAAAGAATAACAGTCGTTCTTTTATAAACATTACTTTCACTATTATTATTCTGTAAGTGCCAGTTCAAAATTAAAAGCACATTTATTACCCGGTAATAACATTGTGATGATGACCAACTTTTGTTTTCTGTCTGGTATCTAAGTATACATTTGTTTATTTAAAGGAGAAATATAGTTTTTATATCTGTATCACGAGAGTCTATGAGACCCTAATCTTAGTTATATTATAATGAAAAAAAAGAGAAGCTTCCTACGTAAAAACATTGCGCTTTTTAATTACTTCATAAACGTGTAATAAACATGAAAAATAGTCCCTAATTAATAAAGCTAGCCGTGAGCTATAACTTGGAGATGTGCTATTTTTACAACGTAAACAACCTCTCGCTCTCGGTAGCGAATCTGGTAATTAATTACTTGCCTCCTTTTTATGCTATCGTGAGCAGCGCCTGCAATACTGGTGGCGTTAATGAAGGAAATATTTCAATAAATAGTTATTTGTTATGCAAGGCTGGAAAGTTGGTTATTTAGCGGCGAGTTACCTCTATTGAAATCTGAGCAAGTGAATGATTGTAGGATATTATTGAATCCTGAGCGAAGCGAGGATTTCAAAGGTACAAGACGCTAAAAACTTTTCTGCCGAGCGCAACACACAATTTTTCACCTCACAACAGTGAGGAACATTTTATAGTTGTTTCCGCGGTCAACTTCCGGTAAAAAAATAAAGTTTAATCTAAATATACCTTATTCTCGTTGTTTTAATTATATAATAAACTAAAATAATAAATAAGGGAGTATTTATAGTTAATTCAAAGTTATTTGAAGTAGGAATGTATTGTTACTTATTAATAAGAATAAAAACGATTCCGTAAATGTTGACACTGACATGAGGTACAAGACAAAGACAATTTAAAAATAAAGATTTATGTCACAGTCCGAAATCCAATTATAGGTTGTGAAATCTCACCCAGCCTAATATAAAATTCTTATAACAAATAGTTTAATCTTATTGTTATTGTTTTTATGATTTAATGAACTAAAATAATATAATAAAACCAAAACGGAGTATTATAAATAATTTAAAGGTATTTAAAATAAGAATCAAATATAACAAAAAAGTCAATAGTCCGATTCGGATCGCATTATGACATATTTTTAGGTATTAAATTTAAAAAATACTTTGCCGCGCTAGGCCGCAAAAAGCGATTTTCTACTCCTAAACTGATGGACAAAACCTCCTTTTCAGAGCGTGTGAGGTGAAAAATACATTATAATTGCGTGGGGATGTTTTAAATGGTTACATTAGTGGTGATTGAGATCACAATTAACGTTTGTTAACCAACGCTCGGTCTGGCTAAGTGTCGCATGGGTGACCGTAGTGTGACATTCCAACTGAGCGTTTCCGTGCTTCGGAGGGCATAAGCATAAACTGTTTCGGTCCCGCCTAGCTGTTGTCATCTGGTAACAGTCGTTAAGCTAAGTCAGAGGCCTTATAGGCCGCTTGATAAACTCTGACACCAGATTTGGCCATATGTATCATACGATAAGAGAGAAAGAGAGAGAGAGAGTGAAATAACTTCGGTTTTGTTGGTGGTAGGACTTGTAAGTCCGCCGGCGTAACAACTACCAATGTTATCTAAGTCTGATCCATAACAACAATAATGTTTACAGCGTTTTTGTGTTTCGAGAGTTAGAGATAAGATAGCCAGTTTCCTCAATGGTTGGGGATTCCGGGAGCAGCGACTTCTTCAGACAGTTGGCTTCCACCTTCAGCCTATTCATTACCGAACATCATTGGTCATCGTTGGTCATAAAAAAATGTAATGTTGAAGATGTTTGCTGAAAAATGTAATGTTGAAGATGTTTGATGCGTCATGCTCGTGAACGGGTGCTGCCAGCGGGATGGGTCTGCTTCAGTCTGCTTATCTTAATGTTGTGCTTAAAGGTTTTTTTTTTTCTAAAATAAATTGATACTGACCTGTATGTTCCTCACAACTTGCAGTACAGTAATCTTGTAATGCGAGAAATGTTGTAATGTATGATAAATAAGTCTTTCTTTGCCAGTTGAAAATTGTTTACGGTTACAATAACCATAAAATGTAATATTATAATTAGTATTTTTTTTTTGTGATAGAAATTGACCTTACTGATATGTTAAGGTCACTTTTCAATTTGACGACTCTGTATGAAATAAAACAGGGAGGAAAAAACAGCCCTTGACGAGTTTCTTGCCGGTTCTTCTCGTTACAAGGTCTCCCGCCGTAGGGTTTGTGAACCGATGGCATAGCTTCTTTGACGTTCATAAGTGCTTGTAACAGCCTAGACTGAATAAATGATATTGACTTTGACTTTGATCATCATATTAGGGTGCATCTAAAAATAGTTTGCTTCGACTGTTTTCTTTTCCATTTAAAAATTCATCCGTTTGGTTGTTTTTCTTAGCCTTAATTTACTTAACTTTTAACCAATATAAGGGTCAAATCCTCCCGGTCCGTCAAGTTGTCTGAACTGTTTTTCATATAGTAATAGCTAAAGATAGCTAATAGAATCGAACCCGCGACCTTTGGAAATCCGGTCCAATGCTCTCAAAGTATCGGTAGCTCAGCGGTTAGAGCATTGGACCGGATTTCCAAAGGTCACGGGTTCGATTCCCGTCTGAGAATTCACTTGTGGCTGAGTTAATTTTTTCCAATATTTTTCTATTTAAAATTTACCATAAACATTTGTTATTTATTTAATAAAACTTGAAAGAGCCAATCCCTGTGTTCCAGTTGACTTATATTGCTTACAAAAGCCTAATAAACTCGCTCAATAGAGGTGTCGACAGAAATAAATGTTGGTCTCATTCAATGATGTCCCTGTCAAACGGGTCTGCTACGGATATTAGGATCGCTCCCGATCGACTAGTAAAGGGGATGAAGCTTTTAATAGAACATTAGGTTGTGTTAAAGATGTGTGTGAGAAGATTTCCTAAGTAGTTGGTAATTGTTTGTTTGTTAGGTATACGAGTATCATATTTTTAGAATCCTACTAATATTATAAATGCGAAAGTATGTCAGTTTGTTTGTTCCTCTTTTAAGCAAAAACTACTGAACTGATTTGGATGAAATTAGGTATGTAGGAACTTCAAATAGAAGACTAACACATAGGCTACTTTTTATCCCGATATTACCACGGAAAAGGGAATGACGCGGCAGAAACCGCGGGCGGCCGCTAGTAATTATTATAAATGCGAAAGTATCTCAGTTTGTTTGTTTATTTCCTCTTTCACGTAAAAACTACTGAACGCATTTGGATGAAATTTAGTACACAGATAGTTGATAGCCTGGAAAAAACAGTCAATTGTTTTTTTTTTTTGCATTGGATAGCCCATTAAATATCCCGCTACAAAATAGTACAGGCAGTCGAAATTACTCGACCGTGGCGTAATTAGTTACTACCTTTATTACCCAGGAGTGTATCGAGGGTTTTTTTTATGAACCACGCGATGGGGAGACTTAGTCTTCATCATAATATACTATGAAATAACTCTATTGCCCTCAGCTACTGCATAAAATGAGTAAGAAACCATGGTTATTCATTTCTAAATAAAATACCTTCAAGATAAGGTAAATTGGACGCCATTTGCCTAAGTATAAATCTGATAAATTATTTGATATCTGCCTAACAATAATATAAATCTTTAATGTAATTTGCTAAAGATAAGAATATGCCTAAAAATAAACCTAATTATTTCGTAAATTTCAACAAGAAATGTTTTCTGTAATAACGATATTTTCTCAAGTAGGCGGTATAAAGCTTTTGTTAGAATCTTTACTTTATAAATTAATATAATAAATAGATTAATTTTGATTTATAAACACTTCGATGATCAATCCTTATTATATTTTACGTCTCGTATTTAGAATGAAAGGCGGGAATTAATTATTTTTAACACTGCTTTATATAAATTTATTCTGTGTTTTGTGTGGGTTCCATACCCGTTCTGACTCCAAAATGCTAATAATTTCTTTCTGACGTCAGTTTTCATTTATCGTGTTACTATTACTATAGTGTGATTATAAAATATGACAAGAACGTGGAGCACTTTATCCAAAGAGATCCACCAGTTCTTTTTTCTGAGCACCGGAAATTCAGAACTTTGACGCCCCCTACCCCCACCAGACATGGAGTTATAAGTGCCTACCAGGCGTTTTGGGCTTAGGTTAACGTGTAAGTATAACACGCATACCAAATGGCATTGCGTTACTCAAATTGTCTACCTCTCCATACGAGCATTGTCAATAGAAAACGGACTATACTAAACCCCATATACCCCTCTCGTTCTGACGTGTGTGATGAACTCATTCATACATACATACCTACAAGCAGTTTGCTGCGTTTCGTCAGCGTGCGGGAGTGTCGGTGTCAATGGGGGTTGGTAGTAAGTCAGTTACGCGGCTTATATTAGGACTGGTCTTGCTGCCTTGGCATTGTTATACCGGGTACTCATTCTGGAGGGTAGCGGAATCTGCAGTTAGCAGGGGGCAACTAGCGCGCTAGCCACGCTTGAAAGGCTGCCCCGCCAATACGCGAAAAATCCTGAAATGTTCCACCGTGCCAGTTGGGGACTGGGCGGGAGGACCCGTTGGCTATAACGGTTCGGGCGTCCCCGCAGTCTCCAGCTGAGTTGTATGTATGTATGAGTGAGGATTAGTTGCCACCTCTGGTGTCAGAGTTTATCAAGCCGCCTTTAAGGCCTCTGACTTGGCTTAACACTGTGATCAAATGACAGCAGCCAGGACCAACGGTTTAACGTGCTCTCCGAAGCATGTAAGCGCTTAGTTATAATGCCACTTTACGGTCACCCATCCGATACCTGACCGGGCCGAATTTTGCCTAACAAACGTGATCGAATACGATCAGTCTGTCAAGCGCGGCCATGAGCGCTTCTAAAATACCCTGTATAAATCGGTCAGGGCTTTTACTATCTTCGCTGGAAACTGAGCAGCCGGCACATTCTATATAATTTTACTTCCAGTCCAGCATGGGAGATCAGGGCCCTTAGCCAAAATAATAATTCAAAAACGATAAAGAAGTTTGAAAAGATTTTTTTAATACAGTTGCTCAAAAAGTGGAAGTGAAAAAGAAGGTGGAAGTGGAAAGTATTGCAGGAACGTATAGCGTTCGGGATGTGGGCTATTACATACTCGAGCTTTTTCTTTACCTTTTCCGAACTCGTGCGTTCTCTTTAACCACGAAGTTTTTACAAAAAAAAAACACAGAAGTTTTTATGATTCATGCAAATATTTCTAAAAAGAAGCTACTAATTTGTTTCAATATCAGATTTAATGATTTGATTCATTGAGTTAGGTAAGGTTTCATTTCATCTCATTAAATCCCTTTCTATTTCATATCAATAAAAAAAACTCAACTGAAGACTTGACTGTATGGGCATAGTTCCCTTTGCCTACCCAGAATGGGTGAAGAAAAAAAAATCTCTGCTTATATTATTTTACGGTTGGCGTCATTTTCCAAAAATGTTCTTTGCGAATAATATTTATTGTGTTTTTATTATTTTATTAAATTGCTTCATTTAGTTGTTCAGTACACGTGCGGAACCGTCATTGCAAAGAGTTCCACCAACCAAAATTACCTATACTCTTACTGTTACTTTGTCTACAGGCCCTGCACTGGGATCTCTGGGTGCTGTATCTACTTGTAATTTTCATTTTATTATGAAACGTTGATTTTTTTCATGTATATCGCGAAAATTGAAAATTAATTGAAATCACGTCAGATCATAACGCGTGATAAATTCGCACCTAACATCGTAACCAAATCCAGGGCTCGTGAATAAATAACGAAGGGCATTTCCGCATTATTCACCCCTCCGTTGAAAACAGTAATTTTCAGCCTATCCGGCTGTAAGTACGTACTCTCCTGAATTATATTGTATGGATTTTGTTGTAATTCTAATGAAAAAGGGTATTTAGGACTTAAAATGCTTTTGGTTCTGTACTCAAATAAATTTATTATAGAATTTACTTTGAAAATTAAATTAAAACATTGTAAGTTAAGTATTTTTGCGATGAAAGCTAAAGCTATACCTAACTAAGCAAAGCTAAACTTTAACACATACTCAAACCAAACTATATCCAAATTCAATATTTCTTTCAATAAACTTGACAAGGGGACAATTTATACTTCCAAACTCTTCAGATGAGTCTCTCAAAATAGTTCAACAAATTAATCACCGCACATAAACTTTGTTGGGAAGATTATACCCTTATCAAAACGTTTGTGGGAGATTATCACGGTGTCATTACCAGATTCGGATCCGGGGAACAACTGCCTTGACTACTGGTCTATTCCAATCTATCTGCAAGGATGTAACTCATCAATATAAATTAGGCATACCAGTGGCGAAGGGTATCCCATTCCCATCGATTACCCTTAAGGAAATCCAATCCCAGCGATGCACCAGACAGATTAAAATAGTTATGACATTTAATTAATGTCACAAATTAGACAGTTGCAAAGTGAATAAAATGTTTTATTTATTATTGTCTGATTTGTAGATTTTTCTCGGTCCGGCTTGCCTTCGGCCTGTTTCGACCCCTCGTCTCTGGATGCATCAATGGGTTTTTGTGAGCGGAGAGCGAAATTACAGTGACGCGGAAACATATTTTTATCTTTTATGGATTTTATTTTTTTGCAGTTTTCAATGCTATTTTTTATACTTATGATTAATTTTAAATAGAAAAATATTGGGACAAGTGAGTTCTTGGCCACACTAATGACCGAGTTGATTTTTTCCAATATTTTTCTATTTAAAATTTATCATATTTTTATCTTTTGGTAATGTTTAAATTTAAAAAATATTATAAGGAAGCAATCGTTAAAAGAAGTGTTAATTATACACAAGTTCAGTGTAGATTGTTTCACATCCTTTTTACGATAAAAAAATGTAGCGCATAAGCGGTGGCGCAGTTGTTTTCAAGACAGCTTATTGAAAATGTCTTTTACAGTCAAAATGTCATGTTAAAATGGATAGTCCTTATTCACCATTATTGTCTTTGATAATAAAATAACATAATATATCATTCTGAATCTACCTAATTCTGTATGTTTCATTATTTTTTATTATTATGCTAGTGTAATTTCATTTGTATTATTTATCAAGTATCTGCTTAATGAAGTGAAAGTGATAAATAACAAAAGTGAATCTGAATAATTCAAACATTTCAAGTGATAGTAATTAAAACACAATGGTGCCAAAATTACATTAAATCTACAACATCAATGGCTTGTATGTTCCAAAAAACTTGTTAAAATGCTACGTAGAATCCAAATACTCATTATAATTAGGAAAAAACAACAACAACCATTACAAATACATTTCAAATACAAGTTAAAAAGTAAAACATTTCAGCGTCCGATAAAATTAAAATCAGTACAAGAAAAGGCCTTCAAGGTGAACTAATATCGTTATTTCATGTCCCAAATTGTAATATCTTTTCTTCAAACGACAACGGTTTGCAATACTCAGGCTCGGATCCATAGAATATAGATTAAGTAAAACGGTTTCTCATACTATTTACATAATATATGTTGTAGAATGGGTGTTTCAATACAGAAACGGCAACTCACGTTGGGCCAGTGTATTGTGATAAATTGCTTGTCTAATTCTGTTCGATAGATTCTGGCTAAACTATAATTTGTTTAGTTCACCCTTAGACATGGGTGTTTAAAGCACAAAGCCCGTATCCAATATAACTTTTGGGTCTGCACAGTTATTAAATACAGCTCTCGTAATCCCGGCTTAAGAATAGTTTGTTGAACCCTCATTTACCTGCTAAATTATGAGGTTGTCAGGAAGTGTCAGGTTATAATGAGGATTGCAGAACACTAGTTCAAAAGTCTTTTAGTTCGATAAAACTAGCTACATTTTCATCGACCAAACTGTTTTGTTAAGTCTTCTCGCGATTTCCACACAACAAAGAAATTTAGTCGATGGAAATGTCAATGTCGACTTTTCGAAGGCAGACTTATAAGTCATCCCGTGACCACGGCAGCTGAAAGGTGCCGAAACGTTCGGAAAACCAAATAACCTTTTCTTGTGTATAATCCGTAAAAGTTGATTTATTTCAATGAACAGTGCGCGCCAAAACTTAAGATGTACGTACCAACGTGTATATTATCAGTAGGTGGTGAAACCGGCCCTTAATCTTACATCTCAAATCATAATTTCGTATTTAAATGGCTATAGCGCGAACGTTGTCTAGTTTATTGTATTCGGGGATATAAAAAAGGTAAAACTTCCATTTCAGTCACACATATTTCAGAGAAATACACGAGGATTTGAGTCGGAACATTGTAAGTCTGTTTTAATATGAAACGGACGCATAGGGACGTTCCTAAACGAGCCGGCGCGAAATATTAAAGAGAGATGCCATAGTAATGACAAAAACTCTGGCCGGGTGAAATCTTTAGGGATTAGGTATATTGTGAATAGCCTTTAGAAAGTTGAGTAAACACTTTTGAAGTGCCGTTTGAATTTAGAACTTTTTTCGTAACACAGCCGTCATGAAGAAATATAGTACCGTTCTTTAGTTGATCTATTTATTTTCACAATTTTGTTTTATATATTTGTGAGTCTAATTTTTCCGTTCATTTTGTGAAAGAACTAGGTACATCAACTTATAAATCAGGTATTTAAATCTACATACTAGTCTTGTCAAACACTAGGTATTATTTTTGTTTAATTCCTTATTGGTTAAAAAAAATAAAAAATAACACTTAAATAATTTTCATCAACAAAAACTTAAACGTACCCAATGTAAAATTAATAAGACTGAAAGACATTACTAGATACGTAATTTAAAATTTCTCAAACAACACAAGAACTAGTTAAAAGTTATGCATGGTACACAATGATTCCACCAACTGCTGTATTATGTATATTGCATTAAAGATAAAATAAATAAATACCTTCAACTGCGATCCCCGTTATTTAGTATTTACTGAGTTACTGCCTGAAAATAACAATTCACTGTACCACCCTCATGAAAATACTACGAAGTACTGCAAAGCACTATACGGAAGTAGTAAATAAGCCTTCAGGAGATGTAAGTTTATATCGAACGACGGTGCCTGGTACGGCGGTGCGATGCCTGAAGCTTAGTTTAAAATTTTAGGATACCGTACTAAAAGGTTCTTGATTAACCTGTAAGGGATAGGAAAATGAGACAAAATAAATGAAAGACAGAAAGAAAGCTAGAAAAAAAGCTGAAGTTTCATAAAATTAAGTTAAATTGTGTTCAAATACTTGTATTTATTATTATTCGGATGCTTGTATTTGCTGAGGCAGTATATTGGGAACCAGTTAAAAAAAAAAAGATAATGTAATAATACTTTTAACCTATAACGCGTGTGCGTTATAGGTATATTTACACAGATTCTAAAATTCAATATTTTACTGAAAAAAGGGAACAGCAATTGGTTGGGTTAATTAATTTAATTACGTAGCTTTCAATCTTTTTATGAAAATGCCCCCAGTACCTATTTCTTATAACTTCTACAGTTTTGTAATAATTTATTTATTTTACAAATTGCGTTACATGCGACAACATGATTTAGCATAGAACAAGCTTTTTGTACTTAAATACATGGGATGCAAGACATCCACTCTCGGCATTGTAGAATTTTTGTTTTATTTTCATTATAAGGAAAAAAGTTTTATCATAGTCCGGAACCTCCAACAGCGAAACTAGCCCACAACTAAATTATTCTTTACTAAAATGAATTTGTATACGGTACATGGCAGCATTCATTTGTCACTGGTGACTACCTACTGACGGCCGCGACGTTCTAATATATTACCCTCCCTTTGAATGGGAACTGTATCGCGGTTAATGGCTCGTGTATGGTGTGCCCTATTAGACTAAGTATAGTTAGGTTACTGTTAGAGCTGATAAGTCGTAAAAGACTCTTTAGAAACAATTGTGCCCTTGCTTCCTTTAAAAGATTTTTTGTTGAAAGTCAAAGCTACAAATCGTAAAAAGATCGTTAAAGCGTATTGTCGAATGTCTTACTATAAGTGTTTTTAGATGTATGTGTGCCCTATTAAATTCCTTTTAGAGTAAGGTTACTGCCATACAAGTCGTGAACAGAGTAAGATTTTCCTTGTTCTGAGGTCGGGAAAGACTAGGAATATTGCCGTGTTTAAACAAACTTTGGCCATGCTTTCTTCCGAGATTTTATTTTTTTTATTAAACCACGGAACCAAGAGTTCCGTGGTTTAATAAAAAAAATATGTTTTCTTTATCAAATCTAGAGATGAATCGTATCGATCGACAAATATCGTACGATTGTCTTTTTAAGAATATAAGATCATCTGTGTACACACAATTTGTTTTTTATTTTTAACCGACTTCAAAAAAGGAGGAGGTTCTCAAGTCGACGGTTTTTTTATTTTTTATGTATGTTTTACCATAACTATGCTAGTTGTTAACAGATTTTTATAATTCTTTTTTTATCTGAAAGAAAATGGTTTATGTGTGGTCCCATATAATTTTTACGAATACCCGGCTAGTAGATTTTTCATAATCCTGAAAAATATCAATCACGTTTTGGCAAGTAGTCGTTTACCTAGATGACATCATTGTTGTGTATGGGCTGATTTTTAGTGTAAGAACGGGACGTGATGTAACTAAAAAATCTGAAATAAAAACATTTTATAAAAAAAATCAAACCGACTTCAAAAAGTAAAAAATAAAACTTTTGGAGTCGTGCATAAAATGTTTTTTTTATTTCCAAAGATAATATTTCAGCTGTTTTAACTGTAATTTACGAGACTAGCGGCCTTCGGCGATTTCTCACGCGTGACAAACCTAACTAATTCATGTTTTCTTTATTCAAAAACAAAGAAGAAACATTACAGTTTCTAAGATAATGTCATAAATTATCCCGTAACTAGCAAACTCATTAATAAGTACATGATATTAGTACACATAGTATACGACTATAAATACTAGTTGTAGGTCTATCAATCGATGCTTGTTCAAGTTAATAGAGGTCTGATATAACAATGCATGGATTCAATTAACCCTTATCAAATATTCATGATCTACAGTCACCTCTTAGCTATGAATGTCTCTTGTGTATACACCCTTATGTACAGTCAAGCGCACAACAGGCTTTAACATTTTCGATACGAAAACAACAATACTTCATCAGAGATTGAAAATTGCTAAGTCGTCTCATCTTACATATACTTGGAGTCACATATCACAGACGCCGGAGGCTCAAGGAATGAGATCGGCGGATTGCTATGGCAAGAAGTTTCATGGATAAGTTATCCAAGATCTGGAAAGACCGAAACATAAGTAGGACAACAAAAATTGGCTTTGTTTAATTGGATCACCCGAAATGTAGTAATCAAAAACTACATTTCGGGTTGGCTTACGGTTTCTAGTGGAGTGCCGCAAGGGTCGCTCCTTGGGCCCCTTCTTTTTTCAGTGTTTGTCAACGACATCGATAAGTGATAAATATTAAACAAGAAAATATACTAGAAAAAAGCAACTAGTCTCATGTCGCCCTGACGGGATTTTCTTGTTTAATATTTATCACACAAAAATAGCATTGTAAAATGCAAAATTAAAAATTTATGACATCTATAAGTGTTTTAAATTTTCTCAGCTACTCTGTTTTGCAGATGACATGAAAATCATACCATAGAGGCCCTTTCCAAGGGAATGAAGGCTAAAGGGATTGATACAACTACCACCCGATGGATCGAATCAATGCTCCTTAATAGAACGGTCAGTGTTATGGATCTACATGGAACCACAAAAGGCTTTAGAATAACGAAAGCCTGTCCACAGGAGGGTGTCCTATCGCCGCTATTATGGTTGCTAGTTATTGACCAGTTGCTGGTTGAAGCCTCAGAAAGAGACTTAGATATACAGGGCTATGCGGACGACGTGGTAGCTTGCGTTATCGGCCTCTGTCAAAGCACTATATCATCTATACTCCAGAAATCTCTAAACTTCATCAATAAATGGTGTATGCAGAACAGTCTATCGGTAAACCCGAGCAAAACCACAATAGTCCCCTTCACTAGAAGGCGCAAGCTAGAGAAACTTGTTACGCCTACTATTAAAGGGACTCCAATCCCATTTTCCAAAGAAGTCAAATACTTGGGCGTTACTTTTGACCAAACTGTGTAACTTCACCAGAAATTACCCAGTGGAGATACCTAAATCCCTTATCGAAGGCTATTCGCAAAAGTAAACTGCTGAACTCCTAGAACTCAGCAGAGCAAACATAAGTGCGATAGCAAGAGCCTTAACTGGACACTGCAAACTAAAAATACACCAATTTCACATGAAATTAAGTGACATTATTAATAATTAATAATTAATAATTAATATTAATAATTAAAAATTAATAATTCGGCCACAGGATCTAACTTCGGCCACAGAATCTTTCAGAGCTAGGAAGATTTTAGACTTCCTGGAGGCCGCCAGGCTAAAAGAGTTACTATAACAAGGTTGCGAGTTACAATAGATCTTATAGGTCGCAGTGGCTACAGTTCCAACTGGAGCTGCATAACCCCTATATCCTGCAATTAATTAATTACTAAGGCTTGACAACTATTGCACTGAGAACTGTTTGGATTTGAACCCATCTAAGTGCAGTGTCGTCACCTACAGTCGTAAACGTAACTTGGTGCATTTTGATTACATGCTTAAAGGTACGATACTCAAGCAAAAAATATATTTTTTTAACTTCATATTAATAATATTCAAATTCCTTGATTATTTAATAACTTATTTCAATCAAGTTTATGTTTCCGATCACTGTATAAATTATTTTTTTATAAATTATATGTATCCTATAATTGTATAATGTAATCTAATAATCATAGATAATCACTGTATGTTAATTAATTTTTACCGTAATTCTATAATCTTATGTTATTTGATTAATGTAAATTCTATTGCATTTATAGGAATACTTTTCTTGTATAATTTTCTTGTTTAATATTTATCATTTAGAGGAAATTTATTGTCAATGTTTATTGTAGTTATGTTTTTTTTATTTTTTTTTTTTCTTCTTATGTTTTCGCATCGCATGATTTTCTGTGTGTACACGTATTTGGATGTCAGTCTTGTTCGAAACTTGCATTGCTCTCATTTCATGTTGTTATTGACTGTTATCTGTTGTGTATACCATAAATAAATAAATAAATAAATAGATACTGACTCAGGTAAGTGTTGTAAGGGACTTAGGCGTGTCTCATGACAGTAAGCTTCTATTAGATATCCACATTGACAACATAGTGTCTAAAGCCTCTGGGGCTCTTGGTTTCCTGATGCGCACTTCCTTGGATTTTACTCAAGCTATTATATTGACCCTCAAAATATTATTTATTTATTTATTTATTTATCGTTTATGGATAGCTAACAGCTTATAAACATACATATAACAACAAACATATAAAACTAAAAGCTATTGACAAGCTACCACATGTAGTAATCAAAAGAATTTGATCTTAAAGTAAACGTAGCCCAGAAGGGACAGGTGCGCAACAATATTAAACTAAACAACAAAATATTAAACTAAAGTTTAAACAATAACTTAATAACAGTCGTGATGCTGTTGAAAAATAAATCAATATTGGCGTCAGCGTTATTGATGGCGGAACAAGCTCTAATAAGGAAACTGTTATGCCTGTAGTTGGTGTGCATAGAAGGAATACTAAATGGTCTATATGAATCGTTGCGGGGTGCTCTTGTAGGTATTTTAAAGCGAATCCTATCAAGTAGATCAGGACAATCCACTGAACCTCTAATCAACTTGAGTAGAAATGTAACATCTGCAATATTACGTCTAACAGAAAGTGGTAGCAAGTGGAATTTAGTACAACGGTCTTCGTAAGATGTTTTAGGAATTTTGAATTTGAAATTTAGAAACCGAGTAAATTTTTTTTGGATCTTCTCTATATCATTTATGTAAGTTGCGTAACAGGGGTTCCAAATCTGGCTGGCATACTCGAGATGGCTACGGACATAAGCACAATAAAGGATTTTAATGGTTTTCATGCGTTTAAAAGGCTTAGACAGACGCATAATAAACCCTAGTGAACGAGATGCCTTGTTGATAGTATTGACAATATGTTTATCAAATAGCAGTTTAGAATCAAGGATGACTCCCAGGTCTTTAGCTTCTTGACGAATTGATAATTTTTCGTTTTTGATACTGTAACTACTAATAAAGGGATTGATTTTACGGGTAAAACTTATAGAAAAACATTTAGATACGTTCAAGTCTAGTTTATATATATAAGTCTAGGTTATATTGCTCATTAGTCCGTAGCCATCTGGAATTTGCGTCACAGATCTGGAGCCCTAGATTATAATGAGTACATCTCACGTATCGAAAACATCCAGAGGAGGTTCATTAAATATCTATGTGTAGGATTCCGGCCTGTATTTCACTATTATGCACAGTATTTCAGCAGATTGGAAAAAATGGAAACGACAATGAATAAAAGAGTACTTACTTTGCACACTTGTTTTAATATCTTCTAAATATACTTTCAAACACACTTTATATTCAGAAACTTTATATTTCTCAGATCACAATCAAGGGTCATATGTTGACGAGTCGACGTCTGCAATTCAACTACCTTGTCCGCCATTAGCCAGAACTGTCATACGTTTTCCCCACCGCTATACTTTCCCGCCAAAATGGTACTTGCGTTTATACTCGACTCGTCAACATAGATACTTTTAATACATTTGAATTTTAAGTAATCAATGCAATAATTTTAACAATAAATAGATATAATAATAATCTTAAATTATGTAATATTGATAACAGTCGGCCATCCAAGTTTTCCCGTACGACCTCGTACGCTAACTATGTAATCACAATTTCATCCTTATAAATATTACATTGGGACACATATTAATGAAATCACTTTTACTACTAAAATAAAAATAAATGATATAATTCATATATTCATTAGATATAAACAAATCTTGGACCAGGGATGTCCAGGTAAAACTTATTCTGGACCAGGGATGTCCAGGTAAAACAAATCTTGGACCAGGGATGTCCAGGTAAAACTAATCTTGGACCAGGGATGTCCAGGTAAAACTAATCTTGGACCAGGGATGTCCAGTTAAAACTAATCTTGGACCAGGGATGTCCAGGTAAAATTAATCTTGGACCAGGGATGTCCATCTAAAACTAATCTTGGACCAGGGATGTCCAGGTTACATAAAAAAGTCATACTTATTTAATGCACTGTTACGAACCAAGATAATTAGACACAACATAAACAGCTTCTTCGATACATGTTACAATATTTCCTCAGTTTAATGTTAATGCAAATTATACACATTACAATACAATAACAGTAATTATCAATATTTAGTGTAATCATTTTTTATTATATTTTTTTATTATATTTTTTTTTCTTGTAAACAATCTAACCTCTATTTACTAAACTTTTTGCGAGTCTTCCTCACTGGAATCACTGGATGACGTACTAACGTCCTCTTCATGAGGTCTATTAAAACTAAGCCATGGTCTGATTTTATCTACAGCCACGATTGTGGAAAAGCGTTTACCACTCTTTCGGGTAAGTGGCGTATCTTCAACAGCAAAGCGATCGTTATCTAGTACTGCTGTTATTCTATAAGGGCCTTGGAACTTAGGTATGAGTTTTTTACTTTGACCGGTGGCGGCTACCTGCCGCTCCATTCTTACAAAATCTCCTACCTGATATTTTGAGGATTGACAGCGATGTCTATCATAATTTTCTTTTTGTTTTTGTTGGGATACCTCAACATGAGTATTTATTTCTTGTCTAATCTCATCCCTAGCAGTATCTATGTCCGGATTATTAACAGCATCATTCGAAGTTGTACTATTATCAAGGTTCAAATCTGACAGCATCCTACCTTCGCTTGGGCCGACTGGCCTTATACCGAACAGAGCTTCTGATGGTGTGCGACCAATGCCCTTGTTAATAGTATTATTCATACCCCACTGGACATCGGGCAGGTGATCGTCCCATTTATTATCATCAGTGCCAATTGACTTACTCGTTAGAGCGTCTACGATAACTTTATTGTAACGCTCCACCTGCCCGTTGGCCCTTGGTGTAGCTACCGCGTTAAGCACATGTTTGACACCCTTATCCTGCATAAACTTTTTGAATGTGCCACTAGTAAAGGAAGTGCCTCGATCGGAGATAAGTCTACGCGGGACACAAAATATACCAAAATATTCCTTAAGAACCCGAACGGAAGTAAAAGATTTTGTGTTTCTCACAGCCTTCAGATAAATGTATTTAGTAAACGCATCTATAATTACTAAAATGTGCATATTCACTCTGCTACTGCGTACAAAAGGACCGACGTGATCGACGTGTATTGTGTCAAAGGGGTTGTCAATTTTTGGGATTGGGTGCAAATATCCAGGTTGCTTTCCTCCTGTTGCTTTTGAATAAGCACACTCTAGGCACGATCTAACATATTTTTTAATGAAAATTCGCATTTTTGGGAACCAATACAAAGATTTAACTTTCTCGAGAGTTTTGTCGAAAGCAAAGTGCCCTATAGCATCATGGTTCTGCTGGACTACTTGCCAACGTACCCCCTTCGGCACAACCCACCGATCGCCTTCCGCGGTGAGCCTGAACAATTTGTCACCTCTAATTTTATAATTATTTTTAATGTCAACAATGTCATCAAGATTGGGGTCCTTAAGAATCTGAACAATTCTTTGGATCTCAGAGTCTGCACTCTGCACGGTCGCTAGCCAACTTTCCTCTGAGACATTGTAGACATCAAGCGTTTCTTGAGAAACAGCCGAAATCGGGTTTCGGCTAAGTGCGTCTACGTGTGCCATAGATACACCCGCCCGATACTCGATATCAAAATCATACTCTTGCATGAGTTGCCACCATCGAGCAACTCGGGGTAGCATATCTCTTTTTTGAAATGTGGCCCTTAAAGAGTTGCAATCGGTAATTATTTTAAATTTCATCCCAATGAGATAAACTCGAAACTTATTCAGCGCAGACACAACCGCGAGTGTTTCTAAATCATAAGAGGCGTAGTTTTGCTCTTCCGGTGTAGTTTGGCGGCTAAAATACGCTACGGGTCGTAACATACCACATTCACTTCGTTGAAATAAGATACCAGCCAGCCCTATCTTACAGGCATCTGTGTGGAGCTCAGTTGGAGCATGGGGATTATATAAAGCTAAAGTTGGTTTAGCGACTAATTTCTCTTTGAGAGTTTTAAATGCTAAAGCCTGCTCTTCCCCCCATACCCAGTCTACATTATTTTTCAGAAGCCTAGTTAGTGGCTTGGCAATAATTGAGAATCCCGGTACGAAACGTCGAAAGAAACTGGCAAGTCCTAAAAACTGACGGACATTATGCTGATTTTGTGGAACAGGGAAATTATCAACAGCTTCTATCTTTCGGGATCCTGGTTGGATACCCCCTCTCGACACCTCAAAACCTAAATAGTCAACGTTGGATCCGAAAAAGAAGCACTTAGAAAGTTTAAGAGTAAGTCCGGCATTTGAAAACATATTTAAAATATTTTCTAATCTACTCAAACCCTCAGGAAAGTCTTTGGCAGGAATGATAACATCATCTAGATAGGCTAAGGCTTCCTTATGGCGAGCAGAACCCAACACCTGATTCATAATACGTTGGAATGTCGCAGGAGCGTTCGCGAGACCAAAGGGCATTCGAGTAAACTCGAAGTGGCCGTCCGGTGTTACGAACGCTGTTTTGTACTGGTCATCATCCCGAATTGGTATTTGGTAGTAACCAGACGCCAAATCAAGTGTTGTATAAAATTGATGTCCTGCCAGAACATCTAGTTGGTCATCTATTAGGGGCATAGGATAGTTTTCCCTAATAGTCTTTTTATTTAATGCCCGATAATCGATACACATTCTGTATTCGCCGGTTTTCTTACGTACTAGGACTATCGGACTAGCGTAAGGAGAGGTAGAGGGTCGAATTATCCCATTTTCTAACAATTCTGAAACCATGTCCCTTACTACCTCCTTTTCCCTAATTGACAACCTGTAAGGCCGGTACACAACCGGTTGATCGTCGTTGAGGGTGATTGACATTTCACCAGCAGTAGTGGTTCCCAACTCTGAAAGCTTTGATGCAAAACATTTTCTATAACGATTCAACAGTAATAGCAACTGCTCCTTATCTGCTGCTGAAATGCCATCGCCCACTTTAATATCTACGTCCCTAATAGGTACAACCGTTTCACCCCGGCACGTAGAAACTTGCATAACCTGAGAGGCAGAGTCATTGTCCTCCTTTGCCACATGTCCACGAGCAATTAAATATCCTTTGTTAATAGTGATAGAACTACTACAAGGTACACTAACAGCTAATTTACCTAGGCCGATCACATCAAAATTGTATAGACCCGAAAGTACCGAAAACCTCACATCAGATATTAACCTAAGTCCGCCATCGACATACACATCGCCCGTCATGACAGGTTCCACGCGCACGTCAATAACTGACACACCATCTGATATGATAATGTCATCAAGGCAGAATAGTTTAACTTTAAAGTTATGTCTAAAGATTTCATCAGCTTGCAACAAGTGTAGATGGTCACTTGTTTTATATACCAATACGTGTGGCTGTTCCGTGAACGATTGACCTATCATAACTGGCACATGCATGGCGTCATCCGGTACAATAAAAAGATCAATATCTGCGACTACTTTATCAATTGCTATGTGAACTCGTTGCTTACCTATCACTTGAACTTGCGAGTTCCCAAAGCCTCTCAAAGTTGGTAGCTCATTGGTATCTAAGGTAGAAGCGATTTTTTTAAAATCAGACACTCTCATCATGCAATACTCACTCCCAAAATCTATAAATGCATTAAAAGGAACATTGTTGATTTCTATTGTTTTAAAATATTTATCGCCGAGTTTATCACCAGAAACTGTTAATACCGTCTTTTCTTTACTAGATGGGAGATTAGCAAAACATTGCTCAGTCTTGTGTCCCATTTTTTTGCATCTATCACACCGTTTTATGGGGAACGAACATGATGAGGCCACGTGACCCTCTTGTTTGCAGTTAAAGCAACGAGTATCTTTGGTTACAGGCTTAGCTGATACCTCTTGACCCTTACTGCTAGACTGTCCCTTGATTACCCTACGATCAACTTGGGGTCGACTATTCCTAGCATTTCGAAGATATGCCAATAGCCTATCGGGGTCCTCATACTGCACTGCTTCCGCGCCTAACCTAACAGAACGGTCATCAATGCCGTGCAGTATACATTCTACGGCTCTCCTACCAGTTATGCCACATCTATTTATTAGAGCGATTTTATCATAATAGTACGTCTCCAGTGACTCCCCGAATCGAGCTCGTTTAGCTAGCATATCACTAAGCATTTGTCCGTAATTTTCCTCAGATGGAAAGGCCGCTAATAATTTAACCTGCCATTCGCCCCATGTAAAGAGGACAGACGACAAGCCCTCATACCAGCGCTGTGCAACCCCACGTAACTTTGGTAAAGCGTAGTGGATGATTTGCTTTTCTGACCACCCGTATATGGACGCGCATTCGTTGACTTTATGGAGCCACATTGTCATCGTCTGTTCCCTCCGCACAGGGTCGAATTCAGGTACAGTATTATGTACATTCCCTAACTTTTCAACCGCGTCAAACCGTCCTACTGACCTAATCGCTTCAAGAATACTATGTGCTAAGCTTGTATTAGTTGAATGCAACTCACCGGTATTCTTCAAATAAGATTGTTGTGGAACTCGTTGATTGACGCGGCTGCGGGAACGGCGGCTAGGTCGGCTGCTAGAGCGGCGGCTGGCCCGGCTGCAGGAACGCTGGTTCGCTCGGCTGCGGGAGCGGTGGCTGGCTCGGCTGCGTGAGCGGCGGCTGGCTCGGCTGCGGGAGCGGCGGCTTGCTCGGCTGCGGTAGCGGCGGTGGCCTGCTCGGCTGTGCGAGTGGCGGCTCACACGGCTGCCGGAGTGGCGGCTCACATGGCTGCGGCGCTTCAAATCACGAAGTTCGTGCCCTGGAGAGAGTGAGCGCGAAGAGCATCGTGATCGCCTGCATGGTGCCGATGTTCTTTCCCGACTACGCGACCGACGGTTGACACTTGTTGGTCGCGACGGGGTGTACACACTTCTTATCGGCTTGTCCACTGGAATGTGAAAAATAAATGATTCGCGCGGTAATCTGTCCATTTAGATTGGAAAGAATATGATTCTACGGGCATTCAGAAGTCACTATCATTTATTCAATGTAAGCTGCTACAAACACTTGTGAATATCAAAGAAACTATACAACATCGGTTCACAAACAAATCCTAAAGACAAGAGACTTCATAATGAGAAGAACCGGCGGGAATTTCGTCAAGAACTGATCTTTTTTATGAATTGATATTATATAAATTGATAAAGCATTTACAGAAAATTTATTGCTTTGTTAAAAGTACTTATAATGTTATATTTGTTAACTGGGTCATAAATAAAATATCTTAAAACATGTTCTGTTGTTTCAAATCTGTCGAATACCCTGTTAATTAGCACTTAATCCTTGTTTTATATTAATAAGTAGCCAAAATTATATTTTAGTATAACAAAATTCAATCATTGATGATTCATATAAGGTTCAAGTTAGCTATGATTAATCTCTTACTATAATGGTAAGAATAGTATAATTGTGCACATGGGTATATATAAAGGAATAAGACGACTTTGTTACAAAATAACCTACAAGTTCTGATGATTTACTAACCATTCATAATGAAACCAAGGTCAAATTACTGCATATATATTAACTAAGCATTATAAGAAGGCGCGAGACTATGTTTTTCAAAAATAAAAAGCTTTATTTGCACGACTGATGCATAATCTCGTTTAGTCACACTTAAATTAACATGTAAAATAAAGGAAGAGAGAGAGAAAAA
This sequence comes from Chrysoteuchia culmella, assembly GCA_910589605.1. NCBI lineage: Eukaryota > Metazoa > Arthropoda > Insecta > Lepidoptera > Crambidae > Chrysoteuchia > Chrysoteuchia culmella. The sequence goes on from OU342649.1 coordinate 7,190,773, forward strand.
AAACAGCCATGCAAAAATAATTGTCCATCATTATCCCACTTCTGAAATGTAGGATTCCGGCCTGTATTTCACTATTATGCACAGTATTTCAGCAGATTGGAAAAAATGGAAACGACAATGAATAAAAGAGTACTTACTTTGCACACTTGTTTTAATATCTTCTAAATATACTTTCAAACACACTTTATATTCAGAAACTTTATATTTCTCAGATCACAATCAAGGGTCATATGTTGACGAGTCGACGTCTGCAATTCAACTACCTTGTCCGCCATTAGCCAGAACTGTCATACGTTTTCCCCACCGCTATACTTTCCCGCCAAAATGGTACTTGCGTTTATACTCGACTCGTCAACATAGATACTTTTAATACATTTGAATTTTAAGTAATCAATGCAATAATTTTAACAATAAATAGATATAATAATAATCTTAAATTATGTAATATTGATAACATATGTTATCGTACAAAGGATCGATATGATGCGAGCCGCTATCTCGATCTCTGCAGGAAGCATCACTTTCTTCCGTTAGAAAGGCGTCGCGTAATAGCGGATCTGGTATTCCTTTCAAAAATTGCGTCAGGTTTTGTAAACTGCCCGGAACTTCTTTCGAAATTAACACTGCGGGCACCCATTAAACTACTTAGATCTAACCAGCTGCTATCGGCCCCCCCTGCATCGTCAAATTACCGACAGAATGCATATTTATGGCGTGCGAGTAATAGTTTTAATTTAGCATCGCGACAGGCGACTTAGATCTATTTGCAATGAATGAGGCCTCGATCAAGCGAATCATGAGCAAAGATTTTTTCAACGAGACATAATAGTATTAATTTAGACTTAAGATTGTGCTTTTTGTAAACTTTGTTGTTATCTGTGATGACCTATAATATTGGCTTTCTGTTACTAGATAAGTTATTTTTTTTTGTTAAACTAGCTGTTGGTCGTCGTAAATAAATTGTTTTTTTCATGCGTTGGACCGACCAAATAAAGACCTCCACCAATACTTCACCGAACCAGTGCGCACGCAACGCCGACGAGAACCGCCGCTATTTACGAGCGACACAAGGACAAACTGTAAAGTTACCCTGCTGCCGTGTGTACACTACACTATGTACATACGAAAATGTATGTTATTTTCTTTCTCTCACTCTCTTACTGTATGGGCCTTAGGAAGCCGCCTGTAGGCCTCTGACTTGGCTTAACGACTGTTTTCAGCGATAAATACAAGTACAGTATCTCTTAAGTTTAGTACGTATCGTAGATATTATATAAGTGACGATAGAGGTTTTTTGTACCCGCCCTTTACAGAACACATGAAATACCTATTAATGAGCAAAATTTACACGAAATATAAGGAGTGAGAAATAGACAAGCTTAGTGGAGTAAAATATGTTTCTAACTAATTTCAATAATTATAGTAATTCAAGGATAGTCTCGCTAATGAAAGCTCACACTGAGTATTTTTCTGAACTTTCATTATGGTAAAAAATTCTCATATCAAAATCTATGTCACGTGGTGACTGTAAACATTTTTACTTGCATTTCGAATACCATAGTCAAGATTTTTGAAAAAATCCCACCTTTTTTCAGTGGCTTTCATTAGCCAGAGTCTACCAACAATTTGGTATTGTTAATCGTTAGTCGAGAACGGATAAAGTTAAGTTGCTTACTCATAAATAAATGTATATTTACCTAATATTATTAGAAAGTATAATTTTCTTCACTGGGATCTTTAAAAATAGACCCTTCCGCAACGATTAAGAAAACAAAACAACAAATAACTTATAATTAAAAAAAAACAAGCTCCAATCAAAAACCAACCCACGTTCCTCCCAAATTATGTAGTTAACAAATTCATAAAACAAATAGCCGTAATGTTAGTCCGATATTATCGATACCTTGGGGCTCAAAGGGCGTAACCACCATTTTGGCCAAAATGAGTTTTAAATGCCATCTTATTCAGTTTTTTCTGCGCTATCGAACTGTATTTTTAAAGTTCTCAAATTCGGAAAACAATGGTGAATACGACCCCAAATTTCAAGGCTGGTAATGCTGATTTTTTTGTATTTTTGGACGTAAAAGCAATAATTATTAGGCATCATCAAAGTACTGGGCGTAAACGACAATCTCAAATGAAAATGTAGAGCGTATATCTGTATGACTTAAAGCCTTAAAGAATATATTTAATATATTTCATCATAATTTATTGTTGTATGTTAAGGTTTAGAGGGTGGAAAACGTTATCGCCGTTTGTATGGAGACCGTTTGCTACACATTCCTCTTAAAAAGATTAGTTATAACCCATGTTAAGGCCCCCAAAACTAGGTTTAATTTTAAAGCCACAATCATTGCTGTAATGTGCCTAACATTTGACAAAGCTGTGAAGCTTTGCAAATTTTGTAGCTTAAGCTTAGTTAATCCTTACTGTGTAGCAAATTGTTAAAAATAATATTTAAAAATAATTTGTAGTTCCAATTAATTTGTCTTATTATTTATTACCTACGTCAGAACTAGCCAACAATCAAGATTGTTTTGCAATATGAAAAGGTTTCGTAGCCTCTTACTGTTATCTTCCTTCTAGTAAATAACTATAAAATACTAAATTTATTTTGTCATTCCAAAAGTAAAAAAAAAACTTCCCTAGTTATAAATATCAGAATAGAATACAAGCCTCTGATGCACTAAGGGTTGCCAAATTGACCTATTTTACTAAAACAGTTGTAAGTATTGTAATATAAACCCAAAAAGTTGAATAACTAATAACAGATCGATAAAAACTACAGTTTTCATTTTGAAAGTTGGTCGTTACACTCTGCGTTACTAACGCAGCACTTATTTTATGGGGCATAAAAGACAGCGTTACTAACGCAGCAGTCATTTTATGGGGCATAAAAGACATTCATGTTGGATTTTGTGGGGCGTATTCACCAGCTAACTTTTAAATTACAACTATTTCTTAAAATGTTATGTTTTAACATCATGCACATCAAAAATTAACGACTTTTGGTGTAAGAATCATATTTATAGGATCAATAACAACAAAGTTGTAATAAATACAAAATTTAAATTTTAGTTTTTTGGCTCTCCTGAAAAGTCGTGTTTTGGTGGTTACGCCCTTTGAGCCCCAAGGTATCGTTATTATAAATGGTATTACTAATATTACGCTCTCATTCCTGAGGCAATTTTCACCTCGGGATCAATGCGTGGGAGTAATAAATATACATTACTGGTTCTCAAGATACTCTTACCTGCTCGGATACTATAATATTTATGTACAAAGTATTTACGATAGTGTGGGTATTTAGGACAAAATGTTAATAGAATTTGGTATTAAAAGAAAATAAACTTACGGGGGGAAGGAATAATTACAATGGTAGTGGTGCTTTTACAAAATAATTTAAAAATATATTTTCAAAGTTTAAATTTATTAATTAAATACATAATTATATAATATACATATTAAACACCCAGAGCAAAAAAATAGACATGTTCATGATGTACACAAATATTTGTCTTAGCCGGGGATCGATGAAGGTGGGTTTAGCACATCTGCTCCATAGGTTGTCCTGGTAAGAAACTTTTTTCATATTCCAATACCGTAAACGACCCTTTTAAAAACAAATCCAAATAGCAAACTTTACTCTTACCATTTTACTGTCACAATTCAATAAAAACTGTGTGATGGATTACAGCGCCTTTGTCAAACGAAATGTGTTTAGATACTGTTCCTGGAAGCTTTTAAGTTGAACGACTGGGGTAAGTCTAAGCTTTTGGCCTTTCACGTTCTATCTATTCTTTTTTAGGGATAGTATCCAAATGGTAAAACGGGACCCCTATACTAAGATTCCACTGTTCGTCTGTGTGTCTGTCATCTCATGAACCGTAATAGCTAGCTCGACAATTCAAAATTTTCACAGTTGATGTATTTCTGTTGCCGCTAGAACAACAAATACTAATAACAGAGTAAAATGAATATTTAAGTGGGGCTCCCATATAGCAAACGTTTTTCTGCCATAAAAACCTAACAAAAGGTTATAAAATAGTTTGTATATGTTTAATATAATAATTGTACGGAACACTTCGTGCGCGAGTCCGACTAACGGCCGGTTTTTGTGGGTTAAAAGGTTCCATGTCATCTTATTTCCTGTCTTTTTAAATCCGTCAGAATACAAATATAAATTGACTGGTTCGCGCGCTCGGGCTGCGATTGTAGCGGTAAAACAATTTTCGCAATGGTCGATCATGGGATGGGTGACCACAAATTTACTATCTCGAGTTCCTCTTTGCTTTAGTCAGCACGTTAAGCTGCTGGTTCTGGCTGCATTTGCAGTCGTTAAAACCTACCAATCAGCGTGGTGTTACATGGTCTTTACTTCTTTAATATGCATGCTTATGGAAGACCAGTGGGTATATTAAAATGTCTGATAAAACATTTTTATAATAGTTACGCTAGCTAGTTATTCACGATCGAAAAATCCACCATTCATAAATGCTTTGATACCTAATGAAACCTTAGGCCTTAGACCTTTGACGACCTGTTTGGCGAAGGGGTACTTAACCCGCCTTCTGCGCCAGAGGTTCGATCCCCGGACAAGACAAACATTTGTGTACACGAACTTGTCTATTTATCTTGGTCTGGGTGTTTAATATGTATATTATGTATGTATTTACAAAAAAAAAGTAAATATATTTTTTTATGAACAACGGGGACACTCTTAGCCTTCATCATACCTGATGTTAAGTATTGATAAGGCTGAAGATGGAAGCGAGCCTCTCCCGGAATCCTCATCACTGAGGAACTGGCTATCTTATCTCTAACTGCCGGAACACAACAATGCTGCAAACATTGTTTTTATGTCGTCAGCCCCCCTAGCATGATCACCGCTATATCACGAGATATGTTAAAGCGCATCATGCTGTCTTGCTTACTCCGCTACAATGTGAGCGGGACAGCGGCACGTTATCGAGATATCGAGTCGATAAAAGCCGCTCATGCTAGGCCCGCAGACTTAGATAGGATGGTGATAGCTAGCCAGGCGGTATGTACTAAAATGTATGAAACAGCTGATTTTTTTTCGCTATGTCAGGGTTACTTCCATACAAAAAGGTTTTCATATTAATGAGTTCTACAAATGGTTTTGAGATTAGGGTAAACATAAAAAAACGTTGTAATTAAATAAATATCAGACCTAACGACATCGCACATATTGATCTGATTTTGAGATAAATAGCTCAAGTGCATATTTTTCACGAATATCGAATACAACGAATATAGTAATATAGATATGTATAATGTACTATATTTCTATAGATATAATAACATCCGGCTATCGAACAAAAGACAAATGTTCACATGAATGATATTTCCGGTAGGAGGCCGCGACCCCTTGGCTTATTGATTAGGTCTACTAATCACTGCGCCATCGAGCTAAGTATTAAAAAATATCTGTTTTGGATTTTACTATGGGTTGGCAGTTTCAGTACCTATTTAAAAAGTTTAAAATTAAAAGATATCACTTATGATAAATTTTAAATAGAAAAATATTGGAAAAAATCAACTCAGCCACAAGTGAATTCTCAGATGGGACTCGAACCTACGACCTTTGGGAATCCAGCCCACTGTTCTAACCACTGAGCTGCCGAGGCTAATGACGTTGTTAATTTTACTTCATGTCAAAAACTTTTGTTTTATGTTGAAGTGTCTGCAACAAGCCGCGTTGCTCTATTTTGCAATATATTTTTAAGTATTCTACTTCCTTGTGTGAATTAATATATCTTGAAACTTTAGATTAATTGCGTGATTTTTCTAATATTGGAATACAGTTATTCCAAGACAAGACTTGATTTTCTTTGTTACATCTCTGATATACTCGTACATAGGATCATGAAACTCCCATGCTTGACTGTGGGCGAAAGAAAAATATATTAGGTCTTTACCTATGAAATTGCCGATTTGTATGAAGAATTTCAAAGAAAGTTCGTTTCTCACACTAATAATTTTTGCTATAGTTGCTATAGTTGTATGAGAGTGGTCTTTTAACAAATAGTGTAATCTCGTTAATTTCTGTTTCCACTACAAATATTGATTCTTTGTGGTGCTATACTACTCCTGCCGAAGTTTCAAAACAAAGTATAAATGAGTTCAACTGTCACTGCTACTGTCAGTCAACTGCCAAAAGCGTTTTGTTTCGGACGACATTTTTCGTTTCATCTTTTCATTTAACGCGGACACTATAGCAGAATCGTCTCGTAAAAAGATGCAGACATTTTTACAAAAGATTGATTTGAATTAAATCAATGTCGCCTCTTACATTAGCGCATTGTGGTATGAAATTCTATCATAAGCAGCTAATTAAACGCCTTGTTAGTAAGACTAATCTGTCTATATGGCGTCTGGGTTACCAAGAAGAAAAAAAAGCAAACATAAATATCTCTCAAAATAAAGAACTTAAAAAAAAACACTGAATATTTTCCAGTTTGAAATTAAAACCACTATATTCACGTTAACAATCTTTTGAAGCTGTAAAAAAAATTAAACTTCGAAATTATCGTTAAAAAAGGTAAGGCCAGTTATGCCGCAAAAACGTATACTTCGACGCTCTCAAGGGAATCATTCATTCAAATAGAGTACTTTCCGTCGACCTAAACCATTAAATTTTGCAAGTAATATCATCTTTTACTTCAAGTACAGAAAAAATCTGAATACTGGACATTTGTAATTAAATCATGAAAAATTTAGTGTTAGCAAACATTATTACTGGAAAACTTCGGACAAAACTGAGAGACTCAATTCCTGTACTATTTATAATATTATGTATATTAAGATACCTACTAAATATGTGCGGAACCCTCGGTGCGCCAGTCCAACTGGCACTTGTCCGGGTTTTAATAAAGAAATTGAGGTAAGAAAAATGTCGAATTCAACATAATCTCTGCGCGAATATAGGCCCCCAGGCGTTCGACTGCAATTTGTCACAATTGTTTCCGGACAACATCCTAGATACCAAATAATGGTGTCACTGAGGTGTGGATATGAGAGTGATGTTTATACTTATTATACTTTGAAGGTGCACAATGCTCTCCCAAATTCCGCCAGGGATTTATAGTTATAGGAGCCGATGACCGGTGGAGCAGAATGGTGCTCGAGTGGAGACCAAGGACCGGTACCAGAAGCGTTGTCCACCAGAAAGCCAGGAGGTCAGACACCACCAGAGCACTGGGGAAGAAATGGATGCGAGTAGCACAAGACCGAATGGGATGGTGTGCAAATGAGGAGGCCTACACTCAGCAGTGGGTGACTCAGGGATGAAGAAGAAGAAGAAGTAATAGGCACATGAGAAATGTAAAGAGATTGTAGAGACTTTTCCGATCAGATTTCTAAGACTGTAAAAATACATCTAGCAGGGGGCTGCGACTTCTTCTGCGTACGCTAAAGGCTGATGTTAAAATTAAATATTATACCTACTGCAAGTCTGTAAAATTAAGATGTTTAGTTATTTCTAAAAGCAGACACACAAACCAAAAAAAACAATACTGCTTGGTGTCTTTTTACGATACTCATAAATATTCCAGGTCCAGTTTTGTCCTGCCATTTAAACTTATGTATTTACTCTTCATCATCATAAGGTAGTCTAGATGGGGATCCGGTTTTTTATAATAAGTATATAATTATTTTTAAACAGTACCTAATTATTTACCCTTTATTACAATGTCGGAAGTCACAATTGTATGGATTTAATTTAATGATCATTGATAATAATCAACACCTAATTATTAAGCTACTGCTTTAGCATAGCTTCGTATACTTTAAGCTCACATAATATTGCTTAGCTTTTGAATAACTGTAACAGCGATAATTTATTAAAAACTTTTGCCACAAATATTGATAATTAAACCTTTTAGTGATTTGACTACATCTGTTTTCTTAACAAACTAATTTAACTTTAAAACGTTTGGTAAATAGACATTTTGACTAGAAATATTATATCATAATTAATTAGAATTCCACTTGTTAAAGATGTACCGAACATTAAATTTTTAATGCACTTTAACACAAAAATACACCTTACCAATGTACAATCAGGAACAAAAATCCAAACATATTCTGCGACGTCCAGTAGTCCGATTATTTCCTATTCAAATTTGGAACACGGTTCGTTTTCCGACTGGCCACAGTAACATTGCGAAGTTTCGCGCGTCCCGCGAGGTGGCGCGGTCGTGCGTACCGACCACCGTCACACGAGAGACTGCCTGGCGCAGGCTTGGAGTTTTACTTGTGTGCTCGGCTGTACTGTAAGTATGACGGATGGCATACGAATGCTTTGTGCTTTAATAAGATGCAACCGTTTGTATGCTAATCTTTTTGGACGAAATCGGAAAATCTTTTTTGGTGCAATAAAGAATTGGTTTCTTGTTTGTTGCTGTATTGCGAAAAGTTATATTTAATGAATGGTAACATCCTACTAATATTATAAATGCGAAAGTTTGTGAGGATGTTTCGATGGAAGTTTGTTACTCCTACACGCAAAAAACTACTGAGGCTACTTTTTATTTCGAAATTCCCACGGGAACGGAATTTCGGAAAGCACAGGTTAACCTACATTTTACATTATGAAAATAAAAAAAAAAATTGAATTAAAAAAAAACAAATAAATAAACAAAAACAAACAAAGAAACGTACCTTTTAATAACATCTTTTCTTTTACCAAATATCAAGCAAGTATAATAGATCGCAGTTTTGGGACACCAACCGCAATCTAGTTCCTATTCCGTCATTATTAATGTCACTAAATAAATCACAGCTATTAATAATTTTATCTCGGAAAGCAAAATAAACTGCGAATAAAATAATGGTCAGTTGGTGTAAGTTGGGGAGTTACGGAACGAGAAAAATAGAGTGCAATTTATCAATCGACCAAAGTCTGAAATCGCTGTAAGTCTGTTGTAAGAGTGAAGTAAAGGCATCATTCTATTTCTGTCTGTGCTTTAATGGCAGCCATCTTTTTTAATTAAGAATCTGAAGCTTTATTAATTAGAATAGGTACATAAGGTACACGCTGGTGTCAATGACGCCGTGCTAGTGCTACTGATCATGCCTGCTGATCAACGATTTGTCCAAATAATTTGTTATTTTAGTAGGTACTTTCGTTAGTTCTTGAGTTAGTAACTTAGATCCCGTCAGGGCGACATGAGACAAGTTGCTTTTTTCTAGATAGATAGATAGATAAAACGCTTTATTGCACACACAAAGATACAGTACATACAGAGAATAACAAATAAGGTAATACATATGTGGGCAAAGGCGGTCTTATCGCTAGGAGCGATTTCTTCCAGACAACCTTTGAGGCATAGGATAAACAAAGAGAGAGCGAAAGGCAGTGTACCAGTAACAAGCAAAATTAATGTTTTTTAAGTATCTAAAGACAATATAATTGATATAAAACTTACTATATCTGTACAATCAAGATTAAGGTAGTTGCAAACTACGATTTAGTAGATGTGAATGCAGTTTGACTTTGAAAGTTGCAAGTGACTTTGAGTGACGAATCTCATACGGAAGGCTGTTCCAGAGGATGATTGATTTTACCGTAAAGTATATTCTAGTATATTTACTTGTTTAATATTTAGTAACTTAGAGTTAGTAGTCACGAGGAACAGTTCAATATACCTACTTTACCTGAAAGCAGAATTCTGATAAAGAAAATGGGCCTTAAGACGCTATACGGAAAATGTACGTACTTTTTGTTATAAAAATATGGGACGGTTAGAGATGTTATAAATCTAGTAATAAGAATTGTATTCCTTCATACATTTATCTGGATTTGTAAAGTTTCGGATACACAATTTAATGAGATAAATACTTAACAAGAAAATATACTAGAAAAAAGCAACTTGTCTCATGTCGCCCTGGCGGGATTTTATGATTTTGCCTTGACACTTTTTATTTTCGAAAAGACCCTCTAAAAATACGAAATTACAAGATTGTTCTCAATTGGGGTTACATATACTATTGCCGTGTGGTGAATGGTAAGAAACAAGAGTCACCAGTCCCTTACATGCCTGTGATGTCGTAAGAGTAGACTAAGAGGCTCGACGCATTGAAAACCTGTGCGAGAGAAGGAAAACTTGAAACATACCCTCTACCAACCCGTCTGGCCAGCGTGGTAGCAGTAGGCTAATACCCTCTTATGAACGCCACAATAGACGTGGAGAGCAGTGGACGTCCATGATGGATGGATGATGGATACTATTGGAAATTGGTTTAATTAGTGGACACCAATAATATTTAGGGTGTAAAGATTTATTTATCATTAATCGCTATAATAATTATTTACTACGAACTGATTTCGTGTTTTTTTTGCCTTATCTGCAAAATCGGTCTCGCTCCTGCGCGCGTCATTTTCTCATTGCTATCTCGCTTCAGCCGTATCTCGCTTCAGTCGTATAGCATCTTAAAGTACATGATTAGTGTTTATTAACAAATGCAAATACAACCGGCACCTGCCGTCTAAAACACGGAGAAGCTCAAGATAATACATTTTGTGGTCACCCATCCCAAGACAAACCGATGAAAGTTATTAATGACGACCTCGAGTGGTACGTACATCGGTTTCAAGCTGTCGCCTACTCTGAGGTCCCGGGTTCGAATCCCGGAGGGTCAAATGTTTGTATCATGAATTCGAGCATTTGTAGCTGAGTCATGAACGTTTATATATTTTTCTACACACAATATCTGTATTTATATCCGTTACCCTGTATCCAATAACACAAGCCTTATTAACCTAGCCCCAAAGTGCTTACTTTGAGGTTATGTTAATTGCTGTGAGTGTAAGAAATATTTATTAATAACACCTACATATTTTTTTTATGAACGACGGGGAGACTCTTAGCCTTCATCATACCTGATTTTAAGTATTGATTAGGCTGAAGATAGAAGCGAGCCTCTCCCAGAATCCTGAATCACTGAGGAACTGGCTATCATATCTCTAACTGCCGGAACACAACAATGCTGAAAACATTGTTGTTATGGCGTCAGACTTAGATAAGATGGTGATAGCTAGCCAGGCGGACTTATAACGAGTCCTTCCACCAACCAAATACAAATACATACATCTAAAAGCGTCTTGTTCTCATCAAACTTAGTGCACTAAAGCCGTCGTCTCTGCACTAAATCGTTGAAAATCATTGCCTAATTTTGTCATACGGAAATAGAAAATTCAACCCAACGGATATTACTACCACCTACGTATTTCAAACTGTTCAGCAAGTAGAAACAAGCAATAATAATGTAAATCCAGTTCAGTGAAATATTCAATATAAATGACTTTTTTTTTCTTAATAATAACTGGGCAGGCATCCTGTATATTAAGCATGATGGTGGCTAAATGCCACCATCATGCTTAATAAACAGGATGTGGTCTAAGATGTTGCATGCTTGCCCAGGAAATACCTATTCTATCTATGTCTATTTGTCTTGGTCTGGGTGTTTAATATGTATATTATGTATGTATTTACAAAAAAAAAGTATATAAGTATGTTTAACCGTTATCTAGTATCCATAACACAAGTTCTTCATGATACTTAACGTGGGCTAGATAATTGGTGTGGTTGTATGGAAATATTTATATTTATTATTTATTATTTATTCACTCTCGCCTTGAAGAGGCCAAGGTTGTAGGAATCGGGGAACACTTCCTTGTGACATTAGTTTTGACAGATAAAGAAAGTGGATGGCATGAATTGGTTCCATTTAAATCTATGCTTGGCTATTACTTTTCTTAATATATTTTTTTTGGTAAAACTTGAGTTCAAAAGTTTTTTATAGAACCTTTTTAGTAAAGCGCTCATTTCTATGGCAATGGTAAGAAGACGATTGCGAATTAAATTAAATCTAGACGCTCTGCCCCTCTAGCATGTACACCGCTATATCACGCGATATGATATAGCGCATCATGTTGTCTAGCTTACTCCGCTACGATGTGAGCGGGACAGTAACACGTTATCGAGTTATCGATTCGATAAAAGCCGCTCATGCTAGGCCTACAGTAAATAATGTGATCGATACTTATGATAAATACTGATAAATTTTATTTCATTATCGGTGTAAACAAGAAAGCCCATACATTTATAAGTATTTATCACGTCAGTATTTCAAAGATTTTCATACAGTTCACACGTGTGAAATAAATATGGCAGCTAGTGTGGCTATTAGGTGGCCTTTAATACGTCTAACATTAACTGTCATAATATGAATTCGTCTATCAGATTTGGTGTAACATAACTGTGCATAACATTGAACATAATAATAAAAAACATAACACTCATGGCGCATATAAATTAATTATTAACATGCATAATTTAAATATTCGTAACATTATTAACATTATTTGAATGTCTAAAATTAAATTATGTTTATTACATTTATCCCAAGTCATCATTATGACAATTACGTTATGCGCATTGAAATTTTGCGTTATTACGTTTTTTACAAATTGAATTAGGATTATTAGGTACTTAATGCGAATTAATATAGACCCGTCAGTATTTATCACACTCTGCCAATACGGAATTAAGAAATCTAAAAATCAGCAATAAATACTGGCAGTCGTCAATAGACTAACTACACAATCAGTATAAAATAATAATAGTACATTATGATATAAGTGCGGTAAGTTGAAAATGACAGCGAGGCGATATTGCTACAAGAAAGCAGAGGCTGTAATTATCAAAGCGCACATGTCATACGACGTTTTATAACATGTTGAAATTTTTGGGATGGGTAAAAAATGTAAAAGTCGCGTCAGGACACGTGACCCTGATCGAAAATTCGTAAGACGGAGGGAAAGTAGACAACCGGCGCAGCGGCGTAGGAGACGAAGTAATATCCCCCTCTCTTTCTACCGCGCGGCGAAAATGTATGCCTGCTCCTGCTGTTTCGTTTTCACTTCTGCCGGCAGTCCCGGAGTGCAACCCGTTGTTTTTTTTTGTGTTTTTGTTATAGATAAATGATTGTAATTTATTGTCAAAATTAATTAAATTAAAGAATTAAATGTTTATTTATTATATTTTATCTCCCAAAGTTAATTTTATTTATAAAATGTTGACCTCTTTTATGACTCTTTACGAGCTCAATAATATATTCAATAATATATCCCTAACAAGAGATAGACCTATCTTGGTTACGTTAGTTAACAACCACTGTAATTTTAGATTATTTTGGGCTGATTAACAAAAATATCTAGGCAATAAAGCTCTAGTAAGCCTATCTCTTACTGAGGAAAGGTTATTGAAACCGACCGTTAGACGGAGCATCTTGGTAAACCGTGCGTTTTACATTACAATAACGCACAAGTACGTAATGAGATACAATACGATATTGAAATTGGTGTAATAAGAGACTCTTTACGAGCAAAATGTTATAAGATAAATAATGATGGATCACAGTATTTAAGGCGCCTAAGGGAAGGTAATAAACATCTATGTCAAATTTTAAAGAAAGCTTGCACTTATACCATGACTTGCGTAATGATATTCTCACCATTTCACTCTCATTCTCTCTCTCTTATTACAAAAAAAATATTGGACGGTTCGAATGTACCTACCTACTCCACTCCGTATGCTGTGTGGCATGAGACATGTCATCAATTGGATAGTATTCTCGGTGAGTCTTATACATTGAACTGCCTTCACAGCCAGGGAGAGGGATGCGTAAAGGTATATTTAACCACCTTCACAGCCAGGAAGCATAAAGGCCTGATACCAATATAAAATTAGACATTACAGAACTAAATGTTTTATTTATAACTTTTTAATTTTGCATAACACAATGCTATTTTTCTATACTAATATTATAAAGAGGAAAGATTTGTATTTTTGTATGTAACGAATAAACTCAAAAACTACTAGACCGATTTTGACGAAATTTGGTATAGAGAATCCTTAGACCCCAAGTAGTAACATAGGCTATAAATGATCCCAAAATTCCCACGGGAACGGGAACCACGCGGGTGAAACCGCGCCCGGCCTCTAGTATGTGATAAATTTGAAATAAAAAAATATAATTAAGTACTAGAAAAAATACCACTCGTGCGTAGTGCATTGGGCCGCAATACTTAAGCGACATGTGACGAGTGGTATTTTTCTATTATATTATCTTATTTAAATTTTATTACTAATTCCAATGTTTATTTGAAAAATTTTATATGGTAAGCTATTGTATTATTCGCAAATAATTGCGGTACTAGCATTATATGCAGTTGACTATACATACGAGCTTAAATTAATCACGATCCAAAGGGATACATTCATAAGCTGGTTTTAATCTTCAAAAGTTCGAGACGGTTAGCTGGTGCGGAGATATATTAATTTTATAAGGATTAATGTGACGGCACGTCACAATCCGACTCTCATTATAGCAATAAACATTTCCGGATGTTTTCTTATCTGAAGATACGTACATTTATATTTGGGTAATTTAGATGGAAATTAAAGTAATATATGTTGCTCTGAGTAAATGTTTAAAATACAGTAGAACGTCGTTTATCCGAACGTCGATCTATCCGAACGACCGCTTAACCGAACCTCGGAGTCCCTTTAAATGTTAACTTTATAGGTATAATAATAAGAACAATATTGATTATTCAACATGTTTTGTGACATGTTTTTTCAAATACAAATTCAATATCATTTATTCAGTCTAGGTTGTTACAAACACTCATAAACGTCAAGGAAGCGACGCCATCGGTTCACAAACCCTACGGCGGGAGACCTTGTAACGAGCAAGAAACTCGTCAAGGGCTATTTTTTTCTCCCTGTTTTATTTCATACAGAGTCGTCAAATTTAAAAGTGACCTTAACTTATCAGTAAGGTCAATTTCCATCACAGAAAGAAAATACTAATTAAGATATTACATTTATTTTTATCCTAACATTTATGGTTATCCTAAAGTTGACCCCTTTCCGCTGGCGGCACCCGTTCACGAGCATGACGCATGAACCACCCATCTTTATATATATATTCTATCTTTATATATATATATATATATATATATATATATATATATATATATACTTTATATATTCCTACTTATTATCATTGTAATAAATAAAAGAGTATTCTATTCGTACATATTAGTATACTGTTCGATTACCCGAATAAAACGGTTTTCCGAACACCCACGTCCCCCAATTAGTTCGGATAATCTGCGCTCTACTGTAACTATAAACCTATAACTAATTAGTCCGAAAAACGTAGATTCTTTTTTTTCCTTACCAGGGGGAAATGCCCGCGCATACCTCCCTGTCCGGGAAGACAGGTAGGTGTCTTTTTTATAGAATTTCATGTGATAAGTTGGAATTGTTACTATATTTGTTAAAACTGTACCTAAAAATGTTTACATAGATACAGTTAATTTATTTAATGCCTAAAGACAGCTACCAACTTTTCGTAGACGTAGTTCATGTTTTAAAGCTCTCGAAAAGCAACGACTTTTGAAAAAGTCAAGAAGCAATCCTAGTATATTATAATATCGTAAATGCGAAAGTATGTCAGTTTGTTTGTTTGTCTTTTTCACACAAAAATACTGAACGGATTTAGATGAAATTTAGCACACAGATAGATAGCCTGGATTAAAACAAGGGATACTTTTATCCAGAGATCCAAACCCCGGGCGACTGCTAGTTAATTATATGAAAGGCATACCCCTATTGTGTCATTCATGAAACAATTTAAAAGTTCGACGTTAGGTAAACTGATTAACGAAAACGTTTCAGTTGAAAAAAAATGAAGGAAGTGAGCCAGGCCCTCCACGAGGCGATCCAAAAGCTATTTACAAGTGCTTCAGGAAATTAATCCTTTGGGATTTTGCTTTCGCTTATTTGTTTTTTTTTCTTTAAGTACGTATTTATGTTACTTTGAAATTCGGAACAACGACAAGCTTAAAAGGACATCTCTCTTTGAGAACTGTTTTCAGCTTAACGGAATTTTAAATCAACTTATTTTTCCTTAAAGCATTTCTTTTAATCGTCATAATACCTATAACGATTGTTTCACAATTTTTCAGGAAAAAATGTACCCTTTATTTTCTATAAATGTTTATCATTTATTGGACTGAATTGAGTAATAAAATAGGCAAACTATTAATACCTAGATCTTCTTGACGATCTTGTTTTCAAACAGAGAATACATTATTAAAATTGTTAAGAATTTAATCATTTAATAATTTAATCATTAAACAACAAAATAAAATAATAAAAAATGTACGCTAGAAAATTAAATATCCTTTGAGGTTGGCGCTAACTAAAAAGCATTTTTCAATTATGTTTGGGTTCGCCATCAAAGTAAAAGGAATTCAGGAAAGGATTAATATTTAATATATTCAACCAGTTCAATTTTAAACGTTAATTAATAATAATGTCAACAGAGTATTTCATTTTGAAGAAAAAACAATAACAGTAATGTGATTTACACAATGTTCACAATATTTTTTAAGCATTCATAATAATAATCTGAAGAGATTCCCTACCACATGCATAAAACCAAGTCTTGTGAACATAAAAATTACTACGACATTAAAATTATATTACGTTTTAAATGTTTGTAAGAGCAATAAAAAAAATATAGATAAATATTAAGGTTACTAACTTAAAGACATTTTCATTTGATAAATATTAAACAAGAAAATATACTAGAAAAAACAACTAGTCTCATGTCGGCCTGACGGGACATTTTCATTTGTTTATTTATTACTAAGCTTATAAACTAATACGATTTATTATCACGGATAACAAGTTACGGAGAGGGCAAGGGTACGAAAGCCACCGTTTAATTTATTTGACGGTTGATATCTGACAGTTGACAGCCACTATAGCATTGTTCTATTAATTGTACCCATTCATCATTTCATTGTACCTTTCCGACCATACCGTAGATCTCGTAGCTAACTACAATAATAGAAAGGCAGAAAACAGAATAAGATATTAGTAGGATTATCACGAAAAACGATCGAAATAGTATCAAGTGTGTATCGAGCATGTATTAATATTATCAAAAAATGTAGATCCGTTTACGTCGGGTAGGAACGCTGCTCAATATCTCATTAATGTTTGCTTTACTTCCTCGATACTTCGCCGTCGTCGTCGTCGTTTCAGCCACATAACACCCACTGCTGGATATAGGCCTCCCACAAGGATCTCCAGAACGATCGGTCCTGCGCTGCCTGCATCCAGCGGCTTCCCGCGACCTTCACCAGATCGTCGGTTCACCTTGTCGGGGGCCTACCCACTGAGCATCGTCCTGTGCGCGGTCTCCATTCCAGAACCTTTCCGCCCCAACGGCCATCGTTTCTTCTCGCTATGTGTCCCGCCCACTGCCACTTCTGCTTCGAGCGATGTCAGTTACTTTAGTTCTCCTACGGATCTCATATCTGATTCGATCACGTAGGGAAACGCCGAGCATAGCCCTCTCCATTGTACGCTGGGTGAGTTTGAGCTTTCTTATCAGACCCATAGTTAGCGACCACGTTTCACTACCGTAATTCATCACTGGCAACACACACTGGTCATAGACTTTCGTATTGAGCCAGTGCGGTAAGTTGGACGCGAAGTTTTTACGAATTTCTCGAAGTTGGACTTACCTAACTGAACTGTCTGTCTATGGTAAACGTAGTGGTCAACAACTTAGAGTAGTGTTCCCAACGTGAACTGAAGTAGGTACAACATCGGAATTTGATATGATTTTCGTCTTATCCATATTCATCCTAAGACCCACTCTTTAGGAAGCACTACGGAGATCTTCGAGCATTGTGTTCAGGTCCTCCAAGGTCTCAGCCATAAGGACTATATCATCGGCAAAACGAAGGTGTGTCAGGAGTGTTATCTCCCTTTTTGAAGAACAAAATCACCTCACTTATATTCCATGCTCTCTGCGTTTTGCCCTCGACGATGACGGAGTTGAAAAGCCTATGGAGGACTTTGAGCATCGGCTTACCGCCCGCTCTCAGAAATTCTGTGATTCCATCATCACCCGCCGCCTTGTTGTTATTGAACTGTTTGAGAGTCACACTAATCTCGTACAGGCTGACGTCCGGGATATCTTCGGGGAAGTGTCAGGTAAGCTTTGTTCTGGGGTCTTTAGCCTTGCTTTCAACAGGTTTCTGCGTGGAATATAACTGTCCATAGACACTCTCGACCTCTCTCAGGATTTCAGGTTTCGTAGAAATGATGCGACCGTCGTCAGTTTTCAGCTTCGTCATCTGGCTTTGCCCAATAGACAGATCTCTCGCGAACACTTTGAAGCCTTTATTCCGCTCGATAGCCTCTTTAATACGATTCGTATTAAATTGGCGAAGGTCGCTTGTCAAAGACTTAGAGCTCTGCCTATTTAGCTGCTGATAATGACTACCGTCTGGACTGATCCAGGTCCAGGTTTCGGCTTTCCGGCTTTTTGAAGAAGGAGTTCATCATGATCTCCTTCTCCAGAAAGTCGGCCAGCATCTGGCCTCTGTCATTCCCACTCTTAACTTATCAGCGCAAAATTTCCTTAACTTAGCATTAAAGTCCCCCATCAAAACGGTGTAGTGGGTTTTGTAGCTATGCATGGCTCTACAAATGTCCTCATACATAGCCTCCACTCGCATCTTGGTGTGTCGAGGTCGGAGCGTAGACCTGTATAACATTCAGCGAATACTGTTCTGATATTCTGAATATCAGGGTTCACACACTTCCGATGGAAATCACGTTGTTGACAAGGGCCAGTGGACGATGAAACCGACACCACCTATGGACTGTTGGTCGCCCTCCCGGTAGTATAGCAAGTTACCGGAATTGAGTCCGCTCCCTCTCTTCGGATTTCAGACAACCCTATGATGTCCCATTCTCTAAGCAAACATCGACGCTGTTGTCATGACTAAATGTCACATCAGCTGTCAAATAGTATTGAAAATGGAGCGGTCTCCGCTGTTGCAGCCGCCAATATGAAGGATGTTTGCTTACAGAATAACCTATCAGTACGTATATTGTAAGCAAACGCCAAAACAACAGTTGCTGGAATTAAAAAATAAAAAGAGAAAAGAATGGTCTAATAACAAACCTACTACCCGAATCAACATTATCATGCATAGATAAAAATTGTTTTAAGTCCGCATACACGAAGCCGGACGCGGCCTCTAGTATCTATTACACAAAGTAAGACAAGTCCAGAAAACGCCACCGATCAGCAGATATAAATGTGGACACATATTTGTTTAGGGTTCCCTTGGATATGCGGAAAATTCATTTTGATGACGAATCTAATCCCTTCAACAACGTAACGAGGACCTTTTATTCGCAATTTGTCCAGTTATAGTGATGAAAGGGAAAAATAGGTTTGTTCCTAAAAATATGAGGATTGTGTTATGAGAATAAAGGAGTATTTTTCGATTTTTGTGTAAAGATGTACAAGAATGCTGAGATATGAATCCTGTAGAGAAATAAAGGTGACATTACAAAATAGAACGTAGATATGTGGCAGAGACCGTCTTCTTCGAGCGGAGCGAGCTATATAGGGTATTGAAAAAAAAATCTGCGTCCAATTTTTTTTATTCGACTATGTGAACTGCTTTTTCCTAGAAACATGGGTCTAAATATGACAAAAAAAAATACTGATAACGTGATCGATTTAGAAAAAAGAAGAAATTTTTCACTTACCAATTCAGAGTCAAACTAAAAATTTGGATAGTTTAAAATGACCCTGTATTCGATTTACAAAGCTGTATCTGTATTGTACAATCGGGGAACTTCCCGGTTGACCAGTAGTTTTTTTGGGATACGTTTTCTCGGAAAGGACTTAGGTTAAAAAATAATTTATTATTCAAATGAAATACCTGTTAATGTTGTATTATTTGTTATATAAACGTTTTCTATACATCTATTACTTTTTTAACCCTTGATAGCTAACGCTCGTCAAAATGACGAGCATCCGATATACATTGCTTAATTTCTCTTTTATTGTTTTATTAACACACCCGCGGTTTCGTGCCAACTCAGAACCCAGTTGATCAGATAGAGTGGTGGTCTCACCTCAAAAAAAAAATGTATGAAAAGAAAAAAAATTGAGTTCCAAAAAATTAAAAATAATAATATTCTTTAAAATCGCTTTTAATTCATATTCCCTATTTTCTGTAAACAAAATAAAAGTAAAGAAAATATTAAAAAATAAACATTTAAATGTTTATTTTTTTATATTTTATATCAAAATCGTCAAAAAGTCGAATGGTTAGCTTATCAGAGAGGATCAGCAACGTTAGCTATCTAGGGTTAAATAAACCTACCTAAAAAAACTCTACTGGTCAACCGGGAAGTTCCCCGACTGTACCTACGTTGTATTTAGAATTATATATATATAATCTAAACATACCAGATAACTAACATATTAAGGTTGTCTGAAGTGTCAAAACTAAGTAATATCAGCCTATTAAAATGAACTGGTCCAACCCCACAGATATGTCAAAATTACTTACACCGTAAAGTGAGCGGGGTAGGCTTGGACGAGTTATATTATATGGGAAACCTATTTTAGCCGACTTCAAAAAAGAAGGAGGTTATCAATTCGTCACGTATATGCTGTATATTTACGGCTCTATATTATGAAAGACAAGACTAATTTTATTTCGCTCACCTAATGTCCCCGTGGAAGTTGGGGATGTCAAAGTGCGTATGTTCTAATGAAAGGTTGACTCGTAGGTACCCAAAATAAACATTGTTGTAAGTAAAGAGACTAGGGAATTCAGCACTTTAGGAAGTGGAAATCTTTGTTCATTGTATACAACCGCCTACCGCCATTTCTTAGCGCAGTATTGTTTCAATCTCAGTCATGCTATTTCGTACTACAAATCTCTTAAAGTAAGCTTGTTTTTTGATGGAAGTTTTGTGACGTCTTCGCTCAATCATCTCCTCCAAAGTGTGAAGTGTGTCAAAATGCACCAAACGGGCCCTGCCAGAATACCAGCGTTGTCGTGACACATCTAGTGTCATGGCAACACATGCTGAGGCGGGGATCCTATTGACTTGAAGGCCATACTTGTTTTTTGTGTTTTTTGTAATGTGTTTTTGTGTTGCTTTATAATTCTGTGTCGTTTACATGTTTTTGTGTGAATTACGAACGGGCGCAGCGGAGGTCTCAAAAAAAAACCAAAATTTTATAAACTAATTTATTTAAAAGAAATTACAATTTAAATTATTTCTAAAAGCCGCGACAATGTTCGATGCTAGAACCAAAGTGAAGCGGGGAATGTTGCAACGAAGGTTCGCGATGTCCGGGCCTCACGTTGCGCAGAGTCAGCGCCTCGTGCAGCGATTGACGCAATTCCTATATTTTGTTAAAACGAGGTTGGGTGCTGCATCAGCGATCCTCATGTGGCGCGATGGCATAACACCTCCCCCCGAAGATCAGCAACTATGGAGAATTTTCTTCGAGAAAGTTGCTGTGACGTCGGCCGGTGCATCTCGTCTTTTATCTTTGATTTCTGTGTATATCTCTTGAGATGCATCTTGAGAATGAGTGATTGCGTCTGGGTGTTTAATGAAATATCTTCTTAGTATAACGTAAATGCCTAGTGCAACTGCACTAAATATTACCAAGTAGAGTGGTACGGTAGTATGATAGATGCTGTAATCTTCTGATTCTTTTATCTCAAGTGGATGCTGCATGGATATCTTGATATTACTGGCATGAAGGTTTTCTAGGTTGATGGAGTTAAGTTTCACTGTCGGTTTCAGGGATGCTGGTTTGCTCTCATCTTGTGGAAGATTAGTTATCTTGATTGCAGTTCCTTTAGTCCGGTCATTACTGTTGAAGATAGTGAACTCTTGAGTTTGTAGATAGCATCCAGTAGGTATTGTTGCAAGGTAGCTTCCTTGAAGAGTGGTGTATGCAGTTTTCCCGCAGGATGTCTGGATCTTAGTTAGTTTGGGGAATGCGATGACGTAGTGTTTGTCGTCCAGTTGTTCCAGGGCTTCCTTATCCAGGACTACTGAAGTGGGCTGGCATGTCTCGTCCAATCTCTGAGTGGTGATGAGTGTATGGATGCAGTCAGCTTGATCTCGAGGCCGGAAGTTGATCTTCATCTCGCAGAGGTACCATGCGTTTGACTTCGGACATTCTGCCTCTATGTACACGAAATCATTTCTATGTATTGCAATAAAAGGTGAGGGTGGAATAAGGACACTGTGGTTTTTATTCGGGACAATAGATAGTTTATATAGATTATAGGTATAAGGAGAGGCAATCGGTACTTTATAAACAATAACTATTCTATTTGCACTATAATAAGAACCTAATTTAATGACGTCATAGTACTCTCGGATTGCTAGATCAATGACCTCATCTTTACCATAAATAATTCTAATTTTATCTATCATAGATTTCAGAGCGTTCAAACTTAACATTGAATGGTGAGCGTTAGATATGTGTGCAAAAGCTACGAAATTTTCTATCTTAATTAACTCTTCAGATAAATCTTCTATATTATCTCCTAGTATTAAAAGTAACTGAGCCAGATGGGCATATTTTATTAATTCAGTTTCTCTATTTGCTTCGCTATCCATAATTAAATTAAGAACTTGTTGAATTTTACTTTGATTATCAGTTATATTTTTTAGTATCAAAGAGTGTTCGGACATCCATTCCTTAGTTAAACTTATGTGACTATTGTATTCGTTGACTAACTTTTCCTCGTTATCTTGTAAAGTTTTTATAACTCTATCGTAATGCAAAGCGTCTTTATAATCTAAATTGCCAGAAATACTTTTTATGACCGAACCTAGTCCATCAATTAAACCTCGTTTAACTCTGTTAGTTTCGAACGTT
The DNA here is from genome assembly GCA_910589605.1 of Chrysoteuchia culmella. Classification (NCBI taxonomy): domain Eukaryota; kingdom Metazoa; phylum Arthropoda; class Insecta; order Lepidoptera; family Crambidae; genus Chrysoteuchia; species Chrysoteuchia culmella. The sequence continues at coordinate 7,213,621 of OU342649.1, forward strand.
TTTAACTGATCAGAAACCTTTTCAAGCTTATTACTAAGATAATCAATATGTGGTTCATATAAAGACATAGTTTTGTTATTTAACTGAGGCCGAACTTCATCTATCTGAGATTTTACAAGAATTATTTTTGACTGAATGTCATCAATATCTATAAATTGTAAGAATGCGTGATAATGCGATACTATCTTGGAGGGACCTAGTTTAAAAGGAAGGATACCGGGACCATCTTCCAGGCTGTCAAGTGTTATTTCTTGAGACGCCACCGCTTGGACCAGGACCATCAATATTATCCTGTAACAAGCGCGCCGTATTAGGGACTCGTTTTAGTCTCGACTTAGCTACGGGACCACGTTTTTTCTTAGAATAAATGTGAATCGGGAGGTCTGCTAATACAGTATCATGACTATAACGCGGCGCGAGCTTCTGACGACTTGCCATAGGATTTTTAATAAATATATTCTGTTCGGGACTGTACGTTTCCTCGGGCTCTCTATTCTTATTACGGTTATTCATAATGCTTGTACGACGTTCTAGTGATGATTCTTGAATCATTTCATAAGCTTTACTCATCTTAGCGCGGTGATCTAGGATGTACTGTTGTAAGAGATGTTCTGTTAACTCAATATCTAAAGGATCGCGGGGATCGAAATGACCAGTGATAACGTCTAGCGGCCTACATTTAGTAAAGCTATGTATTGAACTATTGTAACCAAGTATAGCATATGACATTAAATTTATTGCAGATTCGCCGCGATGTTCTAATTTTAATATTCGTAAATGTTCTAGTAAAGTTGAATGAAAACGCTCAACTATGCCGTTCTCGTTCGGAGCGTGCGCTAAGATTTTGTGATGCTGTATTTTATGAACTCGGGTAAATTCCAAAAATAATTGATTAGTAAATTCCGTACCGCGATCTGTAACTATTATCGACGGGACACCGTGATGAGTGCAGAATTTTAACAATGCTTGTACTACGCTAATAGCGGTACCATCTCTAAGATGATATGCCTGACCGTATTTGGAGAATGCATCTACTAACGTGAGATATTTTTCTGTTTCGACCGTGAATAAATCTAAATGTAAAATTTCGAAAGGTTTCGTAGGTGGAGGGACAATATGAAATTGCTGTTTAATCGGACTACGATCGTACTTAGCTTGCCCGCATATATTGCATTCGTTGATATATTTACCGATACTTTCTTTCATCTTAGGCCAAAAATATTTTTTAGATAAGGCTAGGTAACATTCTGTAATACCGCGATGGTTGGTCTTACCTTCGTGGTACTTCTGAATGATCTCCTGCTGACGTAAATACTCTTTAACATTCTCGAGTTCAACTTTCGTTAATACTAAGTTCATAGCAGAGCTTTTAAAATGATTTTGTATGATTGGTATGATAGAATACATTTCTAACGGTGGATGGATAATAATACCGGTCTTTACTTTCGGGTGTACATATTCTTTAATTGCATTTACAACGTCCTGTTCAAGATTAGATTTAGATAACTGAATAGCTGTGCGCGTATGGCTCTCAAAAGGCTTAGATACCGTCGTTTTGCCTTTGATGTCACCGACTACTGTAAAACAAATCTGCCTATGATATTTATTTAACGGTTCATCAGTTATTGGCACTTCTAAGATGGGATTCTCAGCATCGGTGTGAGCTGTAGCCGTATCTGAGTTATCTAACGATGGAGCTTTCTCCGAAGGATTGACAGCTACTGAGCTTATTTCTTCGTTATGAATCTCTATACGTGACAAAGCATCTGCATTCGTATTGCATTTGCCTTGTTTATAGATAACCGTAAAGTCGTATTCGCTTAGTTTAAGACGCCAACGAGTAAGGCGCGAGTTAGGTTCCTTGAGATTCATAACCCATTGTAAGGGCTTATGATCCGTGATAATTTTAAATTTTCGACCGAATAAGTATGGACGGAAATATTTAGTTGCCCATACGATCGCTAACAGCTCCTTCTCGATTGTGCTGTAATTTATTTCGCTAGTATTTAAAGTTCGAGAGGCGTAAGCAATAGGTTTGTCACTACCAATCGGACCTTGGGATAACACGGCACCGATTGCTAAATTAGATGCATCTGTGGTAAGAACAAAATCTTTAGAGAAATCCGGATACTGTAAAATCGGGTCATTAGTTAAAAGTAATTTACATTTTTCAAAGCAGTTAAAATAATTTTGATCAAACGTTATCTTAGAACCTTTCTTCAAACATTGTGTTAGCGGTTTCGTTATACGAGCAAAATCTGGTATGAACTTGCGGTAATAGCCTAATAATCCTAAAAATCTCTTAATTTCGATTGGAGTTTTAGGCAACGGGTACTTTTTAATGGCTTCAATTTTATCTGGATTGGGTTTGATGCCATCTTTACTAATGACGTGACCCAAATAGGCAGTCTCGAGTTTGAGGAACTCGGACTTGTCCATTTGTATCTTTAAGTTTGATTCGCGCAATCTTTGAAAGACTTGTTCTAAGTTAACCATATGTTCTTGTAAACTAGTACTAAAGATGATGACGTCATCGAGATACACTAAACATATGACGTTTTGGAGCCCTCTAAGCACATTATCCATTACGCGTTGGAATGTACTTGGAGAGTTCTTTAATCCCATTGGCATTCTCAAAAACTCGAAATGGCCGTGTTCTACATTGAATGCTGTCTTTGGTATATCCGAGGGTTCCATTTCTACCTGGTAAAAACCACTAGCCAAATCTAAGGTCGTAAAATATTGGCAATTACCTAATTTGTCTAAAATATCCGCGATGTTAGGGATCGGGTACTTATCGTCGACCGTTTTTTCGTTAAGCTTACGAAAATCTATTACAAGACGCCACTTTGTCTTGCCGGATGCATCAGCTTTCTTGGGGACTACCCAGATTGGTGAGCTCCAGGCAGACTGAGATGGTCTGATGATGCCTTGTTCTAACATTTTACTAATCTGGTCTCTAACCTCTTGTCTATGTACGTATGGGTAACGATAGCTCTTAGTATAGACGGGTATCTCATCAGTTGTTTTAATCGCGTGTTTTTTTTGATTAGTAAAAGTTAGTTTCTCTCCTTCTATATAAAATACGTCCGCGTACTGAGCGCAAAGATTTTCTAAATTAGCGCGTTCCTCCGCGTTGAGGTGACTTGTTCGTAGACGAGAGAGAACGTCCGTAGCCCTCGTAGACAAATCCGTAGCGCGCGAGTGACGTAATGAGGTGTTCGTCATATGTGACAGCCAATTAGGTACGTCGCGATTCGTAGCACTGTCGAAGTCCGTAGCACAGCGCTCGGTGCTTGTGCCCTCGATATTGTATAGCTCCGCGGTGATCTGACGATCGATCGAGAAAATAATATCGTTTTTGCTGGGATTAAAAACTTCTACGTAACCACGGGTATTTTTAACAGTTGTTAGACATTCACTAATAATACAATTTGATAAGACTTGTTCCGGGATAAATACTTCGCCATCACACGAATTAATTGGTAACCTAACTAATTTAGAAGAATCGGCCGGGATTATATCCTCATATAAGTTTACATTTCGGGAATTAAAAACGTGTATTGGATTTTTCGCATGTTGGGTTGAAAGGGTTTTATTCTTAAAATCGATAGAGGACTCCCACTTATTTAACAAATCTGAACCTATTAACCCATCGAAATAATCGTGGAATTTATATACGTAAAGTGTAATATCATCAACGTCGCAAATTTCCGGGAAACAAGGTAACGTGATCGAATGGTCGCATCTACTTACCGCGTGAACATTAACTACTTCAAAAGGTTCGTAATTTAAAGGTATATGGGAAAAATAATTATCGACCGCTTCCGGGCTTATAAAAGACTGATTTGCACCAGTATCGATAAGTAACTTTAGGGGTGGATCTGCAATTTTAATAAACGGTAGCTGTCTCTGTGTCTGTAAGTTAAGTTCTATTTTGGTTTGTCGGACCGGCTCGCTTTCCGAAAAACCTCAGGTTGACTGGAAGAAACGTCTTCCACCAACGATTCGTCTACATTTTCCGCGTTAGTTAAATTTTCGGGATAGTCGCTGTAATAAAAATCACAATTAGAATTATAATAATTATCAGAACACTCGCCGTTCTCATAATAACACTCAGGGTCGTCGCGATAGTAATCCGAGTAGTTCTCGCAGTAAGGACCGTATTCATAGTCATGACACAAATTATAATTCATTTCACGTGTTTTAAAATAGTTGCTCGGCGGCGGATTGCCGAATTTTCGCCAATCATGCCCGCTGGGTGGTAAATGTTTAGGAACAAAATGACTCACTCCACTCATTGGTTTAGGTGCTTGAGACTGAGAGTTAGAAGGAAATGAATTATTATTTCTGTAAGGCATTTTAAACGCATTATTTTGTGGATTATAACTCGGTGGTAAAGCTCTGAACATCTGTTGTGTTCTAGTTGGTCCACGTTGCATTTGGGGTTGAACTGGGAAAGGTCTCCAGTGCTGAGGGTGCTGGGGCATTTGGACAGGGTTTGGTCGGGAAGGACCGGGCATTTGCATGTTAAAAGTGAAAGGTTTATTAGGCGGCATGTAAATGGGTGGATGATATAATGGTTTAGGTGGGGGTTGGTGCACTAACATGCTAGGGGTTTTCTTATCAGACGTATGATCGTTATTACGCTGCTGCAGATATAATATGTTCATTTCTTCTTGAACAAATTCTAATGCCTGCTCTATGGATCCGGGGCGCATACATCTTATACGCGATCCCAATGGCTCTTTTAGTCCGCGCAAATAAGATTGTAACGTTAATTTTTTGTATAGTTGACGTTTGGCCTCAATTGTCGTATTAACGTCATCATGTAAAGTTACATACGTCATAATTGTGCTGAAAAGGGTCTGACAGCGTTCATAGAACTCTTGTGGAGTGCTATGGCCTTGACTTTGTAAAGCTAAGTCATTATACAGTGCCGTTTCGTCGCGTTGATCGGCAAAGTTATTTATTAAAGAATTTTTTATACCTTGCCAATCACTAGGGATGCCGTTCGAATTAATAAGACGGGCGGCAGGCCCTGTGATTTTATTTAAAATGCCATTTAATAAGGCCTGATTTTCAAAGTCATGTCCAGGTTCAGTTCTTACATGTCTAATTACTAATTGATCGCAAAGCCGAATAAAACGGGTAAGAATATTCGGATTCCCGTCGAATTCCGGGAGTAACCTAAGCGATTTAAAGATATCGTCTATGCTTTCCGACATTTTTAAATTAAGGGATGAGGGATAGCTCTCTACCATTTCCGTCACAGAATTGCCAGAATCTAAATTTCTATATTCGTCTACCCTAGTATGTCTATATAACTTATAGGTAGTAGGGGGAGCGGCCCCTGATTGCCTTGGGTGAAAAATTTTGGAAAGGAAAAATTACACAGGATAGAAAAAGGATTACACACTAGGAAAAGCAACACATGAACGATTCAAGTGTACTTACAGTTTCATCTTCTTGGTACCTCCGCAATATCGAAGTCTGGATACGCTGCAACCCGACGTAGGTTCAGGATATTCGGGACGCGACTAGATAGCCACCGGACGGCTCGATACGGATATCTTCTCGATGAAGCGCGAACCGACCGCGAATATCCTACCGACTGCGCCAATTACGAACGGGCGCAGCGGAGGTCTCAAAAAAAAACCAAAATTTTATAAACTAATTTATTTAAAAGAAATTACAATTTAAATTATTTCTAAAAGCCGCGACAATGTTCGATGCTAGAACCAAAGTGAAGCGGGGAAAGTTGCAACGAAGGTTCGCGATGTCCGGGCCTCACGTTGCGCAGAGTCAGCGCCTCGTGCAGCGATTGACGCAATTCCTATATTTTGTTAAAACGAGGTTGGGTGCTGCATCAGCGATCCTCATGTGGCGCGATGGCATAACATGTGTGTACTTTGTATTATGGTCTTTTGTGTTAATAAAATGTTTATCTCTCTCTCTCTCTCTTTCTCAAAATGAACATGTCAACTTTAATAAAAAGAAAACTCAAGCAAAACGTTCTTATGCCATAATGTTTTCTAATAGATGATAGTAGGCCCGCTGGGCGTGAAATGACAGTTATATGATGTATCGAATGTTACGGTTGAGGTACCATTTTCTTACCATTTTTGCGACATATAAATCAATCTATATTTTCTAAAAACAACCAAAATTTCACATATACGTAAGCTGTTCTAAAAATAGGGAAATGAAAAAGTTAGAATACAAAAAAAAATTTCAGCTTTTAAAATATCCCCCTCTGATCCCAATGCATTTATGCATTCGGGTCAACCAGCTTTCAAAATATTTAAAAAAATAGCCGCCGAATTTCTTCGACGGCCTCGTCTGCAGTGCTCAATTTTCGCCTACGAAGCATTTTTTTACCGTGGGAAAAAAAACGCATGAAGCTAAATCAGGGATGTACGGAACGGATGCGGTAACATTGATACCCCCGAAGTTGTCAAATAGTTCATGGTTTTAGCAGCTTATCTTGGTGAAAAATAATGCCACGGACGCCGCTCCTTGGGCGCTCGCTATCCAACTCCCCTAAAGCTTGAGGCAGACAAACTTCGTTATACCATTCACTAGTAAGTAACTGTTCGACGGTCTTCTAGCGGAGTTACTGCTACTGGTCCACTGTGTCGAAAAAAACCGCTATCATTTTTTTATTAACGCTCCGACCGCGAACAACTTTTGTGGGCAAATCGTCCTCTTTAAACACCCATTGCGTGGATTGCTGCTTCGTGAGAGGATCGTAGCTATAAATCCATGATTCGTTAGTTATATGAATGTAGGATACGTTTTGAGAAGTTCATCCTTCGAACTTTTCTAACATAAATTTGCACCAATCAACACGACGGCATTTTTGCTCATCGGTGAGAGAATGAGGTATCCATCAAAGGTTTTCATGCAGGATGGTTGAAATTGCCTGTGATCCAATGTTTAGTTTAGCCTGTATCTCTCGATGTGTAATATGTCTATTCTCTCGCAATAGCCACTCTACCCTGATGACGTTTTTATGAGTTACTGCAGTTGGTGGTCGGCCCGGTCTATGGGGTCATCGTCTAAATTCACGAAACCAATAAGTATTTTTTGCTAACGCAGAAGCAGACTCACCAAAAGCAGCTTGTAAATTTTCTTGAGATTCCTTGAAAGTAAACCCTCGTTTATAATCATAGAAAATCATAGCACGAAATGCTTCCCGCGAGACGTCCATTGTTGCAAACAAATGAAGAGTGACAGATAATATTTAAACATGTATTCATTCTGTGGCTATCAATTTTCGGAACAACGTCGTACCTAGGCTGTTAATAAATACAACCTCTTCTACAACACCGTCTACCTCACCGTCACCTCTCGACCGGAGAACCTCTTTTATCGAAGTCGGCAAAAAATTACACCGATTCTGTTTTGCGCTCCAAAGCCTAGATAATATTATATCTATACTAATATTATAAAGAGGAAAGATTTAATTGTTTGTTTGTTTGTAACGAATAAACTCTAAAAATTACTAAACGGTTTTGAATGAAATTTGATACACAGATAGTAGATAGCCTGGTTATGAACACAGGATACTTTTTGTTCCGGTATTCCCACGGGAACGAAAACCACGCGTGTGAAACCGCGAGCGGCTGCTAGTCTAATAGTCGTAAACTTATTATCAATTACCACAATTCACACTAAGAGGGAAACCTTAAACTTCCTCCAAAACAGTTTTCCGGAAAACCTTATTGCTTATCGCGATTTTGTGGTTTTTGAGCCCAAAATAAAATGACATCGCATTGTCATACCCACTTCAAGTTACATAAAAGGGAATACTTATTGTACTTATTTCGAGATACCGTTATAAGACTGATAAGTCACTCCTGTGGCATTGTGTTATTTCGAAGTGCTATGGGGTTGATTCGGGACGGTTTGAATATATTAAATGTATAAAATAAATAAATAAATAAATATTTCCATACAATCACACCAATTATCTAGCCCACGTTAAGTATCATGAAGAACTTGTGTTATGGATACTAGATAACGGATAAACATACTTATATACTTTTTTTTTGTAAATACATACATAATATACATATTAAACATCCAGACCAAGACAAATAGACATGTTCATGCACACAAATATTTGTCTTGTCCGGGGATCGAACCCGGGACCTCTGGCGCAGAAGGTGGGGTTAGTACCCCTGCGCCAAACAGGTCGTCAACTAAATCTTTAACTTAAAAATCTTTAATCTTTAAATGAATAACTAAATCTTTTTTTCTTTGTAAATAAAATCAACTTTTTTGATGTTGAAATTATTTTTTAGGAATACTTATTTGTTGATGATGCACCTCCATGTATTTTACCTATTGTGCTATTATTTAAAATTTCGATTATATAAATCAAGTTGGTGTCATAATCAATAGCAAAGCTATTTATAAATTAAATATCTGAACATTTTATTTCTTTAAAGTCAAAGTCAAAGATTTTTATTCAAATAGACTAAGTAATAGATAAGTGCTTTCGAATAGTTCAATTTTTTCCCTACCAGCCATTCAGGACATCTTTTAACTGATAAGAAGAAGGGCCGCAAGAAACTTATCAGCTTTAACAGAAACAACATCTCACAATCTGGAAATATATTGAATATAAGAGGAAAAATTTCTCATACTCAGTTATATGAATATTTTTCTTTTAAGTAGTGTTTGGTAACAGTAGCAGTATGGTGAATGTCTGTGACAATAGTAGTTACCGTCAGCTTTACTTCCACTAGTTGTCAAGTAAGCAGAGATTGTTAACAATGCCAAATCGTAATATATTGTGACGTTGCTCACTGTAAGAACCCTGTACAATTTAGTAGTGATAATTAGTGTACAGAAATGAAAAGCCAAATTAACACCAAATTTACTAAGTCACTTCAGTGTTTTAAACTATGTACGCTGAGTAAAATACTTATCAACTAATTTATGGAACAAAGTTAATTCCCCGGTTAATTAGCGATTTATGAATTCCTCCTTCGGCATTTCTTGAAACTTGATCGCACGTCAGGATGACGTTTGGTCGTTACAATTTTGTCGTCAATTTATTTCAAATATTACCATAAAGATTTATTGGATAACACTTGTACAGTATATGCTAAAGAATCCTATTAACACGTTAAAAACAAAACACTATACTAAAGCTATGATTTTACTTATAATTTTTATACAGCTGATACTATTTGACAAGTTAACCGGCTGGGGTTGCCAGACCAAAAATAGCAAAGTTTCTAATTATACCTAAACATAACAACACAAAGGTAAAACCTTCAGGGTCTTTTTAAATATAAGATTTCTTTCAAAAGGTTATCTAATAAATTATTTTATAACGTCATTATTCAAGAGAACAAGTCATAAATTGGGATCTGTAGCCAGTGAAAAACGCCATAAAAACGTCTTGAGTTCTAAGGTAAATCCATGTAATTTCCGACGGATCGAGGCGTACTCAAGAGCTACGGTTAATTCACAGCGAAGGATATAAACCAAATGAAGATAATCACATTATAATAGAACCGAGATTTTTCGTTCTGAATTTGGAACGTGTTCTTTTTCCTTCGGCGAAATTGTGTTGATGGTTTTTACGTTAGACGTTTTAGGGTTATCTCAATGATGTTTAATATTAAATATTTTACCTTCATAGTAATTTGCGTAAAATCTGTGACGCAGACTGCACACATTGACAATTGACTAGTAGGACAAAAATAAGACCAGAAAAGGCATGGAAATGAAAGAGATAGCAAATTGAATCGGCAAATTCACTGAACTGGCAAATTGTCCTATCTTATTTTTGACAACTTTTCAGGAAGAAGAAAAAACGTGATTATTAATACATTCGCAATATTTTTTATAAAATAAAAAAAAACAGTTGACTAAAGTCAACTACTATAATTTATTTATTAGAAAATGAACCCAAAATTCTTCTGTCTGAACAATTTTATTTAGATAATCGAGATCGTCGAGGGCAAAACGCCGAGGGCATGGCATATAAGTGAAATAGAAATAGAATTAGAAATTATTTATTTGCTCAATACAGTGTGATTCATTGAGATGGATGACAATGTGTGTTTACTGTGGTCTACTGTCGTCGTCTCAGCCACATGACACCCACTGCTGGGTATAGGCCTCCCCCAAGGATCTCCACAACGATCGGTCCTGCGCAGTCCGCATCCAGCGGCTTCCCGCGACACATTCACCAGATCGTCGGTCCACTTTGTCGGGGGCCTACCCACGGAGCGTCGTCCTGTGCGCGGTCGCCATTCCAGAGCCTTTCCGCCCCAACGGCCATCGGTTCTTCTCGCTATGTGTCCCGCCCACAGCCACTTCAGCTGAGCAATCCTTCGAGCGATGTCAGTTACTTTAGTTCTCCTACGGATCTCTTCCTTTCTGATTCGATCACGTGGGGAAACGCCGAGCATAGCCCTTTCCATTGCACGCTGGGTGACCTTGAGCTTTCTTATCAGACCAATAGTTAGCGACCACGTTTCACTACCGTAAGTCATCACACTGGTCATAGACTGTCGTCTTGAGACAAGATTTTACGGAGCTTCCCGGATGCTGCCGTTGGGGCGGAAAGGTTCTGGAATGGCGACCGCGCACAGGATGACGCTAAGTGGGTAGGCCTTCGACAAGGTGGACCGACGATCTGGTGAAGCTCGCGGGAAGCCGCTGGATGCGGACTGCGCAGGACCGATCGTTGTGGAGATCCTTGGGGGAGGCCTATACCCAGCAGTGGGTGTCATGTGGCTGAGATGGACAAATTTCACTATCTGTTTAAGTAATAAGAAAAGTATCTTCTATATATGTATAAGGCCCGTGTTATCCATTCTAATGTTCCCTCCAGCGCCGTGAGTATAACACCTACAGCTTTCACTAAAGCTTCAAAAAACACAAAAAAAATGTAGACGGCCGGAAAAATATATATATTTTTTATTGTTTTTAACAAGGTCAAAGGTCAGAAAAACTTGAAAACTAGTCAAAAGTATAAAAGATATGAAAAAAAAACATTACAAAATCAACATAAACTTTGTTTTACTTAAAAATTATAGAAACGTAATATTTCAGTCTTGAAATGGTAAATTATCATAAAAATGATGACAGTCTTTAGGTATCACAGATAAGCTCTTACAGATGTAACCACGTGGTTTTAATGATTCGACATCGTGCTCTAAATAATAGTGGATACGATTGTACGGGATCAAATCATTTCGGTCTTTGTGGTAAATCAATTAAATCTTCAGAAAAAAAACAAGTTTTATTTTGATTATTCCCGAGGGACTATAGCTTATTACTTTTATGTCGGTTACTGTTGAATAATTTTTCACCCGTCCAGGTCTGATAGTCTTATACCGTAAAGGTGTTGCATAGTCTCGGAAAAAGTTGTAGGTAAGTGCTATTGCTTCATATCCTGGAGATGGTTTTTCATGTGCTTCTCTAGTAGTAGAGACGTAGTCACTGGGTAGCTTGATTTCCTTATTTTTTAGTTTTCTTTCGATATACGCATGGACAGTGTCTACTTCCATTTGGGTATGACCAACTTCAAGATATTTCTGGTATAACAAAACTCCGTGAAGCATACCACAATTTAGCAGCGCATTTGCCATTACATTATTCCTGTTTTGAGCTGTGCATTCGTCGGAAAATATTATTACAGGCTTTTTTTCTGCAGATAAACATTTCTTCTCCAGATAATCAATTTAACATGAAACAAAAGTTGATGCTACTAACTGATTACTTCACTAAACTTCTTGCGACTGAAACTTGGTTGCCTGGTTTATTGCATTTAGCTAAATAAAGTTTGTATACATCTTTAATAGTCTGAAAAACTGGTTCTAGGTACAGCTTGGATGAATTTTGTCTATTGTAATGTGAAGGCATTTTTGGGAAACTATCAAAAAAGTTAGTCAATAATTGTAGCTGTGACCTCACCAGGTATTTTTGTTTTTCAATGTTACTGGTATTCCATGCGAGCCATCTTTCACCCATGACTGGACCATCCTGTAGCCTATCCCCAAAGTATTTAGGAACATGTCTCTACAAACTTGATAAGTTTCTTGCCCATTATTCAAATGATATATTAACGTAAAATTGCGCCATGGGTCACAATCGGTGGTGTTGGTTTTTTTAGCAAACTTAGTCACATATCCACAAACAAACGCTCTCCCCAAGTTAGGCCCCAAAATCGTTAGTAGATTACTTCTCTCTGTTTCTCGGTTAAAAATCGGCAATTACGTTTCTTTGAGTTAGCACAGGCAGTACTCCCGCAAGTTGGTTTCATTTTTCGTTCTTCTCTTGGTACATCCTGAATAACCGTAGTCCCAGCCTTTCTGAATCCGACGTACTCCTTTCCGGCCATACATATTTTTTTATTAATGTTCCTCTTCCATTGTGTAGGATCAGCCTTCTTTCATCTTTTTCTTCATTCGTTCATTATTATGATTATTTGGATCTGTAACATTAACCGTTTCGTTTTCTATGAAAATTGAGCAAGGTGTTAAAGATTCATGTGTATTTTCTGGCGTGGTTGGCATGAGGTTGTCATTTACTGTAATATAATTGTTTTCCGGAACGACGCTGTTATGATTCAACGTAAAGACTTTTAAAAGTAATGTTGTGATTTTTCAAGTCATTATAGATGTTTATTGCAAAGTGCGAGCCCGAGTTAAGAGATCTCATTTAATTAGGTTTTTTAATAAATACTCATTTACATTTAGTAGTTTGTTTCATTACAACAACCTTTTCATATCGATATGCATGAGGCGTAACTCTCATAATATAAGCGGTACAGAAACAGATCGTCTTGACGGAAAAGAGGCGTCACAAAAAGGCGTATATTTTTTCCCGGATTTTCCTTGGCAAACACAGCACTGTAAAATGCAACTATATTAACTTAGTGCCCATGTTTCCATAGTGTACCCTTATATGTAATGTTTATCATTATAATAGTTTTTCTTTGAAATACGGTTAAAATAAAAGCGCCATTCGGAAAAAAAACGGTTTTTTTGCTCTCCTGTACAGTTTTAAGAAATGAGGTTCGCCCCTTTGCGGCGTTGGCGTCGAATTATTTGGATCTGTACAATTATATTAATTTTCTGTCAAAACGAATGAAAACTCCGAGAATTCCTGGATATTTGCAGGCGTGGTTGGGTCTTGAGAATCATCTTCTTTTTTCTCCAAATTAAATTAATGTTGATTTAAATTTTCGGAGCTTGTGTGTTGACCTAACTCCATTGTATTGGTAAAACTTCTTGTTCTGGAGAGAGCACACATCGTGGATTTAAATATTTTGGTTAACGATGAATTTCTTCATTATCAACTGAAATTAAAGTAACATCTTCAGTATAACAAGCACGGAGATGCTTATAGAGGAATATAGAGGAATATATATACAGTGTAAGAGGACTAATAGAAAAGAAAACACTATAAGAGGAAGAGTTTCTTGTGCCTAGGGAATAGTTCTCAGATATTCAGACGAAAATAGGTCTTTAGTGTTCTGAAAATAAATAAAAGAATATCACTAAATATGTAAATATTAAAGTAAATACCTGAAAATGACTGATACTTTTAATACTTTTTACCCTGACGGGATCCTGTCAGGTTGACATGAGACTAGTTGCTTTTTTCTAGTATATTTTCTTGTTTAATATTTATGCAAAATTAAAAAGTTATTATTAAGTAATACCTATTGAATATTAGTTTACCTCTTTAGATGTACTTGGCAAATCTTTTGTTTGTGCCATTCGATTTGCAACCTAAAAAAAATTAAATAATGGGTTTAATTAAAATCTTCTTCTTCTTATCGAGTGAGGATTAGTGGCCACCTCTGGTGTCAGAGTTTATCAAGCCGCCTATAAGGCCTCTGATTTGGCTTAACGCCTGTAATCAAATGACAACAGCCGGGACCGAGACGGTTTAACGTGCCCTCCGAAGCACGGAAGCGCTCAGTTATAATGCCACTTTACGGTCACCTATCCGACACCTGACCGGGCCGAACTTTGCTTAACGAACGTGATCGAATACGATCAGTTTGTCAAGCGCAATAAGTACTGGGTCAAACGAAACCAAATTTTTATGGGACCAATTGGCAACTATTCTGCATCGAACAAAAAAAGAATCATGGAAATCGGTTCAGAAATCTCGGCATAATCGGTGTACATACATTAAAAAAAAAAAAAAAAAAATATACCAACCGAATTGAGAACCTCCTTTTTTTAAGTCGGTTAATAATAGTTAATGATTTTTCATAACTCTGATTAATGTAGTAAAATGCTCATCATCATCCTAGCGTTCCGGTTATGCCTGGAGGCCCGGGGTCCATTATGATACCAGATTTAGCGACTCTGGTTATTATATTAAAGCGACTGCCATCTGACCCTCGTAAGAAAGGGAACCAGAAAATTTGGATAGTGGTCAAAATTAACTGAATGTGCAGGTTTCCTAACAATAAATACTCACATAGATTCCTAAAAATCCAGAGGTGCGTGACAAGTATTCGAACCGACGACTTCACGGATGTGAGGCTACAAAATTACCACTAAACTATCACGGCTGTTAGTAATATCCTGTGTAATATGAAACAAACCTGATCATTTTCTTTATTCTCAGCGTTATGTACTGCTTGCACTAAACGTCTACCTCTAGACAAGTTACGGTCCTGTAATGAAAAATACTATGTTTTAAATAAAAAAACACCGAAAAAAATAATGGTTTTTAACATAAAATTTACCAAAAATATTCATTAATTAAGTTGTAAGGCCTAAAAACAAAAAGTACTATCTAGCTTAGTTTTCAAAATCGACACCATCTAACGTGTAATTCATATTGTCCTATCTTAAGTGTTTAAATTATTTACGTCTAAATATTGATAATTAAGAGGAGCCCGTGGCGCAGTGGTTCGCGCGCTCGGCCTGCGATTGTTGAGGTTAGGCAACTTTCGCAATGGTAGGTCACGGGATGGGTGACCAAAAATTTATTATGTCGAGCTTCTCCGTGCTTCGGAAGGCACGTTAAGCCGTTGGTCCCGGCTGCATTTGCAGTCGTTAAAACCCACCAATCCGCATTGGGCCGCGTGGTGAGTCATGGCCCGTTCTCCTTATCCATCCATAAGGAAGGCCAGTGCCCCAGCAGTGGGGAAATTAAAAAAGGCTGATGACAACACCAATTATGTGTAGAAATAACATAAAACACAGTACACTACTAAATATTGGGCAGTAGCACAAAATGCCATTAAAAAGTGATTTAGCTTAAAATTAAAGATATGACATATTGCCGGTTCATAGTCGAATGTTACCTTCATAGTAATTTGCGTAAAATCTGTGACACAGACTGCACACATTGACAATTGACAAGTAGGACAAAAAAAAACAGAAAAAGCATGGAAATGTAAGAGATAGCAAATTGAATCAGTCCCCATAATAGGGTATCTCAATGTTTCACAATGCGAGCTCGTATGACATATTTGCTTCAAGTACCCACTTTTAATATCTTTGGGTTATCTTAAAATTATTTATTCTTGATGCATGCAGAATGTTTCTTTTTTTCATGTAATGAATTTAAGAGTAAACAACATGTCTTAATTGCTTTGGAAGCTTGTTTCCTTTGGGAACTACGGAGTTGTATTTTCTTGTTTTTTTTTTTATGTTATTCAATTAATGTCATTGTGTTTGTTATGTAATGGCATGCTAGCGGCCGCCCGCGGTTTCAGCTGGGTGGTTCTCGTTCCATAGGGAATATCGAGATAAATTGAAGTCTTTTTGTTAGTCCCCTACGTGAAGTCCCTACACACCAAATTTCATCCAAATCCGTTCAGTAGTTTTTGCGTGAAAGAGGAACAAACAAACAAATTGACATACTTTCGTTTCCTACTTCCTACTTATATTATAAATGTGAAAGTTTGGATGTTTGGATGTTTAGATGTTTGGGTGTTTGTTACCCATTCACGCAAAAATAGCTGAATGGATTGTGATGAAATTTTGGGCGCAGATACTTGAAAGCCTGGAGAGGAACATAGGATACTTTTTATCCCGATATTCCCGCGAGAACAGGAACCATGCGGGTGAAACCGCGGGCAGTCGCTAGTTTATAATATTATCAGGATACATAATAGAATTAGGTAGGTATAATATTGATATACATTAGGTAAGTTGTTTTCATCCCCGTTGGTTGATGTAAATATCCACAACAATTACCTCATCAACTAATTACTCATGATTTATAAAATCAAGCAAATATTATTTTTTAACCGACTTCAAAAAAGGAGGAGGTTCTCAATTCGGTTGGTATAATTTTTTTTTTTAATTTTTTTTTATGTATGTACACCGATTACGCCGAGATTTCTCAACCGATTTCCATGATTCTTTTTTTGTTCGACGCAGAATAGTTGCCAATTGGTCCCATAAAAATTTGGTTTCGTTTGACGCAGTACTTTTTATGTTATGAGCATTTTTATATATTTCATTTCATTGTTGACTTGGACGATGTAGATTTACGATAATTTTGTTTATAATGTACATGAAACCTTATCTAATCTAGAAAAACCCTGCTGTAGCTTACAAAACAGCCTATTACAGACACTAAAAAGTAAAAAAAAAACTGCGTTAAAAAAAAACCGACTTCAAAAACTAAAAAGCAAAAAATAAGCCTTTGGAGTCGGTGCCAGCCAAGGCAAGAAAAATAAAAGAATAGGAGCTTAAAGTAGAATGTCTTGACTGCCACCGACTCCAAAGGCTTATTTTTTGCTTTTTAGTTTTTGAAGTCGGTTTTTTTTAAAGCAGTTTTTTATGAAATCCTAGTCGACATCCACATGCAAAAGCCTGCAAGTGGCAAACATTCTTTTATTAAAAAGCTTATAAACCTTCCGCAAATTCTTTTCCAAGTATTCGACCAATAAAATGTAAATGAAATTCTCGCTAAAGTCACGTTATGTTTAGTTTGGACGCGGTCGCTCTTATCAATTGGGTCCCTCAGGACGTGACTCGGCGGCGCTGGCGGCCAGAATTGGGTCAGCTCTTAACCAACATTAGGTGACTGCTCTCGATTATATCGATGACTTGGGGTCGCAAGCAGGGTCGAAGGTTCGATTCCTGCTAATTTTTAAAGTCAATGATATTCTCATGTTTCTGATCTTTAAAAAAATGCATACCATATAAAACAGGGGTTAAAAAGATCTTGTTATCTAATCCGACAGTTTAGCTAATACCACAGACTACAATAAATTCTGTTCTGTGCTAAACTAACCTAACCTATATACACTTTTAAACTTTCTCGTTGCATTATAAATATTGAAAATTTAAACGGGTATTAAACGCGTAGAAACGTGATAGGTATTTCACCTACCTAATTTTGGGCTGACTTAGCCCGTGACCACGGCCGATGTAACTTGGCCGAAACGTCGGGAAAATTAGGTAGGTGAAATACCTATCACGTTTCTACGCGTTTAATACCCGTTTCAATTTTCAATAACCTAACCTACTACTAATTATATTAAGGTCCACCAAAAATGCACAAATAGCACCTACAATATTTTTTTTTATTTACATTTCTATATCGATTTCATACAAAAAGTTATTGTATTTGAGCATTAGATTCTGCCTATTACATACTATTGAGTAATTTTTGTTACACATTTTCATAGTAACGTTAAATAAGGCAAACATCTCGTAGCCTCTAAAGTTGTATCATAGTCTATGATACAAATTTTAGTATAATTGCAGAAACGTAAGACTCAGGATGGCAGATATTTGCTCGCAACAGACCTATGTTAAATAAAGAGATATTTTTTGCTATATTTCGCTGATAACTTGTCCCTTATGCTATGCAATTAAAATTCGAAAGAAAACCAGTAATCCAAACGGTAATTAAAATTTAACTCACATTGCAGCTCTTTTCAATGTTCAGGAACAAAAAGACGGTATCGTTTAAAAAATATTTAACACGTTAATTCTCCTCCAAGATTTTTACTGTGCTCACAACAGACTTGTGTTAAATACATAATAAGATTGTTCCTTATAAAGTAAAAATTGAAAGAAAACCGGTAATCCAAACTATAAATAAATTTTTTAAATAAGCTCAGTATCCAGGAATAAAAAGACGGAATCGTTTAAAAGATATTATTTAACACGTTAATTCTTCCCAAGATGTGATGAAAATAGACCCTGTGTTAAATACTTACATACTTAAAGAGTGTTCGTTTTAGTTCGCTAATAACTTTTACCTTATTCCATCCAGGTAAAAGAAAAAGAAACAGTAATCCAAATGGTAATTAAAATTTATCTCGCAGTGCAGCTCTTCGTAATGTCCAGGAACAAAAAGACGGAACCGTTTAAAAGATATTTAACACGTTAATTCTCCTCCAAGATGTGACGTCCCCTCTGTTTCAAGCGGTTACCTTAATCAACGCAGCCATAAATCCTCCCAAATATTTTCATTTAAATTTTGAGAGCCTTTATTAAGGATACCCGTACGAAGTATGTGAGCCTAATGAAAGGAATTCCTCGGGATCGTGACCGTGCTTGGTTGCGAAAAACTTTATCGTATGCAATATGTTTGTACTAGCTTCCGCCTTCGACTTTTTCCGCGTGGACATTCGGAAAATCTTAGGGGAACATTTGACAATTTATTAAATAAAAAACACATGATAAATAAAAATTGATTCAGTTTTCAGTTTCGTCGCTGTTGAGGCTGTCATCTGCGCTGTCATACATTATGAGAAAATATGACAGTAATGGCAGCGACAAAACTGGTTACTTGTAATAATACTTCATTGGTTGTTAGGTGATTTTAAGTTAGATTTGTATTCCATCGAAAGGTGACGTATAAGTTCTTAAAACAAAAGAAAACGATTACAATAATATAGTAGCTCTTATAGAAATTCATTTGACGTCAAACTAAAACCTCTTCAGTCTGTATGCCATGCCGGCAGAAAAAAACCGGCAGGCCCAGAATTCCACATTTCCTTTTGACATTTCAACCTCCTCCGTTGATTACGGCGATGTGAAGGATCCTCAGGTAGATCCCCCTCCGACTTTCGACAATAGGAGGAATGCTTTTAGTGTGATTATGTCGTTGAATCCTGCTTTCTGCTGCAAAGGTGCGTCCACAATGGTTGCCTTTTAACTATTGCTATTACAACTATCGTATCTAAGGCGTCTATCGTTTCATTGTTTCGAAGTACAGGATGACCCAATAAAGTGTTAGCATTTGTTAATTTAGTAATCTTTTTTTTGTAGTAATTTATATAATGACGTGTAATTTACCTTGGTTTTTAAGTTATATTTCATACACTTTGTGATGAAAATATAGCGTAAATGATCACCTTTACAACGGATAGTGTTGTAACCTTATTTTCAGCATTTTTAACCACTTTCCGAAGTGCTGCAGGCTCTATAGTGGCTATATCGCGTTGAATATTGATCTTTGGTTCTTCCACATTTCATCGTCGTCGTCGTCGTCTCAGCCACTAACAATCACTGCTGGGTATAGGTCTCCCCCAAAGTTTGCCATAATCGCTACGCTTGGCAGGCGGGTTGGCGATCGCAGTATGGCCAAATTTGAAGGCAACGCTGTTTCAGCACTCCTGAAACCGTTAAGTAGGTAGGTATATTGATTTAGCTTGATTCTATTCTATTTCGTGTGTTTCTATTAAATGCCTATGTGAACTTGCCCTTTTCGCGTTATTAGGAGTCATTCAGCTGAGCTGCAGCTTTATGTCCTGGCTAGCTAAAGCAGTTACTTATCACAGTAGTAAATCACACCAAGCCATGTCCATTAGGTATCTACGTGACCAACTTGCGTTTTGGCCACTGTTCTACAGGGTGAAAAAAATCTATGGGCCCTGGAGGGGATCTACTTTAAATCCTTTAGTTTGCTCATTTTACTGAAAGGATCGTCCGTCGTAGATTTTTGATAAACCACATAATATCTAAATACTATACCGTTAATGAAACTGGCTTAAATGAGAACTAATACATCATGTATTTTTATGATACCAATCGATAGTCTTAGATTTGAAGATCATTTAGCTTAAGTAATTTAGTGTCTTAAATTAAAGACAAAGTCTGGAAAGATAAAAGATTAATAATTGTCCACAGTATCATCCTAAATAGGTAGACAAATCATTGAATTGGATTGTGAAATCTCTTTTTGAGAACTATTGCAATATAGGTAGGTACTTAATGATATTTTTTAAGTCAATACTTTTTACCTTTAGTCTATTTTCGGGAAAATATTTTTTGAAAATGCAGCAAGGCTAGTAAGCTCTGAATGGTTAGCCGAATTAGCTTTGAACGATATCATTGTACATATAAATCACTGTTCTCCGATCATCGGTTCTGTAGTGGGGACGTAATTCGAGCGAGATGTAAATAAGCACTCGCTTGGACTTTTATTATCGTTAATTCAATGATCAATTAGTATTTCACAGTAAGTATTTTAGAATGTTTTATCTGACAGGGCCTCTCCTTTCTTAATTTGATATCATAAACAAAACCAGTCAGCAACGGCGGTGTAGCGGCCTGCTTGTAGTGCGAAAACATTATACGATCTCCACATTCTCCTCCTCCCGGGGGAAAAAATTTAAAGCAAAACAAAATCTACATACAATATTCATAAACACCTTACCTCAAGTTGGGCAATTTAAATACCATCTCCACAGTACCTGCCTACCGGGATTCTTTTTCAGCTGATACCTTTATTTATCGATAGCTCGGTTCGCCGAAAGAGATCTTAAAAATCATAAATGTATCACAGATACTTCGATTTGCCAATAAGGCTATTCGCTGAAAGTTCCACTGAGCGAATTACCCTTTTATCGATAGAAAAAACTTAGACAGCTTTTTAGCAATGTCCGCGTTGTAAAATATTGCATTTAGTAAAATGTAGGCGTTTTCTTATTAACTCTCTTAATTATAATAATAATAAAAATCAACAACAACTTTTTAAATGTTCTTTTAATAATATCATGTACCTACTTAAAATTAATTACAGGCATAAGAAAAACAACTTTTATGAACAAAGTGATTTTATCAGATGCATTTAGTCGTGCCATTAAAATAATAGTTATTTGTTATGCAAGGCTGGAAAGTTGGTTATTTAGCGGCGAGTTGCCTCTATTGAAATCTGAGCAAGTGAAGGGTTCTAGGATTGAATCCTGAGCGAAGCGAGGATTTCAAAGGTACAAGACGCTAAAAACTTTTCTGCCGAGCGCAACATACAATTTTTCACCTCACAACAGCGAGGAACATTTTATGGTTGTTTCCGCGGTCAACTTCCGGTAAAAAATTCTTTAAACATAAAGTTTAATCTAAATATACCTTATTCTCGTTGTTTTTATAATATAAAAAAACTAAAATAATAAAAAAGGGAGTATTATAGTTAATTCAAAGTTATTTAAAGTAGGAATATATTGTTACTTATTAATAAGAATAAAAACGATTCCGTAAATGTTGACACTGACATGAGGTACAAGACAAAGACAATTTAAAAATAAAGATTTATGTCACAGTCCGAAATCCAATTATAGGTTATGAAATCTCACCCACCCTAATTTAAAATTCTTATAACAAATAGTTTAATTTTATTGTTATTGTTTTTATGATTCAATGAACTAAAATAATATAATAAAGCCAAAACGGAATACTATAATTAATTTAAAGCTATTTAGGTTAAGAATCAAATATATTAAAAAAGTCAATAGTGCGATTCGGAACGCATTAGGTATGACATATTTTTAGGTATTCATTTAAAAAAGTACTTTGCCGCGCTAGGCCGCAAAAAGCGATTTTCTACGCCTAAACTGATTGACAAAACCTCCTTTTCAGAGAGATTGAAAAATTGTTTTTACCTCACAGGTAAAAACAAATTTTCAATGAAGTTAGTATATATTTGGATATTTTTTATAAATGCCGCTTAAAATAGTTGCTTCTTGAGAAGGCTTAGAAACAGAGTTAAATTTTACTTTTTCAAATGTAATACGCATTACTTGGCACTTTATTTTCATTAAATTAATTTAAATACAATTCATTTGAGAATACAATTTTTCAAAACTAAAGATGTAACTAGATTCGATATAACTAACTATTGAATTAAAACACTACTTCTGTTAATAAAATTCACCTTGCAAACCAACGAGCTACGAAGCAATGTAGAAAAACACGCAGCAGCACAATTTCAATTGCATCGATTAAAACAACATGGAGTCTTAATAGCCTCCAGAAATCTGCCTGTTGCCGGCGCCGGTATTAATTAACTAAATAGCGAGAACGATTCGAATGCAATCTGCGCAAATAGTCGAATGGCGGCGAGTTATGGCGCCAAAGATACGGATCTAACATGGCGCGGGGTCGAGTGACCGCCGCCGACCGCCGACCCCTGTTTCGATCATGCTACGTGACGTCACTAGGGACGTAGTGATGGGCAAGTGAATATGCCGATATCGATATCTAAGGGGTTGTAAAGCTACCAAGAGTATATCTATAGGTAGGTACAGATAGACCTGTTCGCAACAAAATACCTTAAAATTAAAAAGGGAAAGTGTAAAACTTTTAGACACTATAGAAATGCTTGTTGCCGGTATTAATTAACTAAATAGCGAGAACGATTCGAATGTAATCTGCGCAAATAGTCCAATGGCGGCAAGATAAGGAGCCAATGATACGTATGATTGTTGTGTTCCAGCAGTTTGAGATAAGATAGCCAGTTCCTCAGTGATGAGAATTCCGGAAGAGGCTCGCTTCCATCTTCAGCCTTATATAAATACTTAACATTAGGTATGATGAAGCATATGAGTCTCCCCGTTGTTCATGAAAAAAACTAACATGACGCGAGGTCGAGTGACCGCCGACCGCCGACCCTTGTTTCGATCATGCTATGCGAATATGCCGATATCGATATTAAATTGACGCTTCGCTTGACCTTTGTTACGATCATGCTACGTGACGTCACTGGGGACGTAGCGTTGAGGAGTGAATATGCCGACATCCATATTAAAGGGTTTTTAGGCTACTAAGAGTATTTTCATAGAGATCGACAGCTGTTCGCAATAAAATACCTAAAGAGTAAAAAGGAAAGTGTAATGTATTTTTAGATACTATAGAAATCTGCCTGTTGCCGGCGCGCCGGTATTAATTAACTAAATAGCGAGAACGATTCGAATACAAGCTGTGCAAGTAGACCCTTGTTTCGATCATACTACGTGACGTCACTGGGGACGTAGTGTTGGGAAAGTGAAGTCGATGTCGATATTTTGGGGGTCTTAAAGCTGTAGATTTTTAGAATCAGTGCCAGTCAAAGCATTTATCGTGCATTTTACGTTATTGCACTGCACTTCCTTTTACACAAAAGAAAGTGCAGTGCAATAACGTAGAATGCACACATGTACATACACGTGTGTCATTCTACGTTTAATAAAATATGAAAATTAAATTTTAAAAAAATGCTTTTTCATAATTTTACTTTTTACCATGTTATTTTAAGATTGGACATAATCATTATAAGTAATATCACAGAATTCTAAATACATAGTATGGTAATATTAAACATTAAACTTATGAAAGTATTACTTATTTATGTAGTAACTTCATTTATTTTTAAGGATTGTTTTCATCGATAATATTGTCTGCGAAAGAAAATGAGCACAGTCCTATTCGAATTGTATGGACACAGAAGTTTAAGCTTTTAGCATATTAAATTAGGTTAGTGCACACTCAAAACTAGGTACACAATTCTATTAGATAATGTACCAGAATTAGCCTACTATTAATTAATAACGAAGTTAGTAGTTTCTGTACGTACGCTTACTAAAGTACCTAACAAAATTGTACGAACTCCACTGCGTAAATGAAAATCTAAATAATACTTACTCAAAGTATTATGATTCTAATATTGTTTTCTTACCATTCATTCAAACTACAGTAGGCAGTAGTAAGTAGCTCATATTAATTGCAGCAACGGTTTGGTTACAAAAAATATATAAATAAAAAAAACTAATAAACCCGGCTGCTTAAAAGCAAGCCAACTGAAAAGATGGAAACTTGTATCTTGGAACTTGGATCTGGAAGATGGAAATCTTTTCAGTTGTTTTTTGAAGCAAGCGGGTTTTTTGTTTTTTTTTAAATTATATATCTTTTTATTTTTTTATTGGTAATGATATTTATCTCGCCAGGGCGACATGAGACTACTTGCTTTTTTCTAGTATATTTTCTTGTTTAATATTTATCACATAAAAATAGCATTGTAAAATGCAAAATTAAAAAGTTATAATGATAAGTATACCTTTTTGAAATCCTAAAGATCAATCTTTTAATTAAATACACCTTATGAAGTATGCTAAAAATATATTTTATTTTTCATTTCAAATAACAGCACCCCACAGCCGCCATGTTGGTTTTTTTAATTTTGATATACCCAGTGTCACTCTCACAGTAAATACGAATCTAACGACACCTCTCAGCCAAAAATACATGGAGCCGTTCAGACCGCAAAGCGTGCAAACAATAATACCTAAATACATACTCTCGAAAAACATAACCCTCCTTCTGGCGCAGTCGGGTAAAAAAGACACTAAGGCCCACTTGCGCTCATGTAACCTGGAGTCAATGCTACTTTTATATGCACTAACTATGGGTTAAAACTTTAACCTAGCTTGGCGCAAGTGGGCTTAAGTTACTTAAACGTAATTGATCTTCATACTTAAGACTATCGATTAATACCATAAACGTACCTACAGGTGTATTTTTCTCATTTAAGTTAGTTCCGTTCCCGGTACTGGTAAGTGATTTATCATAAACCATTGAATGCAGTTTAACTTATTTTTGAAAATAAAGGAATGTTTTCATTGAGTTCAATTTGCTCACATCAATATTAAGGATACTTTCCCTCCAGCTACTTTTTTTTTACACCTGTATAAATTATTAGCGATTTTTTTTACCGCAAAAAATAGATAAAAATAATAGTAAGTACTTAAATATTATCTAGGGCAGATATTTCGGTAATAAAAATTGTTAGTGTATTTCAAATCTACATTTAGGTATCATATTTTAACAAGCTATAAAAGCTATCTTGTCTTATGATTGTTTTTCAGATACTGCAAAAAGAACTTGTCTCCTACTGCCGCCTGAGAGCAGTTAGAAACAAATTATTATTCTTATTATCGTATGAGGATTAGTGGCCACCTCTGGTGTCAGAGTTTATCAAGCCGCCTAAAAGGCCTCTGACTTGGCTTAACGACTGTTATCATTTGACAACAGCCGGGACCGACGGTTAAACGTGCCCTCCGAAGCACGGAAGCGCTCCGTTGTAATGTCACTTTACGGTCATCCATGCGACACCTGACCGGACCAAACGTTGCTCAACAAACATGATCGATTACTATCAGTCTGTCAAGCGCGGCCACGAGCGCTTCAAAGAAACAATTTTTGTTTAACTATTAGAAAAGTTGTGTGTCGTATTTTCGTTCATTATAAACCGTACAAACAGAACATTCTTAGGCGAAATTGGTGTTTGTTCACTTGCCTCAACCAAGGTTATGTACACCACACACCTATGTTCCAAAACATTCCAGGGCCGTGTCTAGGCAATAAAGCTCCGTAATTACGGAATAACTCGTACCTGAGGGAATATTTATTTAATCACTTTGACGGGGAAATAATGGAGGGGCCTGTGCCTCGGCCTCCCATCAAAATTGTTCGACCAATCTATCGTGCGCCTCGATGAAACATCTCATGTGCCGGATTAAATAATTTCCGCACTGGCTTGAAGCATAGTACATAAATGTTTGGTGATGCAGTAACACAACTACAAATAGGCACTGCTGTCAACTCTTAGTCAAAGTCAAAGTCAAAGTCAATATCATTTATTCAGTCTAGGCTGTTACAAGCACTTATGAACGTCAAAGAAGCTACGCCATCGGTTCACAAACCCTACGGCGGGAGACCTTGTAACGAGAAGAACCGGCAAGAAACTCGTCAAGGGCTGTTTTTTTCTCCCTGTTTTATTTCATACAGAGTCGTCAAATTTAAAAGTGACCTTAACATATCAGTAAGGTCAATTTCCATCACAAAAGGAAAATACTAATTAAAATATTACATTTTATGGTTATTGTAAACGTAAACAATTTTTAACTGGCAAAGAAAGATTTGTCTATCATACATTACAACATTTCCCGCACCACAAGACTACTACACTGCAAGTTGTGAGGTACATACAGGTCAGTATCAATTTATTTTAGATAAAAATATTTAGGCTTTAAGCACAGCATTAAGATAAGTAGACTGAGGTAGACCCATTTCCGCTGGCGGCACCCGTTCACGAGCATGACGCATGAACCAGCCATCGCTTCGCTCAACCATATTTTAGGGAACGTAACGACCCGCCTCACACGACACCGCCGACGAAACGTTTGAGTGAGCATGACGTACTTCAGGTACTTATGTTAAGCTGTATAAATATAAAAAAAAATACAGTGGCAACAGCAAAAAAAGAAAGATAAAAGTGCCTTAATGTAAGACACAACACAACCTACAATGTCACTAGAAGACGCATCAGCTGGGTCACAATCTCAATCGTAATTAAAGTTAAAAAAATAAATAAAAAAAAGCTTTTATATATTTGGAATAATTGAAAACATTATTTACCCTTGTTTACTCTGATCAAGCAGTGCCACGCATCTCAACTCAAAACATCATAAATAACATAAAATCCAAACAACATATATCTCTACACATTTTAACACAAGCAAACATGAGCAGACCCATCCCGCTGGCACGAGCATGACGCATGAACCAGCCATCGCTTCGCTCATCGCTCATCGCTTAGACATGGAGACGTCACGTACGTATACCATATACCATTTAACCGCCTTTTGTGGTCTAGTGGTAACAACCACTGGTATCAGACCCAGGGGTCCCGGGTTCGATTCCCAGCGGGGTTACATATTGTATTCGGTTTGGTTGGTGGTAGGACTTGTTATTAGTCCGCCTGGCTAGCTAACACCATCTTATCTAAGCCTGAAGACATAACAACAATGTTTTCAGCATTGTTGTGTTCCGGCAGTTAGAGATAAGATAACCAGTTCCTCAGTGGCTGAGGATTCCGAGAGAGGCTCGCTTCCATCTTCAGCCTTATCAATACTTAACATCAGGTATGATGTCTCACCGTCGTTCATAAAAAAATGAGTTTAGTTGGTGACGTTTTTGCTACACGTAACCTTCGCAAGTAGGTCGTCGTCGTCACATGACACCCACTGCTGAGTATAGGCCCCAAGAATCTCCACAACGATCGGTTCTGCGCCGCCCGCATCCAGCGGCTTCCCGCTTCCCTTCGCAAGTAGGTAATATATTTTGTGAAATGGCTTTTTTATTTGTCGAATACAAATACAATTAAAAACAATTTCCTACTTAAATGTTTAAATAAGTCTTTTCCATGCGTTAATGTGTGGGATTGGCTTAGATTGAACGACTCACAATCGATTAATCTAAGCTAATCTAATTAATCGTTAGTATTTAGATTAAATTTGATATAAAACTTACATTGTAATGTTAGTAGATGATTCAGTGGGGCACGGAAGAAAAATGTATAATATTATAATTTTAAAGCAACCTATAAATTTTAACAATAACTGAGAATATTTAATGGGTGTTGATTATGTAACTTTGAAACTGATTTTTTGTAACTTTTTTTTTTAAACTTGTTTAACTTTTTTTTTTTAGAAAAAAGGTATTTTTAAGGAATACTTGTAATTGGCTTTACTAGATTACGATATAGACCTATTTAATTAAACAATTTGTAACGCTGTTGGTTTTCAAATAAAGAAAAAGAATATCCCTCGCACTTAGCCTCCACGTAGGCTTCGCAAGTTGACTGCACTGACTTCACTTCCGACAGTTAAGGAAAACTATCTAGGTAATATTGTGTTGTTTACATGGTTCAGGAATGTTTAGTAGTGAGTGATACCAGCTCCGGGAGTAGCACAAACACTAGACCAGACTTTATATAATTTGGAAACTGAGATACTGATTTGACCAAAATATGTACTGCGCTTGAAGGGTATGCCGATTACTGGCTAGTCTAAAGTCTGGACTACCTTTGACGTGCCATCAATGGTATTCTTCCGAAATTTTGCTATTCACATAGTAGCGCAGTATTGCCAGCATGATAATTGCGGCTAAATGTTTTGTTATTTATTTGTGACCCATGCAAAATGTTACGTTGTTGGGGTGTGGCTGTCACAGTCATCTGGTTAAATCAGCTATTTTATTGGAAGTTAATTAAAGCCGGTTAATTAAACGCCAGCATTCAGTTGAATGCCTAGGCCGATCGTTGGCTGAACTAGCATCACTTAACGTTCAACTAGTTGGCTTATTGTTAGTTAGCCATTTAAAGGTGGCCGACGTTAATTCAGCCACGTGATTCAAAAAACAATTTTTTTTTGCTACTGGGGCGCTGGTAGTTTCAAAACAAATATGGCGTCAGATAGCTTGCATCAGCTGGCAATTTTATGTGCTTTGTTTTCGTTTCAACATAATATAAAGTGTTTTATTAATATCAATACTGATAAAGTCAAAGTCAAAGTCAAAGATTTTTATTCAAATAGACTTATAGATAAGTGCTTTCGAATCGTCCAATTTTTTTTTTCCTACCAGCCATTCAGGACATCTTTTAACTGATAAGAAGAACGGCCGCAAGAAACTTATCAGCTTTAACAGAAGCAACAACATTTACAAAGGAACATGTCGTTGCCAAACACAAATCTACAATCTTGAAACATATTTAATATAAGAGGAAAATTTTCTTATACTCAGTTATTAGAATATTTTCCTTTTATACAATTACAATAGTCATGTTTTATGTTAGTATCACTTCCATGCATTTTGGTCTTTCAAATAATCTTCTACCTTGTAATAACCTTTGCTTAAGAGCGTTTTTTTAACATGTATTTTAAATTTATGCAAAGGCAGCTCAATCACTTGTTGTGGAACTTTATTAAAAAAGGCTATGCCTTTCCCCAAAAACGAGCGACTGCATTTTTCAAGTCGAAATCTTGGAACGGCAAGCTTATTCTTGTTTCTAGTATTAAAATTATGAACATCGCTATGCTTAATAAATAAATCGTGATGTTTCCTTACATAGGTATACTATATTATCATAAATGTATTGTCCCGCCAAAGTTAGTATATTAATCTCTTTAAACAATTCTTTAAGAGAATCTCTCTGTCGAAGGTTGTAATTGGCGCGCACAGCTCTTTTTTGAAGTATAAAAACATTTTCTATATTGGCTGCTAAGCCCCACAACAACAGGCCATAGGACATTACACTATGAAAATAACTAAAGTAAACTAGTCTTGCCGTTTCAATATCAGTTAGGAGCCTTATTTTCCTTATTGCGAAAGCCGCAGAACTAAGTCTACTCGACAAGGTTTCAATATGTGGATCCCATTGTAGTTTTGAATCTAATGTAATACCAAGAAATTTAGTACTCTCAACTAACTCTACTACATCCCCATTCAAATTGATGTGCATGTCGACCTGCCCTACATTAGGTAATGTGAATTTAACAAATTTCGTTTTGGTAGGGTTAAGAGACAAATTATTACTGTTGAACCAGTGTGCGACTTGAGAGAGAGCACTATTTACTTCGTCAGAACAATTGTTTCCTCTATCAATTTTAAAAATTAAAGATGTATCATCTGCAAATAGTACTGTCTCACATAAATTACTCGCGTAGTTAGGGAGATCGTTAATATATATTAAGAACAGCAGAGGGCCCAATATTGAACCTTGGGGCACGCCCATAATAATGGGGGCTCCAGTAGAAGCAGTATTATTTACAATTACTTTTTGATATCTATTGTGCAAGTATGACTGCAAAAGGCTAACTGATTTTTTAGAGACACCATAATGTTCTAGCTTCTTTAAAAGTGTAACGTGATCAACGCAATCGAAAGCTTTAGACAGGTCACAAAATATACCAATTACGTCTTGCTTGCCCTCCCAAGCCTCAAAAATATGTTTGAGGAGTGCTATTCCAGCATCTGTAGTATTTTTACCTTTAGAAAAGCCGAACTGATTATTATGAAGGATTTGATTTACTGTTAAATAGTCTAATAATTGAGAGTATATAAGTTTTTCAAAAATTTTACTAAGTGCCGGTAAGACTGATATCGGCCTAAAATTTGTGGGGTCACTTTTGTCACCTGATTTAAAAAGAGGAATAAGCTTACTATATTTCATTAAATCGGGAAAAGTACCTTCATCTATGCATTGATTAAAAATGAAAGCTAAATATGGAGCTATTATTTCAATTATAGATTCAATAACGCTGGTTGATATGCCCCATAAATCTTCAGTCTTTTTAATATTTATAGACTTGAAAGCTTTTAAAATGTCTTCACTATTAATATGCTTAAAATTGAAAACTTTATAACACTTATCAACACATGACTCTAAGAGGGCAGCAGCAACGTTTGGACAGGAATTTAAATTACTGGTAGTTTCTAAGGGTACCCGAGAGAAGAAATCTTCAAAAACACGGGCAACCTCAATAATATAATAAAAATGTGTGATGTGTGCCTGATATTACTCCGCCGGCTACAAATTTTCACGACGAGTTTGAGTCTATAATGACATCTCATTTAATAAGACGGCTAAATATGACGTTCAGCCAAGTCGTTAAACGTTTCATTCAACGACTTGGCTAGTTGTCCATTAGCCATTTCATTGAATGCCGGCGTTTAATAAACGGGATAGCCCTCCAATTGAACGGCTGATTTAACCAGTTAGCTGCGACATGGCTATGAGGAGTAAAAATATCAACATCACTAATAGACTACGCGTGATGTTGAAGAACGTTGTGTTCTGAAAATACCAAGTTTTCAGAACACAACTTTTTTTTTTTCTTAATTTAGTAACATTTTTTTTCTTTTCCAATTAACTGATAATACGTCTTGCTAACTTATGTAATGTTAAGGGAAACCTGTAATTAGCCTTACTATAGATCTAAGAACTATTAAGATAATGTTATAACGCTGTTGGTTTTTCTAATAAATAATAAAAAAAAAAGTTATTTTTTTCCTTATTTTGTAAATTCGAATGTGTGTTGGTTTGTCTTTCCTTCAGGCCTTAACTAAGCGACCAATTGACTTGATTTTTGGTATACAGTTAGTTGAAAGAACGGAGAACAACATAGGATACTCTTATCCCGATTTAAACCGCCTCTGTGGTCTAGTGGTACAACCACCGGTATCAGACCCAGGGGTCCCGGGTTCGATTCCCAGCGGGAGTACATATTGTATTCGGTTTGGTTGGTGGAAGGACTCGTTGTAAGTCCGCCTGGCTAGCTACCACCATCTTATCTAAATCTGACGCCATAACAACAATGTTTTCAGCATTGTTGTGTTCCGGCAGTTAGAGATAAGATAGCCAGTTCCTCAGTGATTGAGGATTCCGGTAGAGGCTCGCTTCCATCTTCAGCCTTATCAATACTTAACATCAGGTATGATGAAGGCTAAGAGTCTCTCCGTCGTTCATAAAAAAAAAAAAAGTCCCACGGGAACGGGAACCACGCGGGAGAAACCGCGGGTGGCCGCTAGTTTCTAAATAAAAGGAAATTAAAATTTTATTATATTATGTTTTGAGAATACCAAGTTTGTTTTCAATGATATAACGCATGAATTTATGGGCCCTGTCAACGTGCCTGTCATAAAATTCTGCACACGATACGCCACTGAAACCTGTTATTATCAAACATGGAGTTCCATCGCCATACATGAATTTAGTATGGACCACACTTAATCAATCCACGAAGGTAATCCTATAATGTTTTATACTTAATTGATATCACAGGATGTGCATATAAATAAAAATCAGTAAATAAAAGTTTTAGAGATTGGGATACCTATTTAAATGTAAAAAAAAACAAATTTAGCTACCTATATAAACTATAATATTGATGTTACTCTAATATTTGGCATTAGAAGTATCTACGTGAACTCTTTGGTACTCTGCCAGAGTTTTAAAGCGTGATAATTGAGATTCAAGAATTAAATTTTATTTGGGAAGCTTGCCGCAATATTGACAAAGTACGTGTTATTTTTTAAATAAAATTATGAGCAAGCTAGCTTCCCGTTTTCGTGGGAATATCGGATAAAAAATATCCTATGTTCCTAAGGCTTTCAAGTATCTATACTTATCCAAATTTCATCAAAACCTATTTAGCCGTTTTTGCATATTGTGTAACAAACATCCAAACTTTCACTTTTATTATATTAGTAGAGGAAGTAGGAAAAAAGTCAATTTGTTTGTTTATTCCTCTTTTACGCAAAAACTACTGAACGTAACGAAACGTACGAAAAGTAGTCTATGGTACTCTCCATCTTTTCAAATAACTCTATGCCAAAAATCAAGTCGATTGGTTGCGGCAAGGGCGTGAAGGAAGGACAAACAAACATACTTTATATTAAGATAAGATTATGAAAGTTAGGAAGGATACACATAGGTACAGATAATTCTACTTAGTATATGCTACATTTTATTGTGACTTGATACTTTTCTCACTTTGCACCAATAGTGACTGTCTGTAATAATGTCCTGTTCTTGGTACCAAATAAAAAAGTTTGCATTTGTATTTGTATTTAGTGTCAACTTCCTTTTATTTGACGACCTGTTTGGCGCAGGGGTACTAACCCCACCTCCTGTGCCAGAGGTCCCGGGTTCGATCCCCGGACAAGACAAATATTTGTGTGCATGAACATGTCTATTTGTGTTGGTCTGGGTGTTTAATATGTATATTAAGTATGTATTTACAAAAAAAAAGTATATTAGTATGTTTATCCGTTATCTAGTATCCTTAGCACAAGTTCTTCATGAAACTTAACGTAGGCTAGATAATTGGTGTGATTGTATGCAAATATTTATTTTTATTTTATTTATTTATTTATTCGGGAACGCTCTATTAAAGTAAAAATTTGAAAGTCTCCCATTGTTGCAATTTTATGTGTCCATTACTAATTCATTGCAGCTTCTACATCCTTAGGACACTTGAAATGCTAATCTATCAGACCATGTATTGATCAAGTAGATAGACATCAATGATCTTCTTGCCGCGCAATATTTAACGCTCATCCTTTATAAGAAGTACAAGTTGACAGCCGTTGTTAGGCAATCGGCCACGGATACAATTTACAAGAGTATGCATTATTCAGTACTCATTGTCTCCAACATCGGCAGTAATTTATATCTCGTCTCTTTTGACATATAATGCTTACTGATACCCTCGCTGAATAAGCATAGAGGCTTTTTAGAGCTACGTCCGAAGACTGAGTTCATAACTAATTCATTTCAAAGAGCCGATGTCGGAGATTGAACGTTGAACACAAAGGTAAATTTAATGAACTTCTGGCTGATTTTTTGTGGTTTTAACCTGAGAGTGGTGGTTCGTTATTGCTGAAATACCTGAGAGATGTATGGAGCCACATTTATTACCTGTATTGTTAGATGGCTTTCACTAAAATGACGCTAGTGTGGTCTTTAAAGGATCACCCACGTTAATAATAGTATTAAAATTTCTTCTTGACTGTAGGTGTCCAAAAAGTGTATCATTTCAATGCAATTCATTGACATGTTTATTCAACAAAATTGAGTTAGTAGTTAATTAGAATTTACTTTTACGAATGATTTCAAATTGTATGATGGGAAGAAATATAATTAAATTCTAAAGTATAATTTTATTTGAATAAGAAAAGTGCTTTTTGACTATTCACATGCATCCAAAGCTTAACACCCTTCACCACCCTTAACCACGCCTCTTGCCAGGTGCAGCAATGTAAGGAACACAAAAAACAAAATCCTAAAAACACCATAAAATCACTTTTATGATACTTAAAAATGCTCGCAGTTACCAGGCAGTTACCATATTTTCACTTAGTAAGGAGCTTGAGGTTTTGGATGATAATTGTAAACATTTCGTGATGCAGAAATTTAATTAAATGTCCATTGTCATAAAGCAGATGTGGCAACTGTGATGGCGCCTTGCCATTGTTTATCCCGAATGGAAAGTTGCGTTGCTTAATGTGTACTATCACCATAAAAGGAAGGTGTATGTTGCTGTAACTTGGCGAGGAAAATTAAAGTGCTAAGTGCTTACTTGTAATTTTGTCGTGATATTTAACACCTTATTTTTTTGTAAAAATCTATGTTCAAGACTTCAACAAGGACTTACACTTATTACATGTCTCAAATATTGTAGTAAATTCTACAATACCGCCCGTAACTTTATCCGCGTGACAATTCGAACATTTGACTGGGGCAAAAACTGTCACATGTGTTAATCCAGTCTAAAATGTCTGTGTCCCTTTTCCAAATCTGTTCAGCCATTTTGCGATATATATGTAACAAATATTCACTTAGTACCTACTAGTAGGATTTGTTATTTTTTCCCCTTAAAAGGCGTTTGATATACACATTCTATCGTATGAAAAAACTATGTATGGGAAACAATTCAAATGTAATGACTATAAAAGACAAAATAGTTATAAAAAGAGTCATATTCATTCATTCATTTAATTGATGAATACGAAGTTGATATTATCAGAATTTAAAGAATGAATGATGATGTCAGAATTGGGTAGAATTTGGGTCACTTAACAGACTGCTGATAAGGCGTAGGCAATCACTACTTACACATACAAAAATTTTAAACACATAAGAAAAGCTGTCTATCTGTTTTTCAATATTTCACGCTTAAACTATTGTAGTTACTAAATTATGATGAATTTTCTATTGTGATTGATTAGTTTCCGGAAAGGTTTGGGCTATTGGTTGGGTTAGACGACCTGTCTGGCGTAGGGGTAAGTAGCTTGCTTCCTACGCAGAGGGTCCCGGGTTCGATCCCCAGACAAGACAAATATGTGTGTTATATGTGTAGGTATAACACAAGTTCTTATGAAACTTACCTTGGACTAGATAATTGGTGTGGTTGTATGAAATTTATTTACAAAAAAAAAAATGGTAACGTAAAAATATCCGTTTCAAGATCCAATTTTCAAAATTGTGTTTATGGCACTTTGTATGATAAAAAACCACATCTACTTATTTTTTAATATATTATTAATCTGGCTTTCAGTCGTAGGTGGTTGCTAATTATATTTATATTCAAATTTATTTCGATATAGAGTGTGCATTTATAGATTGACCATGAATTTAAATGTAACCTTCAAGTACTTACAATAAAACCAAATGAAACGTAAAATCTGAGCCGATTTTATGCTATATAATTAATATCAAATGAATAGAAAATTTTCCACTAGCTTCAAGATCATCTTTCGATACCCAATAACAGAGAAACATACCTACTGCACGTAAACGATTCAGAGAGCATATAATGCAAATCAAAATGCCGTTTTTTTATTTTTTTAGTTTTCGGTAGTGTCTATGCCTAAACTTAAAATATTACCCTCGTCTGACCCATCAGAGTAAAATGCCTAGTGGATTTATTCTAGTATATTTTCTAGTTTAAAATGTATCCACTTAAGTGTGGGGGTTGGAACGAAATTTCAAACCTAAATAACGGAAACATACGGCACGTGAACGACTCAGATTCATCATCATCATCAGCCTGTGGACGTCCACTGCTGACGTCCACATATGCCTCTCCTAGCTCACGCCTATTGTGGCGTTCATAGGAGGTTATTAGCCTACTGCTACCACGCTGGCCAGACGGGTTGGTAGAGGGTTTGTTTCAAACTTTCCTTCTCTCACACAGTTGATCAATGCGTCGAGCCTCTTAGTCGACTCTTATGGCATCCCAGGCATGTACGGGAGTGGTGGCACGTGTGTTCTTAGGCCGTCACCACACGGCACGGCACGACTCATATTCAGCGAGCATAAATCGCTAATCTAAATACCAGTCGACAGGGCACCGATAGATGTTCGGCGTCCGCTGTTTAATAAGAACCCCACGGTGTTCAGCTTAGTTTGCAAATAAACATTTCATTTGATTTGAACAGAAATATATAGCAAGTAACTAAACGATTGTAAGAATGTAAATCACTAATCTAAATACCAGCTACTTTAAAACTTTTAAGTCAGCGTTAGCTTTCTATAGAAAATCCACTTTGGTAGAGGAGCTAAAATCAAATTTCAAAGGCATATTTCGAAACCCAATAACAGAAACATACGGCAAGTAACGATTCAGATTCAGCGAGCATAAATCACTAATCTAAATACTGGACATATAGTCCGTTCAATATTAATAGGGCATCGATAGATGTTCGGCGTCCGCTGTTTAATAGGTACCCCACGGTGTTTGCCATACAGGGATAACGATGCGGATGCCTCGCGATTGCATTCGTGTTCCTATCAACTCCCTGATACTGGAATACTTGGTGGTGAACGGGAATTATGGGCTCGATTACGTGTAAAAATCTATTGGGTTGCTGACGAGTGGAATAGGAAACTGAAAATTATGTGTAGCACCACAGACATTGATGTTTATAATGGATTTGTAACCTTCATAGTGATTTGTGTTCAAATCTGTGAGGTAGACTTAGCTACTGAGACTTGGTTAGCGCAGCTCAGTGGTTAGAGCATTGGACCGGATTACCAAAGGTCGTGGGTTCAAGCCCCATCTGAAGACTCATTTCCGGCCGAGTTAATTTTTCCAATATTTTTTTATTTAAAAAATTTATCGTATAACTTTTTCTTCTTTGCGTGTCGAGAGCAAACCTCTCATTCTCATTACTATCTCGCTTTCATATAACAAGTTTACCATCTTAGTATGATATTAATACACATTATAACAAAATAAGTATTTGTTCCACATTTAATATCTCATCTATCAGGCATGTCGTGACATAAAAGGATCAATGCCTCATCGTGGCGGCTTTGGTCATACATTACGTCAGAATCAACGATGGACAGATTTGATTGACATCTTTTATCTAATCGTCACATATTATCATTCTATAATGACACGATTATTGAAAGAGGAGAATAAATCGTATTGCTAATGGCAAATATGATTTTGAGAACCAAATATGCGGAATTGTATTATTTTTTTAGGAATTTTCCGAATTTGCACTTTGTACTATTTCTGTAGCTAGTATTAATTTGTAGAGATGTCTGGCCGGAATCAGAATAAAATTTTTGAGCTGTCTACATGATGATAAATGTATAAGAAGATGAATGTTGTGAAACACCTACGTCTAGCTAAATCTAGGTATAAATAATAAAATAATACCTAAATCTCGGTAAATCTGTTTTATGGAAACCAAATAAGTCCTTACTAACTAGGAAATAAAGTTTGACTTTCAACTCGAAACTATGATTCAAAAGTGCTGTTAGCCTAATTAGGATGCAATATAACTAGAATTTCACAAAATTATAATGTTACGTGTTTGATAGAGGAGCTCGGCGGCGCGCGTACTGCTTAGTGCGGTCGTTCTGAGATTGTTGCGGTTAGCCACATTTCACAATGTTCGGTCACTAAATGGCGATGGGATGGGTGCCCAAAAATGTACTATCTCGAGTTCCTCCGTGCTATGGAAGTCACATTAAGTTTCCATTTATAGGTAACCTATCGCTCCTGGCTTCACCAGCGTGGTTCCCGTTCCCGTGGGAATATCAGGATAGGTTTCTTAGTTAGGGTTAGGCTACCCATCCGATTTTAATGTATATAGTACACATGTATACCATATAGCCTGGATTAAAATGTAAGATACTTTTTATATCAATATTCCCACGACAACGGGAACCACGTAAATAATAATGGTGAGCGGCCACTTGTGCCAAATAAATAAAATCAAATACAACAAGCACGCAGTAATAGTAATTAAGGCCTGCGCAGACGACGGACATTGAAGGACTTTTTGTCCGCGACACGACCTTATTACTAAGAACATAAAGTTGAATAAATAACGAGGACTATCGCGTACTTTTCGCGGATATACGCGGTCTAAGTTGAATCTTATTTGGTTAACAATAAAGACGTGTCGCGGACAAAAAGTCCTCCGCTATCCGTCGTCTGCGCTAGCTCTTAAAATAATTTTATTTATACATGGAAACTTGAGTAACTTCTTTATCTCATAGGTAACTTAACCGCCTCTGTGGTCTAGTGGTACAACCACCGGTATCAGACCTAGGGGTCCCGGGTTCGATTCCCAGCGGGGGTACACATTGTATTCGGTTTGGTTGGTGGTAGGACTTGTTGTAAGTCCGCCTGGCTAGCTACCACCATCTTATCTAAGTCTGACGCCATAACACCAATGTTTTCAGCATTGTTGTGTTCCGGCAGTTAAAGATAAGATAGCCAGTTCCTCAGTGATTGGGGATTCCGGGAGAGGCTCGCTTCCATCTTCAGCCTTATCGCTACTTAACATCAGGTATGATGAAGGCTAAGAGTGTCCCCGTACCTCATAAAAAAAACAAAAGATAGTATCCCCGCAACATGGCTGTTACGATTCAAATGCACTGATTTAGTTTATAGTGGCGGGCGGGCGTGGCGCGTGCACAGAAGCATTAGTGACTGAATAGTAATACCACAGTAAATACATGTCACTAGCACCTTAACATTTAGTTTGTTGTATTTTCAGTGCACAGGAGCTAAGTATCAGTCGCTTTTTCTTCGAGAAACATATTATCAAACCTCGGGAAGTGGAGATATGAACACTCACTACACTGCGGTGATCTTCTGGGACGAGTTCCACAGGAACAGTGCGGATTGTACCTAGTGGTCTGTACTATTTCTAGATTTCTTGTTGGTGGGGCACCGATCCCTCCCCCCATAGAGGAGCTAGCTTGGTAAAAAGTACGAAGTAATTTTAAAATTAGACTTTATTTTTAAGCCCACCACGGTTAGACCGTTGAGTCACAAAGGAAACAGACCATCGATCCCGTACATGACTACTGGATGCCCTTTGTGACGGTTTACCTGCAAGAGGCTTCTCGCGGTTACGGTTTTTTTTTATTGCCCGTGTTTGAGGTGATTGTTTCGCATTTACTCAAAACTAAGAAAATAAGGCGAAGTCAAGTCAACCCGCTGTATTTCCGAACCGACTCCCGCCTGAACCGCACCCGTCTTCAGAAACTTTTAAATTCAGCTATGCAAATTGCGGTATGGCGCTATTAAAAGTAGGTTCAGGCTTTTCTAGGTTAATTCTTATGGGTGTGGAGCTATAAGAGCACTGGTAATACGATATCTTATCGTTATCTGAATTGAGAATTTCAAGCTATGAACGTCAATCTCAACTTAAAGGTAATGTTAATACAATACTTATTATGCACGAGCGAGGATTGAAGTTCGGAACTCAGAAACCGATCAAGTAGGTGGGTAAATCTACGTGCGGTTTGAACGCCGTCATTGTCCTCGACATATAAAGTGTCATGCATAAGTGCGAAAATAATAAAGGTTATGCTGCTAAACGCTACTCGTCTGGGACCTATATTCGTAACTGGACACGAGGACAGTATTTTATTATTCTAAAAATACGTAAATATGTTGAGGACAATGACGGCGTTCAAACCGCCCGTAGATTTACCCAGGTACCTAATGTCCCGGCTACACGCACCGCCTTACCTGAGAGCATGCCTGCACAAACCGGTTTACGCAGGCAAGACGGTGCGTGTAGCCGGGACATAACTCTTTCCATCTTTTTCTTCTTTTGGTATTCGCGTGGCTTAATCAAATGTGACATCCACGCGTAAAATTTAGTTGACCAAATCTTTGAATTTCGAATTCATCTTTGTGTTTTTAATTAATTGTTAGTAAGTAAATATTTATTTTCATTTAATAATAACCTTAGTATGTTATTAACTTATTCAGTATAAAGAGTATAGAGGTAAAGAAACATCAAATCATGTACTACCATTGTTTATAACCAGAATATAAATTAAAGCTATTGTGTACTATTGTGCCTTATCTCTGCGTGAAATTCACAGTGACAGTGATTGACACGAACAAAGTACTAACTACCGCGGAGATAACTATACTCCCGCCATATACTTAATTTCTTAGTTAAAACACAAAATAAGTAAGGTGGAGGTGGGCGCTCAAGCAGAGAGAACACTCATAACAAAGTGATATTTCTCGCAGGCACACATTGACGTCAATTTTACAGGTATTATACTTCGGGTCTCAACCGAAGACGATTTTTAAATAATGACATAACATAATCAATACACACGAGACACAGTTATTCCTCGTGGTCCCACATATAATAACAAAATTCTGGGACCATGAGAATACAACCACATATGACAAATTATAAAAATAGAAAAATATTGGAAAAAACAACTCGGCCACAAGTATATTCTCAGATGGAACACAATTGGTGAATTCACTTGTGGCCCAGTTGTTTTTTCCAATATTTTTCTATTTAAAATTTATCTTAAGTATAAAAATGCAAAATATCAAAAAATCATAAACAACTACATTTTCGAGTATGGCTTGTCTTCTGTTATCCTTTTATTTTGTGGTTAAAGGGTAACAGGGCCCTTAGCCAAAGTAACAATTCCAAAACGATAACGAAGTTCGAAAAGAATTAAATGTTTGGTATTGGCGTATTGGCATAGGCCGCGCTAAATCACGTGGTCTTACCGCAAGTTGATTGGCGAATATAGACAATAACGAATCGAATTATCGTTTCGCTACATAACGATGTTACTTTGTCTACGGGCCCTGTATAGACAAGCAGTTAATCGAGGCACGTGCTACTAACGCCTACAGAAGACTTGCTTCCTGATTCCACCTTTAGCATCTTAATGATCTAGCAGTGTAGGAGTTTGGCATTACTGCGTTGAGTACACCTAT
The DNA here is from genome assembly GCA_910589605.1 of Chrysoteuchia culmella. Classification (NCBI taxonomy): domain Eukaryota; kingdom Metazoa; phylum Arthropoda; class Insecta; order Lepidoptera; family Crambidae; genus Chrysoteuchia; species Chrysoteuchia culmella. Next base: position 7,254,431 of record OU342649.1, read on the forward strand.
TAAATTTATTTATTAGTACTATTTTCTTGACATAGGTACATTAAAAGGAGTAAAGATCCTTAATCCTAGCTTAAGGATTAATGTTAATAGAACTGTCAATTGTTTATTTGCTTCCCAATTTATGTTAACACCTACAAAACACAAGAGAGGTTAAATGCACATAAAGAAACCGTCTCCCTGAAGCTATCAGAAAATCTCCCAGCAAATATTCCTTTGAAAGGAATGTTCGTGCTTTTCTTTTGGATGGGTTGAGTGCTTAGGTTTGTGGTTTGGTAATTTATCATCAACTATGTACGCTTTTTTTCTCATTTTATCGTTGGTACGGTATTTTGTTTATTTATGTATCTATAATACATAATGTATTTAGTATTAGTATAATATGTATGAATTTGTATATGATGTATGTATTAAAATGGTGTACGTTTATATATCAATGTTAACAAACCGCTTAACAAAACACACAATTAATGTTAACAAAACACTTTTTACCGCTTTCCCTGCTCTCTGTTTCCCTCAAGGTTGACTGGTAGAGAATACCTTTAGTATTAAGTCCGCCTTTTGTATCTAACTTTGTGTTTATTGTACAATAAAGATTTAAATAAATAAATACTCAATCGTATTTAAGGGTAATAAGCAGTCAGTGAATCAGTTCATTTTCCTTGTTACAGCGCCAAAAAGCTGCAACTGCAACACTAGTACATATGTGAAGGAACATAATTATTGGTATGTGTAGGGCTAGGTCGAAAAATTTCGGAATAGTGTCGAGAAAACATTCGCTATAATATTCACGTTAAAAAATGTACCTTTAGGGAAATAACGTTCTTAATGTCCTGCAGGAATGCTGCTCAATAGGTACCCCATTGTTATTTTGTTGACGATACTTTTTCGATTTTGTTGACGATACTTTTTCGAATTCTCTCTCATATTTACTTGAAAGTTTTTCGTGCTAGGCTTACTGGTTACTTAACGATTGCACAACAAGATAATACGACACGCACGTAACAAGAAGGGGTACACTATTTTTTTTTTTCGGTGCTTTCATGTACTTACGCCAATCTTTTATGTCCTAAAATAAAACTGAACTATCAAAATGAAAATAGGGGGTGATTATAGTTCAAGTAGGTATAAAATGGTCGGCCATGCTGGTCGCTGACGTATGCAGAAGACGTGGAATGAGTTTGATAGGAGATTTTTAAAACACAAAAATTGCCGACGATCTGCATATTTATTTAGTGTTAGTAATGTGTTGTGTGCCTTCGGTATTAAAGGAGTCGGTTGTATAACAAATATAAGACTTATTGTTTACTGAGCTAACGGTGTAACCGTGTTTGAACATGGCAATATATTGTAGCCATTGTGGTGTTTGCATACAGATTATGTGCATAAATTGAGGAAATCAGTACACTAGATTTGTTTACGAAAAGATATGGGATTAATATTTTAACCACCAAGCTTTCTTCGCATACTTGAATTTGAGAGAGTTACCTACAGAAGTTAGCTTTAAAGTACTGCGTGCATGAGCAACTTTTGTCTCTGCAACTAATGTGTCTCTGTCGCCGTCTTCTTGATGAGATTTCAAAGAAGCGTAGGTACATGAGAGCAACAGCAACACAACTTTTTTTGTATAATTTTCCGCCTTCAGCAACTCTATTTCGTTGCCTCAACAACTTTTTTGTCGTCGCAACAGTTGCATCGCGGAGTTGCCACCAAACACTACATGCGTTGCGTCACTACATGCGCGTACTCTCATACAAGCCCGTAGACGAGACATGATAGTTGCGGAGACAAATGTTGCTCGCGCGCGCTCTCTCTAAGAAACTTCTACCCGCTATTATAGTTGTACCCGCTATGTTAAATTGTTATTGTCTTTGTTCTATAGAAAATACGGATGTGTAGACGTTTGGCCACAAGACTCGTTAACTCAACCGGGAGAGCAGTGGACCGCACATTCAAAGTTAGGTTGTTCTGAGACTTTTCAATGTTTTTTTTTGTATTTTTCTATTATTTATCATATTATATAAGGTAGCATTGAACTGCAAAATGTAAAAATAATAAATTTCTTAGTTTAGCGAAATTGGTTTAGCTAATATAATTTAAGTGCATCAGCCTTGCTATTAGTGAGTTTTCGAATTTTGAATCTTGTAAGACGAAACTAACATTTCACGTGCGAATTCGAAAGTGAGTTTGCAAAAGGACTTAACAGAATACCAAAGTAGATCAGAATATACCTGTAAAAGTTCAATTAGTAACAATATATATTTCTTTTGCAGGTAAGCTATCTAAAAAGTCAGTCGCTCCATTGGATAAGCAAATCGAATCAAACAACGATAGCTATTTAATCACGACCGTTTACGATCAGAAATATCGAATAGTTATTTCTGAGCACACCGAGACAGAAATAATTGCCATCGATCAAACGCCATACGATATTTGACAAGCCTTAACTACTGTTTGAGTTTCGTGTTTCGCGGACGGACTGCCGCTTTGTTAGATCGTCTCAAATTGATTCGAGCTTATCAGTCGATAATCGAATTGAACTCTCGGGTAATGCCAATAGAGGCAATTGTGCTTAAAGAAATGAATGATGATTGAGAGATGATTTTGACGAGATACATTTGACAACTTTTAGGAAAAAACGTCTTTTAATATATTAAACCGGTCAAGTGCGTCGGACTCGCACACGAAGGGTTCCGTAACATTATTATTAATATCGAGCAAAAACGAGCAAAAATAGCAATCTCTCATGTCATAAAATTCTAATCGACTTACCCCCGGTTTCTATATTTTCCATCGTATAAAAGTCAAAATTTAACTGTCCGTAGTCAAAACAATCATTTCGTAAGTTATAGGATCCCTCCGTTAATAATTTTCAAAAGAACCTTATTCTTGAGGAAGGCTTAAATGGCGAACAACCCGCTATTTCTTAATGTTAGACTTTTTATTATTTGCAACGCTCTTTATTTAAAAATCTTAAAAAATGTTAGAAATTGGGCGAATTAAAACCACTGTATTTAAAGAAAAAAATATGATTTAATGATTTTTGTGATTTTGAAATTTTCAATAAATTTAAAATATAAAAATATTGGAAAAAAACAACAAAATATACAAGTATTGGAGAATTTTAACCGTGGTTCGCAAGTCTCGGTAGCTCAGTGGTTAGAGCATTGAACCGGGTTCGAGTTCCATCTGAGAATTCACTTGTGGCCGAGTCGTTTTTTTCCAATATTTTTCTATTTAAAATTTATCAAAAGTACAAAATGTTTTATTAAATTCGTGCTCTCTAACAGAACAGAACCTCACATATACATTTTACAACATATAAAAATATAAAAGGCCGAATCAGTGCAATTACGAACATCAAATCCTTTTTTTAGAAACCATCTTAACTAAAGGATATAGGCAGTCAAGGGTTCACTACACCAATTTAACGATATGTCCGTCTGTCCATCCCAATTATCTTTGCTTCAACTGATCTTGCCTTCTATTACTACTGCAAAAAGATATTGATAGTATTTCTGCCCGCAGGTAAATGCTTTTGTACAAATAACATTTTTAACTAGTGCGAAAGTATTAATGACGTACATACCTCAGTGAATAAATAAAAATAAATAAATAAATATTTGCATACAATCACACCAATTATCTAGCCCACGTTAAGTTTCATGAAGAACTTGTGTTATGGATACTAGATAACGGATAAACATACTTATATTTTTTTTTTTTAATACATACTTAATATACATATTAACACGCCACAACAGGCGTGAGCTAGGAGAGGCCTATGTCCAGCAGCGGACGTCCACAGGCTGATAATGGAATACATATTAAACACCCAGACCAAGACAAATAAACATGTTCATGCACACAACAATATTTGTCTTGTCCGGACATCGAACCCGGGACCTCTGGGCAGAAGGTGGGTTAGTACCCCTGCGCCAAACAGGTCGAAATAATGACGCTTGGTAGGAAATTTTAAATTTTCAGAAACACATTGCTTTCCTCTTATATTCATATTTCAAGACTTTAGATTTGTATTTGGCAACAACATGTTTCTTTGTAAGTGTTGTTATTTCTGTTAAAGCTGATAAGTTTCTTGCGACCGTTCTTCTTGTCCGTTAAAAGATGTCTTGGATGGCTAGTAGGGAAAAAAAAGAATTTGTGGCACACACCTGCTTGTGATTGTAATTTGAAGATTGTAGCTTATTTTGTGAAAAGTCTAGAGCAAATAAAAAAACTGAAAAGAAATCAATTCTTATTAGACTTAGTTCCGGTTGCTCGGATACGCCGTGGATACACACCTTGTGTTATGGGATAGGGTACAAGCGTAACTGCTAGAAATATATTTATACACAGAGATAGTTAGTGAGTATATTTTTGTAGAAGTTAAAATCCCAGGATTTTAAAGCAGATGAACCCTGAAAACCTGTGTGCAATAGGGCAAGTTCCCGTATGACCAGTAGAGTATTTTTAGGAAACATTTTCACGGAAAGTTCTTAGGTAAAAAAATTAATTTATACAAATGAAATACCTGTTAATGTTCTATTATTTGTGATATAAACGTTTTCTATATATCTATTACTTTTTAAATAATGCTCCCTAAAAATCTCTACTGGTCAACCGGGAAGTTCCCCGACTGTACCACGGAGGTCGTCAAAATTCAATATTGTCGTTTTACAGTATCAGCGCAAGTATCATTCTCGAACAAATCAATAATCCCACGGTTTCCACATACACTTTGTACGAATTACAAGCGTCGTCTAATTCACATTATTCCCATATCCCGTCAGGGCGACATGAGACTAGTTGCTTTTTTCTAGTATATTTTCTTGTTTAATATTTATCACATAAAAATAGCTTTGGAAAATGCAAAATTAAAAAGTTATAATCACATTATTCCCGTCTGCCTGTGAGCCGTGCCGTATCATCTTGACCCAGGACCTCAGAATAGGTGACATCTTGAAAGCGAAGGTCGACCACTACCACAGAGGTTTTCAAAACTAATAATATAGCCGATTTACAGATTTAGCAAACGAGTGAGTATCATATTCGCGAACCAATCAATAATCCTACGTTTTACACAGACACTTCGTACGAATTGCAAGATGCCGTTTGTGGTATGTGACGTATCGTCTCTTCCTAGGACCTCAGAGTAGGTGACACCTTTTAAATGTCACTGCTGTGTCAAGCAGAATATCAGTGCAGCAGGCCCAGCTTGCTGCTTATACTGAGCTTGGCACAGTTTGGCGACATGCGACGATGCGCTGTGTGCGCTTTATATGTGTCTGTATTTTATTTTTATTTATTTTTTATCTTTATCTGTGTATCGTCGTGTTGATGCCTTATAAACATTTATCTTTCTTCTTTATTTCTTTAAATCAGTGTACAACCACTGTACCTTGGAGGTCGTCAAAATTCTAATAATATTACCGTTTTATAGGTTTAATTCAAGTATCATTTGCGAATTAACCAACAAATAATCCCACGTTTTACACAGACACTTCGTACGAATTACAATCGTCGTCTAATTCGCATTAATCCCTTGACATGTCGTCTCGTGTACTGACACTGTCTTGGAACCGACTAATTGGCACGCTCTGGTTTTAATGGCGTTTCGGTACCAACATTTACGATCTAACCTACTTTATTACTTACACTTTTACAGTTAAAATAAATCTATTTATAGAGGACAAATCAGTTCTTTATACTTTTAGCTGTATCACAAAACAAAACTATACGCTTCAACAAGAAAAAAACATGTATAGTCAGCTTCATAAAGATCGTAGTGTAAAGACTGATCAAAATTATTTCTGGGACACAAATATTTTTTTTTATGCGCTGTTAGATTATTTTATTGTTGTACCGTCCAGAGTGACCAATATTTTCTAAACAACACAATTCCTATGTTTTGTAATGTGTGAAGATGACCAATTATATATTGGCGAATAACTATCAAATGGTATCTAAGCACTCACAGTTATCACAAATATCTTGGTTGTAAAGAAATGTAAACGTTAATCTAGGGTATTACGCTTCTTTTAGCTATTTTAAGTTATTTTCTATGGCTTATATTGTCTACCCATCCCTTTCATTTCGTGCATGACGTAATTGACGTGTCTTTTGTTTGGAACTTTGGAACTAAGTATTTTGAAAATAATAATTTGATGAAATAAAACGCAGCACTATCACCAACTATAATTTATTCTCACTTGTATGCACAATTACTTCTTTCACCTTAGGTCTACTCAACTCAACAACTCGAACGCAACTGACTGTTCGGTTTGGCGGCAGACAAGCTTGCTATCTGTCCCCCACTCTTCCCCTACCACCATTCCGAAAACAGTGGCGCCATTTTAAATTAAAAACGTACAGTGTTGCCAGAATGATGATAAATCTTTGCTTTTTAATTAGGTACTACATTTTTTTTAATTTATATTATATGGAATACGACAATAATAGTTAGATTTTCTAAGGGCCCCAACGGACATGCTACTTTTACCAACGACGATCGGAGATTGAGTCACTTTTCGAAAGCTCGATACGACTGAACGCTACACTACGCGCACATCCGGTTGCCGGTTGCATCGAATTGGTATCTGCGGAACAGGCAAAGGCCCGATTCTTGGGTTAATCGAAATAATTTTTGACTAAAAAAAACTAATATTAACGATTGTTTTGAGTACGAACTCAACGTGATTCTAACGTAGCTGAAAATTGAAGGATGAAAAAATTGGAAATTACCTTCTTGGGCAGGAACCGAACTTAGCCTTCCGCTATCCGGGCGTTGTCCATCATAATTTGTGTAGGTAAGCTGTTATATTTTTTACAACATCGTCAGTTAGAAATCGTTCAAGCAAATCTTCCGACTAGGTATCTTAAAAGTTAATAAAAAAGATGCAAAACACAATTTTAATGAAAGGCCCTTTATACAATTTTTCAAGTGCTGGAAATTGAATAATTTATTTTAGTGAAGATACTTATGAGTAATCTAGATGCTTAGTCACCTATAAACAGTTACGAAGTGTACATATAAGAGATCATTGTAATCGCTTATGTAATTGGAGACTTAGATCTGAAAAAATATAAGACGTTAGTTCTGAACAATAAAAAAGAATCATGAAATTGGTCAATAGTTCGCGAAGATATTGACCCGTAAAGTACGAACTACCAGTCGACAACAATGTGTTTTTTCAGGATTCTGAAAAACTACTGGCCAAATCTCTGTAAAAATTATATAAGACCACACATAACCATTTTCTTTCAGTTAAAAAAATCTATTAACAACTGGCGAAGTTAGGGTAAAACATACTTAAAAAAAAACTGTCGACTTGAGAACCTCCTCCTTTTCTTAAAGTCGGTTAAAAAGGCGGGAGATCGTGTCTTGTGGCGAACTTTGGGGGGCTTACGTCTAGCAGTGGACTGCAAGACTGAATGAAATGAAATGAAATGGTTCTCAAGTCGACAGTTTTTTTTTTTAAGTATGTTTTACCCTAACTTCGCCAGTTGTTAATAGATTTTTTTAACTGAAAGAAAATGGTTGATGTGTGGTCCCATATAATTTTTACAGAGATTTGGCCAGTAGTTTTTCAGAATCCTGAAAAAAAAAATATTGTTGTCGACTGGTAGTTCGTACTTTACGGGTCAATATCTTCGCGAACTATTGACCAATTTCAATGATTCTTTTTTTATTTAAAGGAGAATACTCTTGAGGTGATTTCATTGTTGCCAAGTCAGGATCTGATGGTGGAATCCAGGGGAAATCGAGGAAAACCCTTAAATTTTATAAGTATTTTCGTGTTTTATATATTTTCTAAAGTTTTCCAAGTATTTGCATCTGGTAGTTATCATCTCATGATGATGAACTGGTGATGGAAGGTACAACTCCTCAATGGTTAGGAGTTGGAGGATAATTATTTACATATCGTTGATACGTAAAAATTTATAGTTGCAATCTTTCAGGTTATTTAGTTGAGCTGATAATGAAAGGTAGAACTCCGTAACGCTTAGGAGTAAAAGCATGTTTTTTAAGTACCGCATGCACCAATAGACCTTGAGTTGTATTATTTCAAGTAATTTAGGTTAGCTGGTGGTGAAACGTTAAACATCATAACAGTTAAGAGTTGGAGGGTGGTGCTTGTCTGAGTGTTCTAATTTAGAAATGGGCTACAGTTTTGGTCGTTGTATCTGTGACGTTCTGAAATGGACAACTACGAAGACACAACGAAACTCGTTATTAAAATTCTTAAGGTTCAAAGGTTAGATGGTTTCGTATGAAAATAAAATATTACAAAATGTTCGGTGGGGTACCTACATACCTACATGTACTGCTTTTCATTTGGTGATATCCTTCAACTCCCCTTAGTTATGGGCATTGTACCATTGAAAGTACCCATTAAATTAACAATGACCGGTGGACCAGCAGCAACTTAATAGAGAGAGAGAGATAGATCAGATATACTACACTACGTTTACTGCTTGTTTGAACAATATTTAGATATTTTTGTTAAGTGCAAAGATAGAATTTAACCTTTGCTTCGAAAAGTTAAAAAAAATGTTAAAAAAATCATTAATCATTCAAATTAAATACCTCCTAATGTTCTATGATTTGACTGTATCTATCAATCATGTTATTTTAAAGTTCATGTGATTTGTCTATCTAAGTCACAGGCAGACAGATGAGCTACCGATACAAACTATCACACTAATAATACTATTATTATATTGCAAGTTGCACCCAAACTATAAGTGAATCTTTTTAAGTTGTAATAATAAAAGTTATATAACCAAATACGTGACATAATTGTACACGTTTAAATTCAAAAGCATTCTTAAGCTCGCGCTTGCGCATCAGAATAAACATAATTTAATGCTTACCTTATATGACAGAGAGTAATACAATACGTCAATCTTTGTCACCACATGACATTTACATTATTTTCTGAACAACCTCGCGGCGATTATTGCAAAGTTATGTCAAATGTAATTCTTACTGCAAATATCGAGGGAGATAACTGCAAATAACTTCTCGTATTCAGCGTTGCAAGCTGTTTGTTTTTATTCATATTCATAGAAATGAAATAAAGAATATGAATAAAATAAACAGTTGTATGTACCTATGTACAGTCACGAGCAGTGATATGTATACAACTATACATTATACAACCTTATCGCATTGACACACTCGGAAACAAATCACTCTCTGTCTACAAATGTCATTCAATATTATATGAGACAAGGTTGCTTAGTGTTTCTACGTTATTGCACGTGACTTTCTACAATACAAGTAGTAGGTATCCTAGGCGACTGGAAAAAATAAACGATTTTTTCAAGCAAATTTTAAATTATCGTACCATCAAAGGCATTATACAGTCCTTAAATAATGTAATTTAATAAAGGTTTAAATGATGTACTTCAAAAAACGTAATGTTTAAAAAACAGGATTCGTATTAAAACAAACCTATGGCTGAAATTACCATACGGTATTTTCATTTGGATACCAGTTTCTAGAAAGGAATCTTACTTTAATATAACTACTACTGGATTTAACTCAGTCTTATCATCAGTTTTAAATGAAAACATAACTATGATTACCAGAGGGTCTAAAATGTCGCTTAAGCAATATTGCTAAGTGAATTCCCAGACAATTCATTTATTACCTATGAAATTTGCATTTAGTAATTTTTCTTGTCTTCAAAAAATTTAAAGAAAGTTCTGCTACAATGAATAGAATAGAATAGTCATTTATTTGGCAACACATAACACGTACACGAAGCAACAAAAAAACAAAATCAAAAACAAACAAAACACATGAAAAATAAAGCAATAACAAATACAAACTGCAGTGCAGTGTTATGTGATGCCAAAACTGGTCATGACACCGACACAGTTCTAAAAATCCATAGAAAATCCTACTTATATTATAAATGTGAAAGTATGTCAGTTTGTTTTTTTGTATGTTGCTCCTCCACGCAAAAACTACTGAACGGTTTGGATGAAATTTGAATTGTGGAATCTTCAAAAAGTGGCTTAACACATAGGCTTCTTTTTATCTCGATATCCTCACGGGAACGGGAAACACGCGGATCAAACCGCGGGCGGCCGCTAGTAAATAATTAAATGAATTGTTAGATTCACTTAGCAATATTGGTTAAGCGCCTTTTTAGACCCACAGTGGACCGGAGAAACTTACCAGCTAAAAGCTAGGAGCTCATAATAGAATCAAATCAGGAACTATGTTCCGAATAATTATGAGTTTTGATGTTACGTCATATTGCAACATTTTGTAATAACATACGTACATAAAAGTAATAACATTAAGTTATCTTGAGCAGGGTTGGAGATGTAAGAATAAGAAGAATTATAGTTAATGTTAGTTATAAAAGATTATTTTATTAGGAACATAATCATTGAAAAAGTTAGTAATAGGAATTGAATAAATATTAAGTACTAACAAAGAAAATATTTTCTCATTCCTTACTGCTATCTGAAAAATTATGCATTTTCAAAAATCAAAACTACTAGTTTGATTTAGATGCGGTTTTTAGTAATGGGCTTTATGTTAGTACAACGTACATAAGGTCTCTAAAAAGTTTGAAATAAAAAGCAAAATTAAAAGTTTTGAAAAACCAACGACGGTTAAAACGTCTTTGAAAAAGGATAAAATAATTTAAAAACCCCCGACTTAATTATTCGTCGAGGGCTGCCATCACTATTATAAATTTCGGCACGAATATAAATAAAACCAATTATTTACGTTACTATAAAACTGCAAAAGTTTAGTTCATTTAATGGCAGCCCCCGACGGATAATTAAGTCGGGGGTTTTTTAATTATTTTATCCTTTTTCAATCATATTTCAATCATGTTTTTTTTAATTTATAAAGAATGAAGATAAAATAAACTACTTAAAAAAAATCGGAGGTTATATTTTTTGCAGCCTTAAATGTTTAAAGCTTTAAAATAGATATATGAGTACCTACCTAAATTTTCTTTATTAATTACGTTTTAACCGTCGTGAATTTTTTAAGTTCATCAATTTATCGTTTTGGTAATACTGTTAAACTCATATTACTGATTAAATACATTTAATTTACATCTTTATGGGTGTCATAATCACATACCTATCTGTTTGTAATTTTTTTTCAAATCACAACATGAGATATAATCAGATTAATCAGTAGACTTACAATACCAATATCGATCTATTGTATACAATTACACAACAACATACGTCCAAAAGTTTAAAGATAACGTCAGCTAATGGTTTAGAAGCTACACGTATCTATTTAACCTTGCATTTCATGGTGTTACGAAATAGTGGCCGCTATTACTATTGCAATAGTGGTCTGGTTATACTTAATTAGGCAGACGTGAGTAAGTATGTGGATAGAAATGGAAATAGTAAAAAAATATATTTTGACATTACACAAAGGTACAAAAACATATTACACTACACCACAGTAGAAGTTGGGAAAAATGTCAATAGAACAAAAGAAAACAAACAAGACAATCAAATAAAAAAATAAAAAACGCGTCCAGTCGTTTGATGACAAAACTGTGCTCAGCTCAGTATTAGCAGCTAGCAGCAGACAGCTTGCTGCACTGGTATGCTGCTGAGCACAGAAGTGACATCAGGTACAGACAAAGGAAAGAAAAAAAAGTACAACATCAAAACAGATAAAATGCCACGTGTGAAAGTACCTTAATCCTAAAAAACAGTTCATCTGTGGTGGGCATACATGTCATCCACTCCGTTTGCTGTGTGACATGAGACACGTCAACCATTGGATAGTATTCTCGGTGAGTCTCATACATTGAACTGCCTTTACAGCCAGGGAGCGGGATGCGTAAAGGTATATTTAACCGCCTTCACAGCCAGGAAGCGTAAAGGCCTGATAGCAATATGAAATCAGACATTACAGAACTTAATGTTTTACTGTTTTTAAAGGATAAAACATCTGTGCCGAATTCAAAATATCCCAAAACTATTTAAACTTTTGCGTATAGCCCATTGACTCATAATTTGATGACCTGTTTGGCGCAGGGGTACTAAACCCGCCTTCTACGCCAGAGGACCCGGGTTCGATCCCTGGACAAGACAAATATTTGTGTGCATGAACATGTGTATTTGTCTAGGTCTGGGTGTTTATTATGTATATTAAGTATGTATTTACAATAAAAAAAGTATTTATGTATGTTTATCCGTTTTCTAGTATCCATAACACAAGTTCTTCATAAAACTTAACGTGGCCTGGGTAATTTGGTTTGATTGTAAGCAATTATTTATTTATTTTGTTTATTTATAAAAAACTTAAACGCGCTTTAATTCTAATTCCTTAAATAATTATTTTATACCTAAGTCTTGTCTGCTTTCTCCACTAGAAGCTGTAAGTAGGATTTGTAATCATAAGTAAACTACTATTAAGTTAAAAAGCTAAAATGTTGATATTAAAATGAAACTGTAATCACTTATTAAACAACGGGTCACAAAAGTTAACATAGGTCAAAACAACATTTGTATTTACACTAATTATAGTGTTTAAACTGACATTAACAATATAGTACAAAGCTTTGATTTCCCTTTCAATACGACGACATTACGCAACTGCCTCAGATCCGCCAGAGGGCGTGGTGCGTGTGCGCACCGAGAGTGAAAGCCCGATGATCACGACTGTGGCTTTAAAATCTTTAAATCGATCCCTAATTGTAGCTAATAAAATATCTGCAGTAAATACTTAACCGCTAAGTAGTTCAAGCAACAGATAACGGTCATAAAGATTACGTATTGCAGGTATAGCGTGCGGTTTCATGCGATAAAAGCTGAATTAGAGAAACGTAGGTGATAATATTGTTAGGATCTTTATTATTATCTTAATCATTATTATTATGGCACGTTAATGAATTCAACGAAGCGTTATATACAAAATATACAATTGCTTTTATTGAACATCACCAAAGTAATGTAATGTAATGGTATTTCTTGTTAATTTAATAAAAATAAACTTACGCTACCACTTACCTGCCTCTGCTAGGACAAACAACGGGTAAATGATACAAAATACTATTCGGTGACAAACCATTTTTTTTTTTTATTAGTTAATGAACTCTATATAAACCAAAGCACCTGAAAGGAACACACAATCATAATAAAATGGGTACACTGTTAAGATAACAAATAAAACAGTTTTAGTAATAATAACAAAAGAAACTGAGGGTTCATGGATGCCCCGCCCGAAGGATATCAGGAATGTACTAACCTAATGGAATGTAATAATACAATTGAATGAACGATGAACTCCAAACTTGATGATGAATGATGGTTGATGATGATCTTGTGAATGTTTATAAAACTAAATGTTAGTTTTTGGTTAATTTAATAGATGAATGGGGTCACCCCTCTATGAAATAATTGGGGAGTGGTGATCCTCTGATAGAACTTTCACATAGGAGTAGTAGCAGAAAATAAAACAGCCGGAAGTGAATCCTGGGCTTCCCTGAACTGTCCTCTAACGCCAACCTACTGAATTATCTGCTTTGCGGGCGGAGTGGTCTCTTGGAAGGGGAACCGAAACCTGCGAGGGTGAATTATGAACGAATGTCTTAACTATCTTTAATTTTTTTATATATTTTGTCAGTATATGATTTGTAAACAAAAAGGGGGCTGTACTGTACCTAATGTCCTACTAACGAAGCCTGAGGGGCATTCTCCACTATAGAAAGCACCTGAGCAAGGGAAACATTGATTCCACAGACCTAAACTCTCAAGTGACAACTTGCATATTATGATTCTTTGACTTATTTTAATATTTATTATTTGTAAATGTTTATTTTGTTAATAAATTATATTACATAGTATAATGCCTTTCTATTACAGGAAAGCTTAGGCTTAAGCGATTAGCCAAGATTATGTTTTCATGATGTCGTCATGCCACATGGTATCCAATCATGAAACAATAATCTTCTTCTTATCGAGTGAGGATTAGTGGGCCACGTCCGGTGTCAGAGTTTATTAAGCCGCCTATAAGGCCCCGGACCGACGGTTTAACGTGCCCTCCGAAGCAAGGAAGCGCCCAGTTATAATGCCACTTTACGGTCACCCATCCGACACCTGACCGGGTCGAACGTTGCTTAACAAACGTGATCGAATACGATCAGTCAGTCAAGCGCGGCCATGAGCGCTTCAATAATTTAATTAAACTATATACCTATGAGAGTTGACTATAACAAGAGAAAGTGACATCCATATGGGGTCCTTTTATATTAAAGAAAGGTTTAACTTGATGGTTAAAGTGAATCAGGTAAGTATAATAGCAAAATTAAGTAGGGACAAGTAACTATGAAATCATGATGTGAAGTGCACTGACACTAACCGGGCGGCGGTTTCAGCTATTCACACCTACTGTAAATAAATCCCTTCTTGTGTAAAAGAGCCCAGGAACAATACTTGTGATGTACAAAATCCCAATCAAAGGGAATATAGGTTGTGAAGTAACCAACAAAAAGGGTCTATAAAAGTCAATCCATCTGTCAGTGTCACCTGTCAGTCAGTCATTGTTTTTTTTTCTGTTACCCAGCCGGTGCGTTCCATTGCACGGCATTTACAACGTAAATCAGTGTAGATATTTATATATACTGATTTACGTTGTAAATAATTACTGGTGTAAGATGGCTAAAATCAGAGCCCGAGCTGATGCTACCTCTGAATCCTGAAATTCTGTAAGGTAAAAAAGATTCAAAAGGCTTCCGAAACAAGTAATTTCGGCCACTAAGAACAAAACATTTAAATACAGTCATTTACTGAAAAAAACATCTTTTACTTCTTCCTATATTCATTTACATCTCCTAGAAATGTATATATTTTCATCTCATTATATGTGTAATATATGTCTTAATGAAAGGAATTTTAAAAATGATCGAATGAAGGAAATACGAACAAACACACTTTTAATATTAGTTAGGATCAAGATAATTAAAGATTAAATCAGATCTAACAAAGTGTTTTATCGTAGGCAGTGAATACGTATTCAGAAATATACTTATATTAGAGTGTTCTTGATTACGGAACTGAGTCTAAGTATCAAATTGAGATAAATACTGTAATTTAATAAGTGCATTTAATCCGTATAACGTGAAGAACTTTTACTGACGTTTTTTTCGGGCGTAATCGACGTTTAAACTTTTTTGAGGAGCTGTGACGTAACCTAAATGCTTTATGTTTTTTATTTATCTTTTTATGGCTGCGAGATAAGACGATCTGGGCTTTTAACCTCTTTTTACGATGAGCTTATAACTTCTTCGGCCCTAGTAAGTCACTGATTTAAATTTTAACAATGACTAATAATGCAATAATAGGCGAGTTACGTTGTTACTTTGTTTTACGGGTTACATAAACAAATGCCCGAATAAAATAATAAAAACCGATTTCTTGAAGTAAAAAATAAGCTTATTGCAGTGATTCAAGCTAAAGCTTCCACTACACCGGGAGTCCATCCAGGTGTACTGCGGGATATCACCTCTACCTGGTTGATATTCCTCGTCTGCGTACAAAGCGCTCCTACTTGACTTTTACAATGCGCACAGCCAGGGAGTTGAACTTCCTGGTATCCTCGGGAGCCTGTAACCCTGGTATATTTAAAGCTCGAGTGAATAGGCTATTTCTAGGAAAGCGCGCTCCATATTAGGCCTCTTCTTAAATCTATCGATTCAGAATGAGGAAGAGCAAGCCTATTTTAATGTAAAGAAAAAAAGTGTTATGTAGAATGCGCCATCGATGCCTTGATCTCTCTATAAATCATCGTTATACAAAAAAGAAACAACACGACAATTTATTCTCGAATTACTTTCAGATACAAATACTGATTTAATTTTTTTTAAAGAGCGGCAACATAACGAAAGTATAATCCATTTTGTGTTAGATTCACCTAGTTTTGCCCACGTACAAAATCAGCAAACAAAATGTAGGCTACTTTTTACATTGTTTTTTGTGTGTCTACCCCACCGGACGAAGATTTGGAACTGAGTGACAGACCTGCTCTCTGTTAATTCAACAATGACATTACGTGAAATTATTTTGTACGGTGACTGGTCGTTCTTAATATTTGAGCAAACATTAGAATAGTTAAGCATGACATCAACATTATTAATTTCTTCTCATTGAATCTAAGTATTAGAGGTGTTTTTTTATACTGTTAAAACAATAACTTTTTTTCTAGAAGGTATTTTTAATAACCCTTATTGACATAACTATACATAAGACAAATTATATTTCAATTTGTGAAGGTTTCGTAAAATAGCCCTGTGCCTACAACCTGGCTATTTACAATAAGATTTCTGAAGACGCTAACAATTTATGGTGACAACTGAAATGAAAACAATATTCCTAAGAAATAAACAACAATCTTTATTTGACACCATCTTTACACACCAACATATCATATTCTTAAATACTTACCTCAAACTTGAATAGTTACTAGAAGTTTAAAAATATATCTTTTTATTAAAAAAAATATTGCGCACTACTTTTAAATAAGCAACGTGTAATGTAGAGTGCTTCTAACATTTTTGATACCAGAGACACCAACAGACGCAAAGTCTGCCTGCATGCATTTTATTTGAGATTGGGATAATACATGTGGATAAAATAAATAATAGGTGTGGATTAAATCAAGCAAGTACGAGTACTTAATTTTGTCTTACAGGTTTTAAATCAATAAATTATTATAAATATACAATAGAAAAGCTTTAAAATAAAAAAATTGAAAAACTACTCAATTTATATATTGCGTGTTACCATAGTTTTAAAAATGTCAGTTTCATCAAAAAGTATCAAATTGCGTTATCGTCGTGCATTAACGTCATCAGTGTCACCCAAACATTACAGCTTGACCGCTCTCACAGTTTTTTCAAGCTTTTTTTTTAATGACATTGCTTCCAGATTCAATCCAATTCGAGTTGCGTTCAAACACAATAGACACAGCGATGGAAACGGTTACGGCCGTCATAGCAACCGAGGGAACAATAAGGCTCCACGCAAACGGGCCACCAGTGGCCACTGGTGGCTAGCGACAAACAGTTTACAGTATATTTCATACGATTTGTATGGACTCGCTGCACCTGTGTAGCGACTGGCAGCCACTCGAGACCACAGTCCAAACAGTCTTTGCTCTGCCTACAAACGGCCGAAATGACGCACTCCCACAGTTACGCGCCGCGCTCGCTACTGTTTTAGGCTCTTGATCTACAGTGAAAACCAGTGAGAGCGCGTCATATCGGCCGTGTGCAACGACTGTTTATTATGTTTAGACTGTGACGCGACTGCGTGACCGCGGCACACCACTGGTGGCGACCACTCACTTCATACACAGTTGTATATAGCGGCGGGGCTGTTACCTAAAAATTAGCAATTATCGCCCAAATATCACGCAATCGCTGCGGTACGTCAAAATAAAAATGGTATTACGTATGTGATTGCTGGCTAATCGCTCGCTGATGGTTCGTATAGCGGCGTCTCACTCTCTCGTGTTCCTACTTAGGTGCGAGAGTGAGACGCAGCGTGTTGCTATGACGCTAGCGCCAAAAACAATTTAGTAGCAAGGAACTAAATAATGCACATTGTATTTCATCGTTTGTTTGGTAGAAGCCGCACTGTTGATACGTGACGTAAAGCAATTATCGCGCAATTTCTGCTGTCGCGTTGCTGTTGCAAAGACAGGTATAACTCCGCCGGAAAGGGTAATGGAGCGGCCACCGACAACCTTCGTTTACGCGGTACCAAAGGAGGTGCCGCGCGACAGCCACTGGTGGCTGTGTTTCGTTTGCGCGGAGCCTAAAAGCCTTCTCCATCCCATATAAATTAACACTAGTTTGTACAAAAAACTTGGGCTGCCTTGTTACGCTCAACATAATCCTGCTTAAGTAGGAGGTACACAATTAAAGGGTTTCCAACTCAGGATGAGCGGATTCCGTTTTTGTTGGGAGGGTTAAAATATTCATATCTCTTACGCTACTATGGGTGTTTACAGGATTAAGTTTGTGTATAAAAGACGTTTAAAGAAGGTTTTTTTTACTAGATTGGTTTTTGTTATTTTCTGCTCTGGTGAATTTAATCTTTCTTTAAGTTTCACGCGGTTTCAAGTATCTGGATTAGAATATTATTAGAACGTAAATAATTCCCTTGGTCGTCTGACACAAAAAAGTTTTTGAAAGATATTCCCACAAGACTGGTCCACGCCTCAGGAGACCTGAGAGCTGCCTATCTTGCCCAGTGGCTGAGTCTATGTATTCAGCGGGGCATCAGTGCCAGTGTTCTCGGTACTATGCCACGCGGCTGTGAGTTGGACGGCGTTTCTTGTTATAGTTTAGTAAGCTTATATAAATCATTTTATTTCATATACACATAGTTTGTTATTATGGACATACAAACTTACAAAATATGTTAGTACCTAAACATAAACAAACTAAATAAAGTTTTTTATATTTCTACAAATATAAAATTCTTCTTACCTATGATCATTTAAAAGTACACGAAGAAAAAAAAGGTCTCATATGGTAATATTTAATATTATGCCTGAACTAGGTGATCCTGTGTTTCAGGCTTTTAGACCTTAACTAAAAGATACATCTTACGATAATCTGTGTTAACAATAATAATACTAAAAATATTTAAAAGCAAAGAATAAAACAATTTAGAATAATAAACGTTTTTCCTATAGTATCACACACAAACAAACAATTTAAAGTCTCTCAAAAATACCTGTAAGTATTTTGATCTTAAATCACTTTGTCACAAAAAGTAATTCTTCTGTCATCTTCTGCAGATATATATGTTTATTATTAATTTATTCTTCTGTATTGTTTTATTCTTATTCTAAAATAAATTCCTGGTTTGAATGGTTTTTAGTTTGAAGGAGTTACCTACATAAAAATAAATTTGGATATTCGAAAAAATATATGTACCTAGTAGTAGTAGTAGCAATTAATGTTGCATAAACATCAGTTTAGTGCAACGCTTTTTTTACCTATTAAGTAGGTATACCATCTTATTTATTACTAGAGGCCGGGCGCGGTTTCACCCGCGTGGTTACCGTTCCCGTGGAAATTTTGGGATCATTTATAGCCTATGTTACTACTTGGGGTCTAAGGATTCTCTATACCAAATTTCGTCAAAATAGTAGTTTTTGAGTTTATTCGTTACATACAAAAATACAAATCTTTCCTCTTTATAATATTATTATTATAGTATAGACTACATTCAAGGTTACCTCGAAGAGATTGTTGTATCACAATAAGGTCGCCTTTTGTATACTTTTCATTGTTGCTAATTATTTTTACATTATTTTGTTTGTTTCCAATATAGAGTTTATTCTTATTAGATTAGCTCCTTTCAATTAAATATTAAAACAACGGGACTAAAACGCGACGTTTATTATGTAGTACAACTATGTACTTACAGCTTGACGCTTGCAGACTGCTTCAGTCTGCTGCAAGACTGCTTCAGTCTGCTGCAAGACTGCTTCAGTCTGCAAACGTCAAGCTGCATAGTTTTACTACATAATAAATGTCGCGTGTCCCGTTGTTTTAATATTTAATTATAATGGAACGCGAAAGTTTAAAATCTTATAGCTCCATTCAATTCGTGTACCTAATGCGTGGGCTAAGTCGCGTTTTGTATCGTAATAAATTCCCCTTATTTTATATAAGGGGTAACATACATTTCTGTTGAACTATTAAAATCTATGGACCCGACTCTGTCTTAACCAAAGACCCACCCAGTATATTGTCGTTAATTGTGGAACAGTGCTAATACCTCTACATGGTAATGTCTTACAAAGTATCGGGCGACGTTAGCTATCTACTTAATGCCCCATTCAACAAAGACACACTAAATCAACGAGTTGATTTATACACCCAACTGTGGTTCGGTCGTTTATATCCCTTAGATTGTTCTGTCCGGGGAACGTATGAAAATTTGTTGTTCACTGGGAAATTTCAATTACGTTGTGAAACGGTAAGGATCAAATAGTTGTGTGCCTTTATTAAGTTGTATTTTTAACGGACTTCAAAAAAAGGAGGAGGTCCTCAAGTCGACGGTTTTTATTTTTTTTTTATGTATGTTTTACCATAACTTCGCCAGTTGTTAAAAGATTTTTTATAATTATTTTTTTATCTGAAAGAAAATGGTTTATGTGTGGTCCCATATAGTTTTTACGAAGATCTAGCTAGTAGTTTTTTCATAATCCTGAAAAATATCAATCACGTTTTGGCAAGTAGTCGTTTACCTAGATGACATCATTGTTGTGTATGGGCTGATTTTTTGTGTAAGTAACGGCACATGATGTAAATAAAAAACATAAAAAAAAACATAAAAAAAAATTCAAACCGACTTCAAAAAGCAAAAAATTAAACTTTTGGAGTCGGTGCTAGCTAGCTAAGGCCAAAAAATATATAGTTAATAGAAGTGCAATGTAGAATGCCTTGGCGGGCACCGACTCCAAAAGTTTTATTTTTTGCTTTTTGAAGTCGGTTTGAATTTTTTTTATAAAATGTTTTTTGTTTTTATGAAAAACGAACAGACGTTTAGCCTTCATCATACCTGATGTTAAGTATTGATAAGGCTGAAGATGCAAGCTCGCCTCTCCCGCGGGCTGATTCACAAACCATCGGACACGGAATCGGGTTCGAATTCTATGCTTTGTTTTTATCTATTTTGAAGTGAGTGACAGTGACAAATGCATACATTCCGCTCTCGGAAAGTTTCCGAATGTTGAATTAGGGTGCCGGAACCCTCAACCACTGAGGAACTGGCTATATTATTTCTAACTGCCGGAACACAATAATGCTGAAAACATTTTCGTGCAATAACTCTGAGTACCCACGTTAGTTTTCATGATTTAATAAATAAATAAATAAAATATAATAAATAAATAAATAAAAATAAATCTTCGACTAAGTATCTCCAACAAATGTATGACGTGTTGAGCAGCGTTCCTACCGGAAGCAAACGGAACTACATTTTCATTTTTTTTTGACGTGACAATTCAAATACTTTCGTGATGCTATTTCGATAGTTTTTCGTGTTAGCCCTACTGATATAGTAATGATACTGAGCATGGTATGATTCCTAGTTGTTGAAATTTTTCAACAAATGAACTTCAACATCGACTTCATCTCCGACTTCTAAATTTTGTACAATAGGCCGTGTCAGTTACACTGCGACTGCTAAGATGAGAGATATCCGTAACGCTAATGATGGCATTATATTTAAAAATTAATGTATGTAATAAGTGTAATAATACCAAAGAGAATTGAGTGAAGGAGATGACAAGTGACAGGGTGGAAGATCAGGATGGACTGCGTCGTCCTCAAACCGAATTGGGATGGAGTCAAGAATAATGATGAAAGGCTAGTCTAAAAATGTATGGTTGGTTTATAAGGTTGTATTCTAAAAAAATTAGGTTGTGGCAACCCCTAGCTCAGTAGGCATAATCAGTACCTACCACTGCGTTATCAGGCCATTTTATAAAATCATTGTAGGGTGATATGTGACCAAGCTGTGGTGACTTTCATTTAACCCCTATTTACATAGCGTTACGGTTCAAAGCTCGGGAGTTCGGTGGCACAGTGGTTTGCGCGCTTGGCCTGGGATTGCTGAGGCTAAGCAACTTTCGCAATGTTCGACCACGGGATGGATGACCCAAAATTTACTATCTCGAGCTCCTCTGTGCTTCGGAAGGCACGTTAAGCCGTTGGTCCCGGCTGCATATGCAGTCGCTAAAACCCGCCAATCCGCATTGGGCCCGCGTGGTCGGTCATGGCCTATTCACCTTATCCATCCATCCATAGTGGGGACAGTGGCCACAGCCGGAGCTTCAACCCTATTTGATATTGTCTTATATTGTTGTCTTATAATGTTGTCTATTAACAATATTGTTAATATACTCGGTTTAAACCTGATCATTAAAGCATCCACGGGGCGTGTAACACGCTTCAATGCAGTAATTACTCTACACAAACTAACAACTTCACTATGCATAGCTTGTGGCAACCCATACTTAAGTCAAGTCCTCATATGTTCTGTTTATGTACGAAATAATATTAGTACCTAGGTACCTACTTAGCGAATTTAAAACAATAGAATTTTAACATTGGTTTTGCAAATCGCTGTTCTACGAAAATCTTTTGAAATCGTATCGAGAAAGTCACGTCTATAAAATGTATTGGTAAATGTAGTTCCGTACTTACGTCCGGTATGAAGGAACGCTGCTCAATACGTCATAGATTTGTTGACGATACTTTTTCGATACTTACTCGAAACATTTTCGTGCTAGGCCTACTGTAATTAATTTGATGCTACGTCAGGGTAGTTACTAAACTAAATTAAAAGAAACATGGATTGATTTGGATTTAAAGTTCAAAAGTATGAATGCATGAATGATAATTACAAACTACCCTTCCGCCCGCGACTTCGTCCGCGAGGAATTAGGTTTTAATACCAGCTCGTTTTATTCCCTATCCTGTTGGAATATAAAAAATCCTTTCTTATTGCTCGGCTATATAGTTAAAGGATCCTGTATGCAAAATGTCAGCTTAATCGGTTCATCCGTTCGGGCTGTGCGTTATCTGTCAGTCAGTCTCGGTATGGTTTTATTTGTATAGAATATAGATAGTTAAAAGTACGTAATTATTTGCTATAGTAGTAGTAGGTACCTATTTATTTATTTATTTAATGCTTGGAAAACCAACAGCGCGTTGGAAACCAGCAGACAAAGTTGATTTTTGACATAAAAACACTCAGCCAATAATAGGTCATCACGTATATAAAACATATTTTAAATGGTTAAGTGTGGAAAATAAAAAAGCTCTTGGAAAACTTAATCTAAGACTATTACAAACTATATATAGGTATATAGTTTACCCTTTATAAAGTTCTCGCTGCATTTTCATAATTAATGTGGCTCTTTAAAAAGTTACATAAAAGTTTTACTACACGTCGCTTCACGAATGGTTTAAACATTGTAATGAAAACGGGATTGCATGTCAGATCATGTCATTGCTTTAGAGCCGGAGTTAGTCCCACCACGTGGCATTGCTCGAGAACGGTCTTTTTTTTATACAAACGGATATAAAAACCGCGAGTCATTAAAGTTTCCCGTTATACGGAAGTCAACTCTGTATTTATTATAATACATTGTGTGATATGTAGACTAGCAGAGTAGAATAACAAAAAAAGAAAGAAAAAAAAAAATCGACTAAAAAAACAAGATACAAACATGACTTACACTAATACACACAATTTAGTCGAATTGGTCCCCAACCTCAGCTATTGCCACAACAAGTGTGACGCTGATTTTCAGGTGGAGCCAGTAACAAATAGATAGCTAGAAACCTAGTTTAAAGACTTTGGATACTACTACCACCTACCAGCCTTGCATAAAACACTTTATTGCACACACAAAAATACAGACAGAAACACAAGAAAGAGTTGACATAAATGTGGGCAAAGGCGTTCTCTGATTAGTAGTGTTGCTACTATAAAAATTGTAGCAAGTGTCAAACATTTGGAGAGGAAAATATACTAATGTACCACTTAGAAGAAGCAGCATGAAAAGGACTAAAAGATATTGAAATTAACTTTCCAGTTAAAACTATCTATTATCTTTACTTTGTTAAGTTCTCAATTATCTTTACTTTGTTGCAAAATTTTGAAAATAGTCGTCATAATGTATCCTTCATAAAACAATGATAAAGTATGGATATTTATTACTCAATCTCGCGAAAAAATGCTGAATGGTTGATTTGCCACACAGATAGTTTATAGCCTGGATTGAAACGTATAATACACTAGCAGCCACCCGCGGTTTCACCCGCGTGATTCCCGTTCCCGTGGGAATATTGGGATAAAAAGTATCCTATGCTTTAATACAGGGTATATACTATTTTTGTGCCAAATTTCATCCAAATCCGTTAAGTAGTTTTAGCGTGAAAAGTAACAAACTAACTGACCTATTTTCGCATTTCTAATATTATAAGGATCCACGAGATCGGGAATGCGAGCAGGGATGATGCGAGTGAACCACGGACGACCACTAGCAAAACGTGATCTATTGTTTTTTAGTTTGACGTAAGTTGAGTACAATATAAGCTCAACTAGATTAACTCGCTCGTCCTGGCGAGTGTTTCCTTAGAGTTCTGCAGTTGAAGTTAGCACATAGTTAGGAGTCGACTACTTCGCCTGCAACACTCAGACTGCAGGACTTGGAACTTTCAGGATATCCTAACTACTTGTCTATAAATAGAGGTCTATATTAAACGTAACTGACTTACAGATCGTGGATTCTATTCCTAATCAAGATCTTTCAGGCTTCATACATTTTTGGGCCTTTTCTGAAAGTCCGGAGAACAAAAAAAATTGGTACGAGGACATATGGTTAGAACAAGTCGTTTGGAGCAATAGTTGATATGGCACAAAAGTTGTAGGATTACACCAAGTCAAGGTAAGTTCAAAGATTCGTAGTTGTCATACATTTACGGTTTTTTTTAAGTGTAAAAAAACTTGATCTGAAGCATTTTTATTATGCAGTGAGGTAATTATATTTTCTAATAACACATCTAACAATATCCCTGCAACAAATACAAAATTAACTTCTTACGTCTAAAAAAAATAGTTATTTAGCAAGGCTGGAAAGTTGGTTATTTAGCGGCGAGTTACCTCTATTAAAAGCAGAGCAAGTGAAGGATTCCAGGATTGAATCACGAGCGTAGCGAGTGGTTCGAAGATTAAAACCTCAGCAAAGCGAGGATTTCAAAGGTACAAGACGCTAAAAACTTTACTGCCGAGCGCAACACACAATTTTTCACCTCACAAAAGCGAGGAACATTTTATGGTTGTTTCCGCGGTCAACTACCGGTAAAAAATTATTTAAACGTAAAGTTTAATTTAAATATACCATATTCTCGTTGTTTTAATGTTATAAAAAACTAAAATAATAAAAAGGGAGAATTATAGTTAATTCTAAATTATTTAAATTAGGAATATATTGTTACTTATAAATAACAATAAATGCGATTCCGTAGATGTTGACACTGACATGAGGTACAAGACAAAGACAATTTAAAAATAAAGATTTATGTCACGTTCCGAAAACCAATCATAGGTTGTGAAATCTCACCCAGCCTAATATAAGTATTAATAAGTTTTATAACAAATAGTTTAATCTTATTGTTATTCAATTTAAAAAAAAAACGAATTGATAACATCCTTCTTATAATACATACATACACACACTCACATACATACACGTACACACACATACACACACGCACACACTATGTTTACTAGCTAGGCTGATATTTTTGTGTCGTTGTTTTTTGTTCTATTTGAGTTATTGGCTTAAATTTTTAAGGAAACCTGTAATTGGTCTTACTATTATACTGTACACAATTTTTGTCAATTATATTTGTAACACTGTTGGTTTTCAATAAACAAAAAAAAAAATTAAAAAAAAAAAAAATAAGCACATCTTAAGTTTCTTCGCGCCCTCATAATTGAAATAAAACAACTTTTGCGGAATATTTAGTGCAATTTATTTACCCGAAATATATATTTGGTACTATAATTTTTCGGTTTATTTGACGTTTTTTGGTTTCCCGACGATTCGGCGCCTTTTTAGTTGCCGTGGTCACGGGTTGACGTCAAAGTTGTTTTATTTCAACCTCCTTCTTTTTTTAGTTGGTTAAAAATGGGTGATCACCATCATTAATCACCACAAGTGACCCCATTAAACGATTCGACAATATTAATGAAAATAAAAAAACACAATTAGCAGTTACAAACATCCAAGACCTATTTGATATATTAACAACATTCGACAGTACTTATAAAATATTGAAGTTTTAATTACTTGAGATTAATGTAAGTGTAATTACAGCATGTACCTACTTTATTACGCCTTCGTTACGATTATTAATGATAGGCAATAATTACAAAGTCTATTAATAATGCGGATGTGAGTCCGTTCATTTTGTTTGGTCGAAGTACAAAAGTACTTTTGAAGCTTATACATTTGTTATTTTGTAGGTACGCGTGCGAGAAGAAAATTAAAATAATGTCATTCAAATGATACTTAAAATTTTATGATTTTAAATTTTGTTTTCACAACATTTTTGCCCAATAACTATTAAGTAGAGATGCCGCGAATAGTGGTTATAGCGAATATTCGAATACTGAGTAATCGCCATTCCCTATGGCGAATAGTCAAATCTTACTTACTTACTCCATCAGCCTGTGGACGTCCACTGCTGGACATAAGCCTCTCCTAACTCACGCCTATAGGAGGCTATTAGCTACCACGCTGGCCAGACGGGTTATTAGAGGGTTTGTTTCAAGTTTTCCTTCTCTCGCACAGGTGTTCAATGCGTCGAGCCTCTTAGTCGACTCTTACGACATCCCAGGCATGTAAGTGAGTGGTGACACGTGTATTCTTAGACCGTCACCACACGGCAATTAGTCGAATAACTCCCTATTATTATTCAACATAAAAAAGGTGTTTTTTTAAATTATCAAATAATAATATAAAGATTGTACAATCAGTTACTTTTTACTATTTTTATTATACTACTACTATTGATAAATGGATAAAAAAATATTTGCATCAAAAACACACATGCATTAAAATATACAATTACATCATAAAAAAAGAAATAACCTAAAAACAAATATTTTTAAACAATAAGACTATACATTAGTTTAGACAATACTACATTAAAAACTTACAATATAACTAGCATGTGTGTTACAGCGACGCAAAAAGGCAAAAAGCTCTGCGATATATTTGCCCTAAATTAGAGCAAAATGCTGGTTTTTTAGCCGTTGCCCGTAAAAATAAAGAGCGTTGCCATAGAAGACGACCTGTTTGGCGAAGGGGTACTAACCCCGCCTTCTGCGCCAGAGGTCCCGGGTTCGATCCCTGGACAAGACAAATATTTGTGTGCATGAGCATGTCTATTTGACTTGGTCTGGGTGTTATATATTATGTATGTATTTACAAAAAAAAAAAGTATACACCTAAGTATGTTTATCCGTTATCTAGTATCCATAACACAAGTTCTTCATGATACTTAACGTGGGCTAGATAATTGGTGTGATTGTATGGAAATATTAATTTATTTTATTTATATTTATTTATAAAAATGCAAATGTCACATTTTTTTATGAACAAGTTTTGTATGAAAAGAAATGTCGAGTAATGCGAAATCGTTATTGTCATCAGCCATTTTTAATGTCCCCACTGCTGGGGCACTGGCCTTTTTTACGGATGGATAAGGGGAACGGGCCATAACCCACCACGCGGGCCCATTGCGGATTGGTGGGTTTTAAAGACTGCAAATGCAGCCGGGACCAACATCTTAACGTGCCTTCCGAAGCACGGAGGAGCTCGAGATAATAAATTTTTGGTCACCCACCCCGTGACCGACCATTGCGAAAGTTGCTTAACCTCAACAATCACATGCCGAGCGGCCGAACCACTGTACCAGGGGCTCCTCACGTCGAATAATTACCGAATAATAGCGAGTATTCGCGACATCTCTGTTATTAAGTAATATTATAGCTACAAGAGACTCTTAGTACCTACATTACGTGCTAGTTACTAGCGTTTAATACACGGATCATCATAAAAAAATTTTTTTGTAAACAATAGGATTAATTTCTGAATACAATATTTTTGTTAATAATTTGCTGAATGGTCCCTTTGTTTAACGGAAGTTTCGCAAGACCAAATATTTTTATTTATTTTTCTTGTTGCATAGATACATTTATCAGCCTTTTTTATAAAAAAAAACACACAGGAATTTCACGAAAAAAGGTGTATCCGTAACAACTGGGTTAACTGATACCTACAATAGTTTGCAGTTTACCTACCTACAATAACTTTAAGAAATACTACGACAATGCATTCATTTTTAGGGTTTTTATGGCTATGTATCAATTTAAAATAATTTCTCAGAATTTTCCACTTGCTAAAAGGTATCACGCAATTCACCTACAATTTATTTAATCGTTCGATATTATGACAGACTTTGACAACTTAGTTATGTAATGACATTCCGTAATCGGTGACTAAAAGCAAATGAAGATCAAAGATTAATATTTTGTAAGTTCATCTTCCATATTCGCGTTACGTGTAGGCATACCTATTACATAGTTATAAACTTAACAAGAAAATACACTAGAAAAATCAACTTGTCTCATATCACTCAGACGGAACTTTTCTTGTATAAAGTAAAATAACGTTATAATTATGTAAAAAACCCTTATAAGTAGTGTTTTACATCGACTTATGCTTAAAGCAGAAACATCATAGATTGAAATTGTAAATGTAAAAAAAAAGTTAGGTAGTTTTGTAATTTTTTTATTATTGTTTTGGTTTGCATAAATTTAAAATAATTGTGCATACTGTGTACGCTATTATTGGATTAAAGTCATGTCTCATATATTTAGCATAGATTATACGTTTTGTAATGACTTTAATCTGTAAGTGTACCTACAAAATATAAATAAATAAATAAAAATTAAAATAAAATATAAAAAAAAAACTATTAATAGGCATAACTGTTTATGAAAAAAGCTAACTATATCAAATGAAATGTATCAATTATCATAATAGAGTTTTAATGTGCGCTCAACAGATCCATATAGATTTATTTCTATCGACTACTTTCTACAGTAATTGAAAACATGTTATGATTTTAATTCGCTGCCAATCAAGAAACATCTTATTGGTGAAATTAACTTTGTAATTATAGAGTTAATTAACGTTCAGACATCAACTATTTTAGTAATGAGGACTACCAGTAAGGTTGCGTGCACGAAACTAGCGGAGCCGTGACAGAGCGGTTCCACAGCGGAACGACTTCAGTACTTAAACATTTTATTTAACATCTATCGTACAGGTATGTATAGGTATTTATAGGTCTATATTTTTTTTGAAAATTATCGCCGACAAAGCTTGGAAATTTCCTGCAAAGTATAAAACAGTTTTCCAAAAATACTCCTTAAATTTTTCTATAAATTCATAGAAAAACAAATTGCCAATTAATTAATTGCCAAATTTGACGTCGTCGTTGCTGTGAGGCTATAAGAGTGGTGTTAATATTTCACTCTTAAGGTGGTACGACTTCCATACAGACATTGCACATTCATTGGTTCATCATACATTAATAATTCATAAATACAACTAACTCGTTTCAGTTATTTGTTAGCGCGAAATTATAAAAAAAATGACTTTCATACATGAGATATATAAATACGATGAGTCACACACACATACGTAGAATTATTGAAATTATAAGATAATATCTTATAATTATTTTATTCGTGATTTATGTATGAAAGTACATTTTATTAATTATTTCGCGCAAATAAAAAATTTAAACGACTTAGTTGCGCATCTATTTATCAATAATTAAGGTATGATGAACCAATTAATGTGCAATGTTTGTTTGTTTGGAAGTCGTACCACCTTAAAAACTCACCACCTTTGATGCTCTGCCAACATAAAAAAACATTAATTTATTCTTGAATTATACCTGTATTAATTTGTTGATTTTTTGTATTGTAAAGCAAGCAAAAGCAAGCAAGCAAGTTTGCATTCGTAGAGCTTCATTTTTTTGGTTTTTAAATAGGTACTTTCTGAATTAGTAAATCAATACCGCTGTTTCTCTATTATTGGGCGTTAGTGTTACAAAATAAAGAAAATACAGCGCGCCGAATCCGCTGCCACATTCTCTTTACCTTGTCCCGCTATTTTCATAGGCGCAGCCTTATAATAATCTTACACAAGATGCAAGCAGATATAATTCACCAAAAAAATTAAGAAAAAAATAAACATGGACAATTAAATTTTATTTATTAAGACATTGCTGCTTCCATGAATGAAATCCAAAAGTGGCAACAATTTACAATGGAACTTACAAATTGTTTGGTTAACCATGATTATATTGACATGGTTTTTTTTTACAGGTAATGGACTGTGACAAACTGGTTTAGTCACTGAAGCCGCGGGTGGCATCTATTATTATGTAAATAAATAAAATATGGTAAAGCTGTACTTTAAATTATTTATGATTACTTAATACCGGATACTAGTAAATACAAAAACAAGTTAAAGAGACCTAAGGTGTCGGTGGCATGCTTATTACTCCGTGACAGGTAGTTTTTTTCTCGTGTAGAAAGAATAAAATGAAAGGAAATTAACAAAGAAGATAATATAAGTCGGAAGCTGCGGGACGAGCAAGACCAAGGCGAACGTTTCCGAACGACCAGGTCAAAGTATAGAGCACGGTGTCGCAGTGGTTCGTGCGCTCAGATTGTAGCGGTTAAGCAACTTTCGTAATGGTTAAGGCGTGGATGGCAGACCAAAAATTTATTTTTCCGTTCCGTTTGTCTGGGCTATATTTGCAGCCGATAAAACCCACCAATTTACATTGGGCTTGTGAGGTGGGTTCTCCATCTCTAAGGATGACAAGTAACTGGAAATAGTATATAATTCTTTTTATGAAAAAAATCTCAAGTTTTAGATTAGTAGTACAAGTATGTCCAGATAGAATTACATAGAATTGCATTTTAGGTCGCATCTAAAAATACTTGCCAGAGCGTTGTAAAAACAAATAACTAAACAAGATTAGTTGTTGACATACTATTGATTTAATCTGATTGGTAAATCGACTCGTAGATCGATTCGTAGATCTTTCTTTTAATTTACTCTTGATTAGAATTGACATTTGCTGACAGTTCGTATGAAACAACTTTGTTAAATCATTCGAGTGACTGCAAAAAGTTAATAGTGTGGTTAAATAGCTAACTATAGTTACGTTTGTGTGAAAGTAGATTATCGATTTTAGATACAATGTGGTTTGATTTCTAACCGCAGACAATTTAAAACTTTTTATTTTTCTATTTGGTAGCGTTATTTATTAATACTTAAGTGTAAATATTAGAGACTGTTGTAACAGACTGATTACCTATGAATCAAACACATAGTTAGTTCTGATTCTCATCATCTTATCAACGGCACGTCACCCACTGCTCCCAAGAATCCACGACGATCGGTCCTGCACCGCCCGCGTCCAGCGGCTTCCCGCGACCTTCACGAGATCGTCGGTTTATTAGCAAATTAAACGTTTAACGTTGAATTAGATAGTAGGAACTTTAAACTTTAGTGTACTACTTTGGCAAAAAAATATGCCACCTAAATAAATAAAAAAACACAGCAATCTTTAACTTTTTACCAACACGGCACTTTAGAAAATTGCACTCGCAGAGTCGCCAAATAACTGTCCTCTTAAAAAAGGTACTTTATCTTAACAGTTGCCGCGTTAACAATTGTTCTAATTGCGATCTCGGACCGGCGTTTGTCTGTCCCTAACAACATAACTAGCCGGGTTTGCGTGAACGATAGAAACCTGACTCTGGGAACGTTCCTGTGCAATAAGGAAATTGTTCCTGCCCGCACGAAAATGGCCGCGGCGTGAGCAGCGTAGGGTTAGCTCGGGGAACGCTTCATGTGATAGAAGTCACTTACAAGTATTTTGTCGCATAAGTACTCATCTTATACATAAGGCCTTTTTCACAATCTAAAAGTAAGCTTTCTTGACAAAAGTTTTGACATATTTTACATATCAAACTGTCAAATCATCACAAGCTTTATCATAAACTTAGCATAGAGGTAGATTAGTGAAGGGCATAGGTATTTACTATTCGTCACAAAAAAAATAAATGTCCTCAAGAAACTGAAATAAAAAAAAAGTTGTGGGCGGAACGCTAATATTTTTTTAAGGTTTGAAAGTATTTAGTAGTTTTTTACGCCCTTCAAAACCATATATTTAAAAATGAAACTTGAATTTCATCTGATTAGTAAGATATAAGTTGTTTTCTTAGTGCCTTTAAAAGTATTTTTTTCTAACCTCTAACCTACAGCCAACCTAGAACCTATCTCTAAAATAACATATTGTTAGATCGTATCAATTATGGTTTAAGTTTTGACAAAATCGTAAAGGACTTTTTTGTTTGTTATTTTTCATTTTTCAATGCTTTTTTTATACTTATGATAAATTTTAAATAGAAAAATATATCACTTGTAGCCGAGTTGATCTTTTCCAATATTTTTCTATTTAAAATTTATCGTAAAGGACTGTTTGAAGTGTGTCAAAAAGTCCTTCAGGCGCGTTTGGTCTCGTTCGAGATTCGAATCTATATCCTCTCTTATGTACCGGCTACACCCTCCGACTTACCAAAAAGAATGCCGGCACAAACCGGTTTACGCAGGCATGCTCTCAGGTAAGTCGGTGCATGTAGCCGGGATGTTACACTCACGTTTCATATAATCAAAATTACAAATTCTTGTTTGCCGTAATTCTCTCAACTACGTATCAGATAGTTCCATAAGAAATACTAGGTGTTCCATATCGCGCTCTATTGTTAACCCTACAGTAGCTTTAATGGTTATATTCCGTCGCTATTAGTATATCAAGTCCCATCGTTATCCCTGTTCCGAGGCTTGTGTGAATAGAATTAGATAGCAATGCGAAAACCGATTGCTGTATCTTTTGTTACGTACTAAAATTTAACATTTAAATAGGTTTTCTTTTACAATTGTAATAATGTAAAAAGTCAGTGTATTGATATTTACTATCTTGTTTGAATTTTTAAATGTTAAAATTTAGGTGGTGTTTGTACCTACTTTTATCAATAAATTGTCACCTGAATTAATTGAAAGTATTAACCATAGCAATATTAAATACAAACTAAAAAAACACCTTCTAAATATGTTATAACACCATTACTTCTATTGTTTATGTATTAATAAGTAATAGATTTTTGTGATTTTATCTTCATATACCTACTTATTTTAATTTTCGATAGCTCAGGTATAAATCTCAGTGGTTTTTTGCATGCTACGAATAGATAAAATTATATTGTAAGGCTTTTAATAATGATAAATAAATAAAAAGGCATATATTTTACCCGACTTCAAAACAAGAAGGAGGTTGTCAGTTCGTAGCGTAGGTCCTTTTTTATATATGTTCACTGATGGTTCGAAAACGGCTTAACCGATTAAAATTGTTCAAACGTTAATTGGATTTTTCTCAAAATGGACTCATTTTTGGAATAAAAAATTGATACTTTTCAGGAAATCTTAAAAATTCTGTCGTTTTCGTAATTGTTACCGATGACCGATTTTAAGTGTAAGATTTTAATATTTGTAAGCCGTCTCGCATTCTTGTGAGCATTTGTTACCTAATTCTGCTATTAATAACTTTAATGATTTATTTATTTAAATAACTTTATATCAATTCTACACTAATAATAACAAGAAATTAATGTTCTTTAAGTGGGGCGACATAGTTCAAAATGTTTTAACTGGGCTTAATACCAAACTACAAAGTTAAATTTAATTAGTTTTACAAGATCACTAATGGTCAGTTGGTCGAACGTCGAGTTACTAACGTTTTAGACAAAATAAATTTGAACCCAAGAATGGAAACTATTTCTTAAGTTTCGGCCTTACCATGAGCTATTTAGCAATCGTTTGGAATCGGAAATTTGTTTAGAACATACAAATGTAAAATGTTTGATTTGGTGGTAAAAACGGAAATCTTACCATTATATAAAATGACGACTCAATATGTTGTCATTAAACATAGCTAAAGTAATATAATCAATTGAAATAAAACAATTGTCCGTATTTTTTGGTTTTTAGGGGTTTTTTGATTTTCCCGACGTTTCGGCACCTTTTCAGCTGCCGTGGTCACGGGATGACTGATGACCTAAAAACCTAAAAATACGGACAATTACAACTTAGTTCGTGAAATATAGCGCGTTTGATATCCGTAAAAGTGGTTTTATTTCAATGAACAGTACGCGAAAAACATAAGATGTAGGTACGTAGTATAATCAAACTAAATACTACTGGATTGTTTCAAAGTTGTACCCACGTTCATCGTTTAACCCGTCACCGCCGGCGCCGGCGTCCGCGATAACAAACTAATGCTATTGAAACGACACCCGGCGTCGCCATGTTCGGCCTGACGCTCTTAGGGGTCACTTAGGACGGACATTATGCTGATTTTGAACTTAGGACACTGTTTACGAAGATAGATTTGAATACGCTGGGAGTATTTTTGCTAACTATACAAGAATTATTATCGATACGCGGAATATCAATCTCCTGGGATTCATTTACTCTGAAGAATTTTCTTAATTGACGTCTTAAGCTGAAGTCATGCAAACAATGATCAATCAAACATCACGTCTTTACTTATTTCAGACTTCAGTTAGGTATTGAAAAGTGACATGAGTATTAAATTTTGAGAGCATGACAAATATGTCGGTATGCTAATTATTGATGATCTAATGGTTGAGTAATCGCCAAAATATTAATCAAAACTTTGTATTTAAAGGAAGTTCTTGAGAAAAATGTTTATTCTAATTTATGATTAAATTCAACAGAAGCCTGTTAAAATTGGTCATAAAAACATTCTTTAGGTCTGATTATGTGCACGCGCATAACGTACGTATAATAGCAGCACAACAATGTAGTAGTCTGAAATTGTAAGGCTGGCATATTTTTCCGTAATAAAGGTAGACTCCTGCAGAGGGTCAAGCACACTTATGCCAATTATTTATATACAAAGTATGCCTTGACATCAAGGGCTTATTTAATACTAAGCTCTATTCTGGGGCCAATTGGACTACTAACTATTTGAAATAATGCCAATAACTACATGCATGACTATTATAAAATAGTTTCAAGACTTTCAGTATTTGAATTTGATTTAAAGTTTGAAAAATTAATAAAGTGTCATTAACTATAATTTTCTAACTAAGCTAAATCGAGCAGGCAGGTTTATAAAGGCATAAAACCGTAATAAAGTTGGCACCCCAAACCAAAGGAATGAATGAAATCCATTGACGCACTCAGCTATTTACATCCAGTTATTGTTTCTACCCGAATTAATTATTGTGAAAAGATTTCATTTCTATTCAAGAAACTTCTCCAGGTCTTAAAAACTTTTTACCGAATTGTATTGTAATCCTAAAGAATTTTTCCCACTCGCTTAAAAAACAATGTTAGGATGGAGAGTTATTGGATTCTTCGTCTATGTCACTTCGCTCGCAGGGCGTCTAGATTTCCGGCGTGCAGATCTGTAATAAACGTTTCGTCCAAGCAATTGCGAATCTTATTTTCCTTAGTTTTAAGGCTCGTTTCGATTTGCATCTTGGGTTTACTCAAATGTCTCCTGTGCATTTATGGGTGTAGCTTGGCTTGTCATCGGTTATATGTACGCCAGAACAATATGGCGGGGCATACGGCCGTGTCAGCTGCAAATGTGTACATGGCTGATTATGCGTGAATTCTGCGCTGTGATTACTCCAGCTTTGCTACGTGTTCTTTTGTTTTCAATGAAGTTATGCAACGCGTGATTATCAAAGGATTAACATACTCGTTCGTTATATTTGAAGAGTGAAAATGTTCTAAACAAAGTTAATACTTACACAATATCTTGAGTAACCTAAGAGAGGGCTCTTAGCGCAGTATTATTTCAATCATACCAAGGGTATTTCGTACCACAATTCTCTTAATATAAGCTTATTTTCCGACAGAAGTTTTGTGCCTTCAAAGTGTGAAGAGTGTCAAAATTTGACAACGTCAATTTGTTCGTTGGCAGGAAAAGTGATTATAGAAGTATATGGAACTGAGATAGTTGTCTTTAGAAACTTTCATTATACAAATAATATCAAATAATGTCATAAGTATTTCGATATCGATATTTAAATCCCCCAATACAAAGTATCGTCGAGTGTAGATGAGCACGTTTTTTTTGGAGGTATTTCATATACACTTTATCAATTCATATCTATATCAATGAACAGGAATAACAAAATTTTGCTTTGAGGAGGGTCATGGTACGATATTTAAAAAAAAAACGCAAAGAAAACGTTCTTATGCCATGATGAATTCTAAAAGATGACTGTAGGCCCCTAACTATGTTTTTGCAATTAAATAAATAAATATTCGCATACAATCACACCAATTATCTAGTCCCACGTTAAGTTTCATGAAGAACTTGTGTTATGGATACTAGATAACGGATAAACGTACATATACTTTTTTTTTTTGTAAATACATACTTAATATACATATTAAACACCCAGACCAAGACAAATAGACATGTTCATGCACACAAATATTTGTCTTGTCCGGGGATCGAACCCGGGACCTCTGGCGCAGAAAGCGGGGTTAGTACCTTTGCGCCAAACAGGTCGTCAAAGTTAATAGTTAGTAATTAAGTTTCGTAAGTGTCATTTACGCGATGGATGATTAATATATTGGTGCATGCACAGCTTCGGAGCACCAGCAGTGGGGGCATCAAATAATGTAGAAAGTGGTGAAGCGGCCTGTTGAGTCTTCTAACTTCATTGATGTGGTGGCATCTGACATATTTACGCTCGAAATTAATTATCTAAGTAGATATGAATAGGGCTATCTGAGATAGTTGCCAATACTGCCCTCCTAGCATGAACACCGATATATCACGCGATATGATATAGCGCATCATGCTGTCTTGCTTACTCCGCTACGATGTGAGTGGGACAGCGACACGTTATCGAGTTATCGAGTCGATAAAAGCTGTTCATGCTAGGCCTACTGGTTTCGTTCCCTAACAACCGTGGTTATTTGCATTTGTACAAATTGTATTTAAGCATAAAGTCAAGGCCAATATCATTTATTACGTCTAGGCTGTTACAAGCACTTAAGAACGTTAAAGACGCTACGCCATCGGTTCACAAACCCTACGGCGGGAGACCTTGTAACGAGAAGAACCGGCTAAAACTCGTCAAGGTTTTTTTTTCTCCCTGTTTTATTTCATACAGAGTTGTCAAATTGAAAAGTGACCTTAACATATCAGTAAAGACATTTCCGTCACAAAAAGAAAATACAAATTATAATATTACATTTTATGGTTATTGTAACCGTAAACAACTTTCGACTGGCTATGAAAGCCGTATCTATCATAAATTACAACATTTCTCGCATTAGAAGATTACTGTACTGCAAGTCTGAGGTACTACATGCAGGTCAGTATCATACGTACATCTTATGTTTTGGCGCGCACTGTTCATTGGAATAAAACAACTTTTACGGATATCAAACGCGTTATATTTCACGAACTAAGTTGTAATTGTCCGTATTTTTTTTGGTTTTTAGGGTTTTCTTTTATTTTCCCGACGTTTCGGCACCTTTTTAGCTGCCGTAGCCACGGGATGAAATATAGCGCGTTTGATATCTGTAAAAGTCGATTTATTTCAAGGTCCGAATCAATTTATTTTAGATAAAAATATTTAAGCTTTTAGCACAACATTAAGATAAGCAGATTGAAGTAGTCCCATTTCCGCTGGCGTCACCCGTTCACGAGCATGACGCATGAACCAGCCATCGCTTCACTCAACCATATTTTAAGGAACGTAACGACCTGCCTCACACGACACCGCCGAAGAAACGTTTGAGTGAGCATGACGTACTTCAGGTTGTTATGTTGCGTAAAAGAAGTATAAATATAAAAAATACAATGGCAACAGCAAAAAAAGAAAGATAAAAGTGCTTTATTATGTAAGACACAATTAACAATGCTACTAGAAGACGCATCAGCTGGGTCATAATCACAAAACATAATTAAAGCAAGTTACAAAAAAAATTACCTTTATAATTGGAATAATTGAAGAACATTATTTATTTTTATTTATTCTGATCAAGCAGTGCCACGCATCTCAACTCAAAACATCATAAATAACATAAAATCAAAACAAAAATATATATCTCAACACATTTTAACACAAGCAGACATGAGCAGACCCATCCCGCTGACAGAAACCGTTCACGAGCATGACGCGTGAACCAGCCATCACTTCGCTCAACCGACACCACCGCAGAAATGTTTAAAGAGAGTTGAATCTAATACTTTACTAAACACTAATTAAATGGCACGGCTACAATTTCGAAAAAAATAAAACGAAATAATATTTATGACGAAGTGGTTTTGTCATTTAAGTAATCTTTTATAGTATAACAATATGTAATCTTTTATAGTATAACAGTACTAGTATTGCAATATGCGGACTCCATTGAAGTTTACAGTCCATAGTTACACCCAGAAAGACTGTTGATTTTACTAAATCTAATTTTTCATTGTTCGTAACAATTTCCATGGGTACTTTCTAAATATTCGGTAAAGAAAAAGAAGCTGTAGATTATAATAACTAAACCAAGCTAGAACTTGCGAGAGTGTTTTACTTACATCGTCAAAATCAGTTTCATTCCTATTAAAGAAGTATCATCCGCAACCAAGACAATCTCACATATACTTTTGGCAAAGAAAGGCAAGGCGTTAATATAATACTAAAAACAGGAAAGGGCCCAAAATAAAGCCTTGAGGCACCCCTTGTTTTATATTTGAGCCGGCAGATTTCACTCTGTTCATATCTTGTGACACGCACTGTTCATTGAAATGAAATGATTTTCCGAATATTTGGCGCACACTTTATTCACACGAGTTTAGATTGATTTAATGTGCGGGTAGTGCCGAGTGATAGTTAAATGATACGATTGAGTCCTTTGATAAATGATTATATTCCTGATAAGATACAATAGTTCCATTACGACTAAGAAATGTTAAAATAATAATATGCGAGTCGCGAATGCGCGCTGATTCCGGACTGCGGTATTCACGTCGTTTATTACAAAAGTGCTAACTAAGAAATAATATGTTCGAGTGCATTGCCCCGAACACTTAATATTTCGTATATTTTATGCTATATTTGGGTTTCCTGATGTTTCGGTATCTTTTCAGAAGCCAAGAAATATACAAATCGTAATCAAAATAAAAAATAAACGAGTTACTTAGTACTAACGATTTTTTTACTTTAAATTTAGTTTCACGTAATACATCTTTGTTTGAAAAAGGTTCTTTAAGAGCGTGCCACATTAAAAGATCGCGTACGACCGCGCCATAAAGGAGCTTGGAAGCTGACAGGAGCTTTTAGTGTGCACTGAAATTTACTTAGGAATTTAAAATGTATATTGTAAAGCTTGCGTTGGAGAAGACGTTTATTACTCTTTCTGTATTAATAAGTTGATCTGAAAAAGTTCTTTCACGGTTGTTTCAACCGTTTTCTTCTTATTCAAGAGGAGGTTCTCAATTCGGCCGGTATGTTTTTTTAGGTACGTACACCGATTACACCGAAATTGCTGATCCGATTTACGTGATTCTATTTTTGTTCGATGCGAAATAGTTGCCATTACTTGGTTGTATCCTATTCTTACGATTTGCCAATGTGTTTGAATAAAAAAAGTATATTATATGCAGATGATGTATCCATTTTATTTCCGTGTAAAAACAGTACTGATTTTCAAGAACAATGTAATTATAATTTAACTTAGATAACAAATTGGTTAACAGATCATAATTTAGAATTAAACATAAATATAACAAAAATGATTCAATTTAAGCTAATACAGAAAATGCAATTAGATACTCAACTTTCATTTTAAAACAATAATATAGACTTTGTAACATCATGTACATTGTTGGGAGTAGAAATTTATACTGCTCTTAACTGGAAACCACACGTTGATAGACTAGCATCGAAGCTCTCTAAATTCACATACGCGCTTTACGAATTAAAGAATGGAACGGACTTAAAATCTGCCTTGACCGCCTATTACGCTTATGCTAATGATTGGCTAAGCTACGGAATTGTTCTATGGGGAAATAGCACTGACGCACATAAGCTTTTTACTCTGCAAAAAAGATGCATTCGTATATTAGTGAACATACCATATACTGACAGTTGTAGACCTCACTTCACAAAATTTAAAATACTACCCTAACCTCCATTTACATTTATGGTAAATTTTAAATAGAAAAATATTGGAAAAAATTAACTCGGCCACAAGTGAATTCTCAGACGGGAATCGAACCCGCGACCTTTGGAAATCCGGTCCAATGCTCTAACCGCTGAGCTACCGAGACTTGCGAACCACCGTCGAAATTCTCCAATACTTTAATATTTTTAATACGCTGTAGGCCAGCGTTGTTACATCAATGCTAGGAATATCCTTGCATTCGAAAGAAACATCTTTTCAGGTGTTTAACAATCGATTAAGATGCAACTGCCAATAATTTATGATTTAATTTGTGGCCGAGTTAATTTTTTCCAATATTTTTCTATTTAAAATTTACAATAAGTATAAAACATTGAAAAATGCAAAAAAAAATCATAAAATACTCCATTTACATTTTGAAATTTGCAAAATAGTACGCAATAACATATTTCCATATACACAACGTGATGATTTACGCTCTCTGACATGTACATTACGAAATAGAAATAGTTTAGCTTTACCTTTTACTATATAGCATATAGTTTAAAACTAAACTTAAAAAAAAAAAAAAAAAAACTGTGAAGTCTGTATTAGTTAATTTGTCGGTCTGTTTGTAGAATTCGAATAAAAATTGGAATATAAGTAATTCATTAACTATAAGTTAATTAATTATCATAAATTGTATAAGCATGAAAGTCAAATTAAAGAAAAAAATTAATACATTTGCAATTTGTCACTATTAGATAGCTAAGATTTTTACTGTAACTTTTCTTTATTTTATTCTGTATAGCCTCTAAAAATGCCACGAAACTCTGTAATTGGCTTAAGAGTCTAATAATTATAAGTTACATTAATTGATTTTGTAAAAAAAGCTGTTGAGTTTCTAAATAAATAAATAGTTAGCTCTGGAACCTACCACATGTCCATAA
The DNA here is from genome assembly GCA_910589605.1 of Chrysoteuchia culmella. Lineage (NCBI taxonomy): Eukaryota > Metazoa > Arthropoda > Insecta > Lepidoptera > Crambidae > Chrysoteuchia > Chrysoteuchia culmella. The sequence continues at coordinate 7,295,294 of OU342649.1, forward strand.
AAATATATAATAAAATACCCAACCATATTAAAAGTATAGACAATGATAAAATATTTTTTTAAAGATTAAGAGATTTCTTAGTGTAAAAATGTTTCTACGAATTATAAGACTTTCTAAATTGAATGTCGCCTTGTAATGTTATGTCTTATGTGCTATATTATAATATTTCAAACTTGTTGTTAAAATAGTTTAATTTTAATTATTTAGTTTTAAGATTTGCGACACCCTTACAGGGTTCATATTGCGAACTGTATAATACTTAACACTTTCGCGGACATTGAACGAGCCACAATATTTTTTTTATTGTTATGACTGCTATAGGCGTTGAATGACCGCGAAAGGATTAAGATCTATATAACCAATATGATGCAATAAACATTTTGATTATGATTATGATTAAAAATTAGATTCAGTTTGGTCTAGTAGTTTTTATTTTATGACCATATTTGTTAACACGGACGATGTATTCACGATACTTTGTTTATAATAAATCTAAAAAAAAAATCTACTGTATTTTACAATACAACATACTGCAGACACTAAAAAGAAAAAAAAAAGAAAACTGCGTTAAAAAAAAACGATTTTGCCGCAGTGTTTTTAATAGATAAGTAATGAAAATTGGATATAACACTATTTCGGCTCTATATAAAAAATATAAAAAATAGATATAAAAAATAAAAAAAAAATGCAGGCCCAACATTAAAAGCCATTGTGCCATCGAGCTTCTCCTTCAGTCAAAAATAAACCTGCGGGCTTATTATCTTTTAGAAACTATTATGTCATACGAACGCTTTGTTGGCGATTAGTTTTTATTGAAGTTGTCAAGTTTTAACACTCTTCACACTTTGAAGGCGATGATTGAGGAAGATGTCACAAATTTTCCAAAAAACATGCTTACTTTACGGGGGTCCTTATACGAAATAGCATGGTAAGATTGGAACAATACTGCACTGAAAGAAAATGCAGCAGTGTGCCTAAAAAAGAAACAGTTTGTATGTTTATCACGTCAAATTTCTTCAATTTAATCGACTTTGAAGTTTAGGACGAAGTTAAGCTGTCGAGGTCGGAATTGATATTGTACGAGTATAAAACGTAGGCAATTTTGACTGTTCAACAATATTAGCAGAACAGAGGTTCCGACACTCTTATAAAAACTCCAAAGTGGTCAAGCAAAACATCGACGATACAGCACGTGGGAGAATCTTTTACTACGAAATTACACGCGGAAATGAATATAAATGCAATAAGTAAGTATTTAAGAACTCTCGACTCCGTGCGCCTTCCTCTATAAAATAATCTTAATATGCATAGTTATTAACGTCCATGCAATAACCGCATCATTAGATGAAGTTACGATACTAAAGATGGGGTTTTCGATTTTTTATAACAAAATATTGACACGACAGCTCGACCGTAGATTCCTCTTTTCATTAAAAAACCATAATAACACCTAATAATTATTTTCTTCCTGTAAATAGATTATCATGGGGGAGTTTATTTCCTCATAGTATATTTTTTTACTTTAGTTAACGAACTTTTATGTACCTACGTACACTACTTAGAAATGCTAAAAGAATTGTAATGACATATCCAACTACAGTTTTTTTTTTACATCTAACACTACGAAGACGACATACATATCGTCGTTTATAACTTTCAAGTCACTTCATATAAATATTCAATTCAATAAAATACAGCACTCAAAAACTCAGTCCACGCGGATGTAACTACCCACAGCTGTTTATTCCCAACGTTTTGTATCCAAACTGAGATATTGTGTTGAATTATGACGTAGGGAACGTATACCGCTATTTACACCAAGGATTTCTCTTCGAAGTCTGTGTAGCCACAATACTCGTACATATATACATTACACGTCCAATACTGAGCCGCCCACGGCTGCAATAGCTCCACATATCCATCTTAAAACCTTCTTTCGTCATATAAATAAATAAGGTACACGCCAATCTGAACTTTAACACAAAGGTTTAATTGTCAGTATCCAGTATTTTAGATTTGGCATACGACCTTTTTCCTCGACTTCCTAGTCTTGACGCAAAAATATAAAACAATTGTACAAATTCTACGGATGGACATACTAGCATCTCCGCGGCAGTGACCTATGACTCTGGATGAACAAACAAACAATGGCTTGCTGTTAGCTTAGTGAATTCGCAGCTTTAAAGGATTTGGCTTCATATACGTATAAGTTAAAAATACAAACTTCGTGACTTAGCACTAAGTTTATGAAGAAGAAAATTATTTATTGAACGGGTGGCGGTCTTAACTTCTGCTTTGAAATTACTGAACAATTCATGGTGTGCGTTGTAAATGCGTGGGATGGACCTAAAGATTTTCCATATTAACATGTTTTTCAGTGGGGCTAGCACAAAACACTTGCAAAAAAGTTTTTATTATATCAACAAATGTACCTATAGAGCCTTAGGGCTCTATAGGTACATTTGTTGATTTGTTGATATCAACAAAATGTACATTTAGATGTACATTTTGTTGATATGACACAAATACATTTTTTTTTACTTCAAAAATGTACCCACATTTTTAAAGTGACGATACGAATACTTCTAGCATTTTTTTCATGCTGGCGCCACAATTCCCTATAAAAAGTGGTATTGTATTTTTCACCCCTTTCATGATTACTCGCAAGATAAAAAATAGCACATCTCCTTCTCTTGAGTCCAATTTAGAGACTAGATCAGTAAATTGAACCAAATGCACGTTTATGATGAGATTTATGTATGAATATTGAGCTACAATGTATTTAATTATTGAAATGTCTTATTAGCTCTTTACTCGCCACTTATAAGATAACGATAAAGCTCGCACATACTATTCAAGTCGCATCGCAACGCATAATACGCCTAGGAAGCAATTCGCCAGTGGACGCGTTGCCTTAACCCACTTCTTACTAGCGTTTGGTATACGGATCATCATAAAAATAAAGTTTTGTAAACAATGTGGGTAGTTTTTTATTACAATATTGTTGCTAAACATTTGCTGAATGGTCCCTTTGTCTGTCAGAAGTGTCGTGTGTACTGAAGGGCTAGCACGAAAAACTACTGAAGTAGTATCGAGGACGTATCGAGCACGTAATGTCAAAAAATGTATAGGAAAATGTAGTTCCATTTACGTCCGGTAAAAGCGCCACTCAATATGTCATACATTTTTTTACTTTACTTCCTCGATACTTACTCGAAAGTTTTTCATTCTAGGCCTACTGTAAGTTTCTTAAATATGTACTAAAGTGATATAAGAGAATTTTGTTGTGATGCGATGCGGTGCGGTTCGCTCTATTTTCCAGCTTTTATTGTAACTTTAGGTCGTGATTTGTGAAATGAAACTATATTGCAGAGTTCCTATCTTATAAACAAACACCCTCGCGTTTTGCGATGAACTACAGTATTAAGTCGTTTGTTTTATCAGTTATTATAAATCTAATATTACAAGCTAGGTACAGCTAATATAAATCGAGCACTGCTCTGTATCGTTATAGCTAAGGGAGTATGTGCAATTAATTCTATAATAATAATAATAATAATACCGAAACATTAATTACGCAAATCGCTTCAACTACTTGGCCTCAACAAACTACGTTAATTAATATGCAAAAAACCGCCATTCTTAATACATGCAGAATAGTTAGAAAGTTTTAGATATTCCCGAAAATACAATCGATTCTTAACTACCTAATATTACAGCCTCTTTGTATTGACTCACAGTTGCACAAAAGCTTAACATACCAAATATTTCAGAAAAATTGGTAGAAATTTGTCTTTCCTACAATGGTTATACATTAAAAATTAAAATGGTTCCTCTTAGAAGTAAGAGTTACATTAGAACCCTTGGCCGAGAGACTGGCGCCTGAGATAGGTTTGTAAAACCCGTTATACAGAATGCTATCTGTTTATCAAAATGCAAAAAAAAATCGAACATTTTATATGGAGCCTGATAATTATTATTAGCTCGATATTTTGGTCTACACCTATTAAACATACGCCTATCTACCGTGAACATTATTTTAAACGACCAATCCTATTTGACAAAATGTCGTAAATTATATACTTTTTGAAAGATTTCACTTTGAATGTGTAAAATAATATTTTGGTAATAAAAAGTTCATTTATTCAATAACAAAGGACAACATTATCCATACAAATAAATTAATAATAAAATTATTTCAAACTGAAATATTTCAGATTTACGACATTTTATAGAAGAGCATTAATTTGTTGTTTGTCAATATGATCTCTGTCGATTGGCATATTATATTACATAGGTGTACACCAAAATAGGTAATTTTTTTAACATTAGGAATGCCAATAAGATGCGATGTTCATTATTGATTGAATTTAAATGCAAAATTACTTGATGAATGTAGACTTTGAGACAAAATATACAGTCAATGTTTTATTATGCTCAATTACATCCTAAAGAGCTCGGCGTAATAGATAGTCCGCTAAGGGGATTATTTTACTTTCTTTTGTGAACAACGGGAAGACTCTTAGCCTTCATCATACCTGATGTTAAGTATTGATAAGGACGAAGATGGAAGCGCGCCTTCTCCACTGAGGAACTGGCTATCTTATCTCTAATTGCCGGAACACAACAATGCTGAAAACATTCTTGTTATGGCGTCAGGCTTAGATAAGATGGTGGTAGCTAGCCAGACGGACTTACAACAAGTCCTACCACCAACCAAACCGAATACAATATGTACCCCCGCTGGGAATCGAACCCGGGACCCCTGGGTCTGATACCGGTGTTTGTTACCACTAGACCACAGAGGCGGAATGGTGACCAACAATTTATGACCTCGAGAAGATCCGTGCTTTGGGAGCCATTGGTCCCGGCTGTATTTGACAGCGTTAAAAACTAACAGTCATGTCAATAGCCCATTCCACTTATCCATCAATAAGGAAAGGCTTTGCGTAAATGTGAAAGTGATTCTGTCCAACTATCTGTTACCTTTTCACGCGTAAACTATTAGACCAATTTTGATTAATTATGGCATAGCGAAAATATCGTCCCTCTCAAGTTTCCACACGACTCCCGTTCGATGGCGTGACTCCCAGCATTAGTACACCGCAATCCACTCCGACATAACTCGGGACCAGCCTCGCGTATAGATAATATAATCTGACTTTATCAAATCTTACTTCCTTGCTGAATTTGGACTTCATGTGACAAATGGTGTAAATACCTATTAGGCATTAAAACAACACTGCCTGTTCCCGTTTCACGTGCAAACCACTGAATCAGTTTTAATATACTTAAGCATAAAGAAAGTCTCTCTGTCACTTTTTGTCGCAAGGTAGTGTTTCCATAGGAATGCGTTATAAACAAATCTAGATTTGGTCTAGATTTGTTTATAATGCCGAATTTGGACTTCATATGACAAATGGAAATATTAGATACAGTCGGGGAACTTCCGGGTTGACCAATAGAGTTTGTATAGGGAGCTTATTTAAAAAGTAATAGATGTATAGATAAAAAAATATATCACAAATAAAAGAACATTAACAGGTGTTGATGATGATTTCATTAGAATAATAAATTATTTTTTTTGCCGTGTGGTGACGGCCTAAGAATACAAGTGTCACCACTCCCTTGCATGCCTGGGATGTCGTAAGAGAAGAGTCGACTAAGAGACTCGACGCATTGATCAACTGTGCAAGAGAAGGAAAACTTGAAACAAACCCTCTACCAACCCGTCTGGCCAGCGTGGTAGCAGTAGGCTAATAGCCTCCTATGAACGCCACAATAGGCGTGAGCTAGTGACGTCTACAGGCTGATGATGATGATGAATAAATTATTTCTTTAACCTTAGCATTTTCCGAGAAAACGTTTCCCAAAAAGCTTTACTGGTCAACCGGGAAGTTCCCCGATTGTACTTATATTATACGCACATACGGCATTATATCTACTCTGTCTGTTCCCGTTTCACGTGTAAACCACTAACGGTCGGTTTCAATAACCTACCCTCAATAAGAGATAAGCTTACTAGAGCTTTGTTGCCTAGATATTTTTGTTAATCAGCCCAAAATAATAGCGGTTGCTAAGTAACGTAACCAAGATAGGCCTATCTCTTACTAGGGATAGATTATTGAAACTGGCCGTAAACCAGCTTTAAAGAACCTTTGAATAAAGATAGATTAAACCTTGGCGAAGAACCTCAGTCACTTTTTGTCGCGAGTAATTGTTTCCATCGGAGCGCGTTATAACCAAACTCTACTCTAAGTCTAGCGGGCTGATTCACAAACCATCGGACACGGAATCGGATTCAAATTCTATGCTTTGTCTTTGAAGTGAGTGACAGTGACAAATGCATACATTCCGTTCTCGGGAAGTTTCCGAAGGTTTGTGAATTGGGGGGCTAGGTGCCTGCCGCCATATCCTAGCGCAATATTGTTTCAATTTTGCAATGCTATTTCGTACTACGAATCTCTTAAATTAAGCTTGTTTTTGACGGAAGTTTTGTGACGTCTTCGCTCAATCATCGTCTTATAAGTGTGAAGTATGTCAAAATGTGACAACGTCATAAAAAACAAAACGCAAAGATAATGTTCTTAGGAACTTATGGTTTTTCTGGCTAATACCCAAACAGGGTGAAGCCATTAAAAAAAAAAAAAAAACTTATGGTTTTTAATAGACGATGGTAGGCCTACTGGATGGGACTTTGGAGTAACGACTAACTTTTCCTATAAAATCGTCAGTCTCTGGAGTTTCCACATCCACAGTCTCCAGGCTCCCGTTCGATGGCGTGACTCCCAGCATTAGTTCGCCGCAATCCACTGCGAGATAACTGAAACAAGGGACCAGCCTCTCGAACATTCGTTTTGTTTAATTAAAACTATTGTTCGCCTTCATTTGGATTCATTTACGCAAATAAGTCGGGCCGTCACGATTTATTAGGTTCCCAGCGAATAAAGGAGCTTTCTTTCAGTAGGTTACGTATTAGGCATATTACTACTGTACGAAAGTTGTAAAAAAACAATAAAGCTATCGTAGGCTTTTAGACTAAACTACTCATATCAATTACAATTTAGATGAAATAGACACAAAAAAGAGTTTTTATAAACCTTTTCTTTTATTTAATAATCATCTGCCATTTTGAAACAAAAGCTTAAGAATTATGCTAAAACAGTAGTAAATTGTTCAAACCATTTGAGTACAGTCAACAGCGTGTCGAGATTCATGAGTTCATTACATTTATTTCAGATTTAGTCATACCTTATTTATTGCTAACCTTTTTAGACCTTTCTCTTCTATATTTTAAGGAGGAGCTTTTTTTTTATTATTACTCGATCGATTTTCTTTTCTTTTTCGATTCTTTCTGGTCTAGCCTGATGGACTGTGCCTGTCTTTTTCTCCATAGTTTTATTTTTCTTTTCTTGGGATCATTTTTACAACCCCTTATAAAAAATACAAATGTTGGTAGTACCTTCGTGAGAGAGCAATTTATTTAATGTTGTCCAGTATAAAAAAGTGCATTCGATTTCTTGAACGTTTAGTGTAGCTCGAAGTGCAGCCGGTTGCACATATACAAGTTCTCAAACAGTAAGGCTCCCAACTGTGGAATTATCTATGGTGTGGTCGGCCATAACTAGACGACCGGTAAATGTATTTGGGAATGCTAACGCGGGGTTGGTATGGACGTCGGACCTGCACAGTTATTTATTAAATTAAGGTTAGCTAGGGAACAACGGTTTGTGGGGAAAAATATTATGATTACCTGCTATTATTACAGTTCAAAGTATAATACTCACACGAATATGTCTTTTACAGAACAAGGATTTTCCAAACTCATTAGTATTACGCACAGATATAATAACACTCTTTCACAAGCACGCACAGAGATGAATACACACATTCACACGTACACATACACGAACAAACATTCTCATTCAAACATACCTATGTAAAACCACACACACAATCGCACATCTGCACTATTGTTTATACATTTTTATGTATATGACATCCAGGTGTCAATAAACTAAAAGCGGTCTAGTTGAAAACCAGCGTCAGTGTAATACTGACACAATGCTGAACTAGGTCCCTTTTAGTGCAGCCGTGGGACAATTTATTCAATACTGTAACTTAAAATTAAGTTTTTTTTTTTTGTTAAGTATCTTTTTTATTGTACTATGTTAATATCACTTGTATGTCCTTCGCCTGTACTAAATAAATGTTGTGATTATGATTATGATTATAAAAGATATGAAAAAAAACGAATTTATACGACATATTTACAATTTTTGGCATTCCCTTTATATTATAGTGACATAGACTTCCCAGTCCATACGAAGGAACATTGCTGACACTGACGATTTTTAAAAAGCGGTGAAGGTACCAGTATCTCTGAAGGCGCTATACGACTGTAAGAGATGGCAAAGAGAAAACTACGCGCGCGGGAGCGAGATTGATTTCGTAGATTAGGTGAAAAAACCACGAAATCACTTCGTAGACGACGAGTATAGCGATTTTAAGAAAAATTAAAGTACCTATACAATGCTATAATTTATTGGTGTCCACTAATTAAACTAATTTATATGTAATGTATCCTCATTTGAGAATAATCTTGAATTTTCGTATCTTTAAGGGGTCTTTCGAAAAGAAAAAGTGTCGAGGCGAAATCATAAAATCGTGTTTCTGAAACTTCTCAAACCTAGATAAAGGTATGAAAAAATATATCTTATTACCGGATTTGTAATATCTCTAACCGTCCTATACTTTTACTAGAAAAAGGACGCACTTTTTTCGTACAGCGTCTAATGGTTAAATAATTTAAGCACGTAATGCTAATGACATTAAAAAATCTGGAGGTCTACTCTCTAAGCCCGTCAACTAAGATACGGCTCCCGTCCGTAAGTTTCCCGAAACAACGGATGGAGCCTACTCTCTATTGATTTCGGATGTACTAGTTTTGGACAAACGGCACAAACACATTGGGAGTAGGGACAATGTCAAAACGTATTCTCATTCATTCTTAGTTCGGGTCTCAGAATTAATAACTGTCCGTAGGTGATACGGAGTAGGAAACGTCCGTAACTTAGGCCGAAACTACAGGTTTCGTGCTTAGAGAGTAGACCTCTTGTTCTGAAAAACTGAATGAATACTTGGATTACAGCCACAGGCTGTACATTAGTAAAGAATATCTTTACCGTAATTCCACTGTTTTGAATGAATGACTGAATCTTTATTGTACACCAAAACAATACCTTACATGCATTTGTATGTAAGGACAAAACAAGAGTGGTACAAGTGGCGGCCTTATAGCTAACGAGCAATTTCCTTAACGAGTTTCTTACGAAGTGGTTTGATGACTTTGATGTTTTTACGACTAAGGGAACACTTGTTTTAATATATCTATATCTTCACATGCTCCGACCGACAGACAGACAAAAAAGTGTCCCAGTGAAAGTAGAATTGCATTAGCTTTATTCCCCGTTTGGATAAAAATAAATAAACAATTCCTTTATGAATATTTTTACCCCCATTGCGGTCCGTAGCTGGAAATAAAAGTTCTCACGTGTAAAGTGTTGGATCCCACATTCCTGACACAGAGTCCTCACTTCGTGTCATAATGACATCATAAATTTTGAAGACGTGTATTATACACCACTATAAGTGTAACTCTGAAGTGGTGATTTACCCGAAAATAGGGTTCATAATATATTTCGGTTTTTATGGAATGTTGTCGGGATAAAAATACCGAATGGATTTAATTTTTCAACTGCTGAAGAGATGTGGGATGATTTTAAGGAAATGGATTAATGTATACTATACTGTTTTTTTTTATCAAGAAAAATTGTTATTTTACCAGTGGCTACTTGCATTTTTTAAAATCATAAATGTACCTAATGTAGGTCTCGTATATCTCTCTCGTATCTCGGCTTTGTTATTTTGTTACCTACTAATTATGATTTGTTTTAAAATTTGTAATAACGTTTTAATTAAATAAATAAATAATGTCATACAAACACACCAACTATCTAGCCCAAGGGAAGTTTCATGAAGAACTTGTGATAAGGATACTAGAAAACGGATAAACATACTTATGTACTTTTTTGTAAACACCTACCAGATAACATACATATTACCACCCAGACCAAGACAAATAGACATGTTCATGCTTACAATTTTTTTTCATGTTCGGGGATCGAACCCGGAACCTCTGGAGCAGAAGGCGAGCATTCGCTCCTCCGCGCTACAGGTCGTCAAATCGTAATAGAATGAAAGACTGAAAGAGAATAAAAAGAATGAGTCTTTGTGTTTGAAAACAAAAATTAGGCTGAAAACGTTTTACAACGAGTGGCAAATACCTAAGTATATATTTATTAACAAAATTGCTTATCATGAACCCCATACAATAATATTTTTAGATTAATTTCAACCTGGTCACCCTACAGTGACTACAGTTAGTAAACAGCGAGTGATAATCGGTTACTCCACCGACTATAACCAACTAGATTTAAGCGTTGAAACGTTCCATAGACGACATAATGGCCTATTGACAAAGTTTTTACGTTATTAAGATAGTAAGTACACGATAATCCGACTATAACAAAGAACTAAACTGTCTTTTAGTCGCATAACGGTGATGTACTAACAGTTGTTTGGAGAATCATCGAATGAATGGAATGTGTTTTTAAGAAGTTTTGATGGCTTTTGTTGCTTAGTTGTTTGAGTGGGCAACACTTATGGAGGCAATCGTGTCTTTTTGATTGATTGGTTAAAGATTGACCTCAGTTTTTATCTGAAGATGTAGTAACGTGTCGTATGATAATGGAACCCCTAAAAGTGATCTTTTGAAGCAATTCAGAGTTTCAGTTGAAATGCTTATACTGTGGCTTGACTGTAATGCCCGATTTACACGAGTCGAGTACAGTGGCGGTAGGCGAGCGTCTGGACAGTGAAACAAAAGACAGTGCCCGATTTTATATGAATCCATTTACAAGCCAGCTTGCAAGCCAAGTTGTCTCGCCGCTGTCGGATCGTTGACTACTACTAACTAACTTCGCAAAAAACTTGACCCGTGTAAATCGGACATAAGTGATTTTTTTCTAACTACACCACACAAACACACGCACACCAACGAGGTCACCATTTTGATCCCCATGCATTTCGTTATCTGGATCTCCAAATATATTTAATCAAAGTGTTTTATTGTCAATAAGCATAGTGACTAGGTATGATTAGTTAGGGATATCAACATTACGCTAGGATACGCTACAGATTCATGGAGTAGTTTATGGAATTTTACACTATTAATTAAAATCATAGCAAGTATATCGACCGAGCCTGCCCAGTAACTGCCGTTTGAGTGATCGCACAAAGTGGTCGACCTAGCGAATCAAATATAATTACGCCCATACACTCGTGACCTGCAACCGTTATCGGAGAGCTGTCCGCACAAACCAGTCACTATCTGGTCTGTTTCTTCATAAGTGGAAAGGGCAGAAGCGAAATTACGAAAAGCACTAAATTGAGACATACCTATTCGAAACATATTGTAGGCGATGGACTGGAAACTCGTCATTTCTGTTTCCATTAGACCCAACCAATGTCTAATGCTATGTGTGTTGATAGCAATGTTGATGAGTAGGTACCAAACAAAGCATTTATTTGCCAGTAAAATTAAGTTTCGATAATAAAAAGTACTAACTATATTTTTTTTGAATCACGACGTGGAGACTCTTTGCCTTCATCATATCTGATGTTAAGTATTGATAAGGCTGAAGACAGAAGCGAGCCTCTTCCGAAATCCTCAACCACTGAGGAACTGGCTATCCTATTTCTAACTGCCGGAATACAACAATGCTAAAAACATTGTTGTTATGGCGTCGGACTTTGATTAGATGGTGGTAGCTAGCCAGGCGGACTCACAACAAGTCCTACCACCAAACCGAATACAATGTGTACCCCCCGCTGGAAATCGAACCCGGGACCCCTGGGTCTGATACCGGTAGTTGTTACCACTAGAGCACAGAGGCGGTTAAAATTACAATAATTTTAGAAATTTCCTGTTTTTAGATTGCAGTTTTAATCTTCTAGTTAGTTTTTCTACACTTCAAGTGTGACCAAAAGATTCACAACATATGAACTTCTCGAAAACAGGACCAATTTATATGTGACCAATAAATACCACACCAATAACACTATTCCAGTAAAAATTGCATTCACTCAAACAAGACCTTTAAAATACTTCTTAATATCTTTGTAGAGTCAATGGCAACTGAGGCAACAAGCAACAACGGCTGCTTATACAAATTGACAAATTTTAACAGGCATTATATGAATACTACTTCCTATTAATATTATAAATAAGAAAGTATGTCAGTTTGTTTATTTATTTGTTTGTTTGTTCCAGGGATGTTACGGATATGGAATTTCGGATATGGATACATATACGGATATTGGAAAAACAATATCGGTTTCGGATACGAATATGAAATTATTTCGGATTATCCGGTAGTTTCGGATAGATTCGGTTACGGATATTACATTTTTAAGGAATTTCAAAAGTAACATAGAGATAATAAAATGGTTTTATTTATATATAGGTCAGCATTGGGTAGGTTTTTGACAAAAACAACTTGTCGTAACGTGTCTCATTTACACCCCCTATCCGAAATTATTTGAAACATTTATTTCGGTTTCGGATATTTTTTTATTTCGGATATCCGATAGTTTCGGTTACAGATATGGATATCCTTAACATCTCTGGTTTGTTCCTCTTTCACGCAAAAACTACTGAACGGCTTTGATGAAATTTAATTGAAGGGATTGCAAGTAGTGGACTAACACAGGATACTTTCTATTCCCACGGGAACGGGAACCACGCGGGTGAAACCGCGGGCGGCCGCTAGTATTATAAATGCCAAAGTATTTAAGTTGTTTGTTTATTTGTTACTCTTTCACGTTAAAACTACTGAACGAATTAGGATGAAATTTGTCATACAGATAGTAGATAACCTGGATTAAAATATAGAATACTTTTTATCCCGATATTCCCAAGGGAACAGAAACCGGAACGGGCGGAAGTTCAAAGTCGATTGGAGAACTTTTTACACATGTAGAGCCGTACCTGCTGTTCACCGTACATGGATTCAGCAGTCGTAAAATTTTCACGGTCATCATGCATTTAATTGACGATGGTGAGACCGAGAAAGAACTCTGCTAAGAAACGTTTCGTTTGACCTATCTTAATGGATTCCATCCCTTTAGGCCGAAAAAAGTTTAGGAAACGAAACAGGTTCCCAAGACATGAAGCTATGAAGCGCGTAAAATGTTTTCGAGCGCTATATTTTTGAAGCAGTGCTTGATTGTATTAGTAAAACGAAACTAATGTGAAAATAACCTTGTAACTATTTTGGTTTCAATAATTTTATTCATATTTTGATTGTTTAGCAGCTAACCCTTTTCTATTTAAATTTTACCTTATATTTACCAAGTGCCACACACAATACAATTAAATCATTTTAAATCTTACAACTATAAAACTTCACATTAACTTCTTCTGCAAGCTATAGATTAAGGGAGGTAAATAATTTAACTTTAATAATAATAATGCTAAGCTTAGGGCACACTGTGGCGCTTTATTGTAACAATATTGCTTTGAAACTTTACTCGGAGGATGCTATTAAAGACGAGTGTATTCAAACACAATGACCAAAATTTGTAACCGAAGATCCGTGGTCTTTATGAGGTACATAATAAAGTTTCTGTTTTCATTACAGTCCATGTTTACCTCGTATATTTTGTTTTTTACTTCGCTTTCATCTAAAGCAGTATAATTTCATGGGTATAAGTGCATATTTTGTTATCAAATAATTTTACTAACAGACAGTCCGACTAGTCCGATCAGTACCTCAGCGGTTAGAGCATTGGACCGGATTTCCAAAGGTCGCGGGTTCGATTCCCGTCTGAGAATTCACTTGTGGCCGAGTAAATTTTTTTCAATATTTTTCTATTTAAAATTTACCATAAGTATAAAAATAGCATTGAAAAATGCAAAAATTACAAAATCATAAACTATATAGGTTATTTGAAAAGATAAGCTTTGTGAATGCAAAACATAAAACACAGGAAGCTGATATGTTTTTTTTAACTTCCAGATATTTTCAACATTAAAACACGATAAAAGCTTTTATTTTATAATCCAGATAATAATTACTCGACCACAAACCGACAAAGAAACCTTACCCAATCGTTATCAGTATAAAAAAAAAACAAATTGCCTAGTACTGTCGTAAATTCCTTTCATTCTCTGTTCTTGCACCAGTAAGGGCAATCTTTTGTGGGGGAACCGATAAATCTGTAGTATCGTGGCTCCAAAGATAGCTAATCTGAGTTGTTATAATAAAACCGTACGGAACCGAGCCTTATTCATTTTATAGTTCACCGTGGGAAACCTCTTTGTGAACTATGAAAAACTAAGATATCTTTTGTATGAACGTCTTGATTCCTGTCGTAGTTTGATTGCTAAGATAAAATCAGATCACGATTTTCAATAACTGTTTTGTGTTTCCAATAAGCTATTTCGGTTAATTGTTTGTAGTATTGGCATTGAAATATGACAATGTTGAGTTCAAACAAATCGTGATATTTACTCTTCCTATATTCCAATCGGCTTCAATATTCTAGAACATATTTTATTATGATAATATAATTTGCTTTTTGTATTATTATATAAGAACGATTACTTTAGGTACACATTGATGGAAAATATATCGATTTAAGCTACTTACATACCTACCATTTTCATTCCTGATGTCGAATTGCAATACAGGCTTACATACCTAAGTGAACTAGTTCTTATATTCTTGCATCCTTTACAAACCAGAAATTTTCTTCTTCGAATCTGAGGGCTGATTAATTTATCAAAATTGTATGTCAAAAAACTTTAAAGGGTGGCTTACAGTTTCCTCACTCTAACCAAAGTCAAAATATACGAATCTATTCTCTCTTTGCAAGGAGCACAATCAGTTGTTCACAATAGTTTTTCCTTGGGTCAGGAAAGGTAACTAACTAACTTCAGTAAACTCCCCGATTAAAGACAATCTTTTTTTTTCTTTAACTCGTCATAATATGTGACAAAAGACTATCAGCAGCACGTCCATTCATCACAGTCAAAACTAAATTGAATCTTATTACATCTGTGACAGGTCTCAATATAAAATTATCCACGCTGACTACCAATACCTCACAGTAAGTTGTTTCTAACAGCCAACATAGTGCCTTATTCTAAACCGAGTTGATTATCGCTCCTTATAGCAGCTTCGGTAACCTACCCGATTCAAAAACAATCAAATCTTTTTCTCAAATCACATGTCACAAGTGACAAAAGACTATCAGCAGCATGTCCATTCGTCACAGTTAAAACTAAATTGAATCTTATTACACCTGTGACAGGTCTCATCATTGAATTATCCATGCTGCCTACCAATTCCTTCTAAGCCGGTGTTTCTAACCGTCCGTGATAACACTTGACAGTCGCTGTGCACGCTTTCATTCATGCTAATGTAGTGTGAAGTAACTCAGATTTTATGCGTCGCTACTTTGCTTTCGAAGAGAGATTGTTTATTGCATTCCTTATAAAGCCTATAAGCATTGTTAGTAAGGAAGTGACTACCTTAAATTATGAAGGCATTAATTAAGAAAATGTCGCTTATAAAATTGATGTTAGTAACTAAGACAGCAAAGTTTTCGGTACGAATAAAGTATGCTAGATTTACCTATTTAACGTAAGTTTTTAACGTAGTAAAAGTTATGCTATTAATTACCTTTACAATATTAATATTGCATGATGTTACTTCACAAAAGATCGTCTTCACTTAGAACAAGACGGATAAAGCTTCTTAGTTTTAACTTTCTTTTTTTTTGGCCTGGCAACACTGGCCGCTACACTTGTCAAATTCGTTCTAGGATTTTAAATATTTTAATTTTATTATTAATTATCGTTCAATCCCAGTTTATTTGTTAAAAATAGTTAAATTGTGACTTAAATAATAAGTGATATCGTTATCTGCAAGTTTTAGTGGCGCACTTTTAAATTATCGGCAAAGCAAATTGACTTTCAACTGTCACTGAAGAAGTCTCCAAATTTTGAAGTGAAAAGTTGTAAAATACTGTGGACTGTTACTGATTAAACCCGGGGAGTATTGTTTTCATTATTTACATTACTCACACTGCATTTTCAAACCATTTTTAGTCCATCAATAAATATCCTTCAAACCACTTATTGCATTGACATTTCCAGTATCTTAGCTGTTGATGTGATGATACCTATTTATTCACATAATTCTCAATTGAACAACTAGACTGTGCTTTAGTTCATCATTTGAATACCAATATTTCTTGTGTAAAAATCAAACTTTTATAGAAAAGTAAACATTGATAATTTTTTGTATAAATTTTTTTCCAAGTCTTATCCTGTTAATTAGCTATTCTTTTTACCCTGAATTATCATTTTGCAGTACCTATTTATAAACATTTCTAATCAACTTATTATTAGCTTTAAAACATTTTGATTGTGAAATCTATTTAGTATTTCCAATTCTACTACCCACTTTTTACAATTATTTTTTGTGATACTACTGAAATTGTGATTCTTTTACTCAAATATCACAAATAATAGAACATATTAATTAAAGCAACAATACAAAGCTTATTTAAAGTCACAATATAATTTCAGGCAAATAATTCATAATGATGACCCGCAAAGCAGTCGCTCAAAGCAACGAATTGAAGTTGAGGCAGACATTGCAAGAACTTAAAGTTTCAAAGGATACCTGCAGTCAACTCTTAAAAGAACGTGAGGATAGTGAAGAAGAGATAAAGAAGATTATTGTCAGAAATTCTCTTTTGAAGAGCGAGTTGGCCCAACTTCATTCTGTGTATACGGAGGTATTAATGGAAAGAGATAGTCTGAGAGACAGCATTCGTGATTATGACCAGCAGCTTAACACCTATGACAGAGCTCTTAGTCGTATCTCAGACCTTGAAAAGGAATTGATTGCTGCAAATAAACGCATCGCGGAATTCGAGGCATTGATGCAAGACCAAGAGACGGAACGCACTCACAGTCTTTTTGAGGAATTGATGCTGTCTCCAGGAGCGTGTCTTTCCCCACAACCGCAAGAAAATAATACAAATTGCATCAATAAACTTAAATGTAATTTAGGGCATAAGAAAGTAAAAAAGTATATCCGCATTAGCAAGTTTATCAAGAAAACTGAAAAATTAATTAAAAGAAATAACTGTTTTCACAAAAATATTGCACTTAGGAAAGAAATGATAGATTTAATTGACTCATTAGATATTTATAATACTAAACTTATTGAGAGTAGGCAAATGTATGAACAAGATACCAAGAGTTTACAAGAAGACATCCAAAGATTGCATGAATCTCTTGACTTTATGAAAAATCAGTACTCAAGCGCGCAAAAACAGATCAATGAACATATTGAGTCGGCCACAGAGCTGGTAGAACTCTGTAATTATAATGCTGCCAGATATGAATCATTACTAAGATCTGAATTAAACTATCCTAGTGAAGAAACAAATTATTGCTCTTTAACTCAACATTCGGAATTAATTAATTTAAACCTAAATCCAGAACCAAGTCATACATTGGTCTCTCTAAATAAGATTGAGTCAAGGTATAATACTGTTAGTTTTAAGTCAATGTTAGGTAATAAATGTCAGACAATTATGTACTCAGACAGGATAGGTCAAGGTTTTGCCTCAATTATTAGTGAGAAACTTGACAGAAAATGTATAAACTTTTGTACTCCTGGCCAGACTTTTAGCCAAATAATGACCAAAATAGATGGATCGCAAATAAACAGAACCACAACATTAGTAATATTATGTGGTAACAGTTCCAAATTAACAAGAAAGGATATACTTAAAAGTATAAATAAATTACTGACATTGCAAACAAACACAGGATGCAGAATAATAATTAGTGCTTTGCCTTATGCGAGTAATTTAAACAGGGATGAGAATAAACGAATCTTTGACCTAAATATGTATATGTATAATTTGAGTTGTCGTCATAGTGACGTTATTTTATATTTTGACGTTAATAAATTTATTAACAATTTTACTTTGACTCCAGATACTATGTATCTGTCTAAAAAATATAGGATAAAGTTAGCTAATTTATTAGCTTATAATTTACATAATATTCCTTTGACTTCTACTAATAATAGTAGAAAAGTTTCAAGCTTAGCTTTAAACTAAGGCATAAGACAACAGCCAAGCCTCCTTGTCTCAATATGTTATGTCAAAACATTCAGGGCTTGTCTGGCAAAGTTTTAGAATTAGAATTATTTGCAGAATATAATAATATTCATATCATTTGTATAACAATTTTTGTATAACAATTTTGTAAACAATTTTCAACTATCAAGTTTATTAGCTAGGAAGACAGCGATTCATGGCGGATCTTTAATTTTTGTGAGAAATGATATACAGTATAAAGTAAGAAAGGATATTGAGAACCTTTCTATAGAATGCCATGTTGAGCTCTCGTGTATAGAATTAAAAAACTTATTTATAGTATGTGTGTACCGACCGCCGAAAGGTAATTTTGAAATCTTTGAATCGGTAATGGACGATGTATTAAAAAAGTTAAATGTGAAAAACAAACCAGTAGCAGTGTGTGGCGATTTCAATATTGATATTCTTGTAAGCTGTACATTAAGTATTCAGCTACTGACCTTGTTCAAATCGTTTAACTTAATCAATCAATTTTTTGAACCTACAAGGGTAACATCCCACTCAGCCACTTGCATAGATAATATATTTACCGATTTTGATCCCGTTGACAAATTAGTTGTCAAAAACATTACATCCGATCATTACGGATTAAAAGTGACGTACCAATTAGATATCATTGATGCACCTATGACTGTACAATGCAGGCCTATAACAAAAAAGCGTTTGGAAAATTTTAGAAATAATGTAGCTGATAAAGTAGCTTTAGTACCATATGTGCATAATAATCCTAATGCACTTTTTGGGAACCTATTTGGATTAGTAACTAATGAGTTTAATAATAACTTTAAATCTAAATCTATTAAATGCACCCAGAAATTAGAGTTTTGCGAATGGGCTACGACAGGAATTTATAAAAGTAGAAACAGGCTTTATGAACTTTATAACTTAAGGGAAACCAATCACAGCCCTAGTTTCATAGCACATGTTAAACAATATTCTAAGATTTTCAAAAAGACATGTTCTATAGCAAAGTCTAACTATAATAAAGAAAAAATTAAAAACTCTAATAATAAAATAAAAACAACATGGGACGTTATTAAACGTGAAACTGGCAAATCTAAACCACGTGACAATAACTTCACACTTAACATCAATAACGTCCAAATAAATTCGGAAACAGAAATTGCTAATATTTTTGCCAACTTTTTTGTAAGTATACCATTGGCAACCACCGCTGATTTGGACTCTTCACCAGCGTCTGCAGTCTCGTTGCTTGAAAAGCATGTATCTGAATGTAGTTCATTATTTAATTTTAGATCTATTAATGCTGGGGACATAATAAAGGCTTTCAGATCTCTTAAAATGAAAACAACCACTGATTTATGGGGCATATCTGTTACTGTTCTTAAAAGTATTATTTACACTATTGCCCCCTTTCTTGCTATTATTTTTAATCAATGTATTGCACATGGAATTTTTCCTGATCTAATGAAATTAAATAAGGTAATACCTTTATTCAAATCGGGAAATAGAGAAGACCCAAGTAATTATAGACCAATATCTATATTACCCGTCTTAAGCAAAATTTTTGAGAAAATCATGTTGGAACAGTTATTGGCACATTTTACCTTAAATAATCTTTTACATAATATACAGTTCGGTTTTACGAAGGGACGGTCTACAACTGATGCTGGGGTTGCACTTTTAAAACATGTTTTTGAAGCCTGGGAGAAGTCGCAGAATGCTCTTGGCGTATTCTGCGATTTATCCAAGGCTTTTGATTGTGTGGATCATCAGACGCTGCTGTTGAAACTAAATCATTACGGTGTAAAAGGTGATGCCCAAAAGTTAATACTGTCGTATCTCAGTTCCAGAACTCAGACCGTTGATATTAATGGAGTGAAGTCTGCCGGCTCAAATATAAAACTAGGCGTGCCCCAAGGCTCTATTTTGGGCCCTTTTCTGTTTTTAGTATATATTAATGACTTGCCTTTCTTTTCGAAAAGCTTATGTGAGATTGTCTTGTTTGCGGATGATACTTCTTTAATATTTAACATTGATAGGAACAGAACTGATTTTGACGATGTAAACAAAACACTCTCGCAAGTACTGGCTTGGTTTAATTATAATAATCTACAGCTTAATGCAAAGAAAACTAAATGCGTTCTTTTTTCTTTACCGAATGTTCAGAAAGTACCTATGGAAATTGTTATGAACAATGAAAAATTAGATTTAGTAGAATCAACAGTCTTTTTGGGTGTAACTATGGACTGTAAACTTCAATGGAGTCCGCATATTGCAATACTAGCTGGCAAGCTTAGTTCTGCTGCCTACGCTGTTAGAAAAGTCAGACAACTGACTGATATAGAAACTGCTAGGACTGTGTACTTCAGTTATTTTCACAGCATCATGTCGTATGGTATTCTTTTGTGGGGAGTAGCAGCTGACATTAATACAATATTTATACTACAAAAACGAGCTATAAGGGCCATTTATCAACTGGGTTCCAGAACATCTCTTCGGGAAAAATTTAAAGGAATTGGTATACTGACAGCTGCTTCTCAATTTATTTTAAATTGTATTCTTTTTGTACGGCGTAATATCAACCTGTATACCAAACATGGTGATGTGCACGATCATAATACTAGAAATAGAAATAAACTTATTATGCCTCGGTACCGATTAAAGAAGGTCTGTGGATCTTTTATGGGTCTAGGTATACGTATCTATAATAAAATTCCAGATAATATCTTAGACTTGCCTTTCGAAAAGTTTAAGATGAATGTAAAAAATTGTCTTCTTAAGAAAGGATATTATACTATAAAAGATTACTTGAATGACAAAACAGCTTGGTCATAAATATTTCGTTTTATTTTTCGAGATTGTAGCCGTGTCGTTCAGATTGTAGCCGTGTCATTCAATTAGTGTTTAGTAATGTGTTAGATTCAACTTTTAACGCAGGTAGCTTGAGTATGTCATGCTCTCTTTAAACATTTCTGCGGTGGTGTCGTGTGAGGTGGGTCGCTACGTTCCCTAAAATTTGGTTGAGCGAAGCGATGGCTGGTTCATGCGTCATGCTCGTGAACGGGTGCTGCCAGCGGGATGGGTCTGCTCATATCTGCTTGTGTTAAAATGTGTTGAGATATAAATTTTTATGTTAATTATGTTTTTTTAAGTTAAGACGCGTGGCACTGCTTGATCAGAATAAATAAAAATAAATAATGTTTTCAAATTATTCCAATTATATAAAAGTATTCTTTTTTGTTAACTTACTTTAAATATGCTTTGTGATTATGACCCAGCTGATGCGTCTTCTACTAACATTGTATGTTGTGTCTTACATTAATGCACTTTTATCTTTCTTTTTATTGCTGTTGTTATTTTTTTTTTATATATTTATACAGCTTAACATAAGTACCTGAAGTACGTCATGCTCACTCAAACGTTTCTTCGGCGGTGTCGTGTGAGGCGGGTCGTTACGTTCCCTAAAATATGGTTGAGCGAAGCGATGGCTGGTTCATGCGTCATGCTCGTGAACGGGTGCCGCCAGCGGAAATGGGTCTACTTTAGTCTGCTTATCTTAATCTTGTGCTTAAAGGTTAAATATTTTTTTTTCTAAAATAAATTGATACTGACCTGTATGTTCCTCACAACTTGCAGTACAGTAATCTTGTAATGCGAGAAATGTTGTAATGTATGATAGATAAGTCTTTCTTTGCCAGTTGAAAATTGTTTACGGTTACAATAACCATAAAATGTAATATTATAATTAGTATTTATTTTTGTGATGGAAATTGACCTTACTGATATGTTAAGGTCATTTTTCAATTTGACGACTCTGTATGAAATAAAACAGGGAGAAAAAAACAGCCCTTGACGAGTTTCTTGCCGGTTCTTCTCGTTACAAGGTCTCCCGCCGTAGGGTTTGTGAACCGATGGCATAGCTTCTTTGACGTTCATAAGTGCTTGTAACAGCCTATACTGAATAAATGATATTGACTTTGACTTTGACTTATCAATAAATAGTTATTTTATCACAACGAAAGAAACCTTACCAATTTTTCTGCAAAGTCACAATTACGTAAAACAAATTCAGTTCCATAATAGTAGCTGCGAGAGGTTAGCGCGATTAAAATAAAGAAAAAAAATATACACTGATCAATAGTAGAAAGAAATAGCGGGAAATCGGCTCAAATGAATTCAAAATGCCGTATTGACTTGCTGTGACTGAAACACGTAGTGTTACACCAGATCAGCAAAACGTTTAAAACTTTAGAAAAATGACACGATTATGTAACTCACAGTTACGTGAAAACAGCAATTTTATATTATTATTTAATTTTCAAAAATTTTAAAATCATAGCCGGCATGATTTGAAATAGCTGTCAATCAAATTTCCGAAATTTCAGAATCACTATGATCAAAAATTACCTGTAAACTGAAATTGCTACGGTTTATGTTGAGAGAGCTTCAGTAATTTCAAAGAATAATCATAACTAAAACACACACACAGAAGAGAAAATATACAATAGATGCTTGGTGGCAGACAATAATTTCCATGAAGATGAGTAGTACAAAAGCTCTTTTATAATTAAACAAGATAATAAGCGATATTACTACATACATTTTACTAAACTACCCTCTCAATAACTGAAGCTTAAAAACATTAGGCTGGACTGGGAGACTGCTCGCAAGGGGCATAAACTTTCTTGAACTTACATAAAAGTATGTAATGCAAAAGTTTTAAGTAGATACTTTGTTTGAGTTAGAGTATCCTCCGGTCCGTAAAAGCATCCATGTCTCTAGAGGTACAGAAATAATTCTTATAGGTCAAAGGTTATTGTGATAAAACTCAAAATGTTTTGCTTAAAGACGCTAAAACAATTCGAAAGCTAGAACTGTTTTATTTGTTTTATCATTGACAAAATAAAATGTCACTTAGCCATTTGAGTAAAAAGTTACTGCAAACTTCACAAACTTTAACATTAATTTTTTATAATTTTTCAGTAAAATAGTGATAAATAGATATTAATTTAAAACCGTATGTTACATTTATGCCATTGTTAATAAAACACTTTTTATTTTCAAAATAAACGAATAACTATACAATAGGATCTTATTTATTAATGCAACTGTAATGGTATGCTTGTACTATACAATGCATTGCACTTAAAAAAAG
Organism: Chrysoteuchia culmella; assembly: GCA_910589605.1. Classification (NCBI taxonomy): domain Eukaryota; kingdom Metazoa; phylum Arthropoda; class Insecta; order Lepidoptera; family Crambidae; genus Chrysoteuchia; species Chrysoteuchia culmella. The sequence continues at coordinate 7,318,725 of OU342649.1, forward strand.
GAATTAAACAGTTTTTACTTTGCAATGGAACCACAGAATATGTAATAAATACCAACATAAGGAACACCACAGACTATGCAAGCCCATTGGCAGAAAAAAGTATAAATGCGCAGAGTGCGTTGCTTTCTCAGTTTCTCAGACGGGTGCATATCTTTAGAGGCAAATTGAAGGTTAATAAAGTACTTGCATGCAAATTATATGCGCCTTTATTTGGTCTGTGAGTCGTGAGCGCATTTTTTGCGGGATCCACATCATTAGCTAATGGTGCGCTGATGGTGGAGCGATCGACGTCTCTTCTCTATCCATACTAATAATATAAATGAGCCTACTCTGTCTTGCTTCTTCATGTCAGTACGAGTATCACTGAACCAGAGTTGATTGATTTTGGTATATAAGTAGTAAATTTTTTCCTACCACCCGATCAAAACTTTTTAACCGACAAGAAGAACGGGCGCAAGAACTTGCCAGCTCAAAACAAGTAACGATAACTATAAATTTAAAAACAATTTGATGTTTTGGTATACACTATACTATTACTTACATAAGTATGTTTTAAAATTTATTCATAACTCTTTATCATATCAATAAATTCATCCCTTTATTCTCAGATTTCAGGGTTATTAGTAGCGATAAAAAGTCGTTTATTGGACTAATAATATTATACGCGTTGAGAGTCGGTGGTGTCTTATTACATCAGTGGTTTATAGTAGACCGGTACTTTTGTTATATTTATTGCAACTGTTTTAAAATTTATTCAAAAAGCTGTGTCAAATCAATAAAATTATTGCTTTTAAGATTTCAGGGTTATTATTAGTAGTGATAAAAACTCGTTTATTTTACTAACAATATTAGCGTTGAGAGTCGGTGGTGTCTAATTACATCGGTGGTGTATAGTAGACCGGTAATGGATGATAAAGTATTCGTTTTATGATAGCGGTCGACAAGATAGGCGATGATGGACCTTTTAGAGGCGTGATGATGGTATCGGTCCAAGGTGTAAGAGCGAGCGGGTGTTTATTTATATTTATTAAAATTATAGTGAAGAAGACAATGACTAAAATTATGATACCTTTCGGATTGTAGATGTATGAAATTATTTCATTATTATTATTTGGGTAACATACGTTTAATACTAGGAGAATACTGAAAGTTTTACATTCTGGCCATTCAGTAAACTCTTCACCTTAGTCAAAATATGTAGATGGGCCGTTTCGTTGCTATAAGAACTATTATCTAACAGAAAATTAATGAACAGTGAATGATTCACCTAGGCAGTCACCCATGTGATGGTAGCGAAACGGCCAAGCCATATTAACAGAACTAATGTGTAGATTTTATGAAATTGGGACTTGTAGAGTAAGGGCTTGTAGAGTTAGAACCTTGAGTCTAAATGAATTCTTGTAACTTTTTGACAGTGACAACCATTTGGTCTCGTATTGGCAACACTTTACATGAACATGTTTTTGGGAATAAGCGTTGAGAGTCGGTGGTGTGGTGTCTAATTACGTCGGTGGTGTATAGTACACCCGTTATGGATGATAAAGTATTCGTTTTATGATAACAGTTGAGGAGATAGGCGATGATGGACCTTTTAGAGGCGTGATGATAGTTTCGGTTCAAGATGTAAGAGCGAGCGGGTGTTTTTATTTGTTAATTTCAATATAATTGTGAAGGGTGTAGATTGACTGACATAAATATTTATTCACAATGATCTAGCTATATGAAATTCTTTAATTGAAATTACGCACGTATCGATTAATTAAATGAGAGGAGTATCCCAATCCTAATTAATATTATGGATGCGAAAGTGTGTTTGTTTGTCCGTTCTTGACGCTCTTGCTAAGCAACCAATCGACTTGCTTTTTGGCATAGAGCTTGTAGAAAGGGCGTAAAATATCATATATCAATATCAATTTTTATCGCGATATTCCCACTGTTAATGGAACTACGCGGTGAAACCGCGAGTGGAAGCTAGTATCAAATAAATAATGTTTTATGATAAAACAAGACGAACAGGTGTAATTTTCAAAAAAGTACACATTTATTTAATCCATACATATGAAACGCTTAAAAACTAATTTGAGTTTATTAAGTTTAAAATAAAATACTTATTATCCAATATACCTCTAACAGTAAAACAAAATGTGCAGCTCTTGAAACATCGTTACCAACATCAAAATAATCAAACGCTTCATTTGATCAAGTTATCCCAACATTATTATTATAAACTGTAGATCTAAAATGAGAATCGATCGATCATTTTTAGGCACTTGTATGATGTTTATGCACTTACATTGATTTATTTTAAGTTTCACTATCTGGACACACGTGTCTCCTGTCTAGTTGGTGAAAAACCCTAAAACGTTACCGCCGGTGACTTGCACAATCATTATTAAAAAGTATCCGTGCCGGTCCTCCCGGCCGATCTCTTCACACCTAAGAATTCAATTAATCTCCAACCCGCGTCACTAGCGAGAGATTCGTGACTCGTAATTGGTTTTTTGATAAAATAAAAAATAAACCGAAATCTCGTTCAATACTCTAACGTTTGTGTAGGAGTCCGTTTACATGCGCGGGCGTCGATTTTATTATATTTTTAGTCTCGGATGTCATGTGATATGATTGGTTTTGGGAGCTTAAATCGTAGTGGGTTTGATTACTTAAGTTACAAAAAATAAAGGAACTTCATTCAGAACAATGTTGAGTTGAGTTTGAGAAATTAGGAAAAAGTCAAAAAGCTCGGAAAACCGCAATTTACGTGTATCAGAAAATACTTAACAAAAATATTGATGTTACTCGTTTTATCTCTTTTATAAAAAACTTTAACAGTTTCACATAATTTTATGAGAATCTTGTATTTGTAAATGATTTTTGTATTTATCAAACATATGTAATTATATTTATTTCCTGTATTGTATCATGGAGATTTATTTTATTTCGATAATTGAAAACAGCCCTAGCCATTCTATAAATTCGAGTCATTGGACATTTTTTAAACTCATTTAAGATAAGATAACAAAAAACTGGAAACCGTTTTCAATCTGTGAGATTTATAAATTGCTTTCTCAAAACGGTATTAGTTTTCTATTAAACGGCAGTTAATCAAAAAGATAAAAACTCTGTATACCGATACCGAAACAAAGCCGATAACCGAGCAGTAAATTATAAACGAGATTTACTTTGGCCATTCATCATTTTAGAATTAATCTACGTATCCCGCAGAATCGCCTGGAGATATTTCAATATTCCTCAAAAGAATCCCATTTATTCGTCGGTACCTGGCTTCCCTCATATTTCTCGGGATAACAAAGCAGTCGCGGGATCAAGGGCTGACCTTAGGCGTGCTCGGCTCGAGTAAAGGAAAAAAAACAAAAACCTAGCGCACGAGCACGCAAATGAAATCGAAATAACGTAACGTCCAGTCTGGCAAGGTCTCGCAAAATGAGATACGACTTTTTGATTAGCCATTGTCGGCCGGCCGCGCCGTGGAGTCGCCATTAAAAAAGACCACTTACGATTCGGACCGCAGTTTGATTTTTACGCTCCTCTTTTAATTTGCATAACATTATACTACATTGATAGTCTTTTGTCTTTTTTCAATTCACATCTCCATCCCGCGGCTAATTAGTCAAAACTCCAATGCTCATTTATTTCCTCGCATTATGTTGCAGAGGCTGTTTCAAATGCAAATTCGTATATTAATGCGGACATCGTAATAGGGATAAAGATTTATCGCTCGGGAGCTAGGATTCGAAGCAATTAGCTTTGTTGATTGTGTTCGAGGGATTTCCAGAGTAGCGCGCCCTTTTATTACCGCTTAATGTTATTTTTAAGACGGAGGGTTGGCCATAAGTCACGCTCTGGCCCCGAAAAGTAACAAACTTCCTTTCGCTCGTAATTACATGCAAGACGGTGGACGGGGTTTCACCCCTCCACATCACGCGATGTGTAGCTTCGCACTACTCAGAATGAATTTTGAAAAGTTTAAGCAAAAATAACGTAACCCGTTTTTATATTCAAAATGAATCAACTGGTGCGGTAATGCATGTATCGACCAATGACAATTTTGTCATGCGAAGGACGTTCCGAGTTCATTCACATATCGACACGCGCTCAGTATTATACGTTTATAGCAATACGAACACCGTCGAGAACTTGTTCAAACATTGTACAACTTAAAATCGATCTAGCAAATATTCATCGAAACTTTATCCGCGCACCGGCATCGCAGCCTCTTATTTAACTTTCCGATGAACTTTGCTTGATGTTCGATTTGTTTACCATTTTAAATCACATACTCTGGAAATTTTCAATCAAGATTTTTATTACTACTATTTTGAAGTTTCATTCTATCAAACAAAAGTTAGACAGTAAGTTTTTCGAGGTAAATATTAAAGTTAGAGTTCAACTCTAAGCCTTTTGTGGCACTTAATGCGATGCAAAAAGGCGCTTGCGATAAAAAGTACAATAAGAATGACCGTGTTGTATAGGTATGGGTCTAGCGTGTAGCCCTAGCGAGGCTTGGACTGCTCCGGCCGGGCGGTTGTCCTCAAGTCGGTAGCCACGGCCGGTTCTGAAGTTCCGAGCCTCTAGTACGGCACAGGCCAAGCGGCGTATCGGACGCGCGTGAGCGGCGCGCGCACAAAACAAAACTTCGTTCACTAGTGTCAGACTGTGTTTGTTTATTCAGACAGTGGGTGCAAGGGTGGTTTTGGCGGGAGGCTGGATTTCGCACGGAGGCGCTGCCGCCCTCTTTTGCATAATAGCTGATAACTTCGCCGCCTCTCGTAATTGTTGCGTGATAACAGTAAGTACTGATTTTGATTTAGTTGTAAGCTCCAACCGGTTGCTATATCGAAGCTTATTCTATCTATTGTTTTACTATACTTACACATACATTATATCTATAGCTGTTATAAAGCCTGTTTTATTTTAATAAAGTTTTGTTGTATAAAAAATCGTTACTAAGAACGTTTAATAAATGTGGCCTTTCAATAGTGACGTATCTATACGTTGAAATGGCAAAGTTACTATAACTTAAAGTAACGAAACTATTTTTGCAAGTTGTCGTGACAACAGGCGTCGCAGTTTATTTGTTTACGCATCAATATAATAGGCATGGACGTTTGTTTTCATTTCGTGTCTTTCTTTCAGTGTCTTGCATATTTGTATTGATGTTTATATTATTTGATTCATGGAACCTAGATCATTGGAAACAATAAAATGCCTTTTCCTTTACCTTGTTACGAAATCATCATACGATAGATACTTTTATCAAAAAATATAGGTAATTAGTGATAAGAAATCAATGTTAGATATGCTTAGCCTTCATCATATTAATGCTATGTTAAGTAATAAAGCTGAAGGTGGAAGGGCGCCTCTCCTCGAATCCTCAAAAACTAAGTAACATAGCTATCTTATCTCTAACTGCCGGAAAACAACAATGCCGAAAACATTGTTGTTATGGCGTCAGACTTGTTCGATAAAATCTACATTTTTCCACTGTTCATTATTCACATTTCCTAAATAGATGTGAAATACATCTTGTATTGAAACAAGAATTGATAAACTCATTGGGATGCGTTCTGCACAGCCGTAAACAGTTCGAAAACATAATTTATGTTTAATGACTTCCGCATATATATATTTTTTTTTCCTACCTATTTTAAACCGACCTATTTTAAAAGGTACGAAACATATTATGTGAATATGTTTCGTACCTTTTAAAACAGGTAGTCGTGAAATACTTCTCGTATTAAAAATGAAGCGCTTTTCATACTACGCTATAATATAATAGCATATAGTTTATAGCTCATAGCACAACGATATCGCTCACCATACATTTTCTTAAAACACGTTCACACTTAGCTATAATATATATTATTGGCTTACTATACGCTATCTAAGTAAATGTATGGTGAGCGATATCGTTGTGCTATGACCTGTAAGTTATATGCTTTTATATTACAGCGTAGTCTGAAAAGCGCTTCAAAGACGATAAACTCATTGGGGTGCGTCCTGTAGCCGTAAACAGTAAAGGAGCTTTATGTTTGATTCACGCGGCGCGCGTCGCGCTCTTCGTTTCTACTGATTTTCGTTCGACATACGAATTTCCGTATTTATTTATCGCTCGACCGCAACTCGACACAACCTCAACGCGTGTCTTAAGTCGCATGCGTGTGACTTAAGTCATAAGAGCGATTCAAAAATCGGGCTCCAGGCTGATGGCAGGATCGTGGTCGCGCCTGCGCTATCTAAACGACACATCGTAGTCACTTTTCACAACTATGGCACCGAAATCTTTACGCCACCTAATATAAAATATAAATTACGTAGCGTTATTTTAAACTACCTCACACCTCAAGATACGATTATTATCGATTTTTAGAAAATATTAGTTAGTGTTAGTTTTGAAACCTTTACGCTACTTCGGGCATGGAGTTTTTTATAGGGAAAATATCTGTGTACCTATGACATAGATTTTAATATAATTAAAAACAGATAAAAATCGCTTGTTCATGAGGGATTTTAATACAAATAAATGTGGTTGACACCTTTTTACTGCAATTTCCAACAGGAATTGAATTTGCAACCTTTTGCAACTCAAATGCAATGCTCTAACTAAAATAATGATAGATACTGCTGATATGAAATCCATCTGAACAGTAGGGGACGAATTGCTATTTAATTATTGCAAAAATATAATTTTACTGTTTGAAGTTTCATGAGTTGAATTTCCTTTAGAAACTTATGTAAATGCCATAAAGAAAACTTTGCACTTTTAACTTTTAACGGATATAAATACATATAATTATACATATATAAGTATTATGTGTAGAAATATATATAAACGTTCATGACTCAGGTATAAAAGGTCTGTTCATCTTACAAACATAAGCCCCTACCGGGATTCGTATCCAGTACCTCAGAGCAGGCGAAACCTTGAAACCGGTGTACGTACCACTACCACGGAAGTCGGCAAAATATTTGTGTTACTATGTTATTATTACACATTTTAGACACTAAACAAGAATTTGTATTGGATAACCTACGTAATGTAACTTTAATACAACTGAAAAGATAAAAATTCAAAATTGTTTTTCTCAATAACAATTCGAAATGAGGTTTCTAAGTGCAAGCTTTGTGTTTGTAATCGAACTAATTCTAGTGGCATTTGACACTGGGTGTATCTGGACGCGATCTCAGTCCATTTATTTGAACAATGGTACATCTCCTCTCTTGTTACATTGAGCACGATCTCGATTCTCGACTGCAAGCGAAAATGGACCGTAAAGCCTTAAATATGGTTAAAGTTCCAAAATATTCGGATTTTGAAACGACTATACAAAAAACCAAAGGTTTAGGACTTTTGAAAAATTCGCTGTAAATTGTTTAAGTAGTCCGCGGTTTCACTCGCGTAGTTCTCGTTTCCGTAGGAACATTGGAATAGAATGTATGTTAAGTATTAATCCAGGCTATATAAACTATCTTTGTGCCTAATTTCATCCAAATCCATTGTGCCGTCTTTGCGTTATTGACTAACAAACATACAAATTACTTCTAAGCGATAACTATAGTTAAAAGCATATTTTGCAGTACAAGCATTTTAAAAAATATTTCCATACAAGGAGCAATGTAAAAGACCATAATTACACACAATTAAACCAAGCATTTAATGAAACGGGTCATGAATTATTGTTTCGTGTATTGCTTTTAATGTCAATGTCGCGACAACTAAATAAAGTACGAAACTTTTCTGCTAAAAGTCTTAAAATATTATTTTAAAACTTGTACTTGGAGCTTTATATTTTGACAACTAATAATATTAGTGTTATCAGTTTTTATGAAATAATCAACGAATCAATTAAATAATAGTATCAAAGTAAAGCTTTCCTTCGTGTTGTATATGCGCACAGACCTGTATCGAGATGACGGTAAAATGTACCTAACTTGCATGTAAAAAGTTTGACCCAACGGTCAAAATTTTCGCTTGAGACCATTGCCATGAAATCACTCGTCATTCAGAAACGAAAATGTTCTCATACAGTTTGAACCTGTATTTTTTGTTCTGTGGTTTGAACCGCTCTTTTCGTCTATCTTGATATCGGTCTGTCGACATGCGCATACGCATAATAGTACAAAAGACATCAACGAGCTAGCTCCAAGAAAATCTCGTTAATTTTTTCTGTTTGTTTGGCTTTTGTTGAGTTACGTTATTTCAGTAGTACTTTTTTGTCATTTCATCAATTATATTTTAATATATAAATCCTATTATTTTTTGTTACTTACCTACTACACACGCTACGAGTATTTTGGTTACTTGTGTTTGCATCTACAATGCTATTTTTCTCACGATATAAAAATATTAGCTGAAACAAATGATTGGCAACTTCATTTCATAAACTTGACTTCATAAGTGGGTTCCTATTTTCGCTCTGACATTTGCCAAAAGCGTCATTTTTATATCTATATTTCTTTTTAGACATATAATGTGAAAACTGAACTTTTGAAGTAGATTTTATTGCAAAAAAGTAATAGAAATAAAAACTACGGTAAGCTTATACGAGTCGATACTCAGTGGACGCGCAAGCGTCGCTTATAGCGCGATCTCAGCGTGATTCGAAGCAAATTGACTCAATCCAAACACTGATTACGTTTTACGATAGCAATAAAAATAAACGAGTATTTTATTGACACTTGCTATTCCCTTCAAGTTGCCAGGGGCCTACCGCCATCTCGTAGCGCAGTATTGCTTCAATCTTCTCAAATAAGCTTGTTTTCGACGGAGGTTTTGTGACGTCATCGCTCAATCATCGCTTTTGAATTCTTCAATAAAAACAAAACGCAAACAAAACGATCTTAGGACATGATGGTTTCTAATAGATGATGGTAGGCCGCTGTGCGTGGATTTATTTCAACATTTCGTTTTGTTCGATTTATTTCAGCAAATAACATGTTAATGTGATTTGCTATTTTACCGTAATGTCTTTTATTACATTGACCACCTCGAAAACAAATATTTCTTGCACTGATTCGAATAAATGTCAAAGGATGACTATGGCTTGATTGACTATTAATTGATATTTAATGGCCCTGTGACTAATTTAGTTGTCAAGTTAATGATTTTTTAGATTTATCGCGTAGAAGTGGAAAGAAAAAAGTTATAAAAGGGGCACAAGTTTCTTTTTTATAAGATTTATTTCAATTAACTTAAGTATCGGACTTAATACATTCTTAGAAAATCCAAACCATAATTAAAAAAAATACGAAGTTATTAGTCGAAGTGACTCATTTAGTAAAAAGTACAAAAAATTGAATTTATGTAATTTTGAAATGAAAAATAACTTATCACGTTCGCGAAAGACAGATTGTTTTACATGATCTAATGATTTTATCCTAAAGAAGTTTTTTTTTAATCACCGTTGATGCAGAAAAATTACGAATTTAATAAGATTATGCAAAATTTAAACCTTGTTAACCGTTTGGGGAAAGAAATAAATGCTAGCATAAGCCAAATGTCTATAGTTAAGGAAGTAGGTTACTTACTATTGCAATCTAACAGTCTAAACATACGTGAAGGTATATAGTCACACTATCCACAAACCCAATTACATTACTTAATTAACTATAAGTATGGACTTAATCCCACGGTTAAGCAGTTTCGGGATCAAGTAAGTCAATTGAAGTAGGTATCGTTGACAGTGCTATAAAGAAACCCACACACTTTCTTGTACCTTTACCAATTAAATTTGAATTTCTAAGTAATTGACTACTTAAAATGCTCCATAACTTTTCGTTAATAAGACGGTATCTCTTGACTATAAGCTTCATTGCTTAAAACCCTCACGACTTGGAAATAATAAACATAAATCGGGCTTAGATTTTGTAAATAAACATTTTAGTGTTACGAAGTTACTCTAAATGATTTTGAATTTCATATGTAACTTAGCAGTTTAATTATTTACATTGACATTATGCTCATTTATGAGATTGAATCGTTATTATTAATAAATTATTGTTTTTAAATCACATCTTACTGATTATTTTGGTTGGTGTTAGGACTTGTTGTAAGTCCGCCTGGCTAGCTACAACCCTCTTATTTAAGTCTGACGCTATAATAACAATGTTTTCAGCATCGTTGTGTTCCGGCAGTTAGAGATAAGATAGACAGTTCCTCAGTGATTTAAGATTCCGGGAGAGATTAGCTTCCATCTTCAACCTTATCAATACTTAAGATCAGGTATGATGAAGGCAAGAGTCACCACGTCTCGTTCATAAAAAAAAAATCGAAAAGCCATTAAGTAAGTTTTACGCATGTGATTTAGCTAATTACCCTAATTTGGGGTCACTCACAGTCGTTGTGTCAACGCAGCGAACATGGAGGGAAAACGGATGGTCTTTCAGGCCAAAGTTAATTAAGCAGTTGAATTGAATCTCTTCTTGTATTATCTCAGAATTCTAGGTTCAAGGTTCTAGGTTTATACAATAAGAATAAGGACACAATAAGAATAGAGATGTTATTTTAACGACACACTCGTAAAATATTGATGTCACAATAACATTCAAAATAACAGTCTATAGGAATAATTTAGGAGTGTTGGAAACCGATAAAGTTAAGTACTAACACGGTATTGAATAATTATGCAAATAACCAGAAAAAAATAAAGATAATGTCTATCGTAGACGATATTAAGTTGGTAGATATGTAACTGAAAGCTGGTTTTTCTGGAACTTCCTTTTTTCTTGTTGGTGTTAATCGTTAGTTATTATTGTAAACAGTGGAAAGTAAATAAGCAAGTACCTACATTGCAAGGTAATTTTACAGATAAGCAGCAATATCAAGTATTAAAAACGTAAATAGTTATTATGGAAAACTAGATGGGAGACAAGTTTGTTTTAATCTTAAGCGCGTGAACAACTAATTTTATTTAAATTATAATTATATTTATTTATAGATGAACATAAGTATTTGTTCTGTGTCTGGGTATTATTATCTTAGGTACGTTAAATTTCTTTCGTTTCGCTTTTCATAGCACAAATGATGTTCCTACTTGTATGTAGGTAATCAATGGACTGATCAAGATATTGTCTCATATTTTATTGTATTTTTCTGTTACGTATCTAATTACGTAAAAAAAAACTAGTTCACAACTTATTATGTCAATTCGTCGTTCGTGTAACAACGGTTTTAATTGAGTTATAAATCAACACGTGCCATTGTTATACTCCACTCACGACTGTGTAATGTCTTAGATTTGTCGATAGCCTGCTTTTTTGGTTATTACAGTTGCTTAAGAAATGGTCCAAAACGACCAGTATTTAGCGCAAATCTAGGGCGACTGTGGCTGTTCCATTATTCATAGCCGATTGTTTCGTTGACTGAAAATCGTTAGCACTGAGTCATTATAAGAAATCCGACCGGTCAAGCTGCCGATTGCATAGATTTGTACCCTGATAAGATGTAGGATTGGTCAGGCACGTGCTTTCGTGAACGAGTATTCGGTTTGACGGTAAGTTTGGTTTTAATAGTCGATACTACACTATAGACTTTTGTTGTACCTTTTTAAAGATCAATTGAGGATTACGGGATATGAAAATGTACACGTGATTGCTTTCTTGCACCTATACATATATGTTACGGATAACTTATAAAAGTTTATAAGTGGAATCATTTTATATTGTGATAAATAGTTAATATTAGTAAATATTAGTCAAAATAGCGATTCTATAGGTTATTTTTCTAGGTTTAAATATCGACTAGAGCTTTCTAGTGATGTTATTCCAATTTTATTAATGTCAATGAATGTTTCATAAAAATTAGTGCCGTGTACAACATAATTTAAGGAAACATATTTTATAGCTCTAATAAATTGCTATTTTTTGTTGTAACAACATGTAGTATTGCATTTGAAGTCCAGCGACTTCATCCGCATAGTTCCTATTAGGTTTTATCCCTCTTTACAGATCATTTCAAAATTCATTAAAATTACATAGGTAGTTCAGTAGACAAATGATAAAAAACAGGCAGACAGAGATACTTTAGTTTTTATAATACCTACTAGCTTCTGCCCGCGGTTTTAATTTATTAACGTATTTATTTAGATAAGGATTAATATCATGTTTATGAAAACAGCTTCTCAAATAATACATTAGTTTAGAACAAATTTTATTATCTGAAAAATGGTTATGGTGAGTTAACCATAAAACATAGACATATGCTGTCGCGGACTTTTTTTTAGAACTTTTGATGGGGAATAATTTCGTCATACATGATTTTTACATAACTTTAACCGTTTTCACACCGTCCGCAACGGAAGCTCCCAAAACTAATATTTTTTTCCCGTTTCTGTAACGTTTTACATTAATGCTCTGCTCTTATTAATCGTACCGTGATATTAAATATCTTATTACATTCCGAGATAAATGGACTATCCAGCACAAAAATATTTTTTCAATTCGAACTAGTAGTTCCGGAGATTAGCGTGCTCAAACAATCAAACTCGTCAGCATTTTAATATTCCTACTAAATATTACGAACCTTATCATTTATGACTAGCGGCCGCTCTCGTATTCACTCGCCGCGTGGTTACCGTTACCGTGGGAATATCAGGATAATTATAAATATTTGCATACAATGTGGTTTTCTGATATAAAAGCTACATTGCTGTAAAGTTTCATCTTAATCAGTTCAGTAGTTTTTGAGTGAAATAGTAACAAACATTCCTTCATCCAAATATCCTCACAAACTTTCAAACTTATAATATTCGGTAGCAGGATAGGATAAGTGCAAAGTTATTAGTTAGATCTACAGTGCCTACTACGCTGGAAAACCAATGCACGCCCATGTTCCTACTAATATTCTTCATGGCGTATGCATTTCAGTAGCCCGCCCATATGACAATGGATCGATTTTGTCCTTGGACAAACAAGTTTGAAAAACATTGATGGCGGTCGATATCTAGTTATACTCTATCGTAGGTCAGACAAACAGACAGGGCATTATGAAAATTAATATGTGGTTTGTCAGTAAGGGTCAAGATTTGTTTACAATGTGTGAAAAATTGCTAACGTTAAAATCATTTTCAGCTATGATATCGTCATTTGTTTCTATCAAACGTCATTCTTATAATCCTTCAGCTATAATACCTTAATTATTTTTCTGTCGAACGTCATTCTTATAGTCTTTCAGCTATAATACTTCAGCTAAAGTTCGATTTCAGTAACCTATCCTCACTAACTCCTGGCGAAAAACGGACAAAATAAAAACAATTTGAATTTTGAGTACAAATAATGAAAAAAAAAATCTCTAAGTAGGAACTTTATAGTGATTTTATTTGCCGTTTTTGCAACAATTGACGCAAATCGGTATTATGTGCTCTTTGCCTTCATTGTAGAACTTTTTTTTTGGAAATTTGACTAAGTACAGATTGAGCAATAAAAGGATGACAAATTGACGGTGCCCATATGTCGCGTTTTTTATCGTCAGGCTCAGAACATGATTCGTAGGTAGGTTCTTCTAATATTGATTCCTCTTGCAAAAAACGTAAACGTGTCATGTTTGGCCATAAATAATATACAAAACACTAGTAAAAAAATTACATCACCCAAAAAAAAGTGATAAACAAAAAGGTCGCTACCGGGTAAAAGACACCCATACTCATCATCACTCCGCGAACGCCTATCTGCATCCCTTCCTGAGAGAGAGACCGCCGAAAACCTGCAGCGACTTCTCGAAGAGATATCAGCTTAGAGCCACAATGGGTATTTTTTACTCGGTAGCGGCTCCTCCCGGGTTAATAAAGCACATACTACCTACCTTGACCACAATTAATGTAGGTAATTCGTGCCCTATTAAAAAGAAATCAACTACCAACCTTACATAATTTAACAATATTATCTCTGCTCTTTCTCTTCAACCATCGATCAATCTCGTAGAACCACAATTAGGTACAATTAATCTGATTTTAAAGGTCAAAGTAGGCCTTCGGGTCTACGTTACACCGAAACGGGTTCTTTACTTATATATTTCATTAGGCCTTTACCGATGGTCGATGTTTTATAGAACCACATTATGTGAGTAGTCGAAAGGTCTGTAAATGTGCCTTTTTATTTTCGCGCAAAGTATTGGCTGAAATCAAATAGCTACCTACCTGGTGTTTGATATGTATATTATGTATGTATTAACAAAAAAAATAATTATGTTTATCCGGTATCTAGTATCCATAACACAAGTTCTTCGTGAAACTTAACGTGGACTAGATGATTGGTGTGATTGTTTAAAATAAAAAATAGAAATCAACCGCAATGAGCCCTTTAAAAAGAATAATATTTTCCGATCACCCCGTATACATTATTTAAAAAATAAAGCCTTTTAGGCCCGATACACAATAGATATTCCATTATTCTCTGGACACCGGTGTCCGGTTCGGGTTTGATGAACTAAAGCCTGTAATTGATGATTATATTAAGTAATGCACATACCTACGCGTGTCAGCAAGATCACTCAGATAAAAACATTCCAATTACGGTTATGTTCAGTCAAACATTTTGTTTCAGATTTGAAAACAATGATTGCAATTTATGATTTTTTATTTTTTGCAATCAAATATCAACACAATGCTATTTTTATACTAATGATAAATTTTAAATTAAGATGGGTCCCATCTGAGAATTCACTTGTGGCCGAGTTGACTTTTTCCAATATTTTTCTATTTAAAATTTATCATATATGATTTGAATGTTACTGACATTGGTACAAAAAAAAGGATATTTTCATGTATGCAAAGGTTCTTTGTTTTCCTTCTTTTGTGATTTATTTCATTGTAGGTAAAAAGTTTAAATGATAGAAGCACAATTTTAAATATAAAGGTGATGGAACGTGGTTTAAGAAACTAGTGCCACATACAATTGTCAATAAATGGTTGCGTGATACCAAATCACCTAGCTCCGGGCTTTGAGAGTGTATGACTATTAAATGGTCAAGCGCAATTGACGAGATAGCCATACGAATAGATCGAATATATAAAGAACGAGGCATGTTCATACAAAAACTCAGGCTAGCTTAAAATGCCTACAAAACTAATTGTTATTAAGCCTAGACTAATTATTACATGGAAGGACTACACAGAGTGACAGTTACTCGTATATATCAAAAAGTATTATTTATCCGAAATCGCTCAAAGTTTTTAAACATTATTTTCGAAACGTTTTTGCTCTTCTAAATACCTTAGCTTTACTTCTCCTAATGATATCTAGTGGTTACCGTTCCCGAGGGAATATCGAGATAAAAAGTATCTTAAGCGCCCAAATCAATTCAACCGGTTTAGCGTGATTGAGTAATAAACCATCCAAACTTTCACAATCATAATATCAGTAGGATTATTCCCTGTAAATTTCCCAAATGTCATAAAACTAAGTAGCGATATACAATTTAAAGTATTAGCACAATGGCGTTAGTACAAAGCTTACCTACTCGGCATGATGTCGAAACATAAAGTCGGGTTATTATCTAACTCGGACCGGTTCGTGGGCTGGTGCTGTATCGTTGAAACGATAGAGCGTTTTGACATCGCTCGAGATAATTGACAGGCCAGCTTTGATGTGATACGTCATTAAAATTAGGAGTGGATGTGATTATTTGTATTTTGACGGGCCATTGATATGTTATTAGAAAGTGTAAATGGCGATGACGTAGACAAATGTTTTTTAGTTCTTGATGATGTTATTGGTTTAAAATATAATAATATTTTGGCGAGATGACAGGGTTTGAAGGGAAAAAGCATATTTATGAGTAAATTATTGATACTTATAAATATTATTATTCTTAAAATAAATAAATATTTTTTATAAATATTTCCATACAATCACACCAATTATCTAGCCCATGTTAAGTATCATGAAGAACTTGTGTTATGGATACTAAATAACGGATAAACATACTTATATGCTTTTTTTTTTTTGTAAATACATACATAATATACATATTAAACACCCAGACCAAGACAAATAGACATGTTCATGCACACAAATATTTGTCTTGTCCGGGGATCGAACCTGGGACCTCTGGCGCAGAAGGTGGGGTTAGTACCCCTGCGCCAAACAGGTCGTCGTAAAAATATAGCAACTTAAATATTTTTTAATAGAAAAATCCACTTGCCTGGCAAGACGTTCTTAGCTTGTCAGACGAGTCGATTTGCCTAGTATTTTTCTATAAAAAATGTATCATATAAAAAACTTAACCATAACATATAGATATATAATCAAATAACATAAAAATCAAAGTCCCCTCGAACGAAGCCACTGGCTGCTAGTTTATTATTAAAACTTAAGACCTTCCTCCAGATTTAAGTTACCCAATATTTAAATAGTAAACAACTACCGAAACCCTTCTAACAAGCTGTCAAATCGCCGAATATCGCCTCAAAAGGTTCGCAGAATCTATTCCAAGCGAATCGTGTAAGCAATTTACGTGACAGAGCTCACTCGTTCGGCTTGCGAAATGACCTGATGGTATCGTACTAAACGGCGAGATTCTGTAAACGACGACGTCGCGTAGCCCTGTGACAAATGTAACAGTTTGGTAACGAGATGTCTTGATTGAAATAGGGATAGGGACTTATCCCCATATTCTAAGTCGTTTCTCCAAAACTTTTTACACTTCACTCAACCTCGTCGTGGGTAAAAATGGTAGTGTGCGCTAGCCCTAACACGGAGTGGCTACGTACTCTTTGGCTACTCCAGGTCCTTACGGAGTTATGACTTAGAATACCGATTTCGAGGAGTATTTTGAAGAGGTTTTCAATGAGGTTTCGTTAAGTCGAGGACGAGTAAGTTTTGGAGGAACGACTTAGAATATGGGTGGTAGTTTTTCGAATAAGGAATTGCATAAACTCAGAAAAAAAACTGTCAAAATTTGTTTTGAATTTGTCATAAGTTATATTAGCTGCGATTTGAGTGACAAAGCTAACTCACTCGGTTTGCGAAATGACCGATGGTTACTCTTAACAGGATCGCATTGAGATCGAGATTGAATGACAATAATTATTACGAATTTTCAACGTTGATTCGATTTTGATTGCCGCTAAAATCGGTAATTAGAGTACAAAATATTAAACGCGCTATATTGTTGTCATCCCGTGACCACGGCAGCTGTAAAGGTGCCGAAACGTCGGGAAAATCAAAAAACCCCTAAAAAAACCCTAAAAATACGGACAATTACAATTTAGTTCGTGGAAATATAGCGCGTTTGATATCCGTAAAAGTTGTTTTATTTTAATGAACAGTGCGCCCCAAAACATAAGATTACTTTATTTTCTAATTTCAAGAATTAATTTTTAATTGAATTACTTACTTTAAGGCGGTACCCCCACCGAAAGTGGCGCCGCGTTGAATTTTATTTAATATCGTAATTATAATTCACAGTTTTAATAAAACTAAACGTGGAATTTTTGGAGCCTAGTATTTAGTCTAGTATTTTTAGACGGTATCATTACATTTCCTCGTAGTCACTGCTAGAAGTAGATAGCAAAACTGCTAAAAGTGGCCGTTTTTGACACATTTGCTATCTACTTCTACGAATGACTATGACGAGATGTAGCGATACCTTCTAAAAATACAAGACAATGGGCTCTAAAAATTCCACGTTTAGTTTTATTAAAATTGTGAATTAGAATTACGATATTAAATAAAATTCAACGCGGCGCCACTTTCGGTGGGGGTACCGCCTTAAGTCATAAATTGACGTTTGACATTAATTCAATCTTGATCTCAATCTCAATGCGATCGCATCAAAAGTAAGAGGGCTGATGGTAGCATAGTGGTTGGGAGATGAAAACGAACGACGCTTAGCCCTGTGACAAATGCAACAGTTTGGTAACAAGATATTTTGATTGAAATAGGGATAGGGGGTTTTTGGATAAGGAAATAAGTCCAACTCGAGAAAAACTTTTTTTTATGAAGTACGGGGAGACTCTTAGCCTTCATCATACCTGATGTTAAGTATTGATTAAGCTGAAGATGGAAGCAAGCCTCTCCCGGAATCCCCAATCACTAAGGAACTGGCTGGAACACAGCAATGCAACAATTGTTTCATGGCGTCAGACTTAGATAAGATGGTGGTAGCTAGCCAGGCGGACTTACAACAAGTTCTACCACCAACCAAACCGAATACAGTATGTACCCCCGCTGGGAATCGAACTCGGGACCCCTGGGTCTGATACCGGAGGTTGTACCACTAGACCACAGAGGCGGTTTAAACAAAACTATAAAGCTTTCAAATTGTTAATAATATTAGACTAGCGGCTGCCGGCAAATTAATTTGCATGTAAAATGAACTAAAAAAATATATAAAAAAAACTAAGAAAAAGTAAATTACACTAAGGCGACTGCTCGCGAATTCGTCTGCATGGTCGTAGAGCGGTTTCGTTTTTGTGCGTTAGTAAAGACATTTTGTAATAATTGCACACAAAAATCACTTACTCAAAATTTCTTGATTAATTACAAACAGATAAAAATTCAACCAGTATTGTTTTGGTGTCCAGAAACGTAAAATCTTAAGAAGTAGTCGCATAAAAAGTTGGCTCCGTTAAATACTAATTTATACACATATAAAAATAAAACTACAATTAAACCTTAAGTAATAGGCTATAAAACTTGATCCATACTATATTAAGTTTTACGATCTAGCTAACAAGATTAACGGAACTGTTCCGTTGATCTATTGCATATTTAACGAAAACCGGAAACTACATTCATAAAAATCTTTTCTGTTACATGTAAAAAATTTAACCATGCATATGAAGCTATATTACGTCAGAAGGGTTACCATGAAAACTATCGATAAAGTATCGAGCTCGTAATGTCAAAAAACGTACTTATAGGAAAAGGTAGTTCCGTTTACGTCCGGTAGGAGCGCTGCTCAATATCTCATACGATTTTGTTTATTTTACTTCCTCGATACTTACTCGAAAGTTATTTGTACTAGGCCTACACTCAATACTTTTCAGAGTGTCTTTTTTTGGCACGCTATGATATCACTGGCATACATACTGGTAAAGGTAAATTTCGAAACCTGGCAACGATTTAGGTATCATTTTGCTTTAAAAGAGAAGAATTTGGGTCGAACGTTTTTATACGGACTGAATTATATTCACGCGGATAAAGCCATGGGTCCGTTAGAATTAAAAAAAAAAACTTCATTGTAGTATTATCTTATTATATTGTAAACACGAAAAGAACTCAAAGGAGAAGAAGAATAGAGATAGACAACCAATAATAGGAAAGTCCATTCGGAAGAAATACGAGCGCCTTTTAGTTCACAGGACAGTCTTCTAAGAACTTCATATAAATATGAGATATGAATATTTGCTAAGCCAAGATTTATGTCGACATTAAATAAATAAATTAAACCTTGACATTTTAATAGAGTGTCTATTGTTGTGCATACAAGGCATGATTTGTGATAATAGTTGTGTCATCTTCCAACGGATGCTGGTCTCCTAAGCAATATCTTCCGCTTTACCACGTTTTACATAACCAGACCGTTTTTATGTCCATTAACACGTAGGTGACAATCACGTTATGAGGTTATTGACCTTAATAATCTTTGATTATGGCCTTCTTATCACGTCATAGAATACGTAAAGTAATCAAAGTGTAATTTGAATTTGGAATGACAATTTTTTTCCGGATGACGCTCCGTAGGTAGGCCCCCGACAAGGTGGACCGACGATCTGGTGAAAGTCGCGGGAAGATGCTGGATGCGGGCAGAGCAGGACCGATCGTCGTTGAGATCCCTGGGGTAAGAATATACCCAGCATTGGGCGTCATTTAACTGAGACGACGACGACGAAATTTTTTCTCTTACTTATGTATCATATTTGAGGTTACAGTTCGGTTGACGTAAAAATTGGCCAGTGTTTACGTCACCATTTTCTGTTTGCAGATTATAACACTGATTTTTTTATAGAATTAAAGATAAAGATATCGAATAGTTATTTTGATAGTTGTTAAAATGAGAATTAGAAGTTCAGGAATAAAGCGAAAATAATACCATGTTTTTTAAATACTCTTCATACACAAGTTAATCTTCATTGTGATTGAAATACTTTTATAACCGCCTTCGTATAAAGGTAGATTACATCCTTGAAGAACGCAAAGAATTGTAATATTTTTAGAAACAATATAATCAGCGTTGCAAAACTCCACTAAAAGAATTCGACACAATAACGAAAGTGCTGCGTAAACGTAAAATCTTTGCGTTTTTCGTCTAAGTCGTAACTTGTCAGCTTTTGTCATTACTTTCGTTATAAAAGGCTAACAAAATGAGAGTGAAAAGGCGCTTTTTTTATACGAAATACTTTGACAAACATCTCGTGAGAAACATAAACTCATTTTCTTGAAAAAAGAAAGGAAAATAAAGTGAAATTAAATTTTAAGGCCAACTGATATATAAAGCACTGTTAATTATTTCAAACGTTTAACTGGTATTTGCCAACTTTATAAAGGGTATTATCAAGTCAACTTCAGCTGAAATAGTTGCACAATAATGACAATAAGTGGTTAGTTTACGAGAGCATTCAAATTGTGGAAAAATTTCATGCTCTGACACCAGAGGTCTCTTCTCTGCTCTCTTGAAGAAAGCTATTGACATACATTTATGAACTTCTCTCAGAAGAGAGAATCTCATAAATATGTGTCAATCCTTTTATCCATGTTAGAATGGAATCGTAAATGCTGGATGAACAATCTCGAATAGGATTTGATATATAAACGTAACACATGTGACAAATATTAAACAAGAAAATATACTAGAAAAAAGCAACTAGTCTTATGTCGCCCTGACGGGATTCGAACCCGCATCCTTGGGAGTCCGGCCCAATGCACTAACCAATTATGCTACAGAGACCTATGAGGACACGTCGAATTTTTCTAGTATATTCACCGTTCTACGGTGTTGACCACCGCCGGTTCATCTATGAGAGAAATATCCTCGCATTCGAAAGAAACATCTTTACAGATGTTTGACTATCGATTAAGGTGAAACAGCCATCTAATTATAACTTTTTAATTTTGCATTTTACAAAGCTATTTTATTTTCTAGTATATTTTCTTGTTTAATATTTATCACATAAAAATAGCATTGTAAAATGCAAAATTAAAAATTATAAAACGTAATACATGTCTCGTCATGGACACTTTATGGATTCCAATGCTAGTTATTTAGTCAATGTCAACCATTGCGTGGGGGGAACCGATATACTTCACCATGGTAATACTCGGAATGACCGACCATTTATTGTTGAATCATACAAGAGTAATGGAATTGACCTTTAGTGAAATGGTCTATGACGCAACTTCACTAATCTCTCATCGGTATCGTGAAAAATAATCGAGATTTCAACGAAATTGTTTCAGTAGTAAATTGTTGAATCATTTATGAGCGGACTCTTGGCAGTAAATTTTCTTTATGGTAAACCGAGGGTGAAGTTTAAATAAAAATCGATGGCTGAAGTAATATCCTTAAATAGATTTTACGCTGTTACTGGGACATAAAACTCCAGCAACCTTCGGGGTACCAGACGCAGGTTAGCTTATCACCCGTATATCGTCTATCCAACGGTCTGTACCAAGCGCTTTGCTGATACATTTCTTATGCGAACCGCTAAAGAATGTAATGCGCTGCCTGCTCATGTGTTCCCCGATTCCTACAACCTTGTCCTCTTCAAGGCGTGGGTGAATAGGGCTAATTTCCTAGGCAAGCATGTGTTAGAAATTAGGACCATAAGTACAAGTATCAATGGATATTTAATAAAATTCTACTGGCAATGTTAAATAGCTTCAATTGTAGTTAAATAAAACTATTGTTCTACAAGGAATAAATAAATAAAACCTTAGAAATCTTTCAATAATTACTGGAATTTATTAAATAAAAACGACAATTTTAAAATGTTCTTTCAATTATAATGATTATTTAAAACACAACTTTATAGAAACAACACATTTAATTAACATAATCTTTATCCTTAAAAGAGAACATAAAGTATAAATTAATCAAGAATAACACAGCATTAAAATAGAATAAAACAGTAATCATTCTCCCGCCATTTTTAGCAACTCATCCGGGAAAATAATTAATTTGCTACAGTGGCGGCATCAGGTCGAGTAACTCTTTTATGAAAATAACCTGCTTTAAATAAACTATTTGTCTGTATTTTATGTATTGATAAAAACCACTAGTTGCATCGCATTGGTGGTCTTCTTATTTATACGTCTGCACAAAAGTCTCTTTTCATTCACCGTCTATCGAAAGTCACTAGTTGCATCGCATTGGTGGTCTTCTTATTTATACGTCTGCACAAAAGTCTCTTTTCATTCACCGTCTATCGAAAGTCACTAGTTGCATCGCATTGGTGGTCTTCTTATTTATACGTCTGCACAAAAGTCTCTTTTCATTCACCGTCTATCGAAAGTCACTAGTTGCATCGCATTGGTGGTCTTCTTATTTATACGTCTGCACAAAAGTCTCTTTTCATTCACCGTCTATCAAAAGTCAATTGTGAGTTTGTTCGTCTACTTCTCCACGAATTTATCAAATATTAATCTGTCATCAACCTTAGGTCAATGGCATGATATGAGAAAATCAATACTTAAAAAAATATACTTAGAATGTATCTTTAAATAAATAAAAAAAAACTTAAATGTATGAAAATATAGGATGATTTTAAATTATAAATATACATTATTTATTTTGTGTATTGATAATATAGTAGTAATGGCGATAACAGTAAAGCTTATCTATTCATATCATGCAAAAATTATATATTTTTATATATATTGACGACCTGTTTGGCGCAGTGGTACTAACGCCGCCTTCTGCGCCAAAGGTCCCGGGTTCGATCCCCAGACAAGACAAATATTTGTGTGCATGAACATGTCTATTTGTCTTGGTCTGGGTGTTTAACATGATTGTA
Source organism: Chrysoteuchia culmella (assembly GCA_910589605.1). Lineage (NCBI taxonomy): Eukaryota > Metazoa > Arthropoda > Insecta > Lepidoptera > Crambidae > Chrysoteuchia > Chrysoteuchia culmella. The sequence continues at coordinate 7,341,695 of OU342649.1, forward strand.
TATTATGTATGTATTTACATAAAAAAGTATATAAGTATGTTTATCCGTTATCTTGTATCCATAACACAAGTTCTTCATGACACTTAAGGTGGGCTAAATAATTTGTGTGATTGTATGGAAATATTTATTTATTTTATCATACACATGTCATTACTATGGTTAACTACATACTTTGCTATAAAAGTTCTCTCTATCACCCTAAAAAATATCAGATTCTCCTGTACAATGAAAGATTTTACATATGAACAGCATGCATCTTCTAAAATATATAAAAAAAAATCTAAAAACACTTTTATCTGACATTGAAGTTGATTGTCTACACAAAATATCGATACAATGTCTAAAAATAGTTTGAAGGTACAAGAATCGATACAGCAATCAATTTGGGCTATTTTTTCTAACAATTCAGCTAGTCAGTACTAATTTAAGTAATCACCTATAACCTTACAAAGGGTAACAGCAGAAACGTGCCTACCACTTGGCCGCCCACCAAACTATCGAAATGCGATTACAAATTACTTGCAAATTGCCTTGCGACCGTTCTGTCAATTCGAATCTGACTTACGAGTATTTTAGTTCACCTCTAATAGGCAAGCTTAATCGCCAATATGTCATGACCCAGCTGCGTTAGCACTGCCGCAAAATAGTGGTACGATAATCGACTATCGATAAATACGCACCCCACTTAGAACTTTCACTAACTGATAATACTAGAAATTACTCAGTGTCGCTCTGTCAATGTGTCAATCGCTGTGTAGTGTCGGCTTAGAATAGCACTACCCCCTCTCATCCCGTGGGTGTCGTATGGCGACTAAGGGACTCAGCCTTCACGAGATGGGCAGCAGCGTCTCCTACATACTTGGCCATACTGCGATCGACAACCCGCCTGCCAAGCGTGGCGATTATGGCAAACCCTCCTTTTGGGGGAGGCCTATACCCAGCAGTAGGTGTTATATGACTGAGACGACGACGACGACTCAGTTTGTACGCAAAAAGTGAAGCTGGATCATACACAGTAGAAAGTTTATATCTTTTTATCATTACCTACGTCTTTTAATGATTTAAATAAAATAATACTGTTGGCTAAGATAATAATTTTGACAGCAAAAACAAGAAACAACTTGCTAGGTAGGTAAGTCTAGAAAATTCCAAAGATTTTCAATTTCAATATCGCGAGTCTCGGTAGCTCAACTTGAAGAGCAATTCTATAAGTTTGTTATTATTTACTGTTGGGATAATAGAATCTAACGTTTTTACTTATACTTTAATTATTGATAAAAAAAACTGCGCTGTCGCCATTCCAGAAAATGCATAGCATAGTTCTCGCATTGCACGCAGGGTGACCTTGAGACTTCTTAGGAGATCCATACTTGGATATCATGTTTCTCTGTCGTAAAACAGAACAAAAAAACGCTATCTCCGCATGAAAACCAGGCTACCATAAAATTAACAAGCAGTAAATAAAAGCAATTTGCTATCGATTTACCGGCACCACCGGAGCAACATCAATTATTAAGATACAAATGTCTTATCAAGGCACAACACAGCTCTAATATTTCCGATACTTACAATATAATTGTTCGAGTTTAACATTTTCCGCATAACCACTATTGATGATCGGTCAGTTCAAACAGATAGCTGGCGCCGGCGCAGCCAATTCCGTGTCCATTAAACTCTATTTATTAACCCGTTGACATGCTGAACTGCCAATCAGCAACCAGCGTATACATTTAATACAAATAAATTTTGCTACGATACTTATGATAATAACCATGACAACTCGCCTGAGATCAAACCCTTTGTGATTGTAAAGATAAAATCTAGACTAGAAATATTTTTGCATAATGTGACTGGAATTGCTGTTAATAATGAAGTATTATACGACTTGGCATAACATGTAATAAAAGCTGAATATTTTTTGACGCACTTAGCTTCTGAGTGTAATTTTTTTGACATTTACGAGTGCTTACTATTGAATTGAATAGTTTGTAGATAAAATTAGTTTATAAAAGTTTCTGATAAAGACAGGCATGAACGAACAACTTGTTCAAGAAGATCTCGTTTACTTATTTTGCTTTGGGTAAACTTACTTGTAGAAAAAATTATGCAAGAAATACTGAACTGGGAAGTCTAAGGGACTAAACAAAATAAATATTTATCTTGAAGCAAAACAGTTTCGTTATTATGAATACAGTTGCGATATAGGTACATGTTTGATGTTTGCCGTATGCGGTCATAGAAGCTAACATATTTATCAGCCGCTAAAGCGATCCGACACGTTCACTCGATATCATATGGGGTTAACTCATTCAACAACCCATATAAGGTATTCAACTACCGTGGATCAAACGCCAGTCGGACCGAGCAATGCGGACAAACATCATATTTTTGTAGTTGATAAATATCGTCTGATTTTCACGTTTTGCAATCATTCTAAATCAATGGTTGTAAAAACACCTCTCTTGCACTCCACTCCAGATTTGTCGCCAGTTGAACGTAATAAAGTTCAACACATTTTAAGGTGCTATACGACTGAAGCAAGATAGTATTGAAAAAAACATTTTTTAAAAAAAATCAAACCGACTTCAAAAAGTAAAAAATAAAACTTTTGGAGTCTTACTTACACAAAAAATCAGCCCATACACAACAATGATGTCATCTAGGTATACGACTACTTGCCATGAGGTGATTGATATTTTTCAGGATTATGAAAAAACTACTAGACAGATCTTCGTAAAAATTATATGGGACCACACATAAACCATTTTCTTTCAGATAAAAAAAGAATTATAAAAATCTGTTAACAACTGGCGAAGTTATGGTGGAACATACATAAAAAAAAAAAAAAAATACAGTCGACTTGAGAACCTCCTCCTTTTTTTGAAGTCGGTTAAAAAACGAAGCGCGCGGGAGCGAGGCCGATTTTGCAGATTAAGCGAAAAACCACGAAATCACTTCGTAGTAAATAACTATTAGCGATCAAAGAGAAATGAAACTACACGATCCTAAAGATTATTGGTGTCCACTAATTTAATCAATTTCCAATAGTTTATGTAACCCCATTTGAGAATAAACTTGAATTTTCGTATTTTAGGGGGTTTTTTTGAAAAGAAAAAGTGTCGAGGCAAAATCATAAAATTGTGTTTTTGGTACATTACAAATGTATGAAGAAATTTTTAACTTATTACCAGACTTGTAACATCTCTAACCATCCTATAGTTTATCAGAAAGTACTTATTTCTCCGTATAGCGTCTTAAGGTACAAAAACAGCGTTATATAAAACACGCTAGACTTTTATGGAATCAAAATTGGTATGATATTAAATCCCTATACCTACGCGTGTAAAAAGTTATATCATATGTTTAACGTTCGATTGAACTTATTCTTGTTATCCATGCAGAGGGATAAGCATTTTTAGATTTACGATTCTGTAACATTAAATTTATAACACTAGGAATATCTGGATGATACTGGATACTTTTATGGGTACTGGCTGTTTATGTTCGTGACTTTATTTAAGGGGTAGTTATATCTTATAATATTGGAGGCAATATGTCCCTGGGTCTGGATCAGATGGCGTTGTATCTCGATACCATATCGGCGAGGCTTCGGACAATACATAAAGCAATTTATGGCAATTCTATTTTTGAGGTCCTAAGATACCAGTTTTTTAGTTAATCGAAATTAACCATTTATTAAACATTTTAGTTTTTGGCACCAAAGAGTAAAAGGAAACCTTTCCATTAGTACTTTTTGGTAGGTAAGAAAAACCGTCAGTTTTTTATCATAGATGGTTCTTATGTTGTTTTTATAATTTATTTCATCCTATCATGAAATGATACTTTAATATTTTTCTATTAATTAAAATATTTTTCAAATGATGTTATAACCTTGGGAAAGGCCTTGAAACAGTTTCAATTGTCCTTTGACCTAGAATGACATATTAGAAATCGATTGAATAATTGATGTACTAGGTGAACTAACAATATTACTAACTAGCGGCCTCTTGCGGTTCCACCCGCGTGGTTCCCGATCCCGTGGGAATATCGGGATAAAAGTATCCTATGTTTATAACCAGGCTATCTATTATTTGTGTACCAAATTTCATCCAAATCCGTTCAGTAATTTTTGAGCCTATTCAATGCAAACAAACAAACTAAGAAACAATAAAAAATCTCCTCTTTATAATATTAGTAAAGACTATATACGTTAGGTACATTACATTATAATGAAGATCAAGACTTATTAGGTTATTAGTATAGACTATATACGTTAGGTACATTACATTGTAATGAAGATCAAGTCATTATTAGTTCAGCGCATGTAAAGCAGTTCAAAACCACCAAGCGATAAAAGTTTGATCTTGTTATCAAAGATCGAGTGAAATAATAGTGTTGTGCATTTTACGTCAATAATTCAAAGAGTGGTAATTTTTTTCCTATAAGTAGGAAAAAAATTACCAGTACGAAATTTTACCTTTATTTGTCTGTTACAAAAAAATTGCAAAAGTCTTTTTAACCGAATGAATGTTTGTTGAATGAATGTTTTAGACTTATAACGTTTCAGGCATACCGAATTTATATTACGATTCACGATTTACCATCGGCTCGAAAGAAGAAAAGGCATACCGAAAACAAAGGATATAAACTAAGTGTTACATGCACTAGAATACATTCTTAAGACTTTTAATGAACAGCCATTGAAGAGTTGCAAACTGTGCACCTTTCCCTTTGTGTGACAAGTAATAAACTCCGCTTTTGATGTATTTAAGAGGGTTCTTATGAAACGTAGTATGAGACCGTGCATATTTAATAGGAGTCAAGTCAGAGTTGAAGATTATGTCATTTCTGATTAACCTACTTAACTATATGAAAATATTGAACTTTGTTTCAAAGATTTCATTGATAAAGATAAATTACAAAGTAAACTGACTTAGGCAGACTTTCACCATCAGAAATTAAATACGTTAAGCGGAAATTTAGCGTAGCAAATTAAAAACATATTTAAAACATCTCTCTGTCACCGCTGACTTCAAACGAATGACTGAAATGACAACTCTAAAAAAAAACGGCTTGTAATTTTGTGTTATTTGATAGTGTTAGATAAGGTTCGAGTTGGGCGCTAATAACTGCGACAGTTCTAGACTAATCTAGTTATTAACGTAAATTATGTTTTGTATGTATTTATAGCACAAATAAAGAAAAATAAAAAAAAATGTGTTTAGTCATGATGGTGAAAGTAGCCCTAAGAAACAATTGAAAAACCGCAAAGAAAAGCATTTCCACACAAATCCTTCTACGTGAGTTTGATTAAGAATTTATATGGAAACAATCTTTAAAACCTATCTAAAGTCGTTTGAATGTCCACTACAATATCTTTGAATTTACTGTACAGCAGTTTAGCGGTAGATCTACTGTTTCCCATACTGATGACCTTTCTCTAAGACCGCTAAACTATATTTCACCCAGGTGATCAGATAGGGCTATTCGGAACGGTCAGATAATTGTTTTCTTTGGACAAGTGGGCCGTGAGCCGTGAGTCCTGACCTGACCGCTGTTGAAAGGCACACGCTGTCACTAAGAGTGCTTTTTCACAAGCGGAGAGGTGCAAGTGGACATGTGATTTGACATTACTCATGATTTTTGCATTTACAATACTATTTTATTGTGGTCAATTGAAACATACTAGGAAAATATCAACTTGTCTCATAAATCTCATATCCTGCCTGAGCGATATGGAACAGGTTGATTTTTCAAGTAACATTTTCTAGTTCAAATTGACGTTACTGTGCCGCCTTAAGGCGATACTCGAAAAAAATATGCTGAAGCGAGATAGCAATGAGAAAACGACGCGCACGGGAGCGTGACCGAATTTGCAGATTAGGCAAAAAAAACACAAAATCACTTCGTATTAAAAAACTACAGCGATTTAAAAAAAATGCTTCTATACGATCCTAAATATTATTGGTGTCCACTTATTAAAACAATTTCCAATAGTGTAAGTAACCCCATTTAAGAATAATCTTGAATTTTCGTATTTTTTAGAGGTCTTTTCGAAAAGAAAAAATGTCGAGGCAAAATCATAAAATCGTGTTTTTGAAACTATACGAATCTAGATAAAGGTATGAAGAAATATATATGTTATTACCAGATTTGTAACAACTGTAACCGTGCTATAGTTTTATATCAAAAAGTCCATACTATTTCCGAGTAGCGCCTTAATATCAAATCAGTGTTTTTTCACCGCATCGGTCATTTCCACACTTGTGGAAATTCACCTTAATAAAAATCATAGTTTAGGAATAACGGTAAACTTTGGTATATATACTTATATGAAAAGACAAAAATAAATAGCTATTTGTTATGCAAGGCTGGAAAGTTGGTTATTTAACCGCGAGTTACCTCTATTGAAAGCTGAGCAAGTGAAGGATTCTAGGATTGAAACACGAGCGTAGCGAGTTTAGTTTAATCTTATTGTTAACAATAACAATAAGATTAAACTATTTGTTATAAGAATTTTATATTAGGCTGCGTGAGATTTCACAACCTATAATTGGATTTCGGACTGTGACATAAATCTTTATTTTTAAATTGTCTTTGTCTTGTACCTCATGTCAGTGTCAACATTTACGAATCGTTTTTATTCTTATTAATAAGTAACAATATATTCCTACTTTAAATAACTTTGAATTAACTATAATACTCCCTTTTTTATTACTTTAGTTTTTTTATATCATTAAAACAACGAGAATAAGGTATATTTAGATTAAACTTTATGTTTAAAGATTTTTTTACCGGAAGTTGATCGCGGAAACAACCATAAAATGTTCCTCGCTGTTGTGAGGTGAAAAATTGTGTGTTGCGCTCGGCAGAAAAGTTTTTAGCGTCTTGTACCTTTGAAATACTCGCTTCGTTCAGGATTCAATCTTTGAACCACTCGCTGCGCTCGTGGTTCAATCCTAGGGTCCTTCACTTGCTCGGATTTCAATAGAGGCAACTCGCCGCTAAATAACCAACTTTCCAGCCTTGCATAACAAATAACTATTTTTAGGTACCGTTAGCTATTGCATCATAGACAATAATAAAACATCTTTTGCTTGTATTAAATATATATTTATTGCCTTACGTTTCATCTTGTAAAACCACGTAAGTACCTAAATATATTTCAATCCTATACATACAACGTATGGATCGGTTTCCACATGTGATTGACCGTTTGCGGAATTCGAATCCGTGACCTTTGTTTTCACAGTCTGGGGCACTGACCAATGGCCGAAGCCGCCAGTCAATATTTACTTGAAATGGTAAATATGACATCGAAACAAGGAAACTTTAGATACTTCAAGGTAGAATGTAAGTAAAGCCTATTCTGACGTCACATTTATTTTTTGTTATTTAGTTTAGACTACATCTTACTGGCCTAGAAATGCGGGAGATGACACATAGGTTAATTTATACAGAGTCAAGGCATATATGCATGGGTGTAGCTTTTAATTTAGTTGACTAATTTTTTTTTAATGTAAGTAAGTAGTAATTTTAGTAGTAGCTTGGAATCTGTAAATCAAAAATGATATAAATTTCAATATATTTAATTCCTTCAGGCAATTATGAAAAAAGGGTCTTGACCGACAGATAAGTAGATATTATACTTTTTCTTACTTTTAAGGACGGAACCCTAAAACTAAACCTGTGTAAAACCTTGACGTTAGTTATAAAAAAATCACCTACAATAACCTAGTCATAAAAAATTTTGCTTAGAAAATAATTGAGTATTCTTGGTAATTACTAAAGTTAAGACAACAAATTTTGTTTTTCACTTTAACCAATAAACCAAGCTAAAAGCAATCAACAAATTGATTCACCACGACGACTATAGTAAATTGATATTCGTTGCGGATTCAATTAATTTCGCAACAAAACAATGCCTTTAAAATATTCAATGGAGTGAATAACCGAAGGGTTTTCATTTGCATATAGTGTACAGGTCAAGCGTTAGGCCTCGTCTATACTTGAGAAAATAAAATACGAGGTATTTCCGAAGACAACTTAAGTATCAGACTGTGAGACATGGTTGAACAACTGACAGGTAGATTGGAAGTTGTAGTCACAGTTCAACAGTATTGGACCCTTGGGTGATTATTTACATTCTCCGGTAACTTGAGATGTTTTGCAGCACAATACTCTTTGAACAAGAATCAAGAGGTCGTTAAACGCAAGGAAATTTGATTGTGTAGAGATAGCTAACATTTAGTAGGTTCCCTTACTAAAACACAACTAGATGAATTTTAAATGTATTTGTTTTCACACAACATTAAAAAGACTAAGAATTGATTATGACTTCCGAAAACTGTTTAATGTGACGTGTTAAGTAGTAATACATTGATTTATTTAATTGTTAATTTTTAAACTCTAATCTTTGCCTAATTTGGATAGTGAATGAAAACAATTACCAATATCTCAAAACTAATTACTTTTCTCGACCTGAATTAGGTGATTTTTTTTAAGGATTATTTTAAAATCATAAAAGATGACTTTAAGAATTGAATAGGTATGAGTTTCCTAAACGTTTTACCATGACGTGTTAAATAGTAATTCTTGACTTTTTAATTGATTAATTAGATAACCTTAATGAAAGTCTAATCTAGATATCAAATGAGAACAATTTCCAAAACCTCAAACCTAATTACTTTTCTTGACCCGAATTTGGTGATTTTCGCGATTGTGAACCTCGCCTAACAAGTAAGGCGTGTGTGTGGTCCTTGGTTGGCATGGTAACGAAGTAACCGTGGTCAAGACGAATCACCGTATGGATGGGGCTACGTTAGCATACAATTAAATTGGGCCACGGGTTCAATGCCCTTTACGCAATTACTAAGAGTGTATCTTTAGTAGATAATGCGAAATCATCAAATGGTATTCAAAAGGCTACAGGTAATGTATTGGGTAGTTTCAACCTTATTTACTCAAAAATAAGGAGCCTTTTATGGTAAGCGAATACTCAAGAATTTTAAGAATAATAATAATGAAGATTTCGCGAACTTAAGCAAAGAGTCTTTCACACTCCAATAATTTATTAGAGTTGAACTCAACAAAATACATAAAAAAAAGAATTAATCATTTAAATCAAAGGCTCGCAGGTGCCTGTAAAGACCACTTTGGACCGTTAGGAATAAACTGAAATTGAAATGTTGGTGTTCAATATTTTTCTACTTCTGTTCAGTAGCATTGGTCTTCAAGTGACAGAGACATAACCTTCGAATTATATAGACATTCGTAGTAAAGTTTGATTAGTCATAGTTCACCCGACTAGTAATTTAAACCATAATTTTATTCTAGGTTTAGTAGACTACTTTGATAATTATACATCAACATGCTACTTTAAAAACTACCAGTCGATTTAACCAGCTATCACGATAAACATAATCGGTTAACCATTATAAACACGGTAAAAAAGAGTTAAAAGCATTTTATAGCATTAGCTTTTACGCACACAACAAATTGTGTCTATCCATCTATCTATTCTTGACATATCTGAATCACAAAACCATTATGAAAAATATTTGCTGTGGATAACTTAAATCAGAATAAAGACTAATTTTATTGACGGTAAAATCTTAATTAATATTATAAATGCGAAAGTGTGTTTGTTTGTCCTTCTTTCAGTAAGCAGCCAATCGACTTGATATTTGGCATAAAGTTAGTTGAAAGGCCGGAGAGAAACTTAGGCTACATTTTATCCCAATATTCTCAAGGGAATGGGTACTACGCGGGTGAAACCGCGAGCGGATACTAGTAATATTTATTATTGAAGCAAAATCAACGCGGAAGAAAACGCTGCTTGTCGATAAAACGGCTTACAAAACAAAAGACAGTTGCTTCTTATCACTGTCAGCCGCAGAAGCGTGTGTGGTCTGTGGTGGAAACGAAACCATTCGTGGTCAGCGATCGTCTTAACTGATGGACAAGTCTAATTGTCGCTACAGAAGACGGCGCCGACACCACACTGTTAAATGTCATCAGGCACCCGTTACTTTTTCTTATCTGATCTTTTCCCAATTACCATTAACAAGGTACTTTTGAGAATCGGAATGTTTCACGTTCCCCGCGTTCACTATTTCATTCGAGTTATGGGCATTTATTTTACCAATGATGGAGTTATGGTCTGTTACGTAATCTGCTGATGGATTTAGAGATATGGTATGAATGATGCGGTAGATTTCAATCGTCTGATATTGGAATTGGAAAAGGGTTATTTTTTAGTTTATGAAATATCGTGATAGGAATAGAGAAAATAATTCTTTAGGGTTTGTTTCAGTAAGCTGTTATTTGCTTTCATAATGGGATATTACATAAAATATTTCATAAACCCTGAACTTTTTTTTGTTATTCGTACATCTTATGTTTTGGCGCGCACTGTTCATTGAAATAAAACAACTTTTACGCTTTTCTAACCATATCCGAACGAAAATAAATTAACTTTTCGTGGGTAGACTTATAAGAAGCCAGTCATCCCGTGACCACGGCAGCTGTAAAGGTGCCGAAACGTCGGATAAATCAAAAACCCCTAAAAACCCTAAAATACGGATAATTACAACTTAGTTCGTGGAAATATACCGCGTTTGATACCCGTAAAAGTTGTATTTTTTTTTTTTTTCAGTGGGAACTTAGAAACTTTAAAAACTATGGCATAACATTTTACAAGTAAACATACCTCCAGTAAATTTGTTTTATGACATAATAATCAGTTATAGAAAATTCAACGAAAAAAACACGCTATCCGTTGACCATAGTCCTGTTTTAGTTCCTCAATTAAGTCATTACGGAACAAGTTAGTCATAATACGAATGCCAACGTAGTTTTCAATGAGGACTAGTCTAGAACCTGTTTGATATCGCCAATCCTCGTGAGAAACTTAGGTGAGATTTTTTTCATACTACTCCGAGTGACATTGAAGTGACAAGTTGGTTGGATCGACAAGTACGAAAGTACGAAGCTATCTTTTTCCCGGTAGTAATATACTCTTCGTAGTTACTGTCGGGAAAAATTTAGATACCTAAACGTTTTGTATCTCGTAAAACATGTGGGATAACTTAATACGAACTGTCTTTCGAACACGGGGTGATTAAAATATGATAAATTTTAATAGAAGAATACTAGAAAAAAAAATGTTTTTTTTTTAACATAGATAGCATGGAAAATGCAAACTTCATAAACGTGGTGATTTGTTAGCATTTTTTTTTATAAACAACGTGGAGACTCTTAACCTTCATTATACCTGATGTTAAGTATTGATAAGGCTGAAGATGGAAGCGAGACTATCCCGGAATCCTCAATCATTGAGGAACTGGCTATATTATCTCTAACTGCCTGCACACAACAATGCTGAAAACATTGTCAGACTTAGATAAGATGGTAGTAGCTAGCCAGGCGGATTTACCACAAGTCCTACCACCAACCAAACCGAATACAATATGTACCCCCGCTGGGAATCGAACCCGGGCCCCTGGGTCTGATACCGGTTGTACCACTAGACAACAGAGACGGTTAAATATTTGATGGCAGAAGGTAATTTCGTGAATATGGATTGTTTTTCTGAATTATAGATGTTATTTTCTTAAAAGCATAAGATTTAAATATAATAAGACGTTATTAGTTTAATAAACACTTTACTTGTTCTGTGAATATTGCCTCGTAAAAATTACTATTGACGTGAACAAACTCGCATTTCTCCGTACTAGTAGATATCTTTAAATGTCTGTTCCCCCTCAAGAAATTAATTAAAAGCAGCAATAATTGTTTATCAAGTTACGTTAGGGTCAAGAAACAAGCCCAGGTCAAACATAAATCCTAGTCTACACAGCTGTAGTAACTATTACAAACAAATGAAACAAAGTTACACAAACCGTAGAAGCCTTTAATATATAGGTCAGTTGTAATTAAAACGCTGTTCTCACGCAAATAATAAAAAAAAACTTTTCTGTATTACACGTAAACGATGAAGCTATGATAAAAAAAAGTATGTTATTAGTTCCCTTTTTCTTTCACGAACGTTTATGTAGGGCAGTGTTACAATACAGTTTATTTATTTGGCTGGACTTACATTTGAAATATCACCACTGATTAATAGCTTTGAATGGCTGGAAAATATTGACATAGACTGAATAGGTATTTCCTGGGCAAGCATGCAACACTTTAGACCACATTTATTTATTGAAACTTTCTTGCACATTTACAGCAAAAGGCGGACTAAATGCCCTTGGGCATTCTCTACCAGTCAACCGGAAAGGATGTAAAAAAGATATCCTGGCGGTAATAAAAATGTAACTGATTTTAAAATAAACGATATTTTATGATTTTGTAATTTTTCCATTTTTCAATGCTATTTTTATACTTATGGTAAATTTAAATAGAAAAATATTGGAAAAAATTAACTCGGTCACAAGTGAGAATTCACTTGAGAATTCACTTGTGGCCGAGTTAATTTTTTCCAATATTTTTCTATTAAAAAAATAACATCGGGAAAAAAACAGCTATTCCAAAGAAAAAGACAATTACTTAGTAAAAAAAAGACTGCAAAATATTACTTTGCCCAAAAAAACTACTATAAGTTTGTTGGAAGGCGATTATTTCATTGATTTATTTTGATAACTATAATAATCACAAATGGGATATTATTTGATATCTCATAAGCTTCGCAAAAAAACCAGGATGCTTCTTGTATCTTTGCTTGTATTATGATTTATTAATGTAAAAAATCATGCATGAAAAAGAATATGATCCAAACATAAAAATTACAAAGATCAACGTCACCGATGGCTACCTCCACGATATACTAAAAAAACTTATTTTATTTTTTCAAATGTTGTTATAATCGTAAACAATAATCATTTTTTTATAATACATTTCTAAGTCAAATAAAAATAAAAACTGGAAAATATTACTCAAAATCTTCTTCTTCTTTAAAAAAATGGCGGTACCCGTTTGGATTTCGCCAGTATCCAGTTATGAGGAAAGATTTGATTGTTTATTTGAAAAAAAAATTAAAAGCTATCACCGTTTAAGTGTTTTGAGATTTTTTTAATGACACATTCAGTCATGTCCATAATTTCATCCACCGAGTCACGGAGCCAATAACCTCAAACTCTACTGAACGGATTTGAACGAAATTTGGTACACAGTTATTAGATAGCCTGGTTATGAACAAAGGATACTTTTTATCCCGATATTCCCATGGGAATAGGAACCACGCAGGTGAAACCGCAGGCGGAAGCTAGTGTATTTATAATTTTATTTATTTATTTATTTATTCTTTATTGCAATATAAAAAAATACAGCAAATGGCGGACTTATTTATAGTTATTATTATTATCTATTATTTTCTGACAGCATAGATGCAACCAATAGAAATAGAAATAGAAATCATTTATTTGTCAGTGCCAAATGCGGCTTTGGTGAGGTGTAGCCATGAGACTGATGTTTATTCATTTCGCTCTAAAGGTGGAACTTGAAGCCTTTTTTTTATACTAGGAGAAATGCTTTTACGCATTCCTCGCCCCCAGGTGCAGGACCTTTTGAAGCCATGCGAACCCCTCAAAGGATTTATTGCATGGGGTTATATAATGTAATGTACACCATCCATTTGCACTAAACTTAAGAATCGCCTATGGCTGTTCTTAACTATCTTAATCTTAATATTATAATTAGTATTTTCTTTTTGTGCTGAAAATTGACCTTACTGATATATTAAAGTCACTTTTCAATTTGACGACTGTATGAAATAAAACAGGGAGAAAAAAACCGGTCCATGACGAGTTTCTTGCCAGTTCTTCTCGTACAAGGTCTCCCACCGTAGGGTTTGTGAACCGATGGCGTAGCTTCTTTGACGTTCATAAGTGCTTGTAACAGCCTAGATAGAATAAACGATATTGACTTTGACCTTTGAATAAAAATTGTTTTGCACTAACCTTTTACGATGTTATTAAATCCACTAAGATATCGAGCGCCTAAGACTTAAGCTATTCTTTATATTAATGTCTTAAGATAGATAAGAATTGCCTTAGGCGATTCTTAAGTTTAGTGCATATGGATGGTAATGTCTATTTCTGACTTATGACTTTTCAAACTAATTTACGTTGCATAAAAGTAATTTGACTCGCTACTAACCAGTGATCATAGCACTTTCCTACCCTCAATATTGAGCTTTAGTCAATTAGACCTCATAACACACCATGCAAGTCAATGGTGTATAATCTACTGTGATCTAATTTCCTCATTGACGCAATTTTAATGACTGCTTGATCAATATCGGGCGCAAAGTTAATTGTCTTACCTTATCATTATATCAAAGCTTACGAAGTAAAAATTAAGTGTTCTTAGGACATTTATCAAATTGAGGAAGTGTCTTTAGTGTCAGACTTAGTTAAATCAATACCTATTAATAATTCACACAAACGCACGCTGAATGTGTGTTTGTTAAATTTTCATAGAAAAAATATTAGAAAAATATTCTCAGCTCACAAGTTATTCTCAGACGGGACTGGAACCCGCTTCCTTTGGGTATGTGGCCCATTGCTCTAACTACTGAGCTACCGAGAAATACTTGTGAGTTACCGAGAAGTACAATCTTTCGAACGTCTTATCTTTTTCCCTTAATTTTTTTTTGACTCAGCAATATTTGCGATCTCGTTTCCATTGGTTGCGTAATACATGAGAATTGTTGTACAAATATTGAATCTGGCGCTACTTGAGTCTTGTCAAGCTCCAGTTTCTATGGCTAAAACTGCACTCTACCTCTATAAGAATAAGGTCTACCAAATTGAAAATTTTGTGTGAGTGAACATTTGAGTAACGTTGACTTTATAGTGATTGCGTTAAGAAGATAGTACACATATTGATACAAAGGTGTACACGTACAATTTGTAAATTCAAATATCACACGAGCTCTGAGGAATTTTACCGTTTACCGGAAAATTATTTTTACCTAACATGGGTTACATCAGTTTACATACGAAGCTTAAAGTAGATGTTTGCTGGATTTAAAATAAAAATTCCTGTAAAACTCTTTTATCATATAAGTCCTAGATTTTCTTGATTGATGACATGTTGCTTTATATTAAGCAAAAGAAACGGGACTCAACGCGACATTTATATATACATATGTGCTTGCTGTGTAGTGTCGGCTTAGAATAGCACTACCCCCTCTCATCCCGTGGGTGTCGTAAAAGGCGACTAACGGACTCAGCCTTCAGGAGATGGGCAGCAGCGTCTCCTACAAACTTAGCATATTGCGATCGCCAACCCGCCTGCCAAGCGTGGCGATTATGGCAAACCCCCCCTTTTAGGGGAGGCCTATACCCAGCAGTGGGTGTTATATGGCTGAGACGACGATACATATCTAAGAGGAGCCAGTGGCGCAGTGGTTCGCGCGCTCGGCCTGCGATGGTTGAGGCTAAGAAACTTTCGCAATGGTCGGTCACGGGATGGGTGACCAAAAATTTACTATCTCGACCTCCTCCGTGCTTGGGAAGGCACGTTAAGCCGTTGGTCCCGGCTGCATTTGCAGTCGTTAAAACCCACCTTTCCGCATTGGGCCCACGTGGTAGGTCATGGCCCGTTCTCCTTATCCATCCATAGGGAAGGCCAGTGCCCCAGCAGTAGGGACATTAAAAATGGCTGACGACGACATAATAATATGTACTTACAGCTTGACGTGTTGCTACAGCCGTGGTCACAAGCAGACAAGGTCCTGATAGGATATTCTTTAAGCAAATATCCTTGATATTGACGGCTTAAAACAGCGGAGACCGCCCCATTTTCAATATTATTTGACAGCTAATTTGACATTCAGTCATGACAACAGCGTCGATGTTTGCTTAGAGAATAACCCCCCTGTTTATGCAAAATAAACATCTTTTACTTTTGTTTCGCCTATTTCTTAGTCAAAATCAGTATGTGTGTATGATGTGACTTGCAAAAAGTTTCTGCGGTTGCCATATTTTGAAATATAACTATTTAAATGTTTTCTACTGTGTGCGAGTGTAAGTTTAAATTTTAGATTCTCAAGATAATTTCTAAACTCAATATTAAAATATTGTCGTCGTCGTCTCAGCCACAGGACACCCACTGCTGTGTATATGCCTCCTCCAATTATCTCCACAACGATCGGTCCTGCGCAGTCCGCATCCGCTTAAAATATTGTAACTAGCTTAAATTTTTAAAGTGTTATCGGTATAAAACGACTTCAAAAACTAAGAAGCAAAAGATAAGCCTTTTGGAGTCGATGCCAGGCAAGGCATTCATTCTTCTTTGAGCTTCTATTCTTATATTTTCTTGCCTTTTGGAGTCGGTGCCACATCGACTAAAAAAAGCTTATTTTTTTCCTTTTTTGTTTTTGAAGTCGGTTGTTTTAACGTATTTTCTTTTTATTTTTGAATTTTTAATGTATGTAATAGGTTGATTTTAATGTAAACTAATGTAAACATGAAACATAATCTAATCTAGAATTTGTATGAACAGCATTATAAACAAAGTATCGTGAAAATTACATCGTCCAAGTTAACCAAATGGTCATGAAATAAAAACAACTGGGACAAACTGAATCAAATTTTTACGGGATCAAATGGCAACTATTCTACAGAACCAAGTAAATCGGATCAGAAATCCCGAGGTAATCGGTGTAAACACATAAAAAAAACTTCCAACCGAATTGAGAACCTCTTCCTTTTTCGAAGTCGCTTAAAAATAACAGAATTCACGGCAACAAGTTTTAGCATTCATAAAAAGAAAACAATTTTATCAGTTCTTCCCACAGGGTAACTTCCGAAATTGCAAACCTCCTGATATCGTAGTTCAACAAAGGAGTTAATTAAAATGCAACTTTATCGGCAGACGGAAACGTGGAACTTTTAATCTGTGGACCTTCGGCTTAGAGAGTAATTTGCATAGTTTAACAATTACTCCGCACATTCTTTAGTTCCCGCATCTTGATAATACTTTGTAAATTGAGAACAACACTAACAGCCAGCGACTTGTGTCGATTAAGATGTAGATTTTTTAGTTTTTGTTGAACAAAGAAAATCTTCGCCTTTTAACCTTCGTTTGCTGTTAAACTTGTACCCATAAGTTTTTTAGCGAAGTTTCACTTTATATCAATAAGCTTTTTTGCTGATAACTGCACTTTGCGTGTCTTTTGTTATTAAAGTTACGCACGTTTGTCATGTTTGTGCACGTTTGATTTATTTAATGAATAATATAGTTTTTTTTTCGAATGCGTTAGCCCTGACATAGTTTAATAACTAAAGTGCAATTTCGTTATTATGATTTTTTTCGCAGTTATTCAAAGATATTTCGGTACCTCTAGCACGAGCAACTTGCGTCTTCGTATCAAGTACATAGTGTCAAAATATATGAAAATGTTCCGTTTACGTCCGGTAGTAACGGAAAGTATGGAACGGTACGTACGTAAGGTTCGAGCGGAGTACGGTAGTATTTAGTAAGGCTCTTCCGTATGTCATAGGTACCATCCGGTACAGTATAGTACTTCCCGGTTCGTGCAATTCTTACCTACAGTTTTATTTTTGTCGCTCGTCTAATTCTAAAATCGATATAAAATCGTAGTCTATTTCAAATTTCGATTACAGTCTCGTTGTTCTTTTGTTTCGTTCGATTCCAATAAAATGGATCGATTTCAGTGAAGTTGTAACAGGACACCGCATATAATCTTTGGTGTGTTATAGTGTCGTAAAAGTCGCGGCGGGCGGCCGTCGCATCACACTTTACTGCGACGGTAGTAAACTACACGACACTTTGTGGTCGTCGTTCGTTTTTTGGACAAAGTTTCTTTATTCCGGTAACTAATTGCAGATATTATTGAAAATTCCTTCCATTTTCTATTGATCTGGTAGCCAGTCGACCCTCAAGATTCTCATACTCATGTCCCATTCGACCTTCTTAAAAATATTATGTAAAGATTCGACCTCCTGGTTGGTTATGCTGCCCTGGTACTTCTGGTTTGATTTCCGTACAAAGTGATTTGCCATGAGTTGACAATCTTCTTCTTTTTTGGAGTCAGTTAAAATTCAGGCCCGAGAGACACTTTTTTTGATAGATCGTCATGTGGGTACTTTTATGTAGATGAGGCCAAATCTTGAGGTTCCAGTGGGTACTAATTGTTTCTATTGAGTTTTATGGTCTATAGACTGTGGACTTAATCTAACACAACCTTTGCCTCTGTGGAAACCACAGAGAGGCGTAAAATCGCAAACATATAAATCAGTAGCCTTTACAACTCGCGCACCGGGCAAATCATTGTTTCTCACGAACGAGATTTAGGGCACACTCGGACACCGATATTACTTTGACCCCTGATGCTGACTATAATCTATCGTGAGAGAGGTCAACTTACACTAGATTGTAACACCATTGATTAGCAAGTCAACGTTCCATTGATTCCGTGAGCAACTTTTTTGTTTGTAGTATCTAATTTTCTACGCTTTTGTACGAAATAGTGCAATCTGAAATCAACATGACTTTTCGTAACCCAATGGTTGTATCGCAATGTAGGTGTCATTATTTTGCACTTTTCTGTATCGTAATTGAAACACGACCGTGTGCAAATAACACGGCTACGTGGAATAATAAGTTTCTAATATAGACTTATAAAAATAAAGACCTGTGAATATTAATGGATTTCATAACTTTTCATTAAATCTAATAAAGCATTGACAAGTTTAGTTCGCAGTTAATTTAGTTTAATCAATAACAAAATTTTAATATTTTAATTTAGTAATTTTAAAAAGAACACTAAAATTTCTAAACGAGCATGGTTTACTTTTATTTGATAGCAAATATTTTTCTTAAGTCTATATTATATTTGTAAGTGTACAAATGCAGTACGCCGCGAGCCGACTCGAAATAAGATTTTAAAAATGTGCGCGCAAAAAACTAGTCGCAAGGTTGCAGTTCGATCGAATGTCACTTTTTTGCCTTATTTGTAATTTATTGCGCCACAAGAATTCTTAATACACAAATCCCACGACGCTTGATGGTATGTCTCATGGCGAGTATCGACATTGCGAGGCTGCCTCGCGAGACAACTTTAAAGTGGCCGCTCGCTCGTGTATTGCCTCGCGCACTTGTGACATGGAAAACCAAAGGTGGTCATAGCCTTGTCGTATCTCCGTTTCGTATAAGAAGCGTCGCGATCAAGAAGGATAGTCTGGACGCCCGTTTGGTATAGTACGGTGGTACGGCAGCCGTGATACGGATACGCCCGATCAAAAGAAATAAACGCGCGATGTTCGCAGCGATGAACTTGCGTCCAGAGTTTTTGAATTGCGACGTTGATACGAAACTTTGGTACGGTACGGGCAAAAGAACATAATCTGGACCCACCTCAAAATAGCGCTCAGGGGACGCATGTCATGTGTATTGCCTCACAAGACGCATGACATGTGTACTGCCTCGCGCACTCGCTACATGGAAAACTAAGTAGAACTTTTTAATCTCGTGAGAACCTCGCGAGGGCTAGTGTAAGTATTGGCGCGCACTGGTGACCTGGAAAATCATAAGAAGAACTTCGTAATCTTCTTCTTTCGTAAGCTTTGATGATGCCTCGCGAGGCAACCTCACAAAGTCAATACACGCCCTAAGGAGTTTTCATGCGCATCTAATTTTTAATACGTGTTAACTACAGAAAAGTTGTGCAGCGCTCGACCGTGCTGACTTGGCTAACTGTTAATGATTTTCGCAGTAGTTTTTTGTTTTCTTGTACACAGCTGGATTCAATTTAAATATTCATAGTTGTATTGTCCCTTTTTTAACTTGTTTGCGAAGTAATTTAGCTGTGCTATCTTGTTTTCTGAATAGTTTTGTTTAAGTGAATACGTTACTTACAGCTTTGTTAAATAAATGGATTTCATAGAAATAAATAATTATAAAAATTGGTATCCTATTAATAAACGTAGAGTAAGTTATACCTAGTAGTAAATCTGATGCTGTATCTATCTTCCTTTTAGCAAATAAAAATGACAGCATCAGATTTCCTCCTAGGTGTAACTTACTCCACGTGTATTAATAAGGCTGTGGATGTTATAGTTTAGATTTATATTATTTATTAAATAATCATAAATAAATAGCTTTAAGAAGGTACCTAATCCCTATATTTTTAATTGCAGTAGGCATTAACTTTGGTATACCAACTATTGTTCCATGGGAAACACAATATATTTCATCATAATTAGCCGACAAAGGTGGTGACAATAATAAATAATGTTTGGGGGGACACATTACGAACGACTGACCACTTTTATTTTTATACATACAATTTATTATCGACTTCAAAAACGAAGGAGGTTTTATGTTTATCTGTAACTACGTTTATAAGTATAAATAGACATTGCACAAACCACAGGGTCAACAAAGCGCTTATACAAACCTAATTTCATGCTTGCACTCGAATCAGTCGATGACGCGTATTACGTATGTTAATTCCAAGCGTGGGCGAAGGTATACAGGATGCGCTTCCATCTTCAGCCTTATTAATACCTTTGAACAAGTTCTGTGGTCTAATGGTACAACCAATGGTATCAGACTCAGGCGACCCGGGTTCGATTTCCAGCGGGGGTACATATTGTATTCGGTTTGGTTGGTGGTAGGACTTGTTGTAAATCGGTCTGGCTGTTTTCAGCATTGTTGTGTGCCGGCAGTTAGAGATAAGACGGCCTGTTCCCCAGTGATTGAGGATTCCGAGAGAGGCTCGCTTCCTTCTTCAGCCTTATCAATATTTAACATTAGGTATGATGAAGGCTAAGCGTCTATTTATAACCGTTGGTATTTAAAAAATAGAAGTAAGCAATACTTACCAAAAAACCTACAAACCCATTAAAATATATATTTTTACTATAATACCTAAAGTCTACAAGGGAGGTACCTATGTTGATGTGACCCGTGGGCGACGTATCCGCTCAGCGGTGGGTTCTTAGCTAGATTTATACCTTCCCAGATTATAGAGATATATCGATACGTGACATATAATCACGCCTACAGTTTACGATTTGCATGACTTTTGTGTGTATGGTATTGCGATATGGAAACTCAATACTTATACAATAAACCCTAAAAGATTAATGGCCATATAAACTATTCAAGCTTTGGAGAAGGAAATACAAACATTGTAATATCATACTAATACCAATTAATGCGAAAGTTGGTGAGGATGGATCTTGGACGATTAAGGGATGGATGGATGGACGTTTGTAACCCTTTCATGCAAGAACTCCCTAACGGATTTGGATGACATTTGGTACACAGATAGTACATAGCCTGGAATAAAACATAGCGTACTTTTTATCCCGATATTCCCACAGGAATAGGAATCACTAGGGTGAAACCGCTCGTTTTACATATCATTATTGAGCGCATGCCATGTGTATTATTATTATTCGCAATGCTCGTTCATACATAATGTATGAAACACATAAAAGACAAAAACATTTTATGGTATTCTTCTGAATATAGAAGCCTAAACGACCAATGTACCACATCTGTATAAAATGTACTGCCAAAAACATTTGAACTACCAACGCACGTGTGTTATGTTAACATAATGTTTCTCCGCCTTAGAATTACTTGCGTGGGATGTGATGAAACGATACTGCCACTGTTACTTTTCATGTTGGTTGACGTTGAGAGCTGCATACGAAAAAGTATATGAGCTTCTATAAATAGTGTTGTCTTTATCACGATGGTTTTCGATATTCAATTGTTTCGGCTTCCATTTTTGTGCGAGACAGTCAATTGTTTTCGAAATTTGTAATTATTAAGCAACAGTCATTCATACCTACGCAACTTTGTTTTTACTTATTCAAATTAGCGCATACAATATTTATGCAAGTCATTATTTGCGTTAAGATTTTTACATGATTGTAGTTTTTATGTAGGTAAATGATATCACCATATAGCAACAAGGATTAGTTTCAGATGTATAATCAGATAATCAGATGGATAATGTATAATCAAAATAGTAGGCAAATGGGTGCTATGTAAGTTTGCGTGTCATCTACAAATATATGTATCACACGGTAAGCCTCAAAACATTATATAGGTACAAACGCAAAGTCCGCACTGCAAGCGGGCCAGCACACCGCCGTTACTGTTGGTTTTAGTTTTAATAAAATTAAAAAAGAGAGGCCCGTGCGTAGATTTAGACGGTTGCCTCGTCATATAAGATACATTATACAATTGAGTATTAAATAATTGGAAACTAAATATAACAATAGTATCAAGATAAAGATCACTTTTATTTATAACAGTAGCGCCCCGCGTTACATTACCTACCCTATCACACTATAAAATTATACCAAGTGCACTTCACTAGTATGGAAGGCGTCGATTTGATCGAACGTAGTCGTTTATCTAAGGTTAACCTATTTGCACAAGCCCTTAAGGAAATTATCACGACGAGCTGGGTATCACAGAAATGGTAGCGAATTTCGCATTCTGGTATCACTGCCGGGGTCACCCCTAAAGGTCAGTCGGGAAAGGTTAGTTCCTGTGCCCGCGGTCTGCTTTCTACGTCCATTATAAACTAGTGCAACTAGTAGTGATGTGCCGATAGTAACTCGATTTTGAACGGTTAAGTCGAGACTAATCGAATTATACCGACATTTAGTAGCGTGGAATCTTTGAGTATGGTATGCATGTTGATGAATATGGTTTAAAACGAGTAGTGGAAGATATTAACACTAGAGCGCACGCGCGGGCTACATATGTAGCCCACAGTGAAAGAGTATTAAATAACTTTTGAACGAAACGCGCATCGGAGCTGTCCTTTCAAGTATTCCTCTAGTACGGAGCACCCTACACTTTAGTAGTGTGCCATCTTCCTAGGCGCATTAATGTAAGCGCAGTGCATTTTTATAGTATGGCGGGACCGGCTTTGGAACAGATCAAAAAATTAAAAAAGCTAGACTTTGATGAAAACACTATTGCATAAGAACAACTCTTTAGTATACATCATAATAACATGATTCACTAATCAAATTAAAAGAGTTGAACGAATAAAACATTATTGTTCTGAATAGGTCCGGAATATGTCATTTTTACAATTTTTTCTGGAAGTTCATCTTAGTTCGTAAATCAAAAAACTTAAGCAATTGTTGATAATGTTGCTAATAATAAAATAAATTGTTTTTGATAATGTATTTATTAAGACATAAGTGAAGTCGTCACATTATAACTTCTTTACTTTAATTAAATAAGTGTGTTATTCAAAATATCATAATGGGCTACATATGTACCCCGCGCGAGCATTGCAGGAGAATTTTGGGCGCTTGTACTCTAGTGTTAATTTGAAGAGATATTACATTGATTTTAATCTCTTCTTTATTAGCATTATAATATGCAGCAACAACACAGTTCTTCTTAGTTGATACTCATAAACTTACCTAAGTAGAGACAAAATTGTTCCCCTTACTTTGAATTTAATAGGCAATTGAGTCTTACACAATATAGCGTTTACATTGTTCAGCTTAATAGAATGCACGAGATAAAAACTTTAAATGCTAGATACCGGTGCTATCAAATTTGCAAACTTTTTCTTCAATATCGCTCACCCGAGGAGCAAATAGCGACCAAGTTATGAACCCATAGCAATGAAGAATAATACCCGGAACTCGTAGATATGAAAGAAAAATTCTTATCATTGCGATGGGAAGTCGTTCCTACTCGCGAATACACGGCCTGCACTAGATCATGAGAAATATTGGTCCACCACCAGTAATTTTGTCCGCATTTCATAAGCCGCTTACGCTTAAATAACTGCGAGCAGACGATAGCCGGTATTGCGAAGCTCCCCATAAAAGGACTACGTTTCATTTTTGTTACGTCCTGCGAGGCGGTTTTATGTAAACTTTCTACCAGAGATTATTTCCCATAGGGCTCCGTCATTTCATGCACGTAACTATTTAGCCTTGTAGGGTGTTTGCAATCGATGTTTTTTTGTTACTTTTACGTTGAATGAGACTTCAGCTGTCATTGAGTAACCGTTATAATGTTTTTACATGCTGGATACATTCTCCGACGTAGAAGCGGCGACTTTTGTTATCTACTTACGAATTTCAAATTGCATCTTTATGTTAAGTCCTACATACGAATGTACATCATTTTGACTTATTTTGACAAAGATGCCGATTCAAGATTTCTTCAAAGTTTCCACAAGCGGGATCGTAAAACCCACGTTGCGAATCAGCAAAAAATCCAAACTAGCGGCAACCTTTATATTCTATTTTATAGTCTAGACCCTAAAAAATATCAGTGATGATCTAACTCTTGATTACAATACGACTTC
Organism: Chrysoteuchia culmella; assembly: GCA_910589605.1. Lineage (NCBI taxonomy): Eukaryota > Metazoa > Arthropoda > Insecta > Lepidoptera > Crambidae > Chrysoteuchia > Chrysoteuchia culmella. Next base: position 7,366,041 of record OU342649.1, read on the forward strand.
GTACCGTCACGCTCGATTCGCCTTTGAATTCTTGTATGTGAAACCAAATTTAAATTGGCATAATGTCATTTAATTTCATAACTCAAATCATATGAATGCTATACGGACACTAACTTGTCATAATCATTAGACGAAAGGCGAACCGAAACAAATCATATAAGTAGCGTATCAAATAGAAATAAAAAGATACCTACCTCATGATGCCATTAATTATATTGAAGAAATCTTGTGACATTGTACAAATACAAAACAAAACAGCATCAACTCGTTATTGTGTACACAGAATCGATAAAATCGGAAACTTATCGAAACCCAGTTCGATAGTAAACCATCGGATACTAGCGGTCTCTGAGGTAGATTTAAGGCCCTTCCTCGACCATTATCCATAGCTACTGTTTAATAGGCCTTCCTTATTACCTGTCTACTTTCATTTTCTTTAGACGGGTGTGAAACCGTTAGGTTACACTATTTAATTTCCTTTACGATTTACAGTTTAAAGTAATTTTTGCCCTGAATTTAAGATTTACCGCTTGGCTAGACGCGCTTGTCTTATCGAATAATATCCGCGTCCTGTAATAATTATACTTCTTAAGTGTTTCAATAAAATAGATGAACAGAAAGGACTGCAGACAGTCTAAGATCTTCATAAAATCAGTGGACAAGAAGAAAACCAGAGAGCTATTAAAACTGGTTAGGAGAGACATCAGAAACATCGTAGCAGTACTGACAGGACACTGGCCTCTAAACAGACACCTGTCAGTGATTAAAAAAGCAGAAGACCCTATTTGTCCGCAATGCAGAGAAAAAGAAGAAACAAGCTATCACTTCATGGCAGAATGCCCGATGTACGCATCGCTGCGCTGGGAGCTCTTTGAAGTAGACAAGCTGAAAGAAGAGAATCTAAAGCAGCGTACGATAAGCCAACTTAACAGGTATTGTAAGCGCACAGGTAGGTCTTCAGGGGATTTTGGCGAACTGGGCGAAATTGTTTCGATTATGGTGACTGATCGCACGTCCGGCTTCGCCGGCGTCCCTCCTTCCAAATAATAATAATAATAATAATAAGTTTTTCAATAAACACCGAGTTCTATGTGAATTCTGTTATCATCTTACCAAGATAAACTAGTATAAATATCAGACCTTATACCTCTACTATCTGCATTATTGGTAAGATCCGTGTGACAATTTTGACGATCTACACCGACGACTTACGACAGGCCTCCCAACGTTAAATTTAATTTATTTGCAGAATCACCACGATGAAGTTGGTCTCTTGTTTTTCTTAATATTTGAGTCTTTAAGTTTTGAAAGTGACAGGTTTAAGTTTAAATGTCTTCTCGTACAATCAACTCACAAAGGAATAGTGAAAATTGGTCCGAAGTGAGGTGGCCATTATTTTACGAATAATCTCAGTGCACTAATTCTTATTCAAAACGTTGCACCGATAGTTGAATAATCCGCTCCGCGAAGAACCGTTACGTTTTCAATGCTCACTGACTGCATAATAAATTTCGCAGATAAAGACACTCTCCTCTATATCGAATGGGAGAAGCAAAAGGGTGCTCTTACTGCTCTGTCGATCACGACGTTAGATTAACATCGCTGTGATGTATTCCACTGACCGGCCATAAACGAAATGACAGTAGGAGATTTATGACAAAATAAAAACAAAGGATTAAATTTCGATCTGTTTCAAATGAGATCGGAATCGAGATAGAAGATTAAGGGAGCCTTTGACGCCTAAAATAACATCGGTGATGTAAGCCTGTGGCACAATGCACAATGAAAGTGGCACGATGAATCCCGCCTACGTCTTATACGGTCGACTCGAATCGTAAAACAGTCGTAAGTCTCTGGTGGCGATAACACCCGGCCGACTGGAAAGCTGCTTGCCTTCACCGTCTGGGCTGTTCCAACCGTAAATACCGAACTAAAATATTTTGCTCGTTTTTTTGTCGAGGTGACTCAAGGCCGCGATGTGTCCGGCTGAGTTCATTGAATTGCATGCTACGTGTATTCGTTAACAGCTTTTGTAGGTAGCACTTAATCAGTTTTTGTAGGTACGTTTCGCAAATGGCCCCTATATTAATGCAAAATGGGTAGCAACTTAAAGTTAGCACCAGCTCCGCTCATTTATCCATGATCCGTATAAGGAGAGCACAGATTAGAACAAACACGACCAGAATCTTTATGAACTTTGCGATCTTGGATAGCAGTACTCTATGGAATTTGCGTTGTTTTACCCAGCAATAAATTACGTTCTGCGTTACATTTAACAATTTCCGTTGAAAGACCTTTACATTACAGCGTCTAATGGAGGTGTTTAATTAAAATTACAATATGAAACAGATAGTATGTTGTAGACACTTCAATAAATGTAGGGAACAACTCGAGTGCCTGTTGCTCCGTCGTTAATTGAGCAATTTCGAGTCGTACACTCAATTTGAAGGTGTCAGATAGTCCGTGATACCCATTTATATCAGATCTCAACTTAATTACGTTATTGCGTAAAGGCGGCAAACACGCAGACCATATCTTCATCGTCGCAAAAACTGACTGGTTGCAAAACTCCGGTAAATTTGCTACCGATTAACAATAGCTGTGCTTATAAACAAAACAAGTTGTGAATTAGCATTCAGGTTCCAGACGAATGGCATTGCCAAAGCAATGGGGTAAGAGAATGTAATAATCCGAATGATCCGTGAGCCCGTGACTAAACGATCGATTATGTAATTTGCATATAATCCAAGAACAGATGGGAACGATCTTCCTTGACTTTAAAAATGAAAGACTACGAAATTACCCCATACGGACTTTAAATTGAACACATTAAACACGGAGAAAGAGGCATTTATACCTACCGATTCAAGTAAAAAGTATGGCCATCGTATTCTTTACATTCTATTATTTCGACTTTTCAAAAGTTCACAAATGATTTTTGGATAGTATTTTATTGTTTACTACTATTTATCAGTCCTATCAATAGGAATAAATGGATAATTTGAACAGAAAGTAAATCGTGATAATGAAGACCTCAATTTGAATATTACGTCTGAACAATGTTATGTGCAAAATATATAGTGTCATAACTAAAGGCACATTAATTACTTTTGATCGTACTAACTGGTTAAACAACGGCATTTACTTTCGAATCTCCATTTTGTTTGCGCCGAGAAACGTTAATGGGCACTTAAAGGAAACTAAATTTGAAAATATTAGCAAACAGTGTGGGTGGGACCTAACATAATTCTCCAGAATTGGGCCATTTACATGAAACAATGGTACGTAAGCAAACTTATGTTGTTTAAAAGCGTCTTATTTTCTTCGATTGGTAATAAAGTTTATTTATATTACCATGTTTATTGGTCTAACGTCGAATTTGCATTAAATCACAGGGAATATAATTGAGTACAAAGTTTAATAATATCATTCTTAACAATAGTATTTCATATTGTGAAACTTTACAGATTTCTTTATATCTATGCACAATCAATTATTACACTCGTATTATTTCATAATGAAACCTGTTCTGTTACTACTCGTATAATGCTTTTAGAGAAGTAATACATTTCATGAGATTTTTTTATGGAATAAAAAAAACATATTTTTGATTCGAGCAAACATTTTTCATTAGTCTATTTGTTGTAATTATTTATTTACGTTTACTTTCATTTTTTGAAATTTATATTAAAAACATGGCGGAATGGCTGTCAAATGTTCCTAAGAAAACAACTTAATTTGCTCTATAGAGGACTGGAAATAACGAAAATTATTTTTTACTTCCGCTTTTGATGGAATAAAGAATACAAAAGTCATACGAGAAGAATCATTTAAAAAAAAACAATATACTTATTGCCTAGAAATGACGTTTCAGGCAAGGGTCCACAAATATCAGAATGATTAAGCTAAAGAACTTCAGTTGATCTTTTTTGTGTGATTTACGAGTTTCTTCTTTTAGTCTTTCTTGTAGGGACAATCTGGACGCTTATGTCCTGGCTGCATACAGTTATAACATACAATAGGCATCTTAGGTTTGGTCTGGTTCATTCGGGTGCGAATTGCAGTATCTGGGTAATCTACAACGGGTTTATTTAGTTCATTCAGATTGTTCTTTATTAAATCCACGGTAGTATCTATGTTATGATTTTCCAAAGCCCTTACTAACGGTGCATACTGACGACTTTATCCTCTTAGAAGAATTGCAGCTATTGAAGCATCTTCTATAACTTTGCCAATATTGGGGTCAAAATCGTCAAGGCAGTACCTGAACAGTTTTTACTCCAGACTTATACGTCGCCCTATACCTTTGTCCTCGTAAGCGGACGAGAGAGCATCCCAAGCTTCCTTGGCTGTCTTGCATGATCTTACATGGAAGATTGCCATACCATCTACTGTGAGATATATTTTCGATAACGCCTTTTGATCGTTACGCAGTAGAAATATCCGTAAAAATACCTGCAGTATATCCAACGATCGTGTCCCATACCTCTTCATGCATAAGGTACATATGCATTTTAAATTTCCATATTGAATAACCGTCTCTGTTTACAAGCGGTTTTATGCCAGATAGAGAATTATTTGACATATTTACATAGAGCTGTTCGATGTCACAACAAAAATATTGAAAATTAAAATATGTATGTGAACTATTAAATTTCCCTATTAAACATTTTCACAGATTTTCATAACTGAACAACGCACATAAGTATAGGAAAATCTTGCCCATTCACTTTTTACTAAAGAATATGCAGTTTTTTCATACCATCCATCATCAGCCTGTGGACGTCCACTGCTGGACATAAGCCTCTCCTAGGTCACGCCTTTTGTGGCCTATATATGAGGCTATTAGCCTACTGCTACCACGCTGGCCAGACGGGTTGGTAGAGGGTTTGTTTCAAGTTTTCCTTCTCTCGCACAGGTGTTCAATACGTCGAGCCTCTTAGTCGACTCTTACGACATCCCAGGCATGTAAGGGAGTGGTGACACGTGTATTCTTAGGCCGTCACCACACGGCAAATATATATATTATAAGTATAACTCAGGTAAAATAGAGATTTCGTGCTGATAACGAGTGTTGTATTCGACTTTATCTATTGAAGTGTCAAGCAGAATATAATAAGAAGTAAAAGAAATATAAATTCAAACTTTGATTACCCAGTACAGTAACATACAACAGATAACATGACACACACTTTTTTAATTTATGCGTACTGAGATAAAATGTTTCAAGTCACGTTTATTTCGCCAAGTGACTATTTAGTTTCGACCGGAGATAAGAAATGCTTTGTTGATTCTGTGTTACCGTTACCTTATTCCGACCAGTTTGGGCAAACACAACTTCCTCTAAGCTTGGAAGTCTTGGAACACAATGGATGTGATTTTGTACAGGTTCAGAGTAACTTATTTTTCAGAATTTACAATGACGTTTTTACAACTAAACCAGAACGATACTGGCTGTAATCGTTGAGACCAATTTCGTTTAAAAATTTAACCGTTTCTGTGGTTTAGTGGTACAACCACCGGTATCAGACCCAGGAGTGCCGGGATCGATTGCCAGCAGGGGTACATATTGTTTTCGGTTTGGTTGGTGGTAGGACTTGTTGTAAGTCCGCCTGGCTAGCTACCACTAAGCCTGACGCCATAACAACAATGTTTACAGCATTGTTGTGTTCCGGCAGTTTGAGATAAGATAGCCAGTTCCTCAGTGGCTGAGGATTCCGGGACAGGCTCGCTTCCATCTTCAGCCTTATCAATACTTAACATCAGGTTTGATGAAGGCTAAGAGTCTCACCGTCGTAAATAAAAAAAAATAGTTAATACCTATAATTATTATTAACGATATAAAGAGATATCATTCCCAAAAAAAACAATATTAACATTTACTGATTTAATCAAAACGGACGCATCATCGTTAGGGTAATCGTAATAACTCTGCTAAGTTTCCGTTAACTAATAATTGTAATATTTTTTTTGTGTACGAGATACGTATAATACTAAACTTTATGTTTCAAAACCAATTACGTCATACGACTTTAGAAGGTAAGATAAGGAGACATTCTCAGTTGAAAAAATGACTGTTCAAACAATATTTTATTCTCAAACTAGCTTCCGCCCGCGGTTTCACCCGCGTGGTTCTCGTTCCTGTGGAAATATCGGGATAAAAAGCAGCCTATGTTGCTTAATTAGGGCGTGAAGGATGGACAAACAAACTCACTTTCACATGTATAATATTATATAGTTAGGATTATATTTTGTGTTTACGATATAAAAATAAACTGAGTAGGTAATATTTGAATGACAAACAAAATTAAATTTGATTTTGTTTTATATTTTTATTAACAAACAGCTTTCTATTGCTTGCAGATATTTTATATAAATCTTTTGTCGCTCAAGGCTGTTCTTTTTGGGTAAAATTCAAAATTAACCTTTTTGAAACATACCTTCTTACAATCATAATTTGACACAGTTTGAATAACCCATAAAATGATAAAACATAGGTGAATTTCAATATTTAGTTTGATATTTGCTAATTTCTTGGTTGGTACTCATAATAATGAACTATCCCAAGGTAATAATTGAAAATACAGTAACAGCTGTAATGAACGAAGACTTTAAATTAAAGAAATTAATTAATTAATTTAGTTATACCTAGTTCTAATATACTAATTTCATATTTGGAATTGTAAGATTAAAATGATGGTTGGCAATATTGTATAATGGAAACCAAAAAACCTACCCCTACACAAGGAAAAATAACAAGTTAGGTAAAAAAGCGATGGTAACTTATAAATAAGTGAAGCTAAAGGTAACTTAATTAATCGTAGGGAATTTTAACACGTCAGGTATAAAAAAAATAAAACAGAAATTTTTTTTCAGAAAAACGAATTTTAGTTAAGTACCAAAAAGTTTTTATCACCGTATTTCCAGTCAAGTCGCGATAATCATTCTCTTTCCGTACATTCTATTCGCACGTGCGACCACAAGTTACGTTTACAATTACAGAGAATAAAGCTAAATGCTCTTGCTCAACACAATCACTCTAAATAGGGTGGTACTCTTGCCTCACCCGGGTAGGGTGTTTACTTCGCACGTTGAAGGTTCGGACACATTTTTTGTTACGTTGTTGTGGCATTTGAGAAATTTCAAATATTGCAATTAAGATATTTTTAGGATTCCGTGCCTCAAAAGGAACAAACAGAACCCTTATAGGATCACTTTGTTGTCCGTCCGTCCGTCCGTCCGTCTGTCAAGACCGTTTTTCTCAGGAACGCTTGGAGATATCAAACTGAAATTTATATCTAATACTCAGGTCTACTGTCCCTAGGAGCTGTGAAAAAATCAAACTTCTAAGCCAATACAGTCAAATGATACAGCCGTTTATGCCGCAAATTTATGCAAATTTTCGAAACTCGCACGGGAATCAAAACTTACAGGGTACTTCCCGTGAACTTAGAATCTTGAAATTTGGTACGAAGTAACGTCTTATAGTACAGATAAAGGAAAAATTGCTAAAACCGTAAATTTTTTGTTACATCATATAATAAAAAAATATTTTTGTACCCCTGCTAGCCGCATAATTATTATTGCCTTCTAAGCTAGAAATGTAACTCAGGGAACACATGTGTGAAAGCTCAATGCTTCATAAAAAAATTAAGGGTTCAGTATGGGCGCGATGCATAACTGCCTGTACGATATGTTTGGTATTACTACAGATTGTAGGACGCCAAACAATAATAATATTTCTCTACACAGACGAGCAAAAATAACTATATCACTTACATAAGCCACGATATTGCTCATATTCGTAAACTTGTAAAGGTAACTTAAAAAATAAAGGTTATTTTTGTGTCACCATCACAAAAAATTGTGGTTCTATAAATAAATTTTAAAAAAAATAGTGAAATCTAACGCAACTTAATCAAATGCACCATGAGAACCTGAAATAACACAATAAACTTTCATTGTCATTATCACTATTATACTCACAAGCAAACACAAACATGGTAAAAATCACGTTTTTTTCTAATTATGATAGTGATAACCCGACAGTAGTAAAAGCAACCCAGACATAGGTATTTACTAATAATGTTCAAAGGCGTGGTCACCCTACTCCCAACGTCCTAGCAATGAAACGTTCCTAACTTATAAACGAGTTGTAATAACAACACCTTTTATCTCCATATTTAAATGAAACTATCACTTATTATTCAAGAGAACCGAGAAACAGGTGTGGCTCAATACATTGAAAGTTCCTTTTAATATTTGTTAACTTTGGGACTATGTAATTGGTTTGTACGGGCAACAGCACGCACTGCTTTACATTTGCAGTACGAAAACGCTGCTATTACAAGCGACGTAAGGGCGCTCTTAAGATCAAACTGTAAAGCCGTAGCTACTTTTGACTGTACAATTTGTTTGACCAATTACTACTAATCGGTCTCCGGTGACCGCGCTCGACATTACGCGACTTTCAACTCTATTGTGTAAATTCAAATTCGAATTCCAAATTCCAAATTGATTTATCGCTTAGAGTCGATTTTATTTATTCTAAGAAAAAACTACTAACAAACGATGTTTTGAAGGGTTAAATTACGAGTCTTGTATGTTCCCCTTTTTTAGGGTCCCGTAGCTTAATGGAAAAAATGGAACCCTTATAGATTCGTCATGTCTGTCTGTCCGTCCGTATGTCACAGCCACTTTATTCCAAAACTATGAGGATTACACAGTTGAAACTTGGTAGGTAGATGTATTCTGTAAACCGCTTTACGGTTTTTACACAAAAATATATATATATATATAGCCCCTTCTTAATATATATATATATATATATATTATATATATATTATATATATATATTATATATATATATTATATATATATATTATATATATATATATTGAAACTGATTTTTTTTTCATCAAACCTTTAAGTGTGGGGTTTCTATAGATAGGTCTTTAAAAATTACATTGAGGTTTCTAAACGATTTTTTCTCAACGTCAACAGTTTGAAAGTACACTTCCAAAGTGGTAAAATGTGTGTCCCTCTAACCTCCCTCTAACCCTCTAAATACCCTCTAACTTTCATTGGTTTGCTTTTAAAAATATACACTGATAAGTTAACGTGTAACGTATTATTATTGCGATGAATAATTTAAAAGCTAGTTCACTGAAGCTTACTTGCGACCAAATTGCAGAGAATCATGCTTATTTTTTTTTTATTACAACGACAGAACGTACAACCTCCTCTCTGATTCTAAGATACGATATGGCTGATGGTGGCATCGCGCTTCTCCTGGAACCCTAGAAACTGGCTATCTTATCTCTTACTAGCAGGCGGACATGTTACTCATACTGCCACCAACTAAACCGAATACATACAATTTGTATCCACGGCCCCGCTGGGATCCAATCCGGGGCTTCCGGATCTGGGGCCGTACCGCGAGTGGCGTCGGCATCGAAATCGGCTTCATTTGACAGATGGATGTTACACATTGCTGCTTTTTTTTGACACACATGAAAACTTACCAAAGATTAAGAGCAATATGTCACATCCATCTGTCAAATCAAGTCGATGTCGCTGCCGACGATACTTGCGCGGTACGGGCCCTGATACCGGTGTGGTGTTATCGATCAACAGTAGAGGCGATTGAGTTTTTAAGATGTTTCAAGTTTATAATTGCTATTTGAATATGTAGGTACTTAGTTGAGATAAAAATAGCTTAAAAATAAACCTTTTTTAGACTTCTGCTAAATAAGATTTGAAATTGGTGACAAGTTAAATCACTTCGGCCATGCGTTAAAATGTGACATTCAAAATGGTGCATTTGACAAACATTTATCAACATAAAACACATAGTTAGTAACCTAAGTTAACAATGACAAACAGATGACAAAACGTTTCTTGCAGACACTACAGGTGTGGCCACTTCACCCACGCTTTGACGGTAAAAGTTCTTTGATGTGTCGAAAAAGACAGTCACTGAGCTAAGGCATAATAATAATACTAGGTAAGGTGTCAGGAAATTTATAAATGAATTAAAGTGTAAGGATGTGCTAAATATTCAACAAGAAAATATACTAGAAAAAAGCAACTTGTCTCATGTCGCCCTGGCGGGATCCCGTCAACTTTCTTTCTTCTTGCTTTTTTCTAGGATATTTTCGTGTTTAATATTTATCACATAAGATAGCATTGTAAAATGCAAAATTAAAAAATTATAGTAAGGATGTGGTTCTGATCTGATACCCGGCGTATACCTAGAACCTGTTGTTCTAGTTAGGTACTATCTGCGTATCATTAGTTAAATGGTATAATACTTGGGTGGGGTACTAAGATTCACCCACAAAAACGCCAATGCAACATAAACATATTAAGTATGGACTCAATGGTTATAAATAAGTTTACTAAAATTATATAACAATAAATGAAAAATATAAAAATAAAATATTTGTATTTCATCCTTTTTAAATTACACACAAAATTAAAAAAAACACATTAAAATGGCTTAATTCGTTTAGGCACTACGAATATTTATGTACAGCAAGACAAAAAAAAATTGACGCTATTGTAATTTTTTTTTGCTGCACCTAAATTTGCCCAGGGTCTACATTATTTTAGTCAAAGCACTACCTTTGTATCTTTTACCGTTTCGGCGGGCAGTTTACCATCACCATAAATGGCCAGATGGATTTTCATCAAACGTGGCTAAGAACCATCTCGATTATTTTAGCTTTCAATTAAAATCGCTTGATTCGTTTAGGCTCTACGAATATACGTACAGGCAGACAGATATAGGCTTCAAACTTATAACACCCCTCTTTGCGCTGCGTCGGGGATTAAAAATAGCGCAAAAATACTAAGTTGTCATCAAAGTAAATATTAGATTGCATTTTAATGTGTTGAAGATTGCCTGTACTAAGTAGCTATGTAGGTTACGTTAATCACTGAGGATTTTCGTTGTGGTAATAAATAAATAAATAAATTTCATATAACCACACTAATCATCTAGTCCAAGGTAAGTGTGTTATGGATACTAGATAACGGATAAACATACGTATATACTTTTCTTTAAATATTTAGTATACATATTAAACACTCAAACCAAGACAAACAGACATGTTCATGCACATAAATATTTGTCTTGTCCGGGGATCGAACCAGGGACCCTCTGCGTAAAAGGCAGACTACGTATCCCTACCCAACATTCCCATTTGACAGTAATAACAGGTCGTCAGTTATTACTGTCAAATGCCGTTTACGTAACTAAGCAGATGTAATTTTAAAAAATCACCTTTATTTCTGATTACAAAGAGAACTTCATAAACCAATAATAGTGGTAAGCACATCGTAAGTTTCTTCGCGCACTCATAATTGAAATAAAACAACTTTTGAGAAGAAAAATTATAGTACCAAATATATATTTCGGGATAAAACATCGCACTAAAAGTTGTTTTATTTTAATAAGAATGGTCTTTGTAGTCGCACCATTTGCACTAAATACACTGAAAACAAACAAAAACGTGTCTATAGGGCGCAAAAATGCATGTGACGCCCGCAGCATAGAGCGCACTTTCGCATTACCTAGGCATCTGGAGACAATGGCTCGCGTATGCGTAATGCGCTATCTTGGATCGAGCTTTAAGAGTCCTACACACAGCACGCGGTTTTACGACGGAAACGTCGCGGTTTTAGCTGCTAACCTTTTAGCGGCGCATCAAAGTAATGAAATTTTTCTAGCTTAATTTATAAAATGACGACTAAACGTTATAGGTACCATAGGGGTACCATATAGGACACAAAACGCGATGTGATCAAGTCAAATCACAAGGAGCAAACATTCATGCTTACCATTTTAATTTAAGAAGATACAAACTGGTAATGGTGGTGTGACGATAATAAACCAGTGAAATCAACGGTTACGAGATTTCATGCAATTGGACGCGATTTGTTGCTTCTAATTTACTGATTACCGATTAAATTCGGTTATTACTATAAATACTACTAATTTCGTTTGTAGGCAAGTGTTTCGAGAGCGTATAGTTGCAATAATCAAACAACAATAATTAACTTTGACTATTGTCGTTATTTATGATTTAATTGAGACTAAATTTAATTTTGCTGCTTTCTTTATGTAATCAGAGCAATATATCTTATACCTACTTATTATACAATAATGATGAATAAGTACATTTTTAAAGAAAACGGTATCAAATTAAGTACCTATGTATGTACTAACTAATACTTACATTAATATTTTAACTCATTAAACACGATGTAGCTCTTTCATAAGCTCTTAAGCTGAAGTGTCTCCCCGCCCCACAAACGCGTTTTATGTGAAGGTACCTTTATGCGTTATCTGACATCGAGCTCTTACGACAACGCGCGCCTAATGAGAAGTCGTTCTACTTCGAGCGATGTGCTAATTGAAACCCAGAGAAATTCGCCTGCATTTTAGTTTGTACAATAGAGTAAAATATGGCGCGGTATGAAATATTTCTCCTAATGAGTAAAGTAGGAAGACGTTTGTCGCAATTATGTCGGTACAATAGTACCAGTAGCGTAAGTACCAGTTACTACAGACCTGAATCGGCATCTTTGATATTCCATTATTATTTCGTTAACATTTGCCTGCAATAGTTTATTATGGATATAAATGCTGAGGCATTAGCAACCGTTGAAAACTTTAATTACCCTTTCTGAGGTTTTACGATTAACTTACCAATTGCCACAACATGAAGATAAATCAGTTGGCTCACAAAACTCTTACAGTAGCTTGGTTCGAAAGGTAAATAAGACAGGTTGCTTTATTACAAGTAATATTCTATAGTTTGACATGTGGCATTTGATTATTAAAAGAAAAAAACTCGTAATGACTTACTTACTATTAATATAAATAAAATAAAATAAATTTTAACCCACTTCAAGTTAAATGGAGTCGTAAATAAAAACGTCTTAAATAAAACTATTTTAATCTATCCGCTACCACGATTTTCAACTCAACCCATTTAGTCTATGGTAATAAGTCACTCGAAATTCCTAACGCACGCACTTAACGAACTTTCGTGTGCTTTCGTGCCAGTCCGAACGGTGTGCTAATTAAACCCGGAATCGAGATTTCTACTAAACTCTCTAATTGTCCTTAATTGAACTTGCTAAGTTAACTGGAATAGCGTTATGTTTAAGCTTTTCTACAGATTTCCAGAAAAGGAGGAGGTTCTCAAGTCGAGGGTATTTTTTTATGTGTGTTTTACTATATCTTCGTCAGTTATCAACTGATTTTAATTTAAAAAAATATCTGAAAGAGAATAGTTGTGGTCTCATAAAAAATATAGAGATCTGCCTCAGTAGTAGTTTTTAAATAATCCTGAAAATAGTAGTGATATAAAAAAAACTGTTGTTATATGGAAATAAAAGCTCTTTCCCAAAATATAAAATAATATTACATAAATAGATTAACGACCCATATTTTAAAATGTACTACGTTTTAAATAAGCATTATAATACTAAGGGCCTATTTCACAATCTAAAAGTAAGTTCTAAGTAGCTTACTTGGCAGATGATTAATTGACAGCTGTGATATGAAAAATATGTGAAACAGGCCCTTATAAAGACGAATGAATAGCTAAAATAAACTACCATTACTAGTTATGAACACTGCAGTCTATTGTCGATAAAAAATGCGATAACTTGCTTAAGAACTTAATTTGCAGAGGCATTACTTGTATTACTCAACATACTTTTACGAGGTTTAATATTTTATATTTATGTTCTTTGTTATTATAACTTATGCATAGATTATTACACATAAATATACCATAACTACTGTAATAGTTTCGTATTGAGCAGACTTCTTCAGTTTAAATTAAGTTTATGTTTATGAGTTAACTTATTTTATAATAACTTAATATTTTTATCATATCTTTAAAAAACTCTACTGGTCATCCGGGAAGTTCCCCGGTTGTACAGTGACGAGCAATGATAAGTATACACTTTACAACCTTATCGCATTAACACACGGAAACAAAGCTCTCTCTGTCCTCAAATGTCATTCAATATTGTAATTGTGACAAGGTTGTTTAGTATTTCTATTTGACTGTACACCGATTAGGTACTTGAAGACAACTGAACCGATTCAAATGATTTAATGTTTTAAGGGATCAAAAATGATCCTAAGTTGGTTTCATTTTTTGAAATTTTTAAATCGGTTTAATTGTTTTTTTTTGTATAAATATGTATTAACGTGTGACATCGTAAGTTATTTAATTAATTTATCGTTAGATCAAGTTTCAATAGAAAAAGTGTTTCAAAATTAAATTATTGTATTTTATTTGCAGGTACAGCCACATAGGAAAGTGCTTCCCAAAGGATGAAGAGTAAGCAACGATGCTGGGAATTCTTTTTAGAGTCAGCCATACTCAAACCAACAGGTGAGTTTTATTACCGCCTCTGTGGTCTAGTGGTAACAACCACCGGTATGAGACCCAAGGATCCCGGGTTCGATTCCCAGCGGGGGTACATATTGTATTCTGTTTGGTTAGTGGTAGGACTTGTTGTAAGTCCGCCTGGCTAGCAACCACCCTCTTATCTAAGTCCGACGCCATTACAACAAATTTCAGCATTGTTGTGTTCCGGCAGTTAGGTAGCCAGTTCCTCAGTGATTGAGGATTCCTGGAGAGGCTAGCTTCCATCTTCAGCCTTATCACCCTTAACGCTAAGAAGCTATAGAATGAAGGCTAAGAGTATCCCCATTGTTCATACATATATAGCCGCCCGTGCGCTTGTTGGGTTGAACCATAGATAGGTAATATTTATACAAAAGTGACATAAATTGTACAATAGGAAGGCTATGTACGCTTTAGAAATACGAGTTAATCAATAATCTTATTAAAAAGATTATAAATATTATAAAATACACCTACATGTTGGATATCAATTCTATGATAATAAGATTATTACAAACAAAATGTCAACAAAAAAGTAAGAAAAGCTTTAAGCTCCTCATTTTCTTTGACTTGTTTGTCAACTGGCGAATGTGGAACTCGAAAATTCACGTGAATCGGCTTTTAATGTACCTGATTTTTTGTAATATTTCAGATGTACAACAATATAACATTGACAACATTATGTAGTAGGATTCACTGTAATCATTTACAAGTATAGATCTGATAAATAAATCACCATTAATATTTCTTAACAAAAAAATGGAACACTAGCTTTAAACAAACGAATAGGTACATTAATCACAAATGACTGGTATATGTAAGTTGACCAACTTAACGGGTGATTTCCTATCTCTTGCAAAATATAAGTTTGCTTTGTCACTATTGGGTAAAAAGTGTCAAAATAATATATTAAACAAATTAGACATTAGACGGAGCTAATCATATAAAAGAAATCTTTTATGATAAGCTCCGCCCGCCTGGTCCTTTGGCCATTAATTGTTTTTAATAGCACTAGAGACGAATATATGCGAGTAATATAGTGAACAGGAATTTTTACCTTATTAGATATCACAAATCATAGGCCCAGATGCTGATTCGAGTGCCGAATGACCCAGATGGCTCTTAATACAGAATTTTTAAATAGTTTTGGGATTGTAATATTTAAATCATAAAAAAGGAATCGTTGAAATTTCCCCATTTTATCAATTAGGGAGCGGTTTTTGTTTACAACTGCCTTTTCATATTGTATTATTTTAGGGTAAGAAATACATTCATCACTAACTGCTCCAGAAGAATCGGAAATCAAAACGCTACTTTCATCATGGGCGTTTTAGCCTTTACGAAACTGACAACTTTTCAAAGCCTAAAACAGAGTAAAACAGAAAAAAACAAACCCAGGATTGATGAGCGCCCATTGAAACTGGAAACCCGTGTTTCTGTGTTATTCGCTGTACGTTATTGGGAATTTTCCATCAAATGAAAACAGCGCTACGATACGAAAATAGAGCATTTCAACTTCGGGAAATTGGCGTTTCCGAACGCACCTTTAGCTTGCACCCATACTAATAGTAACTTTGTCTGTCTATTACCTTTTCACGCCTTAAACACTGAACTTTAGCATAGAGATAGATTAGACTTTGAAGAAGGACATAGGTTATAATAAATTTTTAATAAGATTTTTCCCAATATTTTTCTATTACAATTTTATCATAGTATAAACTCTATTGGTCATCCTCTTAGCGGCGGGACTATATTTTACAACATGTTTTGTTGTAAATGTTTTTTGCCTGTGGCAATCGGGTGTACGAGTATGTTACCATCAGCTGCATTTAGTCTGCATTTTCAAAGCTCCTTTGTACAACTAAAATACTATTTAAAATACATAAACTTAAAAATCGTAAAAAAATGGACATACCTAGGTTACTTATTTCGTGAATTTTTTTCTGTCATTTTGCTGCGTGTTATTCGAAGTAGCAAACGCAACGCTGATCTTAATGTAAAAGACACATTGTTTAATTGCAAACACGGCGTATAGTAAGTGCCTGTTTCACAGTCTACGTAAGGCAATCATATTTTTCATATAATTTAGAAAGTGTTTAACTAGTCAACTAACAACCTATATTACAAAGTACATAAATATTAAATTTACATCTGAAAATATTGAAATGGACACAAATCAACAATCTAACGAGCACTCCGCATTTTTTTTTTAAACATAACTCGATAGTGTAACACAACTTTACCTATAAGGTACATATTTTGCAGCTGTAAGTATGTATATAAAAGTTCAAATATTATTAATTCTATCGATTCAATAAATATGAACAGTATACCAATAATTCTGTCATATGCTTTTGCGGTATGCTCAAATTTAATAGAAACCGACTTGCGCGTGGGCAGGTCAAACCATATAGAGCCATTCAGTTGATTCCCATTTCCTAGAAAATTGATTTGTGTTTTCAAGTGCCTGTAAAATATGTTTCCACATCAGTTCACGTTTTAATAGCGGTTGTTACTTGATGACTAAATTATCCCATAAAATGTTTACTTACGAACTCAATACCGACCGACTGAGATTACGCTAGAGTTTAATATTTTCCGATTTCCAACGCCGCCTTTGCAATTTCTTGGGTGGTAGGAAAAATATGGGATTGTTTGTACCTATGTACTCATAGGAGGCTATTAACGCCACAATAGTCGTGAGCTAGGAAAGGCCTATGTTCAGCTTCTTGTGTGTACTTCCACAGGCTGATGATGATGATGTGCTCATAAGTACATAGGTACAAACAAGGAACCTTCTGTAGACGCAGATAATTTTTTTAGGGAAGAATGGATTTTTAAAATAAAACTTACATTTTAAATTTAAGTTTTATTTCAAGCTTTTAATTTTTTTATTATTAAGATCAAATTGTCCGATGATGATATGGAAGGTAGTAAGATCTCCTCATCAACTATTAAAGAACTGATGGTCTTCAAACGGCTGAACAGATTTTCATGAAACATGGCTAAAAAAACTCGGGATAAAATTATCTATGACACAAAGAAAAACTAAACGAAAATCGGTTCATCCGTTTGGGAGCTACGATACTACAGACAGATACACAAACAGACACGTTAAACTTATAACACTTTTCAAACACGTTTAAACATAAACAAACGTACATTCCCGTAGAAATCGCGACGCTTGCTCATTGTGCTACTCCCACACACTCCGGCGCATAATTTTGCGATTTAAGCGACCCGCCTTACAAAATACGTCTAGCGACACGGGTCGTAAATTACTTACAAATTACTTGGCACACGTGACATTGTCACATTTGCATCGCTTGTGTTGTGTTCAACCCTAAAGCTGCCTTTCCACCAGAGATGTGCTATGCAGCTGTGCTTCGAGGACGTGAACGTTAAGCTACGAACTTTTGCAGTGATATTAAGCTAGTATTTGGCGTGGCGAGTAAGATGTACAGTAGGGACACAAGCATCCATAGCTCGCGTCCATAGCACGCATCTATAGCACGCATCTATATCACGCATCTATAGTACGCATCTTAGCACGCATCTATAGCGCGTATCCAGAACCCGAACACGCATCCACCCATATAGAAATAGCTTGGTTGAACCCGTTTCGACCAGTGCTAATCAATATAGATCGATGAATATGATTGGTGGATATCAAAAATAGCACAGCTGCAGCCGCATCTCCTGTGCAAAGTCACACTTACACTACTTTAATGAAATGTATTATCTAATGTGTATTTTTCTTCTAATCGCTATTTTCAAGCATAACTTGAATAGAACGTTACAAACGTTTGTTCTGTGATCACATTTTGTACAGAACAGACAATCTAGGATAATTATGTTTCTTTACGCTAATGTCCTACAAACATCAAGTTAGGTACCAATTCAAAGAAAGTTTTCCTTTGTCTCATACCTACCAAATTAAAACGGGTGTTTTAGGCATTTTCATTTTTAAACAGTGAATAATACTCTAAGTTATAAAATGACACCTAAAACGAAAATGCATGAATGAAAGACACCAATCAAAGTATACGAGTTCTATTACATTTCATAAGACTCGCGTATTAATTCATTCCGATAATTAACTTCATTCTTCCCACTGAATGAAGCAACTTAAGCTTAATTATGCACTACAAAAGCTCAGAACTATTATTACTAATAGCCACTAAAACAGCTTTATTTTAACTGCAGATTTCAAGATAACCTTTGGTACTTATCAACCAATGCTAACGTAAACGACCATACCGTTAGCTTTGAACAAGAAAAATTTATGCCGCTATTTCGTCTGTGATTTCATAATTTTCCTGCAGCAGCAATTCTATTCATTCAGCGACAAGACAAACAATGACATTAAGACAAATAAATGTTCGTCGAAATGTGCAAATAAGTCTGGAGTTATGACAATTGTAATCAAATCTCGTAGGTGAGTCAGCGCTCGCTACAGCAAGGTAATAGGTTCATTAAGTAAGTTGTCTTAGACTCTTTCTTGATTAAAGTTAATTATTATTATTGCAGCTTAAATGCGATAGTGCTGCCCGCCAGCATAGATAGCCATTACCATACGCTTCTTGATGAGTCTTGCCGAACCGAGGCGCGTCGGGTATGACACGCAAACCTACCTTTAGTAGGAAGACAGAATACTGTGTATATTTATACTGTGGCCACAGACTGATTAAATTAAACGTTTGAACTCTGTCTATTGTAGCGGGAATTTCGTCATTGATGTTTAGACGTAAATTTATTCTAATAATGTATTGTTCCCACCAACCGTTAAGGAAATGATTAATATCTTATTAGGCAAGCATAGCACGAGGAGCCCATGGCGCAGTGGTTCGCGTGCTCGGCCTGTGATTGTTGAGGTTAAGCAATTTTAGCAGTGGTTGGTCACCGGATGAGTGACAAAAAAATACTATCTCGAGCTCCTCCGTGCTTCGGAAGGCACGTTATGCCGTTGGTTCCGGCTGAATTTGCACCCGTTAAAACCCACCAATTCGCATTGCGCCCGCATAGTGGGTCATGGCCCAATACCCAATGGCCTTATCCATCCATAAGGAAGGCCAGTGCCTCAGCAGTGGGGACATTTAAAATGACTGATGATGATAGGCATGCATATCGTATGTTCACCCATTTTCGTCCTACATCCATCTTACCTTTTCTATCTATAGCTCTCGAGCACATTGTTCATAAACAGATTTCTACTTTCCTTCTATCTAACAATCTTCTGGACAGTACCAGTCTGGGTTCTTCTTCTTCGGACACAGCACCGCCACTGCCGTACTAAATGTCAATGATGACGTTCGTTGGGTCATGGAACGGAAGGAACTCTCAGCACTAGTTCTGCTAGACTTCAGCAATGCCTTTAACTCTGTCGATTTCGATATTCTTCTTGCTCTTCTTTCCTCCACACGTTTCTACCTCTTCGCTCTCTTGGTTCGATTCCTAGCTACGCGGCCGCATGCAGTCAGTGCGTCATGAAGATTCTAAATCTGATTGGTGCGAGCTCACTGCCGGCGTGTTGCAGGGTGGTGTTCTCTCCCCTCTCCTTTTTTCCCTTTTCATCAATTCAGTTACTAGAGTCATTTCCTCAAATTTTCATCTCTATGCAAACGATTTGCAGCTCTACCGTCACTTTAAATTTGAAGTTATGGACCTAGCTACTGCTGCAATCAATGATGACCTCAATCGAATCTCGACTTGGGCTAGGCACAATGGACTTTTGGTTAAGCCAAACAAATCTCAGGCCATCATCATTGCTAGCAGACGACGCATGCAGTCTGACGCATGCAGTCTCAAATCAACTTGCAGTCTGCAGCCGCCTTCGGTGGTGCTGGATGATGTCACTATTCCATACAGTGACTCAGTCAAGAATTTGGGTCTAATCCTTGACTCCAATATTTCCTGGACATCCCATATCGCGGACGTTAGCCGCAAAGTCTCCCTTCACTCCTTCAAATATCTTCAAAGTTATCTCCCTTTGCACACTAATATATCAATTGCCCAGTCACTCATTCTACCTCTTCTTGACTTCGCCGATGTTTGCTACTAAGACGCCACCGAGCAACTTCTAAACAAACTTGAGCACCTTCAAAACTTTGCCATTCGCTTTATTTTCGGTCTTCAGAAGTATGACCACGTCTGTAACTTTCGGAAGGATCTCAAGTGGCTCTAAATACGTCTGCGCAGGAATCTTCTTCAGGTCTCCTCTTCAACATCCTATATAATCCTTCTTATCCTTCCTACATCAGTGACTGTTTCTCCTTTTCTCATTCACCTGATTCTCCATGTAGGTCCCATATCAAATCCTTCCTGAAGTTCCCATCCCATCACTCTGATTTCGCTTCCTATTCCTTTTCCGTACATGCCGTCCGTCTCTGGAATTCGTTGCCGGCTGAGATACGAGATTGTATTGATTAGGCAGAATTTTCTTATCTATAACATGCAAGCATGCAGCATGCATGCAAGCAGGCATGCATGCAGCAAGCATCGTGCAGCAAGCATGATTTCCGTCACGGCTACGGCACTGCGGGGCTCCGGCGGTCCCACGCGAGTCTATCGTGCTAGATGGTTTTCGCTCACCACCTGCTCCTCAACTCGCGGGCCGCCTTGCCCATCCACGCCTACGCGAGCTTGAATAACACTCTAGGGGTAGGGCATACAAGACTGCGTGTAGTCGGTTTTACAGCGATCCGGTTCTGTCACTGGCTAGTATAGCACAACATTGCAGGATTTTTATATATTTATATTTTATTTATAATATATAAAGTGAAATTATAAAAAATCAAAAAAAAATCAAAAATATTTATTTTGTAACTAGAGTAAAGAATTACATAGATTCCTGGAGCCCCCTTTTAGATATAAAAATATCTGTGCCAGGAGGCCCCGCACTTCCATATCGATTTCAGTACTTCTAGTTATGTACAAGACTTACAAACTAATACCTTATTTAAAATGACATTTTACGTTCCATGTGGGTGATGTTTTGTTAATTATATAAATTAAATAAAGTTTTTTTATAAAAAGTTGTTACAAATTTTCATTAGAAACCTAACGAAATTATTTCAAATGGAATTCTACGTAGTATGCCAAGTGAAGTTATACCAAATAATCAAATACCAAATAAAAGGTATGCGAAACAAAATAATTGTGCTAAATAAAATTATGCTAAATGAAATTCTGTCATCTTAACAGTATGCCATTGTAAATTCGGACATATAAACATTCTGCCAATTGACAATTAAGCTAAATAATTTATATGCCTAAAAATATTCGTTTAAAAAAGATTCTGCCAAGTGTGTTGCCAAATAACTTTCTGCGATTCTGCTAGATAGATGGAACCCAAAATAACGAAATTCAATATTTTTGACTTCGGTTGAAATATTTTTTTTATAAAGTAACATGACAAGCCACATTTTGACTAAGGTGTAGAGTTTATGAAGTTAGAGCTTGTAGAGTTAGAAATTTGAAATCTGATAACTTTTTGACTGTGCGAGCTATATAAATGACGTCTTGGCACAACATTTTTACATGAAAATGTTTTTGGTGAGATGAATATTTTAGTAGTATAGTTAGCAAAATTACATTAAATCATTTAAGTATAGTGAGTACCTTCTATAATTAGTCAACTGGTTTCATTACTGTAAAATATATGGAAATGTTACTTCTAAAAATAAAAATCTCTAAATTACGGTAATATACCTTAAGAACCTGCTTCAGCTCTCAGTAAGTGACTCGTCTTTCAAAGATTTTATATTTAAGTAAAAACCTGATAACATCAATTTCTTGAGAGCGAGAGTAAAACGTGAATAGTTTATTATGTTCAAGCGATAAGTATCTTCCTTCGTAAAGATGAGCGCCCAGAATATTCTCAAGAATCTTTACAGTCTATAATTTTTTTTTATCACAGAATTGATTTATTAAATTGATGAATTTGTACCTTGTCGAAAAACGTAAAAAATCTCATGTTCTCGCTGATACACCGCAGCAGTTAGCAAAACAAAAATATAACTTAAGTTTACCACGATACAGCATCCAAAGTATAACGTAAGTAATCTGTACCAAAAAGTGTTATATTATTATGTCCATTAATATTATTACTTGAGTACTGATTATCATTTAATTACTTATAGGTATTTAGGAAAGGGTAATAATACTTCACCTAGACTTCCTAAAAAATCAAATTCATCATATCATTTTAAACGTAACTATAGAAACACTCCGAAAATCATCGGAGTTGACAACCGAAAATCATTTACAGTTGGTGCACCCCCAAATATTTGTATGTCGCACTCGGCTAACAATCACTGCTTTGTACCATAATATCAATCTTTTTCTTAGAAGGGCCGCAAGTTAATCCGTCTTTTGTTTTTGCCTGTTATCTCATATCACACGTCCTTTATTACTATAATCACAGCGTAAGAGAAAAATGATGTAGACAGTGCTATAATGACTTTGTTTCAAGCTTAGTGCCTATTTCTTAGAGAAATAACCGCGTTATTTACGAAATAAGACGATGTCTGGTAAGATTTAATTAAACAAAGGCTTAGGTTTATTATGACTTTAATGTTGCGTCAAATTACGTTTGATGTGCCGTTCATTCTATCAAATTAACGAAACGTTACAAATGTACATAAAACAAAGTTATTTAAAATATTCGTTGACGAACTCCGTGGTAAAGTGGTACGTACACCGGTTTCAAGGTGTCGCCTACTCTGAGGTCCTGGGTTCGAATTCCGGTAGGGGCAAATGTTGGTATGATGAACACGAGCATGTGTACCTGAGTCATAGATGATGATAATAATATGTATTTATATCCGTTACCTTAGTATCCCATAGCACAAGCGTTACAGTGCTTGCTTTGAGTGCTGTGAGTGTAAACAATATTTATTTATTTTATATTGATTCATTTTTAACGATCTCATATTTCTCATAATGCTGAATCACAAAGTTACCATATTTTTTTTTTGTATATTTTACTGATCTCTTCTTGCAGCTTATGCTTCATTAAGGATTTTTTTGCTGTAAAAATAAAAAAACCGGCCAAGTTCGAGTAGGACTCACACACGAAGAGTTCCGTACTTCTATAAAAACGCCAAAAACAAAACCCGTTTGTTGTATGGGAGCCCCTTCAATATTTATTTTATTCTGTTTTTAGTATTTGTTTTTATAACGGCAACAGAAATATATCATTTGTGAATTTCAACTGTCTAACTGTCTGTGATACAGCCTAGTGACAGACGGACAGAGAGATGGACCGACGGACGGATAGCGGAGTCTTAGTAATAGGGTCCCGTTTTACCCTTTGGGTACGGAACCCTTTTTAGGGTTTCGTAGCCTAAAGACAAAAAACGAAACCCTTATTTATAGATTCGGCCAATCCGATGTATGTCACAGCCACTTTATTCCAAAATTATGAGGATTATACAGTTAAAACTTTTTAGGTAGATGTATTCTGTAAACCGCTTTACGGTTTTTACACAAAAATAAAAAATTTATGAATTAAGGGGGGGCTCCTTATACATGGAACTGACACTCATTTTTTTTTTCATCAATCCTATACGTGTGGGGTATCTATAGATAGGTCTTTAAAAATTACATTGAAGTTCCTTTACAGTTATTTCTCAAAATCAACCGTTCCAAAGTGGTAAATGTCACAGCCACTTTATTCCAAAACTATGAGGAATACACAGTTGAAACTTGGTCGGTAGATGTATTCTGTAAACCGCTTTACGGTTTTTACACAAAAACAAAAAAATATGAATTAAGGGGGGGCTCCCCATACATGGAACTGTTACTGAAATTTTTCTTTCATCAAACCTATACGTGAGGCGTATCTATAGATAGGTCTTTAAAAATTACATTGAGGTACCTAAAACGATTTTTCTCAAAGCCAACCGTTTGAATGATATACACTTTAAATGTGAAAAAATGTGTGTCCCCCCCCCCCCCCCCCCTAACTTTTAAAATAAGAAAGTAATAAATCTAAAAAAAAATTAGACCTTTATAAAAACTTTCAACGAAAATTAATTTGAACGGAATATATTATGCATTTATAACTTTTTAATTTTGCATGTTACAATGCTATTTTTATATGATAAATATTAAACAAGAAAATATACTAGAAAAAAGCAACTAGTCTCATGTCGCCCTGACGGGATTCGAAACCGCATCCTTGGGAGTCCGGCCCAATGCACTAACCAATTATGCTACAGAAATAGTCAAACATCTGTAAAGATGTTTCTTTCGAATGCGAGGATATTTCTCTCATTGATGAAACGACGGTGGCCAACACCGTAGAACGGTGAAGATATTATGCAGTTTCAGAGCTATAACACATTTGCCAAAACTGCAAATATAACTTTGTCAATTATACAGACACTATGAAAAACAAAGTTATTTTTGGAGGCGAAAAATTATAGTGGCATTTTGGGTAGGTAGGTGTATTTAATATAATAATACAAACTTTATTGCACACGATACAAAAACAAACACATACAGAGAAAACACACAATAGGCGGTCTTATTGCTACATAGCAATCTCTTCCAGGCAACCTTGGGTGAGAGACGAAACCCTTCATGTGCGAGTTCGACTTGCACTTGGCCGATTATTTATTTCTCCAGGGGGAAATGCTCCCTGTCCGGGGAGACAGGAAGGTTATGTGGGACTTGAACCCACTAAAACCCCCTGGTTGTTTCCTCCAAGCGTTGGCGGAGACTGTCGGGATTGGGGTGACAGTCACCGGGCCTCCGCCCGCGTGTATCTTTTGAACACTCCCAACGGGACGTCAACTCATCTTATTCACGGTTGGTCCTGCCTGGACGACGGAATAAACCGTTCCGCCGCCGACCCCCATTTAACCTATAAAGGAATAAGGCGATCGAACTGCCCCCTCCTCCCCCTCAACCGCCTGTGGCGGAGACGGGCCGCGTGAGCATCCTGTCCGTTCCGCCACCTCCTTCTACAAGATCACCTCTTCATAGAAGGAGACCACCGCCTGCCAGGATCTTTCACTGTCCAACATCCGACTAACGACGCTGGGCAGGGAGAGATCCGGCCCTACCGCTGCGCCGACCATGCAGGACACACCTCGAGTGTATGTTGCGCAGTGTCTAGCACAGCATTGCACCCATGGCACTTCGGAGTCTCCTCCCTCTGAATTTGGTGCAGGAACTTACCAAAACAACCATGCCCAGTAATGACCTGCATCAGACTTGGGTAAGAAACCCTAAAAAGAAGTAAGTTCTAACTTTAAAACACAATTTTGGATCAGAAAGTTGTAACATAAACATAAGTTACATTGTTATCGTGTTATAAGGCGCATACAACCATTACATAAAGTCCTATGTGGGACAACAAATATAACTTTTTTCAAGTAAAGAAAGTTCACTCACACAATCCCCGATATATATCGCGTGATATACCGTTATATCGACACTCAACTGTCAAAATCTATTGTTTTGACAGGTAAACGCGATAAATCCCTACACCGCGTTTTAGTAGTCATGCTATGTATGTTAATAAAGGGCAATAGATTTATACCTTTTCACACAGGTACTTCGTATACATTAGTATAATGATACCATGAACCCATATTCACATCAAAAATAAATTGTTCATGAATCATCATTAAAACGGAAGGTGTAATTTAATAACGTCTGTGGGCAAGTTGTTAATTATGGAAACATAAATCTAAGCCAGAAACTATTGCCTTAATTATAACAACCGCCCATTTCTGATAGAGCGCAGTCAATCATTAGTTCAGAGAAAGCATTTAAAACTATGATTCAATGAACAAAATATATGTCTTTATTTGTTTTGTATTGCATCGACTCCAAAAATAAGTGATAATTGTAAATATTTAAATAGTAAAAAATTACTATCATAAAGTATTAGGTATTAATTATAACTTTTTAATTTTGCATTTTACAATGCTATTTTTATCTGATAAATATTAAACAAGAAAATATACTAGAAAAAAGCAACTAGTCTCATGTCATCTCGTCAGGGCGACATGAGACTAGTTGCTTTTTTCTAGTATATGTTCAATGTAGCAATTAATTCCGTTTCAAATGTCATCTCCCCACCATAAGTGTCTACGCTAAACTAATACTAACCCATTTTATTGGCACGCGAACTCAAAGCTTTATTAACATTATCTTAAAACATTTGCCGCTATAAAAATGAAACAAAGTTCTAAATCTTGTAAATTTTTGCAGCCACATAAATCTCACACGCCACAATTATGGTCAATGGTATCTGCCCACTGTTATTAGTGGCTTATTTTGTAAAAAAAAATGGCAAATGCAAGCCAACTCGGCAATTAACAGAGTCTTGGATCAACCAATAAATGCGAAAGAGCATGATTTGCCATCACAGACGATACGCCGCTAAAGCCTAAGAGACTTAGTCCAAGAGCATTGGTGCAACATTTCTGCTATAATGTAAAATCGTTTTTGCCACCACTACGTGTAGTATTTTGTGCGTCATAAATGATTTATTGATTGAATTTTGAAGTTCCTCCAACAACTAGTCTCACGTAAAAAAAAACTATTTAAACTTGTTGTCTTATATTACATATCTATCTACCTGCTATCTATCATATCTACATGCTATTATTGAATGTAAAATCAAATCATTCTCAAAAGTTTTTTTTAAAGATAATAATCGATTCGTAGTTATTATCTAATCAACGGTATTTTAAGTACCTTACACCAATTCCGATTATATAAGATGTGCCATTTTTAGGGTTCCGTACCTCAAAAGGAAAAAACGGAACCCTTATAGGATCACTTCGTTGTCCGTCCGTCCGTCTGTCAAGAACGTTTTTCTCAGGAACGCGTGGAGGTATCAAACTGAAATTTATATCTAATACTCAGGTCTACTGTCCCTTGGAGCTGTGAAAAAATCAAACTTCTAAGCCAAAGCAATCAAAAGATACAGCTGTTTATGCCGCAGATTTCCGCGTATTTTCGAAACTCGCATTCAAAACCTACTACAGGGTACTTCCCGTTAACTTAGAATCTTGAAATTTGGTACGTTGTTGTCCTAGCCGAAAAAGGTAAGTCTATTAAGTAAGTTCATTATTATTATTGAAAGAGGGAAAACAACATTACAAAGTAACGTTTTATAGTACAGATAAAGGAAAAATTGCGAAAACCATTTTTTGTTACATCATATAATAAAAAATATTTTACGGAACCCTCGGTGCGCGAGTCCGACTCGCACTTGGCTGGTTTTTTTAATTAACCCAGAAATATCAAGATTGTTTATGCTATGCATCGTTTTATATGTTTACAGTCCTTTCTTTTGTGTTTAATATCGATTTGTTTTTTTTCTCAAATTCCGCTCCAACATAACGATCCATTTTTATATGAAACTACCACATAAATACTCGTAACAAGGACGCTGTCTCCAATCCTACATTGGTAATAACACCCCATAATCGGTAACATCCTTCCTTTGCTCTTTACGGCAGCTATTTTTATATCATCATACCGAGACTTCGGTTATTTTTAGGGAGGAGGTGGATTGTGAATCGCAATTATGTCGTTGTTGAAGACACTGCTAATTCTAAGATTGCATTTAAGTTTGATCTTTAAGTTTCGATAATTATTGTTTGTTATTACTTTTTAATTTTGCATTTTACAATGCAATTTTTATGTAATAAATATTAAACAAGAAAATATACTAGAAAAAAGCAACTAGTCTCATGTCGCCCCATGTCATCCCGTCAGGGCGACATGAGACTAGTTGCTTTTTTCTAGTATATTTTCTTGTTTAATATTTATTGTTTGTTATTCAACTGACATAACTTGCAAAAGCGAAATATAATTTAGAAGTTACAGTTTACGTTTCTGTATATTGTCAATTTCAAATACTCATCAAGTAAATAACTTAATATTTTAAATACCTAAGTGTGTTTGTTTGTCCTACCTTGACGCCCTAACTAAGCAAACAATCGACTTGATTTTTAGCATATAGAGTTAGTGGAACGAATTAAGATTAATATAGGCTACTTTTAATCCAGATATTTCCACGGGAACGGGAACCACGCAGGTGAAACCGCGAGCGAAAACTAGTTATAATTAAACCAATCCAACTTAAAAAAAAATATATGAAAAATTTACATTACATAGTTTTTTCATCCAATTTACTACTATTTGCCCTATTATATTTTACCATCGATAGAAACGCCAACCATCAATTTCCACGGGCCAGTTTTTCGACATATTCTCATTAACCCGATAACCCTCGACACTTTTTAGATCCCCAACCGATAGGCATCGTGACGGGCCTAATTGACCAACGTATGGAGGCGGAACGGTCGCAAAGGCCCGTCAATGCGATTGCCGACCGCTTGTCTAATGTGCAGCCTAAAATGTCCTTCCGTGTAAACTGGTTGCAATATGCGTGATAGGGTTGACGGTTTGCTATTAAAATATATGATGATTTTTTTAAACACCAGGAAAATTCAATCCATTAAGATACTACCACCCGCTAAAGTTTCTCGGGTAATTAAAAAATCACAATGTATAATTATAGTTAAATAGATATCACCAGCTTTAAATACTATTTCTGTAGGATTTTACATAAGATAAATAAACATCTCAACTTTAATGGAATCAAAGAAGAGAACGACATACTCGTACCTAATCATATTATGACCTTTTTGGTAAATGCCTGTCAGGCTAAAAAATCTGACAAATGAGAATAAACCTGTTTATGTCCCAGTTTTTGCAACCCTGTTTCTAGCTAAAATTGATGTTATTGATCGAAAATAAATAAAGTGTAGCATGAAACGTAGTGAAAATTAAATTAGATTTAAATGGTTTCAATATTTTTTATTTAGATCAGGTAGTTATCTATTTTTAAGCTTGGTTTCTTGTACAAACAAATAATAGTGGACCAATCAGAGCTTTATCAATCACTAGCGGCAGCTCGCGGTTACACCCGCGTGGTTCCCGTTTCCGTGGGAATATCAAAAAATCCTTTCTTAGTGCTAGTCTACATCGTTAAATGTAAATCCTGTATTCAAAATTTCAGCTTACACAGTCCAGTCGTTTGGGCTGTGCATTGTCTGTCACGGTTTTGTTTTATTACTTTAAGATTAAACCATATAAGATTTTCAACAGAAAGAAGACTCGACAAATCTGACCCAAAAATAGAAAAGCTCCAGCGCAGAATAATTTCAATGGCTATCTTCGAAATATTTAAACTGCAATTCAAATGCAATTTAAATTATTATTAAATGCAATTTTTTCCATGGTTTTCATGCAAAAATTTGCATTTAATAATAATCAATTTCATACAATCACACCGATTACCTAGCCCACGATAAGTTTCATGAACAACTTGTGTTGTGGATACTAGATAACGGATAAACATACTTACATACTTTTTTTGTAAATACGTACATAAAATACATATTATACACCCAGACAAATAGACATAAATATTAAACAAGAAAATATACTAGAAAAAATACAACTAGTCTCATGTCCGCCCTGATGAGATGACATGAGACTAGTTGCTTTTTTCTGGTATATTTTCTTGTTTAATATTTATCACATAAAAATAGCATTGTAAAATGCAAAATTAAAAAGTTATAAACAAATAGACATGTTCATGAACACAAATATTTGTCTTGTCCGGGGATCAAAACCGAGACCTCTGACGTAGAAGGCGGGTTAAGTACCCCTGCGCCAAACAGGTCGTCAATTTTGTTCAAGTGTATTCGTATTTAATAGATATCATATGAGTATTAGTGGTCACCTCTAGTGTCAGAGTTTATCAGGCCGTTTTAAGGCCTATGACTTGGCTTTTGTATGAAATCGACAAGCTCTGGCGCAGAAAAAAAATATGCTAAAATCTATGTATATAGCTTGTTTATTTAATTTTAATGGGTATCATGTAAATATTTGAACAAAATCATGTGAAAATTGTTTTTTCTTTTTTTGACTAAAGGCATATTAAATTTGATTTTTAATAAAATAGCCAAGCTCTATCGCAAAAAATAGTATGCCATATTCTTCATTACAATGTGGAGAATAAATGTTAGTTTGTTCATTTCAATTCAATGGCTACCATGCAAAATATTGAACTAAAACGTATGTTTTTAATATGTGAATTTTAGCAGTTTGTTGTTGAAGTGTAATGTTAAAAAAAAAATCCTTTTAAATAGTATGAACAGTGTATAAAACGAAGAAGAAGAAGAAAACAGAAAAAAAAAATTTGTTAAGGAAGTAAACTGACTGGATTTTAGGCCGTAACGGAAAAATATTGATTTGTTAAAGTTAGATATTATTTTATGTCTAATATTTTTTACGTCCTGGTTACTTAAAAATGAAAATTTATTGAAGTACATGTTCCATCAAGGTACCAATACTCACCCATAATTTCTTTATTCCATTAAGTGAGCTATTCCATAAACAGATTATCTTTAATTACGATATCAGTGCGCAATAAACACAGCCCTATCAGTAAAGCTCGCCGCACACTGCCCCCGGTCCAGCACGCTCGACTTGTAATTACCACACTTATAACTAGTTGCACAACTCGTTGACTAAGTCATCGGATAAAAATACTGTGAGAGTGAAAACTGTGCGTTTCCACGTTCGCTTTTTAGCACACGTTAAATCAAATGTCACAAGAGGTTAGTGTTATCTGAGAAATCTTTGAAAAAAATTGTTTGCACACATCCAACGACAATATGAATTGTTATTTGGCATTAAGTGTTTTTAAGTAGATGGGATGTGGTTTATTTTTTGTAATAATTATAAATAGTTGGGTCTTAAAGCCGTTCCTTTCTAATTTGATACGTCAGCTTTATGCTCAAAAGCACAAGTACGGATTCTATCAATTAACCCATAAAATACTATTTTCCTCGGTCTGCGTATGTATTGTATTGAGTCTTACGAAAACTGATACTGTGAGTATAGGATAAACCTCAAAAGTAGATAAGTAAGTAGGCAAACTAATTGCTATACTGCCTGAAGTCGGTAGAATAAGACCAGACCGCTTTTCCGCTTCTATCACCGTTATTATCTTATCGTTTATCCAGACATTCATATGACTTAAACATAAATTTGATTGTGTTGTTTCTCCTATCTTAAATCAGTTATAAGTACACGGAATGTTAATTAATAATGTCACTTCGGTGAACTATTTATTATGTTCCACTGCGATTCTGATAGATATACTATAGCATATTGTGCATTCAGCGAAACAGTATCGAGTGGTAATAAATAAGTTTTAATTAAATCAACTTTGTTAGTTCAGTTGTTCAGCTTAAGGCGACACGCGGGTGCAATTTAGCTCTATTGATTTAGTTATCTTTCTGTAATAAATCTGTCAGACCACAGTCTTTAATGTATCGAATATATTAAAAATAGGTTTAACACAAGGGTATCGTCAATTCGTTTTAAAAATTATAGCTTTAGCTCTTAATTGTTTACACAAAACTTGGGCATCTGCATAAAAATGCTATCTTATAATAATATTTTGCATAAAGGTAAAACCCAGATTCATTGAGGAAAAATATTTGAACTTAGTTTCATTGTGTCTCAAAGAATCTGTGCATATTAGACAATTATTTGATTATTACCTACGACTAGCCACTGAAACAAGTTCAGAGATATGAAAGATTCCCGTGAGATGAATTTTTTGTAAATATCTATCGTCTATCATAGTACGGATAGGACAGTCAAGCAAAAATATTTCTTAAGTATAGACATACAATTTTGTAAGTACTTCTAACAGTTCAATATAATTTTGCACTCAAGATCAAGTAACACACAATTGCATTCAATGAACCCATCAATCAAATAAGCACTTACGATACAATATCCTAATCCAGACCATCCACTCAATCTACCTCCTCCGAGGAAC
Source organism: Chrysoteuchia culmella (assembly GCA_910589605.1). Taxonomy (NCBI): domain Eukaryota; kingdom Metazoa; phylum Arthropoda; class Insecta; order Lepidoptera; family Crambidae; genus Chrysoteuchia; species Chrysoteuchia culmella. The sequence continues at coordinate 7,398,378 of OU342649.1, forward strand.
ATGATAACTATTGTGCACCTGATTTAAGTCAGGATATGTCAAACAGATATATAGACAGATCCTTGATGCCGGATGTCATAGGACAATGGACTCGAGTAAGGACTCGCCCTACGTGCTTAGGATGATTAGACCCTATTGAATCCTATTAGACCTGAAGTGTCGGTAATACCCGGATCAATCGAAGCTCTTGTGTCAATAATTGATTGGATGGTTTTTACTACCAGTACTACAAAGACTAGATGCAATAAACAAAACATTAATTTTTTTTTGATGTGGATTTAAAGAATTTGACAACGTCGAATAAAAGATTTTTCGACTTTTTTTTCTGAAAGTCTCGGTAGCTCAGCATTTAGAGCATGCATTGGACCGGATTTCCAAAGGTCGTGGGTTCGATTCCCATCTGAGAATTCATTTGTGGCCGAGTTAATTTTTTTCAATATTTTTCTATTTAAAATTTATCATAAGTATAAAAAAAGCATTAAAAATGCAAAAATTCAAAAATCACAAAATAAACATGTCAAATGTCAATAAAGTTCTATTGAAGGCGGCCACATTATTTCTATTACTTATGATTATTTAATATGTATTAAAATTAATAACCGTAAGTTTAACAAGGAAGAAGAGAGATGAGTTTATAGAATATCAGATGACGCAGTAACGAAAAACAGACGCCTGACATAAGAAATATATGCATAACACTAATCACATAACACATCTGCATATTACCATAATATCCTTGTTGTTAGTTTCCGATCCAAGATAGTATAATGAGAAAACATGAAATTAAGTAGTACAGTGCTCTGAAATCCTAACAATTATCTCGGGTTTAATGACTATGTAAATAGATTAGATATAGCACCTGTGACCACCTTCAATGAATATGGAAATAGCATCCCGACTAAATTCAAACCAGGCGACAGAATAGATATCGTAGATACAAATGCAAATTAAAAATCTACGTGAGACAAATACCAAACCGTTTGAATAGTATTTTATATGAGACCACACAATAAGCGTATTTCACAACTGTTCCGAATGACACTAAACTATTCAACTGATTCGATGAATCATTAGTACAGATTCCGATTCGATTATATCTCGACTTGTGATGTTGTTTTCATTAATGGGCTCCATTGGAAATGCATAATAATGTTCTTCTTTCTATGACGCAGGCATATTGTAAATGGCGTAATACCACAGCCAGTGAACAGAAATTGAATTGGATGAAATATTGACAGAGCTGACCACGATTCTATATGCAATAAATAGTAGGAAGTATTGTATGATTTATTGGGTCTTTTATCGGAATTTGAGATACCTACATAAACCTAGAAATATGCCGGGCGATAAATATCGCGACTGGCTATCCCCTATTGTGGTTCTTACGACAGAACCCGAGCGATCACTCGTAAACTTCAATTGCACAAGCTGTCAGTAACCTTAAGACCACAAGAAAACAAATTATGTAAGCCAAGTTGCTCTAAAATCACCTTCAGCATTGTCTAACAACAACCGGTCTTACTTATACGATATGCCACTCTGACACCAGTTTCCAAACAAAAATAAAACAATCATAGATAAGAGTAATTGTAAATAATGATTGTAGCCCCATCATAATACAATTGGCGTCTTCGAATCAATAACCAATATGAAAATTATATAAGATTGAACCGGAATACAGTTTGATTTGTTTGGTTTCAATTCAATTGTTGCAAGCATGCGACGGATGGATCGCAACAAATGTACTGTAAATGTAATTCTGGCTTTCATTAATCAAAGAATCGAGGACAGATGCTGCGCGTGTTTGCAAACATTTAATATATCAATCAATGTCGTTTTGAATTAAGTTTAACTAACCCACCAAAGAAAATATCCAATACATAAATCAATAAAACCAATTGATTGCAGGCAGAACAAACTAGCGCACCGCATTTACATACGAAAAAATCGTTTGTGAAAAGTAAATTATCTAACATTTTAGGAAAAATGCAATTGTGTTTGCGAAAACAGTATTCAAGGTGGAGCTATTTATGTTGACTCTGAACGAATTCGGACTGGAGCCAATAAGGTGCACCATTACGATTTCAATGAACAGCTTCGATAAATGGACATTTAGTGTAGCCCGAATACAATGAAGATTTGTTGATTAGTTTAGTTTCTATGCTTCCAAAAGGATATCGCTCCTGCATTCACTATTCTGTTGTATGCACAACTAGGAGTTTTAAACAGCTGTAAGTTAGGTGTAGACCTACAGTTGTCATTAGAATTTTTACTTACCTTAAACTTTCAATCAAAGTCGTACCAATTGTGAAGAATCTAAAATGTAGAAAGTAAGTAAAGTTTGAAAATATTTTTTATTTGTCATATGCATATTTTAAAAGAGAAACCATATTTTTTACCGTATGTCCATAAACGCAATTGCGACGGATGGACGTACAATCATCAGAAACAGTTTTACGCTCGATTCATATAAGATCATTGCCTTGGGCTCAGAGAAGCCTAAATATGCTCATTCACGCATCGTTTTGCACAAACCATTAGCTTTTATTCCGTGAAAGTCGTGACGTGACCTATGATACATAGTTGCGTAGATTGTGGTCATTCTTCACTTGGTATATTATCCAGCCGCGGAAACTTAGCGCCATCACGCTCGCCCCGAGCATCTCATGCATACATTACGATAACTTTAACTGTAATAATTCATACTGTATTCCTAAAAGGGTTGTTAGCCTCGCTTGCCTCGATCCTCTGTTCACAAGCATGTTAATATAACAAGTCATCTGATTTACCCGTCCCTGATTCCTGATCACCAGGTTTCTCACGCGATCAAGCCAAATTTGAAACATGGCTAACAAGATAGGCCATGAATAACATCTCCAAAGGGCTAGCTCATTCCCCCATTAGTTTACATTCAGCTACCTTTTGTGAGCTCTTTAAATTTATATTCATATATGATGGTTGTGCATTGGATTCATTTGTGGCTGTTGCTACGTGCCGCTGTACAATAAATAAGGTTTAATTGTAGTTCTCATATTGCTAATAGCTATGGTTTAGAAGAATTTCGTATTCGGACCACGTAGCTAACAAAGCTCGCAGGGACAGATAAGTGCCCGATATACGTCCGCGCCGCTCGCCTCTACGCACTACGAATGATAACTGTACCCTCCACAAGATACCATAAATTTTTCCCATAGGGCATGTGTTTTCATTAAATTGCGATATTATACTGAGCATGCTTACAAAGCGCGGCTATCTTAAGAAAACTTTGTTTATGTGTGTTTACTCTTCAATTTGTGGTATAACGACAGTCGAGTACCTACTTTGAAAGTTAAATCGGACGCTTTTTCAGTTATAAATATTTACGTTTTGTTGAAAATGCAATCAGAAATTCTTTAATCATTATTTACATTTACATTATAGCATTTGTTGAAATCAACGATTTAAACCTTACATTAATATACTTACATACTTACTAAATGGTTCTCATATTGAAAAGGGTATTTATTTTTAGACTGCTTGTATTTCTGTGCCAATAGGTACTTTTCCTCCTTCAACCTACTCATGGTGATAAAATGCCGCAAAATTACGACTGCGATTCTCGCCATCTCCGAAAGAAATTCAGCGAGTAATGTCATTACAATATTTATTGGATGTACCATGAAAGTAATACCTTTTTAGGTTTTTCTTGGGGTTACCAAGTTTTGCAATATTATCAATAGTCTTTTAAGTACCAATCGGGGATTCTTCAGCTTCTGCAGCTGGTGCGGGTTCGAGCGATAGCTCCTTCCCCGGGCATCATCTCATGGGGAACACTGCCCCATGGTGTTTGGTTGCCGCCTGAGCGGCCGTCTAATGACGTTGTGGGTGCCCCCGCCGGAGTTTGTTGCGCGGCCCTTGCGCGGTCAGCCGCACCGGGTGAGACCCCCATAGTGGGAGAGGCCCAGCGAGCGCCTGCGAACGGGCCGCGGCTTACTGCAAGCGGGTAAGGGGCTATAAGTTTTTAAGTATAAGATTTTAAGTACCATAAAACAAGTCAGGTATAAATAACAACAGTATACTTTAGGCACGGTTCAATTTACTACTGTTCTACATCGGAAACACAGCCGTTCTATCTCACTCTGCTAATAAATGTATCGTATTCATTGATTTCACACTCCTTGGTAATCCAAACTCGTAAAACTCGGCAACGTTAAAGTCAACATATCGGAACTCAAAGGACCGCGCTATACTAAATCAGTGGTAGTAAAGACGTTTTGCTTTTAAAACAGAAACCGCTTTCTTGACTTTGATCTTGGAATTCAACAAAATGGGTCGTAAAAGCTCATTGGATCCTAATAACTGGTTACCCTGCCAAGACATCGTCGCGCCGTTTATGATAATTTATTCGCATTTCAATGAGACGACTGTAAAATAACATTTATGCATTATCATGTCTTATATTTGTATTTATGTACTTACCTACTACTGTGACGGGCCGTCGGATGTTTTTATCAAATGCCAATGATGTTTTATAACAGATATGTTATCTTCAAAGTAATTTGCGTTGCCGTGTGGTGACGGCCTATGAATACAAGTGTCACCACTCCCTTACATGCCTGGGATGGGATGTCGTAGAGTCGACTAAGAGGCTCGACGCATTGAACACCTGTGCGAGAGAAGGAAAACTTAAAACAAACCCTCTACCAACCCGTTTGGCCAGCGTGGTAGAAGTAGGCTAATAGCCTCCTATGAACGCAACAATAGGCGTGAGCTAGGAGAGGCCTATGTCCAGCAGTGGACGTCCACAGGCTGATGATGATGATGATGAATTTGCGTTGAAATCTGTGACGCAGACTGCACACATTTACAATTGACAAGAAGGACAAACGACACGAAAAAGCACGGAAATGAAAGAGATAGCAAATTGAATCGGACCCCATATAGGGTCTTCCTAATGTTTCACAACGCGAACTCGTATGGCATATCTGCTTCAACCTATAATATCATTAGCAAATGCTGTTATTATTATTGCAACAGATACCCAAGGAGTTTGTCATGGGTTGCTATAAAAGTATTTTATGTTCAAATTTTATATTCTGTTCTATAGAATCTGCATGTAGCTAATAAAATATTATTGCTGATTGAAATAGGTTACAGAAAGTGCAGCATGTTAATCGTTTGAAAGATTGCACTAACTTTAACGATAACTACGAGTTTAACCATAACATGGCTCGAAATATGAGAATATTTTTTGTCATATTTCGAGTTTTTTTACTCTTCATTCAAATCAGACTGATTACGAGATCGATTTAGTATTCGAACCATGTTTCTAGGAACAAGTTGTTCACTTACCGATTCTGAGTCAAACTTAAAAATTTGTTTAAAAATGATCCTGCATAATTCAAACTCTGCTGTTGAACATTGCACCTTAGCCTATTTTTTCTTACAACGGGATCTCTCGCCATAAATAGCAATATATATTCTCAGTTGGCACGTGATAGTTTTCCATAATTCTAAACATGAATGAATCATAATCTCCTTTATTGTACCTTCTTGCCATTTGGGAAGAACCCTGAATACGAATTGTTTTATTCAAACTATATTTTCTAGGGAATTTAAAAATTAAGATAAAAATCTACTTTTATACGTTTCAAGCAAAATCTGGTAGTAAAAACTCTTGTCACAACGGATTTATGAATAGATGAGATGCCGTATTAAGTTTATTACTGAAGTTTCTAACCATTTCAGTACCCCTATTTAACTAAAAGCCTTCACTGAACTTAGGAGCAATGACGTGTGACTAAAGAAAATAAATGCCAACCTACATTTCGCACAAACGTGTTTTATTACTAACATCAAGCAGGTGACATAATGACGTTTCAACTCAGCCTAAATAAACTTTGCCATAAATGAAGAAAAATATTGTGCAAAGTTGCTTCTTACAATGGCTTAAATGTGGAGCAAACGGAAGAAAGGACTTTAAATTTTCAGATGACATCAGCACCTACATGTGTTAAGTATTAATTGAATAAACGTAATCAGTAGTTTATGAGCACCAAGAGCATGGCTTATCAGCAACCTGTGTATGTAAACTGGATTTATTAGCCATACTTTTTTATCGCTCAAAATGTTATTACCTACTAATAACAGTATTCCCTCATTTGTGATTGTCTGTAATTCTCTTTTTCATACCATAACCTTTCTCTTATCACCTTAAATGAAAAAATCTATTTGACAGAAAATGAGATGAGATACTCAGATGGTTTGGTCATGTAAAAAGAATGAGCGAAAGAGACATAGCGAATAATTCTTTTCATTTTAAATATCTACGATCACTAACTTTTATGTTGTATTTTTTTTTTCACATAATCATTACGATTACGTCCATCGATTCTACTTCCTCATTAAAACTCATACAAATTAAATGATAATTGAGAGCATTGAACAGGTATTGTTGAAATATACAAAAAAGTCAGTCTGGTATTATCGATCGCTCATCTGACGTCTATATTCAATAGCTATTACGAAACGTAATCGAGTTATGGCATTTCTGAACATAATAATTATAAAAGGTGACTGTGCGAAAACTGCGAACAAAAAATATAAACTACAGTTCTGTTAATTTATAAACACGAAAGCTATGTAGACAACCATTTATTTTACTGCTAAAATAATCAGTTCATAGACTTTATCACTCAGACTTGTTAAATTATGAACATCCATGAACCTAACTAAATAATTTTCCTAACAGATGTCTATTATATTTTCGAGTTCTAAATAAATTGTAGAATAATAAGGAGTTCCTTATCGTTCTACTATTGAAGATATTTCAGCTTCTTTTGGCCTCTAAATTCCGTACGTTTGCAGAGTTTTGTTCTTTAATTATTATACTCTTCTTATTAAAATCTTGCTTTTATTAATTGGAATCGTAAGTACCACTTAAGATTCCAATTAACTCAAATAGAGTTATCAAGTAATCGAGTAAAATACTTGTTGCAAATAACAAAATGGCATGTTTCATCTGTGTCCTTCCTTTGGGTGATTTGATAAAATTGATTTTTTTATATCAAAGATGAATATTGACAACCGAATTGAAAACCTTCTCCTTTTTGGAAATCGGTTAAAAAATATCCTCCGTTCCCGACTTTCCTAACAGAAAAGACACAAGTATCGGAGAGACGCAATAGGAACTTACTTTTGAACTGCCCGGTGCAAGTTTAAGATAAGCAAGGCAAACTAAGACTTCTTTGCAACCAAAATGTTTAAGCAATTTAAAGAACAGTTCTCTTTGGAGAAAACTGTGAGCTTTAGATGATAAAAAAATTCATAACAATAATAATTTATATAGAACATTAAGAAATATTTGCTAGGAATAATAATAAAACATATTATTTTTAAAGTTAATAAATAATTATAAAGGTTTTAGTTGAAACGAAAGAATGAGCACTCTTGTTTATTGCACTAACAATAAAAAGTCATAATCATTACTCGTTTATAAGACGTTTCGTTATATTACACTTATTAATAGATAGGTAATACTGACGAAAAAAGCGCTTTAATCACAATAATTGACCATTAAATCCGAATGCAATTACGCAGCGATACATGTGAAAACAATTTATAAATCATAGGCAATTTTGTAGCAGAATGTCGTAGTACGAACTACAGTACCGATGGACTCCCACGGTCTTGAGTAAGTTTATGGTTTGCAATTAGTTTATATAATATTTTGTTATGGCAACTCAATTGGCTGTAAATGATTTTTTCTACATTTTTCCCAGCGCTTTCAATTGAACAGTTGCGAAGAAAATTTAAAATGCATTAACATTACAACCAGTAAAAAAATTAAGAGTGGTAAAGATAGTATAAACAAAAGCCAGCCAAAGTTTACATAAGATTTGAAAACCATTATCAGCCGCTGACCTCAAACATTTCATAATAAACAAAGCATTTAGTACACTCATAAGCATAATTAATAACTCGAAAGCTCAGAGTCCAAGGTGTTACGTAAACTAAAGGAACTTTACGCCTTAGTATTGGTGCTTCTAAATGATTCGCTCCTGACGTAAATCGGTCACTAGACACAAGCGACTTGTTAGCACCGATGAACAATGCCATAATAGAAGTCGCGCAGGTACTTGGGCCGAACGATCAGTCAAGATTAGGCAACGAGTACGCTTTAAATGACCAAACATCACGACTGCTCTGAATTAAAAAATAATGCCTTATCGTCGACCTACATTGGGAAAACAACAGCTGTGTTTCTATCAACGCTGTAGATTTAATGTATGCCCTAAATAACTTATATCACATCTTTGGAAAGTTTTGATAAAGATAGAGAGGCCAGAATTGATTGTAAAAGGCAGAAGAAACCTTTCACTTGAGATAATGAATTTCATCTATTTATCTCCTTTACGACATCAGAAGTGTCCATGATAAATGAAAACAATGTAATATTTGGATCAGATGCTATCAAAGTACCTAAGGCACAAGCCTGAAGGGGTTCGAACTTAATTGATGACCTCACATGTTTTCTAACAACCATCCACAATCGAATTGAGCGACGGCTGACAGGTTATTACAACATTATAATGATTGTAATCAATACATAACTTAACCTACTAACTATTCACCAGACATGAAAACTGGTTCAAGAGGTTACAAGCTAAACGACGGGGAAGGAATTATAGTTTTTAATCTGATTCCACCGTTTAGTGGCTAGGGGTCGAGTAAGCGCCTTAGACTTGTAGACTACTTGACCGCGTTCGGTACGATCATGAATACCGTCCACCACGCAAGATTTACTGGGCTGTGAGTAATTTGCGTTACATGACCAACTGTGCAGTTAAAGAAATCGTAAATATTTTTGAAGATGAAATTGTTTCAATTTGTAAAAGCCATTTGGATGAACTGGTACTTTCGAATTGCGTTGACCTAATCATTTAGTTTAGGTAGTAAAGAAATAGTCTGATTATTTAATCAATCAAGTGAATTTTAATATAAAGGCGACTTTTAAGACAAAAAGTAATAGAAGAAACCTGTTAAAAGAATATAAACAAAGCCTTTATTAAGACCATAAGCAATAAAACAAGAAAGCGCAAGCATTAAACAGAGCATAATCTAAATGGAGACCGGAGATCACTGCACAAGAGGATTGTATTTCACTTTTGAAAGTTGACACGCATTATACTTGAGTTGGAATTACACTATGGGGTATTCGTCATTTTGTAAATCAACATAATTTACATTTGCACCGAGCTGTATTGTGTAAGGTAATCCTTTGAACGGCTTTCAAATTACTTTTGCAAGCAGTGAAAATTTCATCTTGAATCAATCTACATTAACTCAGAAACAAGAGTTAACCTCTAACAATGGGCTTGTTTTATCTCACCGTTAATATTAAAATTCAAACAGTATTTACTCTAGCAGAAGTGTTTGTAGTCTGTTTTAAAACCTATTTCACAGGATTAAAGAAAACGTCAGAAGTGACTCCTCAATGTACCCAATCCATTTACTAATAGCATTATAGAGGGGATTTTACCGCAAGGTTTCTCTTAGAGCCAAGTACGAAATCGCTTTAATTAAATAAGCTTAGCATTGAAGACTTGATGATCATACACATTCCATGGAGGTGTGAAACATTTGAAGTAAGTATTAGATTATGGTTGTTTTGTAAGTCACCTGTAGTTTTATGGAATTTGTGCTCCACTCCTTAACTTTTGAAATATTTAAAAATTGGTATGAATTTTGCAATCGTAGCTAAATAAAGTGATGAAATGTAGATCAAGAGATATGACATGAATCATCAATAAATTCAATTCAATTTAATTCAATAACAATAAAACTTATGCAAAACAATTTCTATAAGAAACCAGAAACCCGAAGCAATAATATGGGCTAATTATAAAATCTAATAATAAATCGAATGTATCACAGTCCTTCAATGGACTTTTCGAGTTTAATTCCAAAAATCTTAAATTTTATAAATACCAACCTTACATTGTAAACCAACTTGACCAAGAAACTTCATATTCGCCTAACTGACTGCACTAACACCATTTCCTACAATTGTAAATTGTAGGTTCATTTTTAGTTCAGACTTTCTAAGCGAACTGACATATCATCAGAATCATATTTTAGTATTAGTGATAGCAAGGAAGAGACGCTTAAGCTATTACGAAAAGACGTGCAGCGAAAATCGGAGAATAAGTGGCTGATTTGAATAATACAAAAGTAGGAATATTGTGTTCATAGCATCTAACGACTACGCTGATTTAGTGTGATCCAACAAAGCATCTGTTTACAATAAAAGATACCACCTCGCTAAGGTTTAAAATAATTCAGAATTCAGCTGCAAACGTGCACTCTGTGAGGGCACTAGTGATTAAATATAACCCTCTGAAGATTTATAAGTGTTTATTTCTGGAATAGAACTGTTCTGAGGTATCGCCGCTTTTGTGGCTGGCCTTAATAAATGTTGTTTGTCGTAAGGAGAATGTATTGTTACATGGAAGTGGGCATGAAAAATTTATAGCAATGCTTGGGAATAACAGCAATTCTATACAGAGGCGTGTAGTTGGTATCACTTTTCTTGACACAGGGTATCTTTAGGCCTTTAGTGGACTAGCAGTTTAAGTATGTAAATTAACTCAAGTAACACTTACGACATTTTAATCATCATTATTACTATAGCCCAGTGATAAATTCAGACATGTACAATTTAATTGGCTACATTCCAAGAATAGATAATGCAAATCAAATTACTATGTATATTATAATAACCTACGATCACTGACCTCGCAATTTTAATCACATTGAAACAATTTCTAGCCTATCTGGAACCGGATAAGAGTTTACATTTTACTAACAGACATAAATTATCAGTAGTACATAATTTGTCAGTAGTACAAAGAGTTCGATCAGGAGTCGGGATTAAGTTCCGATAAATCATTGGCGCAGTTATTTACAGCGGGCCGGTACCATATTACGCAACCGCAACTGTTACAGTGATCAGAACAAGGACCAGTTGAGTGACAGGCTCTAATTAACTAACAAGTAATTCGATATTATAGTTGTTAATTTGACCAAATTTTGGTGAGCTTTTACTGATATTTATATACACTGTAACTTTAATTCGTTAGATAAACGTTATCGATAACTCGTATACGGCTATTAGCGCATCGGCAGCGCTCGCTGCCAGCGAGTTATCCGTAGATGCAACAGACAACGACGATCACATCGCGTTCGCACGCATATTACCAGCGCCGGCGCAGCCCGGCCGCGGGCGATACAGCGGCCTAACAGTACCCAGCGTGATTAGACGCCACACGATAGCACCCATTGTCGGTACACGATCGCCCGTTGTACGTCTTGAAATTGCGGAAATGGACACGGCTCGCACCCACTCTGCTAGCGGGACATTTCAATTGCGCTTCTACCCGGTGGGCAAATATCTCTAATGGAATAGAATTGTCCTTGCGCTAGGCCGCGCGGAATTCATTAATGTTGTAGCCAGCCATCAGAAATTTACACAACCTATAACAGAGTTAACGCGAATGCCAGCGTCGCAATTACTTTTACTATTGCTGTGCGAGCATTCACATTTTACAAATAATCACTATTTATTTTCTCTCAAACACCTACTAAGCTACAGAGCATACGAATATCTTCCCAAACTTGAGCGCCACACCAATCGCTCAATATCTTCACTGCTCTTATCTGTAAATGTTAATCAGAGTCACACTTGTTGGGTCTCCCGTTGAGTAATTTATTACGATTTCATCGCCGTAAAAGACTATTCTACATCTTAAAACTGTGGCCAATGATCGTAAAAGTGTGACGTAGACACATTAGTAAGCATCGAAGTGTCCTTGTTTACGACCTGCCTAATGAGAAATGCCATCGGGTGAGAACTGGTGCGTGACTAACAAATACCCGGTCCTCTAACTCAACTGGCTTGAGTTACTCGGGCAGATAATATATTAGAGGAGGTTCAGGAAAGCAATTTTGTCTAGTCGTTATAACGTACTTATTTTCGGATCATACTTTGGGATCAAGAAATGGTGAGTTTGAGACTGATTTATTGATCTTTCTGAATTGTTCCGAAGTCTGTCTAGGAAGATAAAGGTATAGAGGTAAAGATTCAGTGAATAATCCAGGAAGGTTGAAGCCCGAGGTGGGCGATTGCTCAATTGTCTCTTCGAAGTTCCACGACAGAGCAGGAATGGGTCGCTATCGATATCGTTGAGAACAGTCATATCTCAAAGCCGACACTTGAATGTGATTTTGCTTTCAAAATAAAGAAATGAAGCTCTTAATTTCACCTTCTCGCTTAAAATTAAGAATTGCGGTAGATCAAAAATCACAATAATAAATAAATAAAACGAAGGTTGAACGGATCTGAAGAAAATACCCTCTCCTGTCATCGCAGGTATCAACCCTTTTTTCTAGCGGGTCAAAATAAAACTAAAATATTTACAGTCAAACGCAATCAACAAAACCTCCCACACCATCAAGAACAATCAATCTTCGGAACTCTGAAAGGAGCCTCAATCAAAACAAAATACGAAGAAGCAGAGACCGGATAAAGGGCCTTATAAATCATAAAATCAAGCCTCTATTGAAGACGGTTTATTTGGTCGAGAAAAAATTTGACCCTGCGCTCCTTTGGGCATTGTTAGTTGTCGAACGGCTAGAGGGTGCATCTCCAATTTGTCCAGAATTAAAATTAATCAACGCACGTGTTATTTATGGCCTCATTAAAATATTGATAACCACTGACCACTCTTTTTGCCTTTAAATGATACCCAATACCGTATTTTTTGTTAACTAATCGTCGTTGAAAATATTTTTAGAAATTCCCATCAAGATAACTTCCGTTTCAACTGAAGCTTAATAGTTATTCAATTCTATTCAATTTTTATCACACACGCTTCTACTCCATGGCTTAAATTGAAACTTCCAAACTATCGCGTTCTGCGGGAAAACTTTTCATCGGGTTTATCGTGAGCGAACCGGGATTTTAATAGAGTATTGTGGTCAGATTGCACGAGAGTGAATTTTAATAAAACTAGACATCACCGTGGCATGTATTGTTTTATTATGGCTCGGTGTTATCGGCGGAGCGACTCAGGCGCACGCTTCCGGGTCCTAGCGAGCACTCGATTAACCTATGCTCTGCCAGCCTGACAGTGCCTGGCTAACCTGACCCCACTCAATTACATTTTTACCCCACCGACAGGTACAATGGGCACTTGATTGATTTACATCGCGCCTACCTTCTGAACAGGAATTTGCTTTTAGTAACGCCTCCTCGGAAGATTTATTTGTATGGAAACTACTGACGTGTGTCATATTGAATAATGTCCACTCTATGAATATTCATTTACCTGAAAAGAAATAAAATTTAGTTATGTTTCATCTTCTTCTGGTAGTGCCTCTCCAACTAGTGAAGATTGGCCATCATGTTTCATAGAATTCCAATTATAGTTGTAAATAAAAAAATATATAAGAATTCATTATGAATAGTCAGAAAAGTAGTATATCCGTTCCCTGGTAAAAATGACTTCAGTGTATAAATTACGTTTTGTTTTCAGAAAAGATAGCGTTTGTATTTGTATAACATACAAAGCTCTAAAAAGGGCTCACAACCAACGCTTATCACACGTAATATGCAAATCCGCACTGTGAATTTACGAATGTGTTATTCGTTAAGAAAGTCTCATTCTTAGGGAATTCTAAAACGGCGCATACGGCATTCTTATCACACATAATATGCTAAGCTCGTTCTGATCTCGACAGCGAAGTTATAGTTCAATCTTGACAAAACATTTGAGGTTAAAGGGCGCGATTCTTGCTTCGATCTTGGAAGCAGAGCAGACCGACAGGCCGTTATAACGCGCTCCATATTGAGCTATAGTCGGAGCTGAGATAAGTTTATGGTGATTTGATACCATTCACCTCGAAATTGGCGTTTAGCGTTCAAGTGCCAACTTTGTTCCGGATCGGAGTGGAACCGATCTTTTATCGCTCTTTCTGAGAATTGTGGCACACTCTTGTGAAAATAACGGAGTTTAGTTTTTGGCGGTTATTAATTTTAATGCGTTATTCTATTTATTAAACCTTTCTTATCTTTGATCAATACAATGTAATGTTTTTATTCTTTATTAGTTAGTAGTTTATCAAATTTTAAGACAATGTGGCAAGATGAAGAGGGGGAGTCCTCGAAGAGCCTATAAGAATCAAGATAAGGCAGACGATAACTTTCCGAGTTGAATCAGGAAATCAACGTGATGGCAATGCTTAGGTATGAGCGGAGAAGACTTCACCGACATGAGCATGAAAAAAGAAGTATACCTATTAAATGATGTTCTTAAACAATTAGTCCTACATTTTTTTTCTTTTCGCCATCAAGTCTACTAATTTGTTAAAGCATGCTCGTCGTGTTAAGCAAAACAAAGAAAATATTTTCCTTTGATGAATGGCTTTTGCTCTTACATTGTTGCAGATAATAATAATAAAATAAAAAGAATGCTGCAGTTTTTTAGAACAATTCTCAGTGCGGAGTCATTAACACACCGGTGTAAGTGAATATTGTTGATTACTAAGTTACTTCATGAAGTACTTCAAAGTGTACACCGTCAAGCAATTTTATACCACCAAGTTGTAAAATTCTCAAAAAGTCAAGCTCGGAACCTTTATAGATTCTGTGAAGAAATAAACCTGCTATTTGAAAATAAGTATAAAGTATCTTACGAGCATTAACAATGTAACTTATAATGGATACGTGGACGCAGCTAGCCTTTCTTACGATATAATTACCAAAACAAGAAGATTGCGAAGAACCTTATCTATGTGAAAGATCACTAATACCGTATTGACTTAAAACTAGTCGGAAATTTTGCATACTGACGTACGTGTGAGACTTGAAAGACGGGGTTTTTGGAGGTTTTTTTGGAAAGATCCTAATTAGTACCACCGTGATGTTTTTTTTTTTTTTTTTTTTTTTTTTGAGTGAGGGGAATGCTTTTACGCATACCAAAAGGTTATGCTGGGCTCACCTAGAATACCGGACTCGCGAGTCCAGCACCCTATCCCTCGCCGCCCCCCGACACCCCGTCAAGCTTAGTAGGCTCGGCGGGGGTTCGGGGTAGGATCGTACCAGCTCCCATCCCCCCAACGAGCTCGAAAGCTCGGGAGGGAGGACGGGAGATGGGAGGGACCACCGCCTCCCAGTCCCCCATTCAGCCTCAAAAGGCTGGATGGGGAGCCCAGAGGAGGGTGGGCACTACCAGCTAAACCCCTCACTGCTTGCCATCAAACTGTCGTAGGCCATGGGGGATCAGGGTGGTACACTACCCCTTAGACCGACAGTCTTCCCGCTGTCTGGGCCTCTTCGCGGCTAGAGATGGCTGGGCAAGCGTAGCCATCTCTCAGACGATGTAGGTACCTACCTAAAATATTGTTATAAACAATAATTTGGTCAAAAATGCTACTCGGATATTAAACTTGTTAAAATCATCACCAGCATAAACTCATAGCAAAGAATACCAACTATTAACTAACGTAGGTACTCACAGCTAGAGAACTTTATCAATGTCCTGTACTGCGTCAGCGTTACAAGAAATCGCATCCAGCGACCCTATTCTCATAAAGCACATAACGATTCCACGAACCATAACAAAGAGCACGTCAAAACATCCGACATTAATTATTAGTTCGGATATCATCTATCACGAAAGCGAATAACAATGAAGTAGTATCTATTCCACGTAACAACGTATCCGTTCGGTTCTGTTCGTATTCGCGGCGCGGGCGCAGCAAATGCATCGCGAACGAACATCCCCGACCCTGACACGAGGTCACCGACCTCGCGCGTGACACTCCGATCTTCTTTCGATCACGACTCGCGATCGAGCCGATTTTTGTATCGTTATCAGATCGAAGGAGGCCGCGAGTCAGCATGACTCTTTGCCGAAACAAATGATGAAACCTTTTTTTTGTTTACCGTTACTGCTATGCGGCAGGTGAGTCTTATCTGTGGAGCCTAATCCGGAACTAATGGCGTCAATTCAATGACGATGGAAAATACCGATTCAATAATTTGATACCTCGTTATGATAAGGAGAATTAGATTTAGGACTTCTTACATCAACTAAGATAATATTTTTTCTCTTGATAGACTATGGTGTATGGAGAGTTCTTCAAATTATGTTTTATGACACGATCAATCACCTTATTTCCAAAATAAATAATGTACAGCGATGTAACTGAAAGTAAATTTTGTCCTTTAATTCGTCATCAGCCAATTTTACTGTCCCCACTGCTGAGGCACTGGCCTTCCTCATGGATAGATAAGGAGACCGAGCCATGACCCACCACGCGGGCCCAATGCGGATTGGTGGGTTGAAATCCTTTATTTAATTTCAAAAAGATTTGACGAATTAGTTATTTGAAAATATTTCGGCACGTCTAACTCGCTCTTTCCTCTAACAGAGAATAGGTAGGTTCTCTATAATTTTTAAATCGCATGCGTTACTTATTTGTTAGGCGTGCAACAGTAAAGCTAAAACAAAAGCTCATCAATTGACCCGCTATTTCGACACACATCGATAGAAAGTGTGAAAGAACGAAACGAAGAAATATTACAGCAGTTCTAAATTAACAATGGTAAGCATTTATTCACGGAATAGTACTATTACAACATTTATTGCACCATTCGTAAAAACAATTTACAAAGTTAAACTCATAAAAATGACAAGTAATTAAAACTGAAACGCTTCAAGTCTAGAAATCCTTAAACCTTGACATTCAGTGTCTAAAAAAATATTGCAAACAATACCACTTCAAAACACATAATAAAAAAGATTGACACAACTGAGAAAAATCGTGACTGGTCTATAATCTGTAGAAAACGTCAATGGTATCGATAATGAATATAATAAACACTAATAAATAGTTATCTGTAAGGTTTTACAATAGTTTGTATTGATAAAATAACAAAAGAAACTTTTTTTATTTTATCAATACAAAGAAAGAATTCAAAGTTGCAATTGCAAATTCATGTAACTGCTTGTCAAACCTTCTTTTTTTAAGAATATTCAAACTACGTAAAAAAACAATAAAATCACGTCTTTCAAATACAAATAAAAAATGCCCAGTGAACGGAACCGACTACCTGAGATTCACTTGATTTAGCAAAGTGGGTCTTCATAGTATATCTTTTTTCTAATTCCTTTTCATTATTTACCGGTTTGGTAAAACTACGAGAGATCACGATGGAACTGATCAAATTATTTACTAAAAATTAACCAACCATAAAGCGTCCTTCAAGGTTGAAAAAAGTGTAGTAGATTAATTTCATTTGTGCTTTGTAAATACAGTGAAAGTATGCTTCTAGCGGCACTCAGTATTGTAAAATAACGCTTATTGAATCACGGTCCAAGGTTTGAATCTCGATGCTTTAGTTTACTACGACCAATTAGGTATTAGCGACATCTATTGCAGTAACATTTGTATGTAATAATTTACGTTTCTTTTTATAAAGATGTCAAAATAGACTTTTATCACAGAATCGATAAGGCCGATCGATCGATAAATCGACAAGAAGTTGTATTTTTTTTTGTTTGTAAATTATTTTTCAACAGCAAAAAGTCATTAATTGACATTATTCATCTTGTATTTCCCTTGAATAATAACTTTCTGTAATACTTAACATGAACTAACGACTCCAATAAGATTTTATTACATTCAAAACATAATGAGATTTTGACATAATATTTGGCTTACCGACCTTCGTATTTACAATCAAGATTATATTATTCCTATTGGGGCATCAAAGTAATAACTTCCTCATTAGTATCATTATGGCAATTTGGCAATATTATTAATCAAAGCTGTAATCAATTTTGATTAGTGTTAACACTACGTTCAATATAAATTATTGTCAGTTTTAATAATTGATTAAATTAGGTATGCACTACAATTAAATTTGACTTTTATTTTCTCTACCGTTTTCAATTCTTTAAAGCTAAATTGCTTGCCTCGACATTAATATTCTCGGGTTTGATTCTCGAACAGTTGTTGTAAGTGCCACTGTTACAATTAAATAGTTTAAAATTTTCCACAACACGATGATGTTTTCCACATCAAGTTAAACATAAATAGCTGTTATGGTTTTCTTAATGTTTTGTTTATAATTCCTATTTCCATAACACAGACATGTTAATTTTATAAACCAATATTGGTTTTAAATCTCGTCAGTTTCACTAAGGATTTTTCGGCACCCGTTTATTTGTAAATATGCAACCGTCAATATCGTATATTAGCTGTGTCAAACGTTACAATTTCTCTGTCTCTTATTTAACAATGTTACACTCAAATATACCCCCAAACCCCTAGGGTAAATTTAAAAATGTGGTACCTTTACTAATACATTTGCGTGAAGAGTTGTTCTCGCAGTTCTCGCTCTTATTTCTTCACTATTATGATATATCAGTCAAAATAATTAACTCAAATGTGACAGTAAAGTTTGCATTCTTACAACACTCAGGGCCGGTTTCACCAACGACAGGTATGTTCCGGATAGTTTATCTGGCAGATAATTTGACAGTTGTAATATGATAAATAGGTTGTGTCAAATTATGAATAGTGGTGAAACCGGCCCTAATTTATCTGATGTGGATAATTAATATTATTATTTAATGTAAGTAAGATTATTATTTTACCCTGTTAGGTATTTAACTGATATAAATACTAGGTTTAAACATAATTCATCCTCTTAGTTGCCCACCTCATTCAAATTCAGCCACAGTCACCCTTTAGTCGGACTAAACACGATATGCACGCAAACACATTCCCGAGTACATTATGCATTCCTTGCAAGTAGACCGTAATAACTCCACAATAATACATAAAAAAGGAAGTTGAGTCAACAAACTTGGTTGGCAACCTTTAGAATCGCTATAGATACTTTACTAGTATTGTTACTTGTTTTGACTTCTGTTCTTTGTATAAACTTTTAAACAAGGAAACAAAAAGAAAACCATTGACATATTTGATAATTTTTGTTACTTATTAGGATAATTATTGTTTTCATAACAAAGATAAGTTTACTAAAACATAGACATATTACAGTTACTTATACAGTACCTATAATGTATATTGTGAAGTCACAACGTAATTGTGCTTCAAGTGTAAACTAAGACAAATGCCTCTTGTCCTTTGTACTTCCTTAATGCGTCACGTCATCCTTACTCAAGTTTTGGCCTCAGAGAATTAGCCGACACAATTAAATAGCCAAAGCACATGTAAGGGAAAGGCCTTAAAGGGTTCGCTATCCTCATCTGCGATCAGATACGCGCCCGCGCCGCGATACAGGGACTTACACTCGCCCAGGCACATCATTTACGCCTCGATCTTATCTTCAAGGGAGATGTGAGCGTTCCTAGTCAGTCTCGCTTTTGCTCCACCTCCAACTTCATAAGACATAAATAACATTTTATTACTACTTCGCTAAATATGCGTTATTAATGAGGTGGGGTTTATGAAACTGATTGGCATCTCATTTAGCCAACAGCAGAAGTAAGCACAAATGTAAATGCAAAAGTCGTGCCTTATAAAGTATTGCTGAAACGCCGCATAGTTCCACCGACATAGCTAATACTGATATGAACATGAACAATGCACGCCACGAGGACATTACACCGATAGCCTGCAATCCATGCACGATGTTCCACAACCGGTCCCGCCCACACAATCTACTCTTTCGACACTCAAATAAGCCATAAATTACAATTTTAAAACACGTCATCTCGCTGCACGCACCTCCCCATTCTAATGAACGAGCTCAAGCGCACAATGAATTATATCAGAGCTCAGACAGACCCATGAGACCTTAAATCAAAAGCGCTTAACCATCTAAATGTATCGTTATTGCAATTAGATCCCGCTTTAAATCCCATCATTTATACCTTAATGCAATGATATATCAATGTCATATTCAATAACTGCGACTTACAATGATATGAGTCGCATTTATCAGTTGTAGTAGGTACAGTACAAGATAGTTTGGTTCGAGCTGAAAGCAAATATAGACTCGAGTGGGAACAATGCCGCGGGCTAGAGACTGTGACCGACCGCGGTCGACTCGCCTCTTGTCCGTTGATTGTACCTTACGATGACAAGCTCACGATATCGCAAATAAGTATTTATTGCAACCACACAGCCTTTACTTCTCGCAGATCTGACGACAACCCTGTCTCTATGTTTCCTGAACTGCACCTAAAGGAAGAAAAGTCATGATCTAACAAGTGACCGCTTACTGTAAAAAGAACTGAACGATGATGATGCCGATAAGAAAAACAACAATAATCTCCCGCCGACCAAATACGATGAGCGTTCGACACGATTATTAGCGGAGCAGAGGTCAAAAGATTCCTATCGATAACCGGGCTAATCTATCCATCTCCGAGCTAAGATAAATTATTATAATAGCGCGCCGTCTTTACACAAAGGCATAAACGAGCGCAAAAGAATGAACTCTTAAAAGTTACCTAATGACTGCATCTCTGGAAGCTTTGTTAGGAAATGTAACAATACTCGACTCTAGTTAGTGATTTTGAGTTCTAATGAATGCTCTAACTAGTGCTTTAGAAGCAAATTATAACGCCCATGAAAAAACGTAGAGTAGTGAATTTAACAGGGCCTTTACCGGTGCAATATCTGCCATAAGGTCATCGCATAGGCCCCACATGTATCGCATGGTGGTCAACTAGTAGTTGCTACCGGTACACTTCTGTCGGTGACCTCGGTTCAGACAGCGCATTCCTTCTTGGGCATAATAATACACATGCCCGACGACGTAACGATCTGCTTCGCTCGCGCTCATTAAATATCCTTCTGGATTCGTGCTTGCTGTTCGTTATTATGCGTCCCTAGTACTCCGAGAGCTACTCGAGAGCTATTACAGTTCTCTTTATGTTAAACTCCGAGTCAAGGTTTCAAAGCTCGTTTCAATACGTTATAGGATAACATTATTCCAAATCCCAATAAAATTCCTGAGACAGTCCCAAGATTTACAACGTGTCGCTTTTAAGCGTTGAATAATATTTAATCAAGAAACAAAAAGATGATAAGTTATGGTAATGGGTTTATGACGCTCTAAATCATAATGAAGTTTAGTAAATGTTACATGATTTGTCAGACTCATCTCAAACGTATGTATTATGATAATTTCTAACATCCGGCGCCGCCCCATGCATTGTCACAGGATCGACGACAGCATACAATACAACCTTATTATTAGAACAATTTTATTTTTTATTTCTTATGCTTTTATGGTCGTGACAACATCTTTGTTTTAAATGCGTGGGATGAAGAAGAGGCATTTAACATTTTTTCTCAAAAGAAAGTTTTTTTTTATTGAATGGAAATCATGTTACGTGTATTTTTCATTTTCAAGGTGTAACTTCAAATTAAATTTACTGGTCCAAACATTTAGCTACGTTTATTTATCATCTTACAATGTACCAAGACCGACATAATTAAATTTAAAAGTCCACATAGATAATGCAGCATTAAGCACGAATATTTAATTTTTACTTATGGGCGCGCTCTAGGCCAAAAGCAAAAGTAATAACTGCAACGGCGAACTGCAAAGTAAATGCTGCCCTATTTCTATTTGAAATAAGGCAGCATTTACTATATAATTCTCCGGCGAATGGGGCCGGAGAATTATATAGTAAATGCTGTCTGATGCGGCCGCCGGTCCGGAATGAAGAAATGAAGGAAATAATTTTTTTAAAGGATATTTAAAGGTTATTTACAAAAAATAT
Organism: Chrysoteuchia culmella; assembly: GCA_910589605.1. Classification (NCBI taxonomy): domain Eukaryota; kingdom Metazoa; phylum Arthropoda; class Insecta; order Lepidoptera; family Crambidae; genus Chrysoteuchia; species Chrysoteuchia culmella. The sequence goes on from OU342649.1 coordinate 7,420,190, forward strand.
ATAACATAAGCCCTGCCTTATCTATAGTGTAATTATACTAAAAAGTTCCAAGCTTTATTTTAATGTATTACTTGAATACTAGCAGTTTATCGTGTTAATTATAGTGATTTGGAGGCAACTTCGCAATTTTTTTCTATTGAGAAAATTTTATGCAATCGTGTTTTTGAGTAACATAGTCACTAGTGTTAGTCCTGTAGTTTGCTGCATCTTAATTTGAAATTCAGTTTTTCCTTAATATTGATATTACAGACGATCATGTAAAGCAATCTGATTTGCGTTGGCCTAATAGCGGGCCCTTAATGCTGCAAGACTCTCGGAGACGAATAAAAAAATTAAATGTGATGTAATCAGAATCACACCAGGGCGTAGAAGCAGTAACTGTCCGAAGAGTGAAAAATGTCGCTCATTCCCATTACGTCAACACGCTTCCCACACCAGTCGAGAATGCTAAGAGACTACATTGTATTAATCAATTCTGCAGCAAACATTAAATTGACCGCGGTGATTTATATTTCCTTAGCAAAATAGGTGTTACAGTTTTATTTTACACTCCCAGCCCTCATTACCGTGCGACGCCTTTTAAATTCCGTTTCTGTAAAGGACTGAGAAAAAAAGGAACTGAAAGAAATCAGGTCTCGTGGAGAATGACATTGACCTGTTTAACTTTTTGTGAGCGTACGCGTGATTTTAGTAACGGTGCCAATCAATCGGAAAGCGTCTCGGGATACAATTGAAGGCATCTCGTTAGCGTTAGGTAATTGAACACGTCAAAGTGCTGTAAACAACCGTACGTTGGTAATAGAAAAGTAACTGTGTGCCGAAATTCTCGCCACAAAATTGGGGATTCGTTAAATCACCTTTTTGATGGTGTATTGTCATTGTCAAATGAGAAAGGTTCTTTCGTACCTGTTTTGTAACGAATAGGTGTAGCTTAAAGTGATTTCATGATGAGTCGGTGTCTATCACCTGACTCTTGCTAAATTTATTGAAATGTACCCGAGACAAAATGTTGAACATCATCTTGTCATTTGACAAATTTGAACGAATGGGTGGTACGAAAAAAACCGGTTGATTCAAAAGTACTTAGCAATAAGTGAGTTAAATATTATTGTTTTGATAATTAAGGCTTTATTCTTTAAAAAAAAAATCGACGATATTTTTCGAGTAAAAATTTATCATATTGAGTATATTTATAAATATGCACTTCTCTAGAGTATCAGCAAATGATGCAGATAGATAGATTCAAGCAACTAACGAACGAGCCAATATTTTAAATGCAATCACAAATAGATAGACACAAAAAATAAAAGTGATTGCTACGAATAGTTGAACTATGGCGCTACGAATAGTTGAACTATGGCAACACATGCAGAACGTAGTGTATCAGGCGGCACATCGTACGTTCATTATTCAATCGATAAGCAGAAATATAAATACAAAACATACATAATGAATGCCTAACAAAGTTTTCATTGTTTCTCTAGAGCACACAAAGCTTAGAGTGGGCAGTGTTGAGCAAAAATGCTCACATTGTGTAACAAGTGAGATTCTGTTGGTCTTCCGAGGCAATTGAGCAATACGACGTATATAGAAGAACCAGTTTAACGAGATCTACGCAAACAAGTTTCGGTTTTCTTCGCACCTTCAACACGGAGCTCTTTGTATGCCAGTTACTAATTTAGGTCAATTGTCGTCATTTATGGACTCTAGAAAGTAATTAATCTGCGTTTATATTCAACATAATCCTTTAAAGTAATCTTTTCATATAACAAGGTTCTTAATGACTTCTACACTTCCCCGAAATGTCTATCGGATAATTTATCAAAAATTCAACTCCGGTTTTAATTAAGCAATGGATGATATGAATGATAACAATGATTTATCACCTCGAAGATACTTTCTCAACGTAATAAGGAACAGTGACAAACACTATCATTCGAAAAGGGAAACACTTGATAATTTAAGTACACGGTAGTATTCAAAAGACGTGACCGGAGAAAGTATATTCAGACCGCGAATTTATCAACCGCAAAGTAAGGATGCCAGACTGCTTCTTGTTGCGTAACTCCGGTACCCTCCATCTTACCCGCAAGCGTGATTTTATCAACACTTCGTGACAAATTGCATTCGGCACTAAATGTAATACACGAAACCGCACTATTAATCAATTTTAAATTTATCTAGAGCACTTTTATTGGTTATTCGTTGGTAGCACCGCCTCGAATTGTGTAACGTTTTGGTTTTTTCACATGCTATTAATATTAAAAGTAGTATGCGCTGCTGATCTGTTCGTTGATTAGTCTTTTCGCACTTATGTAATATTTATTGAAAGTATCTATCATCTTAGAACAGCACAGATGCTAAAGATGTATTTTCAGTCTAACTTTGATTTATTAAGTTCTGCATAGTAAATCAAAATTCAGTACCTATTACCTGCATTACATTATCGCGAAAGTCGTTAGTCGACCACTATTTGGTAAAATTAGTTTGCAAATTTTATATAAGAACTACAAAGCTACAGTTCCCTTTATCGTGATTTATAGTAAATCAGATTACGAAGAACTAATTTGTGACAAGGTTACGTTGGTAAATAGTCTTATACCTGTTCGATATATTAAGGTACTTACCGCGTAAGAACTTCAAGGTGAATACAAAAGTTGGTGGGTTGATCAAGATATTGTTTGCTCTTAGCAATTTAGATAAGTTTTTCAACAAATATTTGTGTATGTTGAATTCAAGGCGGAGCTCTACACTGCGTATAGCTTCAACTTATAGTTTTACTTTGATACAGCTTATGGTAAGGGCTCTTCAATAATTTGCCACATTAGAAGGGCGATCAACAAGATCATAAAAGGAACAACTTTAAAAAATAATGTTAACTGCCCTTTAAACGTTTTTCTTGGTAGTATTCTCCTTCCTAATAAGATTAGCCTTCCCAGAATACAGATAATAAACTTGACGACCTTGACTCAACTCTGAAAGAAGGACGTAGTATACGTTTTAAATATTAACGATTTAGAACTGCTTCATCTTATCTGCTTTCATGGACTTTTTAATGATCCTTAACCGGAGCTTTTAGAAACTTGAAACTTGTGAAAGATCTATATACATATATGCGAAAGTAAATACTATTAGTATATGTTTAAAACTATTACTATTATTATTATTGGTTTAAAATGATATAAACATTGAAATTGTTTAAAGATTGTAGGTTCCGAATCGATAAATACCCTTAAAACAGAATCTTTTCCGCACATTCATGTCATAAGCTTCACATCACGACCTATTTAAAACCAGAGCCAGTTACAAATTAATATTAACATTTAAAACAGACCTTTATTCAAATGTTACCTATTGCGTAACAACAGATATTATATTCCAAGACATTACAAGTCACGTTAACAGTGGCTATCGAAACCAGGTAGAACCCAGTGCCTGTGCCTCACGCCATCGGCAGAGGTCAGCTCGCGTGATCCCAACCATAACCCTTTTTGTTGGGTACCCCGTCCGGTTATAGAGGTCACAAGCCAAATACACTACTAATAAACCTTTAATAAGTCCACCTCCAATTTGCTGTAACTGTTGCTCCATAAAGCTTATCTAAGTGGCTATCTTCATTAAACTACCGGTTAGTGCAATGCATTTTAGCTACTTTAGCTTGAGCGTTTTTCGAATTGTTTCTAAAGAGGATGTACCTGGAGCCTTATTTTGAAGGAAGAATATGGGCTTGTTAATTATTTTGATGAGATTACAGTGTCATTGATGTAAATGAATACGAAGAGATATTGTGAATTACATATATCGTCAAATCTATCGAGCTTCTACTAGTTAACCCAATAAATAATTCTAACTGACGCTACGTCACCAAAATCGATATGATGATTACCTATCTATTCGTCGGTCATGGCGCTCCATGGTTCATTTTCTACGAAAGTTTCGGTAAAAATACTTACAATTTGTAAATTGAATTTTCATTAAAATTAAAGATAAGATAATTATCATTAAGATAGTAAAACTTTTAGATCTCAAATATTAGACAACATCAATCTTCATTGATGCATAAATCCTTGGAAGGATCTAAAACAAAAAGAGTTTATATATTTTACGGATATCAAACGCGCTATATTTCACGAACTAATTGTCCGTATTTTTTGTTTTTTTAGGGGTTTTTGATTTTCCCGACGTTTTGGCTTAAACTTAGTTCGTGAAATATAGGGCGTTTGATATCCGTAAAGGTTGTTTTATTTCAATGAACAGTGCGCGCCAAAACAAGATGTACGTAGATTATATATATATATATATGTTTCAATCAAAAAATATAGTGTGTGTAACTAGTACTCCTGTTATTATTTGGCATAATTCATGGGATCGCATTATGTTAAGCTGTGGAATTTATTTCAATCGCTAATACAATATAGATTAAGTTACAATCAATACGGAAATTATCAACACTGTGGACTAGACTAGGAAGTCTTACAATTTCGATAGGCGGAGGTGTTAAAATACAACATAAACAAAACCGTTTATTTTCAACCCTTCGTATTAAGTTTCCGAGTGAGCATAAAATAGTAAATGAACAATAAAATTTTATGATTGTATAGGTGGGATAGCTCAGGGCTGAGAACCATGACCCCGTATCTTTACAAATCGATCGGCAGGCGCATAACGCGTTCGTTGTGAGATTAATGTAAGGATTTATAATAAGCGCGGGCCGAAGCTATCAGCACAGTATAAAAATCCACAGTATTTTGTGTTCCTAATAAAAGTCCGTTCGCGAGTCATACCCGACGTACCTCGGCTCGGCGATAGCTCAGCAAGAGGCTCTGTCTCTAATGCACCGCGGTGAAGATCACACGCTTTTAAAAGTTTTGTACGCGTTAAGCGTGTGGTAATTTATTTATTTATTTATTTATTTATTCTATTTTGGCTGATTTATATTGGCGGGCCCTATCGCGTATTGCGTACCGCGCGGCTGCAATCATAATCATTAACTTTTATCAAGGAAATGTCTAAGACAACTTACTTGGTGTTTATTTTACCTTGCCATCAGCGTCGGGCTCGTCTATTGCTCACACATTTAGTGCTATGTTAATGGGGTGCCGTGACCAAAAGAGGACCTTGTATGACCGGGGTCGGGACGGCGACATCGTGCGCTTGCCATTTTTGCCGCGTATCTCCCGCTGCTCAAACCCATGCTGCCCTGCGGCCGAGCCACTACTCCCCGCTCCTAACGCAGCACTCCTCATAAATAACAATGACAAATGATATTCCGTTACGACTGCACTATCCATTCTTGGAGCACCTAGACCGTTCATTACTTTTTATGGGAATGTGATACGATATATTTTAGCACGCTTTTGGCATGCTCTATTTGTAGCCTTTCACGATTTCGCGCGGCCAAAATGTACAAAAACAAAAGCACGGAAACCGAATGTGTTGGTAGAGTAATAGCTTTCTGCTACATAAATAAACTTCAGAATGTTTGTCAAATTACCTATTCGGCTGGAGAATGTACGAACGCCTTCGATGATTTAAGAGCTTGGATTCTTCGTTTGTACGAAGCTGTAAGGAGCACGGGATAATAATCCCTTAATTACGTTCCCGAGCTTTCCCAAATGATCGAATGGCAGTAATTGCTTTTCTGTCTGGCCAAAACGTGTTTAATTGGGATTGCGGATGGTAATATGTGGCCACATTTCCATCTGTATTATTGCTTGAAAGAAGAGTAGCTGTTTTAACCTTAGGACCGTATTCGACGAAGTGAGCTTTGATTTCGTTACAGATATATGGTATGCGGTACTCCAGGTGAAATTACAATTTTATGTGCCATTAGATTTTAATCGTCATAGTGTATCAAGGTGTCGTCGATATCTAGAGCTCGGTGTGGTTCATAGCACGGGTTGTGAACACGCGACAAGATTTAGAGTCTCAGGCGGCGGGTCCGTGTCAGACAAATATTTCACGTTGGGTTGTGGCGCCAGGCAGAAACACGGCGATGTGACGGCCTGAGACGTAACGATTGTAAATCAGACGCAGGATGTCTTTCGTTCGTCTCTCATTTGTACGAGAGATATATCCGGAAAAGTGTCAAGTTTGGCCACGCAATATCTTATGCCACTGAATAATGATCCTAGCTCAGTATTTCGGGAACGTTTGGCATCGCAAGAACCTCTTAATTATTTGCCGTTGTTTCTCGACAGAGTAATTTTGGTTTTAAAAATACTTACGTAGGAGAAATAACGTTTCTGTTGCTCCGCGTACGAGTATCACCATACGCAAAGCAAAACAAACGGACTTACGAAAAGGTGCGGAACGAAAGTCGCTTAGCTTCGCTTCCACATTGCACCTTCACTTATTGTTTCATCATGTAGACAATTTTTTTTTGTCAATCTGGACTGGCTGGCTGTGGAATATTTACAAACAACCTAAAGCCTTCTATTATTTAAGATTACTTTTACTATTGTTTTACTAGCAATTAAATGGTAAAGATTATCAAGATTCTTCAACTAGTTGAGAACGATCCTGTTGCACCTAATTAATCGCAGCAGATAATCTCATATCGGCTTCATAAACTATTCGTCGGAAAGTTTAGACGCGTACGAAGAGTTAACGTGCCGTTGTCAGCTTTACTTACACAACCGCATCCAAGTGGGAGATACTGCCATTCGCTGCGGACTACTCCAGTTCACCATCTTGATTCCGCATGACGGTATATTATTCTCTTTAGATTACAAATGAAGGAGCTCAACTGCATGGAATAGAAATAAAATTAATCTCATAGCATCCTTAAGCGAGTTATTACCTACAACGCTATAAAGAGCGACTGCTTCCTGGTCGGTACAGAAGCGGAGCGATTTCATAACAAAATTTTCCCTTTCGCAAGTCGAGTGTGTAGCTCTGCGGTTGCCGCTCCGATCCTAAGACTATCCCGAGATACAGCCAATTTGTAATTTAATGTAGTAACTCCGGTCTGGATGCGTCCGCGTTCTAACTTTTGATTTCTCCCGCCAGAGAAATTATAGGTACGCTTGGAACTAACAAACTGGGTCGCAACAAAGCAATCTTGTTTCGAACTCCGCTAGTCCTACGACAATTTGGCTTCCCTTTTGTTACGTCCGAAGCGTGGGGTCGATTTTAGATGTATAAGGAACTGAGATATACAATTAGAAAAGGTACTCTTGATATGATACGCTTTCAATGGCGTAATTTAGTATGGCGATGGTAATGATACTCATTATAAGAGATCGTGAATTTTCAGAAATAAAAAATGTATTTTTATAGGTGTTCTAACACACCTATAAAAACCGTTTGATATTTCATTATTGCTCCTTTTACTGCTTATCAACGAAACACTGTCTTAGAACCAGAATACGTGTATTCTCTTTAATTTAGGCAGAGAAGGGAAGACAGTGCTATTCAAACATGCGACAAAGACACTCTAGCTCAAAGCGCTTAGCGCAAAATAAATGAGCAACTCTGAGCCTAACTTTGGCTGCATTTCATCTAAAAGATTTTTATAAGCTCTTTGGTACATCGTTTCTTTAGTAGGTATCGCTAAACTAGGTAGTTTAGCGATGCTAGGTTTGGATCTTTAAGCTTAGTTTCCTAATTACTCTAATTTCCATTAGGCTCTAATCAAAAGTCTTAACGATATCAACGACAGTTTTACGAGTAAAACGCTCTTTCACAGTTGATTGATGATAATAACTGCTCATTAACAATAAATTAGATAAATAAATAATTGATTTGGTAACAACAAAAAGTAAATTGTCGGTAAAAAATATGAATACGAAACAAATGCATCATAAGTAATGTTGAGTTTGGCATTAATTATAATCACTTGGCATATTTTGAAGTTTTGACCTCTTTCCTTTCTTTCCAGGATGACGTTTGCGGTAGCGCTGGTGTTGGCATGCGCAGCGGTGGCGGTGCAGGGGGGCGATCCAGTGTTCGACCCGAGCACGTTGATGCGGCTGGTGCTGGTGCCCGCGGACGCAGCCGTCGGCTCCGTCATCTACCGCGTGCGCGCCTCCGACCCGGACTTCGACTACCCGCTGCACTTCGAGCTTATTGGTAACCTGAAATACTATGTGTGACGTCTTTATATGTTTACGCCTCGCCGACATACATAGCTTTACATCATATTCCGTGCGGGGTGGTGTGGTTGATGGAGCATCAAAGTTAACTTTGATGACCCGAGCACGTTGATGTTTCTGGTTCTGCCCGCGGACACGGCTGTCTCCGTCAACTACCGCGTGCGCGCTTCCGACCCGGACTTCGACTACCCACTGCATTTCGAGCTTATTGGTAACCTGAAATACTATGTTTGACGTCTTCTATGTTTACGCCACGTCGGAATACTTACTTACCTTCACGTGGTATATCATAAGTAGGATTGGCAAAGCATTTATGCTTTATGCATTTATGCCAAAGCTACACCTAGAGAGTAACTCGTGTAGTTACTCGTACTCGTACTTTCCTCAACAAACGCTGCATTTCTATTATTTAACGATGAGTCTAATATTATATCAAATAAATGACATCGTTTACTAATTAGTTATTGAACGAAGAAAAAATATCTAAATTACCCAAAATGTTTTGTATGAATTGTAAAGGATGTTAAAATCTATGAAACAAAGAAACTACGAAACTGTCCTTGTGTTAAATGCTTATCAATTTGTGTTACCTCGCCAGGTCAGATGGGTCGACTGGATATCGGCATAGTAACGTTGCCGTGCACCCGCTACAACTCCGTGTGCCAAGCCAACGTGGTCCTCCTGAGGAGGCTGGAGCCCGGGCGCTACGTGGATTTCAGGCTGTCCGTACGCAACACCAGGGGAAGGAGCTCTCGCATCGCCTGCTCCATCACCGGGACCAACGCAACCACTCCTAGAGACACCATATTCCCGCATCAGCCTAGCATCATTTTAGTTCCCGAGGTAACATTCATAGAAATATTTACCGCTAGAAATTAATGAGACATTCGTGAATCGATGGACGAAAATCTGACAGAAAGACAGAGATCGTTTACAAGACGCATAACAGCTAACAACAAGATATTTGCTTTAATTTATTTATTTAGAGATAGAGGATACTAATATCTATATTAAGATCTGCATTCAACTATCAAATAGCTGAGTTTTAGATTTCAAGATTGTGAAGGCTACGGAATGGTGGGGGTCCTTATTCTTATGTATGTTTCCTGATATCTTCGATTTATATATAAATATTCGCTTCCATTATTTCACTTATAACACCTATCCCTTATACCAACAAATGAGCCCATGTACGCGCGTGATGTGACGTGATTTATGACGATGGTGAATGTTCGCTCCCGCGGATATGAAATATCGAAATTAACTCGCACTCTATTAAACGTCACACATTCGCGGTGCGATGCGAGCAAATTAAGCCACGTAATACTGTTATCAGTCTTCTTATCACGTAGCCTTCTTTCATTCAAGTAAATAATGAAAGCTTTACTTCCTAATCCTATTCAGAATTTGGAATTCGTGTTATCTGAATTTAATTTGAAGTACCCAAAGGCTTTTGGTATTACAAATCTAACACGAATCTAAAACGTTATAATTATTGATAATTATATAAGTTGATAGTATCATTCTGTTCGGACTCCACTCTTTTTCTTTGCCGAGACTTTCTGTCGTTTTAAGCATTTATTTTCTCAAACTAATGCTTTTCACAGGATGCCAAACGGGGAACGGACCTTGAAATCGTTATCGCCAGAAAAAATCCTTTGTCACCGAAGCCTTTGGAACTGGAGTTATGGGTGAGCTAAATTCCACATTTTGCATTTAAAAGACAAGTTATACGCCCTCCATTAAAGATACTTAATGTCATTTTCGTAGCCAACACCGCGTTTGCCACGCATTCTGATATAACCGAGTAATAGGGTTTCGTTTACACTAATAGGTCTCATTTTCGCGAGGCGTCGGATCCTGACGCCCCCAACGAAATTCATTTTACAATTTATGCGGTTGGCTCAGCACATGAATACGTAGGAAATTATACCCGTGTCGTTAGATTGGTTGCATTATTACAAATATAATCCAACACTTTGAATGGCTTTACGGCTTCAATTTGAACATTTCGTATTTGAGATTTCGAGCAGCAGAAGTAAGCACTTAATTTGACTCTCAAATGAAATGTTTGAATTGTTTAATTTCTGTCAAACAACCAGTTGAGGAGACTTTGCAGTAGTCAAAGTGCTTCATTTCAAGACTCTTTCTTACACCGTTGCCGTTATAGAATCACGAAATTTTCCTTTCAAACTGAGCTAATTTACATGAACCCTGGGTTCACCGCGTTTCTTACAAATTCGCGAGACTTTAAATAGCACCGGACAATGGGATGGGTTGGGCTCGAGACCGCGACTCCCTGTCCAATGATGTTGCACAATTACCGGGCATTAAGAAGACTTGAGGCGTGGTAAATTTCTCACACTCCGTGGAGAACGGCTAGGCACCCGTAACCTGAGGTCGTTTTGTCGGCCACTTAAATGCTATAATAATGGAGAGCATGTCCTTACACGTACTATAATTTTAAACCATCGTCTATTACTTGAGCTGGTCTTGTTTCTGTTTTCTTAAATGCTTGTACCAATTATCTGACCGTTTAATATTCTTTTTGTTTACAGGGATCGCAGCTTTTTGCTATAAGACAGAGAAGGGTGTCTACGGAAAACACGGAAGGCACGATATTCTTAGTCGGACCACTAGACTTCGAAGCGCAATCAATGTACCACCTGACACTCCTTGCTGTGGTATGCACTTATTTAAATCCATGCTAGTTAATTAACCTACTTAAACTTCGTTAATATGCTAATGCTTTGCTGTACCAATTATGCAGACACGTGTAAAACTGACCAATATGGAAGGTCATGCAGGAATTTAGGCTCTCGTTTAATAGATTATCCTTTAAGGTGGCATTTTTACTGGAATTTTAATACCCACCAATTACATTTAAATATCTATCTCGTGAAATGTTCAGAGATAATCCATTTTTAATGACAACTCGACGGAGTAATTAATTATATTCTAGGCTCTATTTTGATTGCTCGAGTTGTAGTTTTATATACTTATATTATAGGAGAGATTTCGGAAAGGAATGGGCTCCGAAACTACTGAACGGATTTAGATGAAATTTGGTACACGGATAGTAGATAACCTGGTTATATATATAGGATATTTTTATCCCGATATTCCCACGGAAACGAACCACGCGGGGAATTAGCCCAGAAATGTTGCACGACATAACGCTTGTAATGGTTTCTTGACTCAGCGCTCTCAAGTTCAGCGATTTCTTTAAAAAAATACAAAACTTAAAAATCGACTATTTAAGGTTATTAAACAAGATAGCTGTTCATTATACTTAGGTATTATAAGTTCTCTTCAATTAATAAAAGTAGGTACGTAATGAAAGTTACTTTTGCAATATTATTTTTTATCCCTAGGACCCATACGTTGAGCTGGGAAAGGACACCCGCAACATCGCTGCTTTAGAAGTGGTGGTGGTCGTGCAAGATGTCCAAGACATGCCTCCTGTTTTCACCACAGCACCTCCCATCACCCACTTACCACGACAAGTGGCGCCAGGGGACGTAGTCGTGAAGGTTCGAGCTGAAGATGGAGATAAAGGAGCACCCAGAGCCATTAGATATGGATTGGTTTCTGAAGGGAACCCTTTTACACCTTTCTTCAATATCAATGAAACAACTGGTGAGTTAAAAAACCATCCCTTTTAACCAAGTTAATCAATTTTAATATCTAAGAATTTAGGAATTCTTTTTAACTTCCAATCCAATGCATCCCGTAGATAGCAGTAACATGAGTACATCATTTTCATACGTAAGTGATTAAAGTATGCGTGCAGAAGTGAAATAATAGTTTATATTATCATTATTATTTTATTTTTATAAATTATTATCATATAATATATTGTTAAAATTATCGGCCATTCTTACAAGTCAGATAAAATTGCAAAAATTGTGTTATATTTAAACTAAATCTAGAAAATAATAGTGATGAATAGGTGCATTTATCACGGAATGGACAAGGTTTAGAAATGTGGTGTCTCAGTTACTATATTGTTCGTACTTAAACATTTAATAAGGTCTGAATGGTGTGCAGGGATTTTCGAAAAGGCGCCAACCCTCTTATACATTTCTAGCATTGGCATTTGTGCTTATTTGCGACAAAACCACACCGTTTTAATTACATTTATACAACCTATTCTCGCTCTGCGACATCACAAAATTGTAATTTTTCTTGTCGTAAACGATCTTTCAGCTTTTTTAATAAAATGGTCAAGACTGCACCATGTCATCCTTTCATATACGCTAAGTACTAGCTAGGTACCCATTTTCTACGTAACTCTTATCAGTGCTGGCAACTACAAATAACAAAACTTCGCGTAATAAAGGCAAACTATTAACGAAGAAACTAGTATAAAAAATGATACGAACATTAATCTATTCCGTTTATTATACTAATTGTCTTACCACAAATTACAACAGGATTTCCATCAAACGTTTGGTTGAAAATTAAAAAGCATACTTCAATTAGGTTGTTTGTTACCACTACTGGTGGTTACCAATGCGTATTTATGTGTTTGCCTACCCTGAAATGCTGGCATAAATATACATGCACTAAAAGATATTTATTGTGCATTATTTTAATGGGCTAGTGCTTACTATTGATATATTTATCACTTAAGAGCAGTCAATTTTACACCATAACAACAGGAGTATTTCAATACTAACTTATATTGCCATTCCAACAATAAATGGCAATGAGATATTTGTAATATGACTAATTTATATAGAAAATAAGAAATTAACATGCCTCTATTTCTAAGCCAATTTTAAAATTAGTCTGATTACAAAATATGACATCATTTGCTTTCATCACAATAACTGAATTGCCTTAACAAACTAAAAGTAAAACAAACAATGAAAGCAAATACGAACACAAATGTTATTAGGAAACATGAAATGAAACTCTCCTATATCAAAGCGGCCACTAGGTCAGTAGACGATGGTTTACGGTTTTTTCACCGTCCGATAACATCGTAACGTCCGACAGACGGGCCGTCCGCTTCCGTAGGATATCCTACTTCCTTATCAACCATGAGGTATACCTACCATCCTATACAGTCGAGCCTTGCGTGACCGGCTCCGCAAACACCATCAGATTCGCCGACTGTTATATTCAAAAGTTTACAACTTTCGTCATTTACGAAACAATTAACATCACCATTTAAAACTTGATTTGGACGCTTCCTGATTCGTGGCAACAATGGTTTTTGACTACAAATGAGGGACCGCTATCAAGCACTATAATAATATTAGCTCATTAGACCATGTTAGCGAAGTCGCCTTACGCCCATTGTTTCGGCTTTAGCTCATAATATAATAACCTACCTTTGTATATCTCGTGCAGCTGACAATATAGCCCGACGATATTAGGTCCCAACTACTCCAAGGTGAAGAAGAACCGTTAAAAGTTACTCGACGTCGGAGCAACGGGCATACTTGCAAAATTATCGCATTAATCAGACCCTATACGAACTCCTGAAAGTCCTGAATGGAAAACTGGAAGCTGGCAAATGTCCAAGTTCGTATGTGAAACTTCGGAAATCTTAGGCGTAAACGGCGTAATATTGATGTATGTGTGATTCGGCTTTATGAAACTTAGTGAAACTTAATCTGAAGTACTGGCTGATTTAGTATTTAGATACTCCCTAATCGATGATGTTGAATTTGAAATCAGACTGACTTAATCAGCTTTTTCGCTTGATAAATTTAATCGGGTAGCTACTTTTGATTATAATAGACTAGAAGTAAACGATAATACCACAAAAGTGTCCAAAGGGACCTTTCCTGAAGATGGTAGTGACATAATGAATGCAAACCATTTATTATGAAATAGAAATGAGCACTTATTTATGCCCAGTCATGGCGGACACCGAAGGTTGATCAAGAGGGCACTTTTGTATGGTAATTTTCTATCCAGCTGTCATCCGGTGAACCTACTTACAACGAAAGTGAAATTCAGGGCAGTTTTTGTGCAAGGCCTCAAGTTGTCACTCCGCTTAGAATATCTGTGTCATAGATTTACTAATTGTTTTTCATCCATATGTCAAGATGTTATATGTTAAGAGCCATACTATATCTACATTGTGATTTTCGTGTAAAATGGCCAATTTTGGCGTTCTTGATGTCAAAAAAAATAAAATAACAATTTTGACTTATGAAATAGTGCAGAATAGCTATTGGCAAAGTTCGTAGCGGCCTCGCTTTTTGCAAATTTTGGTTAACTTTTTAATTAAACCCAAAATGGCAGAGAAAGATTTTTATAAAATGCGCGAAGGCACTTTTTGAGCACCTTGATTGAACTACTGTTCTAAACAAATGAAATAAAAAAACATTAACGATATCTCGTATAAAACGTGGAAGTTTAAGACGGGGCAGTAAGGGCAGGTATACCTTAACCATTGTAGCTACATGAAAACGTTTTTAGGAAACCATTCTTAATTCTTTGAGAAACATTGAACTGAATTCACGGATTTTGAATAAAAATACAGCCAGAAGATTTTTTTAATAATCTAAAAAAAATGGATGCTATTCGATCCTGTTCTTTATGAGGATCAAAACGATCTAAGACACTAACTGAGGTATGAGCCAGAAATCGCTAGAAAGTATTTCCACATATTATTCGCTAAGAACATAAGTTCCGTCAACCTTGCCTTGCCTTCCGTTGCCTTTTTCGCATAATTGTTAATAATAAATCGTTTGTTCATAATCGAAAATATAATTTAAGTTTTGGCGAGTAGTCTTTTACCTATATGACATCATTGTTGTGTATGGGATGATTTTTTGTGTAAGTAACGGCACGTGATATAACTAAAAATTGTAAAATGAAAATCATTTTATAAAAAAAAGAAAAACCTACTTCAGAGTGCCAGCCAAAGCAAGAAAAATAAAAATATAGTTTAATAGAAAGTACAATGTGGTTTGGCTGGCGCCGACTCTAAAAGTTTTTTTTTAATTTATTTATAAAAAGTTTTATGGTGTAGATTGTTCTTGTTTTACAAACACCTTTTGTAGGCCTAAATACGATACTCCGAGTCAAACTATTACTGACGAAGGGTAATTGGCCTTGCTGGACTCGAGAAACACATTCGCTAGCTTCATCACTGCTGTGGCCATAACACTCAATAGAACTAATTGTTGCAGTAAAAAATAAACACCGGAAGACAGGAGCGGACCTTACTTATTTGTTGCGTATCGTTATAACGAAAAACGAGATCGGGCATTTTTTTTCAGGCATGGATCGAGGAAATGTTATTTTTTTCTACGATTACCCTTTAATCCCAGGTCTTCGTTAAACACTCCTTCTCCGCTCGTTCTATTATGTCTGTAATGCCGACAATTTTAATTATTGGGCCCGATTTTTTTAAATACGCCCCTTCACTAAATTTACCGTCGTTAACGTGCGAACAGTACGAGGATAATCATTTTGCTCTCTCTTTCCGCTTCTTGAATCTTCCCCGTATCGTTTAATTGCAACTAAAGCTGAAAGAAATATATTTTTTTACAAGACCGAAATTTGGCTTGGCTTGTTACCACAACGAAGTAAGCCAAACAAACCGACCTCATCTTCTTTCAACGTCCGCTCCGTTAAATTAAATAAGAAGTTATGAAGTTGAAGTTTTCATATTCCTATCATATCTATAATTCGAACTTAAAAAATAGGTTTTAATATCCATTCAAAATTAAAAAATCAACAGGTTTAACAGAACTTATGACCCGACTAGGTATATGTACGAACAATTGTTATTAAGACAGCACATTTCTAAACCGTATCCATTTTGAAATAAATGCACCTCTTCATTACTATTATTCTTTTAAAATTATTATTATATTATTTTAAAATTTAGTTATTTTCATTTAGTTAAGCTGAAAATAACTAAACTTTTGAGATTTTGTCAACTTATATTATTATACAACTATGTCATGCTCTCTGTAAACATTTCTGCGGTGGTGTCGTGTGAGGCGGGTCGCTACGTTCCCTAAAATATTGTTGAGCAAAGCGATGGCTGGTTCATGCGTCATGCTCGTGAACGGGTGCTGCCAGCGGGATGGGTCTGCTCATGTTTGCTTGTGTTAAAATGTGTAGAGATATATGTTGTTTTGATTCTATGTTATTTATGATGTTTTGAGTTGAGATGCGTGGCACTGCTTAATCAGAATAAATAAAAGTAAATAATGTATTCAATTATTCCAATTATATAAAACCTTTTTTTTTAACTTACTTTAATTACGCTTTGAGATTATGACCCTGCTGATGCGTCTTCTAGTTACATTGTAGGTTGTGTCTTACATTAATGCACTTTTATCTTTCTTTTTTTGCTATTGCCATTGTATTTTTTTATATTTATACAGCTTAACATAAGTACCTGAAGTACGTCATGCTCACTCAAACGTTCGGCGGTGTCGTGTGAGGCGGGTCGTTACGTTCCTTAAAATATGGTTGAGCGAAGCGATGGCTGGTTCATGCGTCATGCTCGTGAACGGGTGCCGCCAGCGGAAATGGGTCTACCTCAGTCTGCTTATCTTAATGCTGTGCTTAAAGCCTAAATATTTTTATCTAAAATAAATTGGTACTGACCTCATGATAAATTTTAAATAGAAAAAAAATTTGAAAAAATTAACTCGGCCACAAGTGAATTCTCAGATGGGAATCGAACCCATGACCTTTGGAAATCCGGTCCAATGATACTGACCTGTATGTACCTCACAACTTGCAGTACAGCAATCTTGTAATGCGAGAAATGTTGTAATGTATGATAGACAAGTCTTTCTTTGCCAGTTAAAAATTGTTTACGGTTACAATAACCATAAAATGTAATATTTTAATTAGTATTTTCTTTTTGTAATGGAAATTGACCTTACTGATATGTTAAGGTCACTTTTCAATTTGACGACTCTGTATGACATAAAACGGGGAGAAAAAAACAGCCCTTGACGAGTTTCTTGCCGGTTCTTCTCGTTACAAGTTCTCCTGCCGTAGGGTTTGTGAACCGATGGCGTAGCTTCTTTGACGTTCATAAGTGCTTGTAACAGCCTAGACTGAATAAATGATATTGACTTTGATTTTATACCTTTATAAAAAATATGATATATACAATGTATTAAATAATAATACTTTATGATAAATATTAAGTGAATTCTCAGATGGGACTCGAACCCATGACCTTTGGAAATCCGGTCCAATGCTCCACCAAGCTACCGAGACTGGCGAACCACCGTCGAAATTCTCCAATACTTTTATATTTGGATTTTATATCCTTACATTCAACTCGGCCACAAGTGAATTCTCTGATGGGACTCGAACCCACGACCTTTGGAGATCCGGTGCAATGCTCTATCCACTAAGCTACCGAGACTTTTGGACCACCGTCGAAATTCTCCAATACTTTTATATTTTTTATACACTGTAGGCCAGCGTTGTCACATCAATGTTAGGAATATCCTTGCATTCGAAAGAATCAACTTTTCAGGTCTTTAACGACTGATTAAGATGCAACAGAAAATAATATATGATTTTTGAGTTTTTGCATTTTTAATGCTATTTTTATACTTATGGTAAATTTTAAATAGAAAAATATTGGATAAAGTCAACGCCGATAAGTAAAATATGATAATATATCAATTTTATTTTTATTTTTATACGTAATTATCATATTATAATATATTGTAAAAATTATCGGCCATTCTTATAAGCCAAATTAAATTGCAAATATTGAGTTATTTTTAATCTCAATCTAGAAAATAATAGTCATGGATAAGTCTATTTATCTCGGAATGGATACCGTTTAGAATGTGCTGTCTCAGCTACTATTGTTCATACTTAAGTACTACACGACCAAGACAATTAGGCGTAAGCACATCTTAAGTTTCTTCGCGCACTCATAATTGAAATAAAACAACTTTTGCGGAAATTAAGTGCGATTTATTTACCCGAAATATATATTTGGTACTATAATTTTTGGTTTTTTGGTTTCCCGACGTTTCGGCACCTTTTCAGTTGCCGTGGTCACGGGTTAACTACAAGTCAACCCGTCAACTCGTTATCTGATTTAATAGCGCTACAGTGATTAACAGATTGATTACCGCTTCTTGAAATTTTGGTTTTTTAGTTAGATTGTTTAGGATTTTCTCAGCTGTCATGCGCCCAATTGTCTTGGTCAGATAGTACTTTATTCCTTTAACAAGGTCTGAATGGTGTGCAGGCATTTTCGAAAAGGCGCCAAAACTAGGCATTGCCCTTTAGAAAGACTGAGGTACGGACTAATGTATAATTTTTTTTTCCTCTTTTTTCAGGTGAAGTGACGTTAGAAAGGCCTATAGAGGAAATCGCCGCAATATCCCACGCTGGTGCCCCAATCCTTCTAACGGTGGTTGCCGAGGAAGTCCGCCTGTCCAGGGAGGAGCCAGAAGCGATGTCATCCACTGTCCAGCTAGCGTTTATACTGCCGGAACGGGAAAACTCACCACCGTACTTTGAGAACCAGTTGTAAGTAGTAAAGATTTTCTGTTTTTAATGTAACTTTTTTAATACTTATAAGACGCTATACGGAAGAAGTATATACGGTCAACAGCACGTCAGGCTTTTGACCATTTGCACTTCGAAAACCGCCGCTATTACGAGCGACGTAAGGGCGCTCTCAACGTCAAAGTGTAAAGTTAGCTGCGGTTGCCTGTACTTTTTTATATAAAACTAAAGGCCGGTTAGAAATGTTACAAATCGGATAATGAGATATACATTTCTTCACACCTTTATCTAGATTTTGCCTCGACAAATTTTCTTTTCAAAATAACTTCCTAAAAATACGAAAAATCCAAGATTATTCTTAAATGGATTTACACAATTACCATTGGAAACTGGTTTAATTGGCGAACACCAATAATATGTAGCATCGGTAGTTTAGGTTTTTTAGAAAAATAATATTGATTACGCCCTTTTTATTTACATTTATCATTAAGCAATGCTTTATTTTCAGCTATATCACCTATTTGGATGAAAATGCTCCGCAAGGCACAGCACTCACATTTAACGATCCGTATATTCCCCAAGTCAATGACAATGATTCTGGGAAGAACGGCGTGTTCTCTCTCACTCTAGTAGGGAATAATGGAACCTTCGAGATCTCGCCGACGGTCGCAGAAAGGCACGCACAGTTCATCATCAAAGTGAGAGACAATACTATGCTAGACTTTGAAGCCCGCAAGTCCGTTATATTCCAGGTAAATAAAGTTAAATAGTTTCTATGTCAGTTCCAATTTAATTGCAGTTGAAAATGTGCTAATTCAAAAATATTTTCATTACAGATTATGGCCCAAGAGCTAGGTCCAGCAACAAACTTGTCAGCGACAGCTAACGTAACTGTTTACCTGAACGATGTCAATGACAATCCCCCAGTTTTTCTGGCCCAGTCTTACGACGTTGAACTTCCAGAAAACGTGACGGCTGGTACTAGGGTTGAGCAAGTCCAAGCCGATGATGTGGATACAGGAGCATTTGGGAAGATCCAATACACTGCCATATTAGGATACCTTAATACTTCTTTATATTTAGACCCTATATCAGGAGTCATAACAGTAGCTACCAATAACCACGGCTTTGACCGTGAGGCTATGCCAGATTTGCATTTTTTAGTAGAGGCTAGAGATAACGATGGAGTAGGTTTAAGAGTAACAGTGCCATTAATTATTAAGTTATTAGATATAAATGACAACCCACCAGAGTTTGAGAAGTCGTTATACGAATTTGTGCTGTCGCCAAGCCTCAATAATTTTACTTCGGCAGCGTTTGTGAAAGCAATTGATAAAGACGCAGAGCCACCAAATAATGTTGTAAGATACGAAATAATACAAGGAAATGACGAGGGAAAATTTGCTATTAATACAGAAAGAGGTAATGTGTTTTTTTTTGACATTGAATTATACTTATTATTACTATTTCTTGACATGAATTATTATGATTATACATCCAAGTATTACATTGTGAATTTTGTTGACATTGTAGATTGCACTTTTTTTTTTAGTTATTTAATTGATTATTGTGGTTTTATTATTTTTGGGATTTAATTATCTGCTACTTATAAATTAGAATTAATTTTTATAACTTACTATATCATCCAAAATATTTGCATGCTATACAAAAGAAATGGCTAAATAGGTTAAGACCCTTTATATTTATAACACCAAAATTGTACCCTATTTACAGCAAATAAAATTATTTGTATTTGTATTTGTATTTGTATTTGTGTTTGTATTTGTATTTGTATTTGTATTTGTATTTGTATTTGTATTTGTATTTGTATTTGTATTTGTATTTGTATTTGTATTTGTATTTGTATTTGTATTTGTATTTGTATTTGTATTTGTATTTGTATTTGTATTTGTATTTGTATTTGTATTTGTATTTGTATTTGTATTTGTATTTGTATTTGTATTTGTATTTGTATTTGTATTTGTATTTGTATTTGTATTTGTATTTGTATTTGTATTTGTATTTGTATTTGTATTTGTATTTGTATTTGTATTTGTATTTGTATTTGTATTTGTATTTGTATTTGTATTTGTATTTGTATTTGTATTTGTATTTGTATTTGTATTTGTATTTGTATTTGTATTTGTATTTGTATTTGTATTTGTATTTGTATTTGTATTTGTATTTGTATTTGTATTTGTATTTGTATTTGTATTTGTATTTGTATTTGTATTTGTATTTGTATTTGTATTTGTATTTGTATTTGTATTTGTATTTGTATTTGTATTTGTATTTGTATTTGTATTTGTATT
This sequence comes from Chrysoteuchia culmella, assembly GCA_910589605.1. NCBI lineage: Eukaryota > Metazoa > Arthropoda > Insecta > Lepidoptera > Crambidae > Chrysoteuchia > Chrysoteuchia culmella. Next base: position 7,441,077 of record OU342649.1, read on the forward strand.
TGTATTTGTATTTGTATTTGTATTTGTATTTGTATTTGTATTTGTATTTGTATTTGTATTTGTATTTGTATTTGTATTTGTATTTGTATTTGTATTTGTATTTGTATTTGTATTTGTATTTGTATTTGTATTTGTATTTGTATTTGTATTTGTATTTGTATTTGTATTTGTATTTGTATTTGTATTTGTATTTGTATTTGTATTTGTATTTGTATTTGTATTTGTATTTGTATTTGTATTTGTATTTGTATTTGTATTTGTATTTGTATTTGTATTTGTATTTGTATTTGTATTTGTATTTGTATTTGTATTTGTATTTGTATTTGTATTTGTATTTGTATTTGTATTTGTATTTGTATTTGTATTTGTATTTGTATTTGTATTTGTGGTTTTTTTAACCTTTAGAAGCTATAAGTTCTATTTGACAATGACTAATTTTTACTTCTCGTTTTAGGTGAACTATACCTTCTTGAAGCTCTTAAGCGAACGAAGAAACAGAACGTTCAAAGAGAAAAACGTCAATTTGACTCGGAGCAAGACAGTCAAGTCTTCGGCTTAACCGTTAGAGCCTACGATATGGGAATTCCTAGCCTGTCTTCCACTACCAGTGTGAAGATTTATCCACCTGAGAGTAAGACGAGGACCATGTCATTTATTGTGCCTGGTGCTAATCCTGATAGAAAAAAACTGGAAGAAGTACTAAGTACACTTTCAGGTGGTAAAGTTACTATAATTGAAGTAAAGCCATACAAAGGTGACAATGGGGCCACAGACTTAATCGGACAAGAGTCTAGTCAAGAAAAGTAAGAATATTTTTAAGGATCGTAATGTTAATTTATTTTTAATATAATAAACTTGTTATCTACAATACTAAGCATTTAAAAATAAAATACGTCGTTATCATTCTAATATCTGTCTGTTGTTTATTGCAGAAGCGAAGTCATAGCTATTGTTCGATTGTCAGGAAACGCCGCTATCAATGTGGCAAAACTTCAAGAGCAATTAGCTAAAAACATGACAATCTATAGCACAGGCAGCGGCCTTACAACTAATAATGGTAATAGTGTTAGCAATAATGGAAATACAGGCATCAACACTTGGGATACGGGTGTGAATTCTGTAAATCAAGGAAATCAAGGGATTCAAGGCAATCAAGGGAATCAAGAAACTAGTAGTGGTAACTATGGTGATAATGGCCATGTAGGATCCAATAATGGAAATACTGGCAATGTCTACCCTGGTACTAACCACGTTAATCCAAGCACAGGAATTAATGGAGGCAATGGTCACAAAGATCAAGCATCAGCATCTGATAATAGTGATTCTGTAAGTTTTTTCGGAAATCTCTAACCATCAATTCATTTACGATGCAAATCAGTACAATTTTTAAATTTTGTATTCATAAGCACTAACATTATTTGTTTTCTCCGTTCCAGAACCTTTATCGAGCAGAGAGTCGTTTATTATTCTGGTTGCTGATATTATTGGCAATAATCGTAGCACTTGTATTACTCCTTCTCATTTGTTGTTGTATATGCGAGGGGTGTCCATTATATATGCCACCCAGGTAAATAAAAATTTAATAATTTACTACTTAAAATTTTAAATAGGTCATAACTCATAAGTAGACACAAACGTTTTTTTTTAATTGCACGATGAAAACTAGACTTCAATACATAAACGTTTATGTTTACTTTCATCTTTATGCTTCTTCAAACAACTGCTAAATTATAGTTTTATTATGTTTTGTAACATTTCTTTAATCATGCATTCCTTTACCAAATTCAAAGTACATTTATAACTTTTATTATTTTATCATAATTCATTTTCTATCTTAATGTCTATCTTTAACAGACTAAAATGCACCAACTAACCAGTGCACGTTACTCACCCGCTTTTCTACATTAGGTAACTATACATACAGTTTATCACGGATATTATTAAAAAAACATTATTTCGCTTCAATATTTATCAATAAACTGCTTAACACCTCATCTACAATTCTTTTTCATATTTAATAAATATTAAGTTGTAACAAAACAGCTAGGTACATAGACATCCATTAATAAATTCTAGGAAAAGAGTGATCCGTGTCAACTCCACAGAGGACGACGTGCGTTTAGTGGCACACGACAAAGGAGTTGGCAGAGAAAACAAATCGACGCAAAATATAGAAAATAAGTCAGTACAAGCAACTGAGTGGCGAAGGAGGGAGGCCTGGAGCGCTGAGCAAGCAGACTTGAGGACGAAACCAACTCAATGGAAATTTAACAAAAGAAACTACAGATCAAGAGAACTTTCTAAGCCAGCATCGACTCCTGGTGATATACATCAGGAATTTGTACATGCAGCCGCTGATAATGATTACAAATACAATGATGCTCGACAATCTTTTCGTGCTAGGTATGTTATAATATGATTATTAAACAATAATATTAATAAAACTACTCGCTTTTATTTTAATATGCAAAACGAAGTTTCTTAATAAATAAATTTACATAGGGCTTATAAAATAAAACATCTAGTATCAGCTTCTGAATCACAGTCAATAAATATTACATTATAATACTCGTATATTATGTGAGTTCAAATTACTCTAATAATATTAATAGTCGATGATGGTAATGGAATAAACAAATTGTTTGTTACAGAGATGGTCCAAATATAATATACACAAAGGAAATGCAACTTCAAGAAGCTTTTGCAAATAAACATAAAGAATACATTGAAGACCTTGAAAATGGCTACGATAGAATTGCTACTCTGCACTATCATAGAAGAGAACAAGATAACGATTCAATTCGAAGACATGAAATAGACCGTGGTTCAGAAGTTGGTGTCTTCCTGAAATCTGAAGATAAAAATATTAATGAAAAGACGGATAGTAAAAAAGTTGAATATCGGGATAAGCAAAGGGCTCCATCCTCTCTTGGAAGAGATCAATATTTTATAAAAGAAGGCAACACTGAAATTTTAAGGCTTGTAACGAGAGGCAATAATGAAGAGGAGAGATATGTTAATTTGCCAATACATCAACAAAGACCAGTGACACTTATTCCACATACACAGTATGTTGTAGTTGATAGTGGAAAAGATTTACTTATGGAAAGATTTATTAGAGAACAAGGCGAAGAAGCTAAAAATATTCGAGATAAAATGGGAAAAGTTACTGATATGGACAGTGTCTCAAATGGAAGAGAAGGTAAAAGCCTTGGGCAGAGATCTCGAGTCGAAAGTGAAACACATAATCAGTTCCACGACTACTCAAACCTACCCCCCGATGTACCTGGAGTTGTTCCTCTGAAGTCTGACTATTTACAATCGGCTTTATTGGAAATGCAAAATAAATCTACCATCCACCAAGAGCTACTAGAGTCTTCTTTGCGAAAACAAAACGAACTATTACATCAAATTTTGATAGAACGAGAAAGAATGCTGCAAAACCAAGAAACTGCATCTCAGGTTGAGAGTAAGTTAGAAACACAAAGCCTTCCGGGACACTCGGTGATAGCAACACAAACTGAATGTCATATAGGAACACAAACAGAATCAATTCTTTTTAAACCAACGCGAAGAAAAGCAAGAAGTGATAATGACTCCTATAGTGAAGACGAGTCACAAATGGCACTAGAAGATGAAGATAAAAAAGTAGCGTGGGTTAAAAGAAAAAAGCCAAAAAAGAAAATAAAGTACAAAGATCCTCGACGAAGCATTAGAATTTATGATTTGAAACGTAAGATAAAAACCCCAATAATAGAAGAGAGTGAAGTTTCGCCCTCATTAGAAAGTGAGAAACACGTTAAAATCAGTAAAACCAACGAGAGGGAGGAACATATAAAAAATTATGGAGATGTCACGAGAAGTACCGTAACAACCTCTAAAAATGAAACAGTGTGCTCAACCCAGACTAAAATGACTGATACAGATAAAAAATCTAAATTAAAAAGGGAAATTTTGTTGGAGATCTCAGATTCACTCGAAGAAAAGATTGAATCAGATACACGTGAAAGAAAACGCCTGTTAAGACAAAATCAAGTTGAAGAACAACTGGCACTAGAGCACGGAAGTAGTAAAGAAATTATGAGCGGAAGTAGTTCAGCATCAAAAGATAATCGTAATTTAGTATTTTCGAGACAAGGGTCTTCTACTGAAGCGAGACAGCTAGCTGAACAATCGGTTAATATACAAACAACAGATTTGGATGACATAAATCCTATCAAAGATAGTTTAAGTCCTACTGATTCAAGTACTAAAAAGACTGACGGTAACTCAGAATCTACAAAATCCACTGAAGTCACTAAAACAGTACAGAAAAGCTTACCTAGATATATGCAATGGTATGGCAAGAAAGGAAGTTCAAATGCGAAAGCTTCACCATCGGATAAAGTATCAGCTCAGAAATCGGCAGCCGAGAAAATACCACCTTCCAAACCTAAGCGACCATCAAAAACAAAAAATGAACAAGACAAAGACAGTAAAGAGGATAAAACAGGACGCTACGGAAAAATAATCAGCAGAGATCAAATTGAAAACTCAGAGGTAAAAAAAAACTCCAAATCAAAAGAAAGTGAATTTATCCATCCTCGTTTATTGAAAGAAGAAAAAGTAACACCTGTACCTGAAGGTCCCTTGCCTGATGTTCATCCTTTGCTTCAGCATTCTGAGCATAGGTACGAACATCAATATGAAAATCAAAATCCACTATGTTATATACAACCAACTCATATACCTAAATATCTAGGTGGGCAACCAAACATTCCAATTTTGCCTAAAAGAACTTCCGTAGAACAGCAACCAATCTATGTCAATCAAGACGACGTAAAGAAAAAAGATAAAAAACAAGATATTTCAGAAAGTGCCTTAACACATAGTATTTCTATATCAACGAGTTACGAAGAAGATAGGAAAAATACTCCAGAAGTGCATGTTTCTAAAATTAATATTGGAGGAGATGCTTCTGATATCAATAGAAGTGTGACAACCAATATAGATGATAATGATTCGGGGATAGCAATGAATACTCTCGTACAAACTGGTAATATCAAGAGGCTACCGATAACTGAAAAGAAAAGCATTTTTACTATCGCGTACGACGAAGTGCAGACAAAACAGTTAGATAGCAGTTCAACGTCTTATTAAAATTTAATACCACTTTATATACTACCAACAATGTGTGCCTTATAAGTGTTGCATGTTCTGTTAATTTGGATATCCGTCCATTTTGAATCGCTTAAAAATTATTGTAAATAAATAGAATTTAGTATTTTTATGAATAATGTGAAAAATCAACTGCCTTTATTTGATGACTGGTATTAATAATTTAGAAATATTTTTTTGTAAATATATCACATGTTAAAACTATAGTTAAGGCAAATGATATTATTTAAATTAATTTAGCTTTAATTAAAATCTATTGTAAATATTTTTTCTTAATCCCACTTTAAATCATACTGATGCAGTATGTAATTCTATATTTGTTATAAAATATAAAGTTATAATTATATACATAAACATATTACGTGTCATTATTTCTCAGTCCTTTTAATTATATTGAACTTTGCCGAAATTAAGTAAGAAAAGTTATATTTACATATTCTTTTTAAGAATTTATGAGGTTTAGCAATCACAAAAAAGCGCTGGCGAAAGAAGCAGTAAAATGACAGCTCCAGTGTATCCACTTTAAGACAAAGTAAAAATAGTGTCGTGACAAAATAATCGTTTGTTCAATTGACTTTCAATTCAAATAGGTAATGTTGTTACAAAAATTGGTTGATATTTAGTTAAATATTCAGAATAGAAAAGTGTAGGATTTCACAATGAAATCAAATGAAATCTATGAATCAGATATTATTAGATTGTGCTGCCAAATATGTTAGACACACTATGTACGTGCACAAGTTTTATTTAAATATTAATGTGTCATAATTGAATGGTTATTCGATCTGATCCGATACTCAGATGGATCGATATAAAGCAGTACGATCCACTCGATTTTTGTATAGATACTATAGCGTTCGATCCGTTCTCAGATCGATACAAATGCACGGAGGCTCATATCGAAAACATCTTAAGATAGTTGTCTTTAAGAGCCAGGCCACATCACAATACAAAATCAAGTACCAAACCCTTCACTTGACGAAGTGTCATGTCTGTTGGAAGGTAGCCCAAGCTTCATACAGAAATGCCTATGGTCCTTTATCAGTGCCAGGAATGTTTGTACCCTCCGAGCATCGTTTTGTCGTTGACAGTCACCCGTGACAATGGCAGCTGTAAAAGTGCCGAAACGTCAGGAAACCAAAGAACCATAAAAAAACCCATGAAATCTAACACTAAATATCGGGTTAATAATAAAGAGCGTGCCCTAAAATCCGTAAAAGTTATTTTATTTCAATGATGAGTCCGCGAAGAAATTTCAGATGTGCTTATGGGACAAACGATGTTTTATACCACGATTCTATTATATAATCGGCAGTTGGGTGAACTCCGCTCTAAATATGTAATCAGTATGATATAACAACAAACAAACTCATGTATTTGTCAACGATACACCACTGGCCCACAGTAACCATACATACCACTGTGGTGTCGATTAAACTTTTTTTTAGGTAACCACACCACCGTAATGTCGTTCTTTTATTACAAAACATTATGTATGCATTTATCGATATCAACAATTATTTTAATCTTTATTGCCTCTGTTTATAATTGATATTATTTAATTGTCAACTGCACACCGTCATATTCTATGCCTTTAAGCATGCCATAGACGCTAGGTTATGCATGACAGGCATGCCTGTCGTGCGTGCGTGTATGGCCTGCTTTATATACGTTACACATAGGTAATGGTTACTTAAAAAAAAATGTAAACGACACCACAGTGGTGTGGATACATGAACAAACTGACTGATTTAATCAAGTCCTGCTATCGAAATCGAGCCGTGGCTGGGCTGGGCCGTGGGCGTCACACACGTTACTCGTTGTTTGTATCTTACAAATAAATATAGCCTTTGTTTCTCAGGAATAATGTTGAGGTTGAAAAAAAATCCAAAGTCGGTTCACTAGTTCCAAAGATTACCAAACAAACTTACAAGTTCGTGTAAAACTGATCGTCGGATTCTGAATTGAGAATTTCAAGTTGATCATTTTGCTTTGAGTCCTGAGATGTTCCCAACTTGATAATAATTATTATCAATTCAGAAACCAACCAAATAGTCAGTAGGTATTACAACTAGGAGGGCTTAGGCCTACTTGCGACAAGCCGAGTTAGCACATTTCACCCAGTGTTAGCGCTACTTTTGTATGTGATGATTTCATATATAGAATTTTCGCGAAAAAAAAACCTATTGATATTGCGAAAACACGAATAATGACGTTAATTATGACACAGGGTTTCGACACCCATCAGGGGCAACACCGTGTCTGTGATTTCTACAATCTATAGCTAAGTGCCACAAAGAAAGATAAAAATCATTTTTTATTATTATTATTCCTATCGCAAACATAAAACAGCCCCTTAAGAGTTAGTATTATTTGCCCTATCATGAGATTTTATAAATTTCATACGTACAGCGCCTCTATTGGGCAGTAGCAGAACTGCAGATTCTCATAAAAACGACAACAACAACCTAACTAGAACTTGGATTCGGAATACCGTTTTACCAGTTTTACCGATAAGGATAACGAAGTTTAAAACATTATATTAACACTTACTTATTACAAGACTTTGAAATGCGCGAGCAAGATACAGAAAATTGTAATCCCTGTTGCCCAAGATCCAAAAGTAATTAATTATTACCTACGCAAATATTTTAATCTGTAATGTAACAGCTAGCATCCAAATCTAAGATTTAAAATCTTAGATTTAACGATCCTATCAATAAAAATATTAAAATTAACATTGCACCCTATTTATTAATCAACTCAAAATAGTTTTATTTAGATTTATTTATTTTATTTTTACGTTCATATACCGACAATGAACTTTCAAGAACGCAACGATTTCATTGCCGTGAAAATAAGAAAAAAGTAGTGGTGTTGAACGTAACAGTTATTGTTCGAATTATACCAGGCAATCATAAACCAAAGGTGGTGGTATCCGACAATACGTCTAGAGTATGTGTATAGTAAGCTAGCGCACGCTCGCGGTTTCACCCGCGTAGTCGCGTTCCCGTGGGAATATCGGGATAAAAAGTATGCTGGGTTAATTACCAGGATATCTACAATATGTGTACCAAATTTCATCTTAATCCGTTCAGTAGTTTCGGAGCCTATTCAATGCAAACAAACAAACAATCTAATCTCTTCTCTATATAATATTATAAATATAGATAAACTCTTGACTTGACGACAGAAAATTTCACAAAAGACCGCAACCGAATGACATTGTCAGTCAATTATGTCATGTGTCATGTTAAACGCAACAGTCATTGTTCGAAAATTACCAGGCAATCATAAACCAAAGGTGGTCATCATCAGACAATACTCGCAGCTAGCGCTACACAAGTTTAAAAGGCTGCGTGGAGAGTTAGAACTATTTGTTGCTATAGTTTTGCTACTCGACGCTAGATGGCGCTGCCAATTTCCTAAGGCTCATAGCAGAGTGCGACTGAATATTTACCCCGACACTAGATGGCACTACGTGGCAGTTAGTCAAGTACTTGAAATGACTTTGTATGTGGTGGTACATATTAATTCCATGGTTAATTATCATTTTTGAGAATATCTTATCTTGTACAAATTGTTTATTTTACTATTCATTGCTCCCGTGAAAAGTAGAAATTTTAATAATAGAAACATAATGATTATAATTATAAGTTTTTAATAAAAAATGAAATTATAATCAACTTTACTAACTTAGTTAATGAGCGTTTTAAAATCGTCAATATTTTGTTTAAAAAAAACCGGCTAAAGGGTTCCGTACCATTATCTATAAAAACGTCAAATAAAACAAATTTGTTTGATGGAAGCCCACTTGTATATTTATTTTATTCTGTTTTATAGTATTTGTTGTTATATCGGCAACAGAAATACATAATCTGTGAAAATTTCAACTGTCTAACTATCACGGTTCATGAGATGCAGTCTGGTGTCAGACGGACAGACAGACGGACGGACGGACAGCGACTCTTAGTAATAGGGTCCCGTGTAACCCTATGGGTACTGAAACCTAAAAAGCAACAAACTTGGGAGGATGGATTGGATTTTATAACTTCGGATTGTTTCGGTGAAATCTGTCTTTCCTACACGTCATAAAAATATTCAACTTCATTACCGGGCGCTTCGAAAATGTCTCAATATTTAACAAGTCGATGTTATTCTAAATCCCAGCAGGATTGTTTCATCGCAGTCAATCATTCGCATGAGCTAGCTCATTCAGCTCATTTGCGCAGGCGAGTCGCGCGTAAAATTATTTCTTTTCATACTTACTTTCATTTTTCACGACTTACCTAAACTTTAGGGGGTTGAGATTCATTTGTTTATTGTTCGTCTCTACCTCTATGCGTTTTATAAATTGTGTAGGTATCCATCTGTTTGCAAATTTATTGTGCATTCAAAGATAAACTAAACATAAGTACTTACCTTTTTTAAAAACGTCGGTCAACGTCAAAATAGTGGGATTTTCTTTTATTTTGTTTCAGTATGATAAAAAAAATCGTCAATTGAATTTTGTCAGTATTGGGATACATACCTGCGCATACCTGCGACGCGGCGCATACCTGCTTTTTAAATTCAATGCTAAGTTGCTAGAGCTAAATTTAAATTTCTCTAACCATCACCATATACGTTTTGGACTACGTTCTGTAATAATTAACTTGCATATTATTTTGTCTACGCATTTTTTTCAATTACCGAATTGAATTCAATTTCAGTTTTAACTGGCTTACAAAAAGGAGAGTTCTCAATTCAGTTGGTATGTTTTATTTAAATCTCTTTTGTCTGCTGTTACTAGTACTTATTATCAAGTTCATGTCCACTTAATTTACCTAAGCAACAGAGAAAACTAATTTCACGAGCACGAGCTTTCATCATTACCTAGACGGGGAGGGAGCGAGGAACAATTTTAATAAATAACAGAAAGACAAACCTCAAGTTTTATTAAGAAAATACTAGGGCGACAGAAGCAGACATGAGGTATGGAAATTGTGCTTCCCCGAGGCAACTTGCTTTCACGGTCCACTGGGCTGATCATAATAAAAACTCTCGCCGTGTCGCCTCTACCCGAACTTTGACCATAAATTCGCTGCCCGCAATCGCATACAGTTAAGATCTTACTCCTGGTAGGTAGCCAGTTCTTTAACACGTCGGAATAAAAACCATTTTACAACGCCAACTTAGTTTAAATTTGTAGCGCCCTGCAGGTTTCGATATAAAAATAAATATAGCACACTACATTTTTTTTGCAAAAGTTTTTCTTTTGTTTTTTTGTGAGGGTGAGCTGAAACCATTAAAAAGGTTAGGGAGTGCGATATTTTATGCGATTTTAAGTGTGTAACAGTTCTAACGTCCGTTTTATTGCGAAATGAATTATGAAGGCGGACTTAAGGAAATGCCAATGCTTTTTAAAAGTTATATGCTTATAGATCTCTTTTGGTAGAGTTACCTAGGAGGGACTTAATAGGGTATATATTATCTATGAAATACCTACCTAATGGTGAATATTAAACTCAATATACCTATGCCATTCGAAACTATTACCTTAGTAATAGTTTCTTATTCAATCGTCATTTTGATTTTATTTCTCCATGATGATAAAAAAATTAAAGTAGGAACTTTTAGATCTTATTATCGTTCATTATTTTGAAATTGTATGTGATGGATGAGATGATGAACTAGAAAAAAATATCATTATGATTATATCAAGCATATTCTCGTGTGAATTAATTAACTAACTTTGAAACAATGTTTCTTTCGACGGCTCCTGTAAAAAAATCGTTGACTATGTTGTGTTTTTATAAGAAAATACGGTAAAGTATCAAATAAATATTTTTCCTTGCCTATATTGTCAATGTCGCCTACATCCACGTCAACAAAATCGCTAAACCTTAAAACATCTGTAGTCGATCATTAATTGAATAGCCTTTCCGAGTAGGGATAAAGTCGGGATCAAACTGAACCGAGCGATACCTCTCATTATTCGGAGAGGGTTAACTTTGAAGTATCATTGCCATTTATTAATGGTCAAGTACGCCGCGACTGACGCCAGCTAACTTTAGATAATATTATTAATTAATGCAGCATTTGTTCAGATTTTAGATTAATAAGATTATACTTAGGCAGTATTTTATGATGGGTACAGATTGGTGAAATGTAACATGCAATGCAACATGTTTAATATATTTTAAAGGTGTTACATTTTGTTTTGTCTTTACATATATAAGTTAAGTATAACCTCAAAAGTATATGTTTATAACAAATATATGTAACATTTTCATTACCTGTCAATGGCTTTTTACAATGAAACATGGTTTTGCTGTTTTTATTCTTTCCTTTGTGTGTTCTGTACCTGTTGTTAGTACTGTGCTCAGCAGAATACCAGTGCAGCAAGCTTTCTGCTGCTTGCTGCTAATACTGAGCCGAGCACAGTTTTATAATGATCACACGACTGTACGCGTTTTTTTTTCATTTGATACTTTTCTTGTTTTTAGGGTTCCGTACCTAAAAGGAAAAAACGGAACCCTTATAGGATCACTTCGTTGACCGTCCGTCCGTCCGTCTGTCAAGACCGTTTTCCTCAGGAACACGTAGAGGTATCAAACTGAAATTTATATCTAATACTCAGGTCTGCTGTCCCTTGGAGCTGTGAAAAAATTAAACTTCTAAGCCAAAGCAATGAAAAGATACAGCCGTTTATGCCGCAAATTTCCGCAACTTTTCGAAACTCGCACGGGAATCAAAACCTACAGGGTACTTAGAATCTTGAAATTTGGTACGAAGTAACGTCTTATAGTACAGATAAAGGAGAAATTGCGAAAACCGTAAATTTTTAGTTACATCATATAATAAAAAATATTTTTGAAAATATTAAACGGAACCCTCGGTGCGCGCGTCCGACTCGCACTTGGCCTGTTTATTTTATTTTATTTGATATTGCTTTTTCTTGGTTTTTTTTTGTACTGTGGTAATTTTTCCCTACTTCTACTGTGATGTTTGTGTTAATGTGTACCTTTGTGTGATTAAAAAATCAACATATTTTTTTTCTATTTCTAATTTTCGTGATAACTATACTAATTGCTTCGATAGAAAAGATGAGCTCTACATTCTTCTTTGAGGTTTTTAGTGAAGATAATAATAACAAGACGTGTTGGATATAGAGTTGCGTTTCGTTCGGACACGGGAAATACTTTGAAGACGGTAGAAAATTAATTTTGAAGTACCATTGCCATGTAATAATACGCTATATCGAAAAAGTACGTACTTTTTGGTATAAAACTATAGGAAGGTTAGAGATGTTACAAATCTGGAAATAAGATATTTTATTTCCTCATACTTTTTCTAGATTAGTATAGTTTCAGAGACACGATTTTTATGATTTTGCCTGGACACTTTTTCTTTTCGAAATGACCTCTTAAAAATACGATTTCTTAGATTATTCTCAAATGGGGTTACAAATACTACTTATTGGATATTGGTTTAATTAGTGGACACCAATAATATTCAGGATAGTATACTTTAATTTTCTATTATTAGTTATTTACTACTAAGTGATTTCGTGGTTTTTTTGCCTAATCTGTATAATTATTTTACTTTACATTACTCCTTACTATCTCGGTTCACTCGAGTAGCCAGTCGCCTAATAAGGCCTTAATGGTCATCAAGTAGGGCCGCGACTGGCGCCAGTTAACTCTGGATAATGCGTCATTGCGCCATCAGCCATTTTTAATGTCCTCACTGCTGGAGGTCTGGCCTTATTTATGGATGTATAGGAAGAATGGGCCAATTTTGGCTCTTTTATTGAAAGTAAAGCTCAATTGGCCTCAAAAAAACATGGCATTCTGGCAAAGGTGAGAAAGTACTTCACACTGGAACAGTTCCTCAATCTATACCAAGCACAAGTTCGATCGTGTATGGAGTACTGTTCTCATCTTTGGAAGAGTGGAACTCCTTGCCTCAGTCTGTGTTTCCTGACACTTACAATTTGGGGGTCTTCAAGGCACGAGTGAATAGGTATCTTCTAGGCAAGCGCGTTACATCCTAGATCGTATCTTCGCTTTCCATCAGGCAAGATAGCGGTCAAGCGCTTTACCTATTAATAATTTAAAAAAAAAAACCCACCACGAGGGCCCAATGTGGATTGGTTTTAACAACTGCAAATGCAGCCGGGACCAACGGCTTACCGTGCTTTCCGAAGCACGGAGGAGCTCGAGTTAGTAAATTTTCGGTCACCCATCCCGTGACCGACCATTGCGAAAGCAGCTTAACCTTAACAATCGCAGACCGAGCGTGCGAATAATATTTACAAAAAATGAGATTTTATCTGCTTATTTGTATATATAAGCGACAAAGAGGAAATACCACCATTATTAATTGAGAATTTCTTTATTAATAATTCTCCTAGTGAATTGTGAATCTGTAAAATTGACACTTATTGCTTTCAAGCGAATTTATCCAACAAAAGTAATTAATCACGTCGCCTGTGTCCAATAAATCCCTTACGGACTTTAATTATTTTCTTATGATTTTAATTTCTGCTTACTTACTAGGGATGAACTCATCGCTGGTCGATGTACATGAATACAGCTCTACCTTATTTGTTATCGGTTCTTCAGTTCATCATTGATGTAAAACTGTATGTAAAAAGCCTGTATTACCTCTTAATAAATTAGGAAAATACAAATGCATTGCATACATAGTTACTTCAGTCAGTAAATTTTGTTAACCTTTTCTAGTTTTTTTTTCAAAGATACTAGCCAAAAGTTATGACGAATTTTTAATAGAAAAATATCAACTCGGCCACATGTGAATTGCCAGATGGGAATCTAAGTCACGAACTTTGGGAATCCGGCCTAATGCTCTAACCACCAAGACTTGTGGACCACCATCGAAAATCTCCAATACTTTTATATTTTTAATACGCTCTTGTAAATCAGCGTAGTAACATCAATGCTGTAAGCGTCCGTTTTCGCTCCGTGAAATACCGTCACTTGCGACATCTCTGACCATAATTCAAACGAATGTTATGACTGTTTTATTAATCGGTAGAGACGAAAAAACCGAATCAAACTGATATTTATCTCAAATCGAGCTTTGCGATAAGTATATAAAAGCATTAAGAAAAGCAAAAATTTAAAAAATCATAGCCTTCATTTGTTTAAAAGTTGTTAAGACACAACAAGATTATCAAGTACTTATTTTTGATTATTCAGGTTCTAAATTTTGTAACACCAAATACAATTGTTGTAATCACTTTCATTTTGGCTTACATTCAATGATATTGTATACACCTATAATGTAATTGTTAACACTATACATTAATGACAATAAAATTCAAAATAATATGTTATGTGATTTATCGAATTGCACAATAGGCATCAAAGTCTTGATAACATTTCATTATCGACAAGTCGCATCACTACAATCTCCCTCGTTTCAAATCAAGGATTTTCGAACAACTGTCTCCACTTGGATTTTTTCCACTAAGTTCGCGACTTTTATTAATAAAGGAGAAAGATAATTAATACTACTTAAATTTTGTTTAAGAATTCACGAACTTAATTAGGAAAATCTTTTTTTCAAAGCGAAATGAAAACATTGGAACAGCTGGTGAGGGAAATATGAAAAAATGGATCTGAATATTTGAATAGCATTTATGCTTAGCAACGCTCCATTTTATTTATACCAAATTATAAAAATTTCCCGAGACGAATATCTATTTGTTCGAATTACATTGCGTTTCTTTATTTTCTTACATTTGGTTTTTCATTTAACGATGACACATTATTTCAATGCATAGTACTATCAATGTTTTAAGTATCTCATATATTTTTACTGATGAGTAACGCAATTTGTTTCAATGCAGAGGTACTTCAATATTCATATTTTTTTATTTAGGTCTTCGCTTGACCGCTATCTCGCCTGATAGACCAACGATTTTCATACAAAATACCTGTTTTCGTAGAGGGATTGCTATAGTTAATCTTGATCGATGTTTTTTTCAACTTGGTACCTTTTATAAGCTGGAATGTTCAACAATTCGGCGATGTTTTTTCTTTTTATGCAGTTTTGAACAAAAAAGTTGCAAATTTTGGTAATTATTGTATGAAATTTTAAAGTAAGTAGTTTAAAAATCCGCATTGTTAAAACAAAACAAAATAAATGAAATAGGTAACCAGTTACACTAAAATCAAATTCAAGTGATTGTAATTTAACTTCCCCTTAATATATATTTGCATAGTTTTAATTTTAACATAATTTTCTGATATATTTTTTTGTAAAGCTGTTGGTTTGTTGTCTTTAATGCATGCCGTTGTCAACTATAATTAAGGTTTCACTTTATTCTGAATGTTATTATGTATTAGTCTTATTTTTTTTTTTGTTTGGTGTAATCTTGTTGGTGATCCAAATAAATAAATTAACACCTGATTTTTAGGTATGTTTGGTTTATGGTCGTTATTGAACAAACTATCACGCCTACGGACTCACCTCTAGTCTCAAAACGTAGGTTATTAAATTAGCTACAACTTAATTTCCCATTATCATTAGTAGAAATATCTGGGACTCGAAAGAAAATGCAAACATGGTAAAAAGCCCGTTTTTCCTTTTAATGATAGTAATAGTGCCCATGAAAGTGTAAAGTTTTAATTTCCCTTTTTTTTCCAGGACATACCTCATTGTACCTGATATTTTGGTCGAAATATTTTCTATTATATTTATAGCTCACATTTTGGAATTCTGCAAATCTGGATAAATACTATTGTTGGGGTCAGTGCCCTTTCTATATTATTAGAGATAAGGGAATCCTGTCCTTGTGGTGGTAAATAAAAGAAGAACGGACTGTACAACTCTGTACTGGTTAATGAGATCGAATATTGAAAAAGGTACAAAATGCCCGACAATAATTGCGACCGGTGACGTATGGCTCAGTTGTGCGCGGAAGCGATAGTGACGTCGTCGGTCCTCGTCGTCCGTCGTTCTTCTCCGTCATGCCCCCTCCTGGATGGGCACGGAACCGGTCGCCGCGATGCTGTGGCCAACAGCGGCCTCGTCTTCACCAACTATCAAGTGGACCCAAACAATATACCAAAAAAGCAGATGTATCGGAAATAATCAGATTTCAGCGTTAATTTTTGTACGATATTACTGGCCTATGATGGTTAGCAATTACTATTAGTAACACTATTAATTTTATCTATTAGTCTTTCGATTTTCATGTCTGAACTACTAAACCGATTTGGATCTTTTTGTGGTCGCCAATATTTATTTTGTTCCAGGTCCACAGTTTTGGTGTAAAACTGTGCTTCAACTCTAAGCGTGACTACCACCAACTGTTAGTTAACACATTCAGCGCTAAACTTAAAAAAATACATATTCCATGGCATTTCTTTGAAGTAAACAGTGACAGACAAACAATGACAGCAACTATTAGCTTGCATGTATGTATATGATCATATTTTTTATCATTTTATGCAATTATGTGTTTTTAATCGCCTTGAACCCCACATAATAACATAATAACGCTTTTCACATTTTAAGCCGAGAGTATTCATTAGAAAAAATTATGAATAGCACAATCGGTAATCGGCCAGGACAATATTCCCGAAATGCCCCAAAAACCGCACAATTAAAGACACCATTTATCCAAAACAAAAGATTGCTCCCCCATCCCACCATTCTTTCGAAATTAGTGATGACTTCAATAAAAATAATTCTTGTCTTTTAGGCAAATTGCATAGCGAAAAGTCCAAGAAAAGCCTTTAATTAAGGGTCGCCTCGCGCCAACCCGAAATCAGTGTTGCCAACATAAAATTTTAAAAAAGTATGTAACAAAAAATAAAAAGAATTTTAAGCTTATTTTGTTGTAGTTGTAGTTTGCGTTTTGTGAGATATTTACTTTTTATATAACTAGGTATATATTTACTTGATATATTCAACAAAAAAAAACTCAGTAGTTAAGTTGGAATGAATACAGCTTTTACTATACTCGAACTATTGTTAATGTACCTTTAAAGAATTTACAAAAAAAATATGAGTTTGGCTCATATTCTTTAAGTCGTGGTTTAAATTTCACTTGACCTGCTATCTTACATTAGAAAACTTAAATTACGTTGTTGCATTTGGCGCTTTTTTTTAAGCTCGCCTACAAGATCATAAATTTATTTAATAAAAAAAGTCGGAACTCTTTGTTTTTTTTTTGCTTTAAATTGTTGTTCAGGTTGGCAAGACCGCACGTAAACAGCCGGCCGTCACCGTTTATTTTTGCTAATTCTCAGGCTATCCGTAATAGTTAACCGCGTCCTTTCTTTACGCCTTTTTGTCGTCTTTGAATTTGACTTTGACTCTAACTATCAAAAGAATTTTATGAAAAGCGTTTATTTATATCATTTACATAGCTGCCATCGTACAGTAATAGTAAAAAAACTAAACTAAAATTATTGCTTTTTTTTATGATTTTGTAATTTTTGCATTTTTCAATGCTATTTTTATACTTATGGTAAATTTTAAATAGAAAAATATTGGAAAAAATTTACTCGGCCACAAGTGAATTTCCCGTCTGAGAATTCACTTGTGACCGAGTTAATTTTTTCCAATATTTTTCTATTTAAAATTTACCATAAGTATAAAATTATTGCATTATATCTTTTTACTCGACTAACAAAATAATGAATTCAATCATAAAAAATCGGAACTTCTTATCAGTTAATGTTTTTTATTTATCTGGTAGTAATTGTTGTTCAGGTTGGCAACACCGCGAGTAAACAGCCGGCCGTCACCTTTTATTTTTGCTAATTCTGGGGCTCTCCGCCGCCGCATAAGTTACTCGCGCCCTTTCTTTACGCCTTTTTGTCGCCTTTTGAATTCTTTTGAAGAACCCTTTCTTCCCATCTGCTACGCCCGTCAATATTAACTCCAAGCGACTTAAACTTTTTAATATCCGTTAAATTTTGTTAGTCCCTAATACCTTTTAAGGAGGTTGGGCAAAAATGCGCGCGACCTTTAATTTGTTGCTGGAGTGTAATGAGATTTTGAAGGAATTAATTTATTACATTTAGTAGAGATTCTGTCGTTATACTTGGTGCTAAACACATAATTGTAGAAAAGTTTAAGAGTAAATTGTGTTAATTTAAATGTAAGTATTTCTCTAATTTTTTAACTAATATTCTCCAACGAATAAAATCACTACACATTTTGTTTACAATTATTTTTGTAAGGCAAAGTCATTTTCTAAGTTATTGCATACTAAATAGCGTGTTTTTGTTGCCTGTCTTATCTCAATTTGTCAGTTATAATATCTTGGACTTCAAATATTAATTTAAAGTTATAATCAAAATCATTAAAGAAATAAAACACACAACAGAATTTTAAATACTGTACGGTGTTATTAAATAACATTTTGATCAAGTTAAAAGACGAAGACAACAAAGTGGTGGTAGATACTTCCTTTCAAATGATATTCAAAAAAGAATCGCGGAACAATTTTTTTTAAGATTCATTAAATTATTCACAATGGAACACGAGTAAGAAAAAAATATGTAAATGAAGTCGGAACGTTTGAAAAAAGTTGTTTGGATACAAGAGATCGTGATGGGCGGCCGCAGTATAGTCGTCATACTTTGAACAGAGACAAACTGACATACTAGACCTAAGCCAGTTTGGAATGGCAACCATCCATACTTTGTTGGCATTCCAAACTTACGCACAAAGCGCTTTAAGTCCTCTTTTATCATGCGAACAGCCAAGGACTGAAATGCCCTGCCAGCATCTGTTTTCCCGAGCACATACAACCCAAACCTTTTCAAGGTGCAAGGAAACAGGCTTCTTCTGGGCGAACTCGCTCCATCTTAGACCTCATCTACGCTCCTCGGCCAGATTGAGCTTAAGAGACCATTTAATATAAAAACGTGCCAAAGCCCATATGCCACTTTTCCTTATCTAAGTCTGACGTCGTAACAACACCGTTTTTAGTATTGTTTTGTCAGACAATCAGAGATAGGATAGCCAGTTCCTCAGTGATTGAGGATTCCGGGAGGGGCGCGGTTTCACCTTCATACTCATCATTACTTGATCAGGTATGATGAAGCCTAAGAGTCCCGTGTTGTTCAACCTCCAGTAGCGAGGGTTTCAGGGTACGAGACGCAAAAAACTTTTCTGCCGAGGAGCGCAACACACAATTTTTAACCTCACAACATTACAGCGAGAAAACATTTTAGGTTCTTTCCGCAGTCAACTTCCGCTAAAAAATCTTTTAACCTAAATATACCTTATTCTTGTTCTTTTAATTATATAAAAAACCTTAATATTAAAAAACGGAGTATTATAGATAATTCAAAATTATTTAAAATAGGAATAAATTGTTACTTAAAATAACGATAAAAACTAGACAAACACAATTGAAAAATAAAGGTTTATGTCACGTTCCGAAATCCAATCGGTTGTGAAATTGCACCCAGTCTAAATATAAAATTCGTAACAAATAGTTCAATCTTATTGTTATTGTTTTTAATATTTAAGCAACTAAAATTATATAATAAAACCAAAACGGAGTATTATAATTGACTCAAAGTTATTTAAAATAAGAATTAAATAAAATAAAAAGTCGGACGCTCTCCAACACGGTAGACAGGCTAACTGTGATACATCCAGTATTAACGAATGCTCTTACTCCGCCAAACAACGAAACACAGCTTGATATCACAAGAGCAGCGGTAGCGCAAGAATCGACCGAAGCAAGACTACAATCACTCTGTCAAGAGTGCACGACTAGGAAGAAGAAAAAAGAGGGATCTGCCCGTTATCAGCCTCTGTTCGCTGACATATCCCTGATGCTGCGGAGACAAGGAGTTTTTAATCCATTTCCTTTCTGATTAATATTCAAGGCTCGAACGGTCTGGTTCATCTCCTTAGCTGTTATTGCTCGGACGTCACCGCCTTTGATTTAGAAACTAATTGCGTTCCTTTCGTAGTTGTAATTTTTGAAATGAAAATGTTTTGAATCTGTAATGATGGAACGATGGCGGCTGAATCATATTGAAATATGGGAATGACAAAAATTAAAATTTTCTCCGTTTCGATTACAGCTGTTGAAATGCTAAAGAAAATAGATGAAAACTCGTTTAATACAGCACTGTATGCACGTATACACAATAGATACAGCATTGTTCTATGGACACCGGAGTCCTGCTAGCAAATTATGAATTAAAATAGATCTAACTTAATATCATCTCAACATAAATCTTTGACATAGGTACCTAAATAGTACGAGTAGAATTACTAGTTTTTTGATTAACTTGAAAAACAACTAAGTAACAGGAATGTAATAGCAAACGAACAATATTTGAAATCAGAAAACTCAACAAACATGCGCAAACCAAACTTCTGTTATTACAGCCGCAAACGGATGACCAAACTTCAGCAGAATTACAATCACATTTCCATAATCATAACATTCCATCATGCAGCTTCTGAGATCAGCAATTACACAAATACCCGGCTTTGCATGGGCCATATTGCCTTAATATATTCAATATCCGGCAAGATGATAATTTACGGAGCCAGAATCCATTACTGGTGTTTACTTGACCCGCTGCTTACTAAGACAACAGGGGTGACCGCTTCAGTACTTCTGATGTCCTGGTACTTATGCTCTTACGCTAACGAAAGCACTTGAGTGTCTCTTGGGGATTTTCAATGGTAGCAACAACTATATACCATTATAGCACCGAAATAGGGATCAAAACGCATAAAGTTTGGTTGTAAGTTGGATTCGCCGAGCTGTCAACACTTTTACAGAGTTTTTAATAATAGTGCGCGCAAAAATTTTAGAAATGTTTAGCATAAATTAATGACCTCGCTAGTAGTATTGAAGCAAATTAATGTAAACGGCATCTGTCAAATATGCGTCAATTCTATTCAAGTAAGTATAGTTAGGTACAAAATGTTGCAAACGAAACTGGTGTCTAGGTATACTAAAACAAAAAAGACACCAGTTACGTTTATTGCATCATTCGAATACGTCATATGAAAACTGAGGTCCCATATGCATAAACAAATATCCGACCCCGATAACAAAATAGAAGAGAGAAGATAAACAACAAGAAGAAAAAACACAAAGGTGAATCGGAACACCGCGACTTTAAATTTGGAATTCAAATCTCGCACGTTGACTTTGCGTCGAGGCGCCATGAACATTTGAAAATAGAACGCGGTCATATTTTTGCCTGGTTCGAGTATAACGTTGAATGAAAACATTTGTAAATTGAATGTTTTGGCCGTTTGTTTTTGAGCCAAACTTCCTGAGTTTGCAAGAATGCATTGTGAGTATTACAGAATGTTTCGTTGTTTTTTCCTTCTAATACGAATATACATATTTTATACTATGCTTTTTAGTTGAACCAATATGATGCTGACATCTCTATGAAAGAATGATACATTAATGAAAAACTGTTCTCTATCGCTGTTCTTAAAATTAATACTTAAAAGATTACACGAAAACTACATACCTACATAATATTTAAAAGAGATTGTTCTGCTCGTTATTTAAATAAATAACGTCAAAGTGTATAAAAGTAACTGTAACAGAAGAGCTATTTAAAATGAAAAACGACGAGGCTTTTAAAAATAAATTGCTTTGACCAAAACTATTATAGTAAGGTTGAGAAATATGTTTATCTCCCAACGCGCGAATATTTCAAGAGGCGAATCCGGGATAATTATAAATATTGCGCTCTCTCCAGGGTTGCAAATTCTAAAGTGACAATATTCCTTATTGTACCCTACGCTTGAAAAATAGCACCCTCCCGAGGAGCGGTAATATACGACGGTGTGGGGAGTTATTAAAATTATAAACAAATAAAATTATTTAGTACGCACCCCTGGAATCGTGGATGGAATGTTTCTCGTGTGATGGATGTGTGAATTTATAAAATATGTAGGTAAATAAGTGAAATTAAATAAATATTGGTAATTTAACGGTGAGATCATTTAACGAAAAATTATTAAATAAAATTTATGCAATAAAGAATGCTTATGAAAATATTTAATTTGTTAAATTGGGCCGTACAAAAAATTTACAATAATATTTTAAAGAATCATAAATTTTGTTTCTAGAGAGTACCATTTTCGATTATTGAACTCATTGACGGATTGGTTAGCCTGTTCAGCTTCCAATTTCAACTTGCAATATTCTTTACCCTTGCTCAAGGGATGCGTAACAACATTTGAATACGGCTAGTATTGAAAATAATTATTATTTTCTACTATCCAAAATAAAATTTAAAGTAAGTTAAACTAAAGGCACAACTAGATAAAAAAGAATTTCCCGTGGGAATATCTGGATAAGAAGTATCCTATGTTTTAATCCAGCCTATATACTACCTCTGTGCCAAATATCATCCAAATTCGTTCAGTAGTTTTAGAGTAAAAGAGTAACAAACAAATAAACAAACAAACAAACTGACATACTTTCATATTTATAATATTAGTAGGATTAACTCTTTCATAATTTAAAATTAAAGAAATTAACATTCTTCCAAAAAATTTTTACGCCTCTTGTATAACCAAATCAAATCTCCCTTTAAAAAAGTAAAAGGTGGAAAAAGAAAAATACAATTTCCCGTCGCAGGATCACACGTGGAAGTTTTTCATATATCGATGGGTTCCCTTTATTTTATATTAAAGCGATAAACATGTCGATTGCGAGAGTCACGCGTGGTCTCACCCCCTCTTCACTGCGCGGATTTTACAGAGATGGATTCGAACTGAAAGGAGGTCAGAATTAAAAACGTTTACATTTTTTAAACCTAAGAAAAAAAAACGACTTGTTTGTGGGATTAATTTACTCCTAACAAAACATGATACTTTATGATATTTGATTTTTTTGCGTTTTTCAATGCTATTTTAAACTCTACTTATGAGCTCTAACCAATTTTTCCAAATATTTTTCTATTTAAAATTAATCATAAAATATGATACTGTTCTATTTCTAAGTCTATGCGTAAGTGCTGAAGAATATGTATAAATAGTTTACGATTAACTACTCAGTTAAATGGTTTCCAGCATTAAGCACTTTCACGTTTGTTTTTTTACTAATTGTTTCAAATTCAAATTTAATATCATTTATTAAGTCTAGCCTGTTACAAGCACTTATGAAGTCAAAGAAGCTACGCCATCGGTTCACATACCCTACGGCGGAAGGCTGTGTAGTGTCGGCTTAGAATAGCACTACCCCCTCTCACCCCGTGGGTGTCGTAAAAGTCGACTAAGGGACTCAGCCTTCAGGAGATGGGCAGCAGCGTCTCCTACAAACTTGGCCATACTGCGATCACCAACCCGCCTGCCAAGCGTGGCGATTATGGCAAAACCCCCTTTTAGGGGAGGCCTTTACCCAGCAGTGGGTGTTATATGGCTGAGACGACGTACGGCGTCGGTGTAGTCTGTGGCGTAATCCGCTAAAAAACGGGCCACCAATTTCATACAAAAATACATGCAGAAACGATCGACCTTGATTAGAAAAAAGAACCCGAAAAGCACTCTGGTAGATTAAAGTGTATTTAAAAGAAAACAACATAAACTTACACACTAATCAATTTAATATATTAACGAAATCCGGAAAATATTTGTAAACCAGGTGACAGAGATCTAAAATAATCTAAATCCAGCCCTGTACATCTCGTCTCAAATATGCAAGTCATGAGAAAACGCTTATCACGGGCTTAGATAGGCCGGCATCGACGGAATGAATTATGGCGGAGCATATTGGTCGGTGATCTGCAACTATGACTGAACCATCTTGATAGCAACGGTGGGCTTGTAAGACACCACAAGAACATATTGAACGCTATCGGTAACATGCTGGATGCAGGCAGCGCAGGGCCGATCGTCGTGAAGATTTTTGGGTAAGGGCCTTTACCCAGCACTGGGTGTAATGTGGCTAAGATGAAGATGACCGATAACACCAGAAAGAAATAGCCGCTCATTCATACTAATATTTTACATGCGAAAATAACTGCCTGATCCGCTGTTGTCTTTTCACCTCAAGCCACTGAACCCATTTTGACGAATTTTGGTATGAAAAAGATTATACCTTGGAGAAAGACATTGACATTGACCAAATTCGGAGTTGTTATATCGTTAGTTTGGTGGAATTATAACCAGTCAACTAATATTATTTAGTAAGAATTCTTTATTTCTTATTCTTTTCTTCAAACAACAGCAAGTCAGGCTTACACATGCACTACGAAAACGCTAGGGCGAGTGACATCAAGTTCAGACCTTAAAAATCTTGACAGTGTACTTTTATCCTGTTTACAAAAAAAAACCTACTTATCGTTATATATAGTTTAACACTTTGGCGGACAATAAACGAGGCACAATAGAATGTTATTGTTATAACGGCTATAGCCATTTTCTGTCCTCCAAAGAGTAAATTTTGGTGATGTATGAAAATTTTCTAAATATACTATATTATCATAAATAAATATATATTACACACATAATCAAATTATATTAGACATAAGTTATTTATAGGTACAATGTTCAAATTGGAATAAAGTTTATTTATTATTATTATTTAAATGAGGAGCCCGTGGCGCAGTGGTTCGCGCGCTTGGCCTGCTATTGTTGAGGTTAAGCAACTTTCGCAATGGTCGGTCACGGGATGGGTGACCAAAAATTTAATATCTCGAGCTCCTCCGTGCTTCGGAAGGCACGTTAAGCCGTTGGTTCCGGCTGCGTATGCAGTCGTTAAAACCCACCAATCCGCATTGTGCCCGCGTTCATGCATTCATGGCCCGTTCTCCTTATCCATCCATAAGGATGGCTAGTGCCCCAGCAGGTGGCTGATGACGATTATTATTATTTATACAAAATGCATCAGAATATTCCCCAACAAAATCTTCACCTCCAGCAAATTCACTGAGCTGCATTAGTAGCGTCTTGACCATCATAAATAACATTCGTCCGTATCGCGGGGTGTGAACGACCATCGCTTAATCCGGACATTTCAACAATAGGGTTAAAAATGGACCGTCCGAACTATCGGGATGGATTGATCGCTTCATTGCACTATCTGATGCTGCTAAGTGGCGTAATAGAAATGGTAGTATTCGTTTCTGTGGCAGGAATATCTGCTTAAGATTTCTACCGTTGAAGCGCTATACGACTGACGCGAGATAGCAATGAGAAAAAGACGCGCGCGGGAGCGAGACCGATTTTGTAGATAAAAAAAAAAAAAGACGGGTTGCACTCCGGGAGTGCCGGCAGAAGTGAAAACTTGATTATTAACGTTGAGCATGTTTGATATTTTGGAATGGTTAGGGAATAATTTTGCACCAATTGCTTTATCAGTATAAAAGTACTATCATTTATGTGGTAGAATACAATATTCATTTATTGCGCTATCGTACACAAACATGACAAACCATATTAAAGTGAACGTTAAGTTAGGTAATAAGATATAAGAAAACATTAGTTATTATAGAGAATCGAAAAATATATATTGACAATAAAACAAGAGACAAGTAAAAGACATTATCAACAGTCTGTCGCTAAGCAACCGAGACCATAGTCAACCTGTCACCTCAACATTCTCCATCCGTCCTACGCTTTTTCGATCAGGTCACGTGTCCTGACGCGAGTTTAAGATTTTATACCCATTACAGAAAAAGTGCTCAACGCCGCTAAAGAAGTTTTCACTTCAAAAAAGCCACGAAATCGCTTCGTAGTAAATAACTATAGTGATTAAAGAGATATGAAACTACACGATGCTGAATAGTATTGGTGTCCACTAATTAAACCTTCCAATAGTTTATGTAACCCCATTTGAGAATAATCTTGAATTTTCTTTCGGGTCTTTTCGAAAGGAAAATCTTCAAATCGTGTTTCTGAAATTTTACAAATCTAGATAAAGGTATGAGAAACATATATCTTATTACGAGATTTGGAACTCTAACTATCCTTAATTTTATAAAAAAGAACAACGGGAGGGCCGGCAGAAGTGAAAACCGCTTAAACGAAACAGCAGGAGCAGGCATACATATTCATCGCGCGGTAGAAAGAGAAGGGGATATTACTTCCTCTCCTAAGCCGCGCCGGCGCTCTACTCTCCCTCCGTTTTACGAATTCTCGATCAGGGTCACGTGTCCTGACGTGACTTTAACATTTTTTACCCATCCCAAAATTTTAAAACTCTGATGTTCATGTGCACAACGCCGCTAAAGAAGTTTTCACTTTAAAAAAAGTACGTATTTTTTCCGTATAACGTCTTAAGATTGGTAATGTACTTGTATCACGATGTCCTCTTCTTCGGTAACGTATAAAATATCTCGGAGGGATATAATTTTTGTAATGGCAAGTAATTGTTTTTTAAATAACAGTTTCGTTTCCGCCCACTTTATCTATCTTAAATATAGAAAAAATAGTTGATGACATGATTTAGTGAAAATATCTTTCCTATTTAATAGATTATTGTTTTTCGTATATTTTAAATAGGTTGGTACATTTACCTATGAGTACTTACTTTTACGTACTTGCGTTTGAAGAGAGATACATACTTTTATGAAATAAGTAATGTCTACAGCATGTTAGACTTCACAAATGCACTGCGAAAATTGCAGCTATTAGGATACATCATACATACATACTATTAGGATCTGTTACATGCGACACTAGGGCGCTATCTAGGTCAAACTGTAAATCCAGGCTATATGTAAACTAACTTGCTATTATGTGTACCTACATCTAGTTGACAACCTTAGAATAAGTTGACGACTATAACATTTTTTTTTAATGTAAAACTACATCAAAACTTTTTTTTAATGTGTTCCATAAATGCAGGAATCGTTAATCTCTAAAATTACAAATTTAAAAAGCATTACGCAACCATAAAAACATTTAATTAAAGCAACATTGTTTCCCTTGCGCTCACGTGCCCTTATTAGCAATAACACATTCAGTCTCTAAGGCACCTATATTGTTGTATGACTTGTATGGTATGTGCAATAGCTGTAGGCCCATAAAACGACGATTGTGTGAACAAGCCGCGCCATGGGACGACCAAGTTTTGAAATTCCCCGTCGCCTTGTCGCGAGCAGAGTTTTACGGCGAAATTAATATGGCAAATTAATGCCTCCCATAGTCGTATAATTTGTGGTGTGTTCCCGAACGCCAACAAATCCGTGCACATTATAAAAGTACGGATGTCAATAAGAATTACTTGAGTTTTACTCCTCAATCGCTGTTCCTATCTTTGTTGGCTCTACGTGTGTTGGGTAACCATTTTGTCCGTTATTTCCAAAGTTATTTGTGAATATAATATTTCATATGCGTTGTTAATTCTTTTTTCAGCAGTTAATAGCACTTGTTAATATTAAAGAAGCTACGCTATCGGATCGCAAAGCCTTACGTCGAATGATATCTTACAGTAAGAAGAACTGGCGAGAAATTAGTACAAGCACATTTTTAAACAGTACTATTGAAAAATAATGACTGTAACATAGGTAGGATAGTATGATCTCTCTCCATAACAATTAGGTATAAATACAAATAATTACATAATTTAGCAATCATGACATAACAGTAAGTAATTTCAAAAATATTGGTAACATTGCAATGATGGTAGAACGTTTGGAATTTTGATAAATATTAAACAAGAAAATATACTAGAAAAAAGCAACTAGTCTCATGTTTCTAGTATATTTTCTTGTTTAATATTTATCACATAAAAATAGCATTGTAAAATGCAAAATTAAAAAGTTATAGTTTGGAATTTTGTTTTTTTTTAGATTAAATTCAAGTGACACACGGGACTAGACCTAATTTTCTCGGGAGGGTTTCTTGCGACGTCCCCCGACATATTGTATCAGTGGGGCGAGCGCGCGATCCGTATCATTTTTCCATATGGAAATGAGTGTGGAGCGCAAGACAACACTGATATGATAATTAAAGGAAAACAATATACTCCGTTTGTTTTCTGACAGCGAGACGTTAGGCATTTGTTTTTTAAATTTTAAAGCGCAGACTACATGGCGAGGTAGGCTGAACGAAAAAAGGTACGTTTCGTTCTGCCTAATATGGTGAACTATGGAACTATATAGTTTAAGTATGAAAAGAAAACAAATTATATACTTTTTTCGTTTAGCTTCGCTCCCAGTGGCGCCTGTTGTGTATTGAGCTTGAAAATAGTAGTAATTTTAAGTAATTTTTTTAAGATCCAATATTGATCGAGTGGATATAATTAATAAGTACCTACTTCTTCTTCTTCTTCTTTTTATCGAGTGAAGATTAGTGGCCACCTCTGGTATCAGAGTTTATCAAGCCGGCTATAAGGCCTCTGACTTGGCTTAACGACTGTAATCAAATGACAACAGCCGGGTCCGATGGTTTAACGTGCCCTACGAAACACGGAAGCGCTTAGTTATAATGCCACTTTACGGTCACCCATCGGACGCCTGACCAGGCCGAAGTTTGTTTAAGAAACGTGATCGAATACGATCAGTCTGTCAAGCGCGGCCATGAGCGCTTCCTATAGAACCTACTTACATTCGCTTACTTTAATGAAAGTTCATCAAATTAGTAGCTTATTACAACAAAATGTTAAATTGCCAACTCTGCAACTTTTCCTCAACAATCTCTCTTACTCTAATTATGGTTTAAAAAACAATTACTTGAACACTGGAACCGAAGTCTTCTTCCCACGAAAATCTATTAACAGTTCATTAAAATACTAATTTATTTCTTCGTTAAGATTTACATTTCATTAGTACAGAAAGCACAATGCAAATGATGTTTTCACATGAGATTGCATTATAAGAAAGTTAAAGTTTTATTCGAAATTACATTTCGAATAATTGAATAAAATTATTTTCGATTTATTTATTCGAAACACAATTTATTTGTTATAAGGTTGAATGTTGTCTTTTGTTTCAATAAAAATTACCTTTATGCATCTATTTATTATCAAATACGCAATTAATTGTAATAAAAAATAATATGTTATTTTGCCTCAGATATTATTAAAGCAATATTAAAAACCGACTTTAAACTTTTGGGGATTAACAACCCTTTAAGATTAATACGCCATCATGTAGAATGTTGAAGTTTGAACACTTGTAAATCCGAAACGTCTTTGAATGAAACAAATAGATTTCAGTTTTTTTACGTTTAAGCTAACAAAGCTTTAAGCGCTTTAATGAACTTTGTTGTTAATCTCAATTGTTAATAAAATGTCGAACAAATGGTTAATTAGCAAACTAAAAACTGCGATAATACTGGAACAAGTTTCACAATAACAAAGCAAAGAAACTGAAGATGTGCTAAAGCAATTATATTGCTTAAATCCGTTTAAAAACACCTTACTTCATTGCCGTTGTAGTAAATCGTCTCAGAACGAGTGGATGTAAATAAAGAAAACGACCCCGCGTTCATATAAGAAAGGGGGCAACTCTCGTTTCGTCGTAATTACTCGAAAAGTTCGGAGTTACTTCAACGTGCGAGATGGTGAGTTTATGCGAATCGTTTGTCACGACGATTAAACTCGTCTTGTCGTTGGAAGGTATGAGGATGTTCGTTTAATTCGGTCGAGTGTTTACTGTGACATCTCTTAAGACAATACATTTGAACAATTTTGGGCAAGTTTATGATTAAAATACACAACCACTTTGGTTAATAAATATACGATATGTGCATTGTGGCCTTTAGAAAATATTACTCAAACATAAATTTTATTATTGTACCTATTATTTTGCACTACCTAGGTTGTTCCGAAAAGTTAAATACAATCTCTTCTTTCATGAAATTATTTTGAATCGACGGCTAATTTAAACACAAACCTCCTTTGTGAAAATCACTGGCCACCTATAAGAAGCTTTTTTTTATTTATGTTTAAAAATTATCTGTCGCTCTTCTTTTGTTTGCAACAATGGACGTCTCGAGGGAAGCTTTCCTGCTATGATTTTCTATGATTATAAACGAGGGTTAACCTTCAAGGAATCTCAAAAAAAAACTTAAAAGCTGCTTTTGGGGAGTCGGCTTCTGCGTTAGCAAAATATACTTATTGGTTTTATGAATTTAAACGAGGTCGAGAGACCTTAAACGATAACCCCAGACCCGGCCGACCACCAACTGCAGTAACTCATGAAAACGTCATCAGGGTAGAGTTGCTATTGCGAGAGAATAGACATATTACACAACGAGAGATACAGGCTGAACTAAACATTCGATCACAGGCAGTTTCAACCATCCTGCATGAACACCTTAAAGTTAGGAAGCTTGCTTCGCGATGGATACCTCATTCTCTTACTGATGAGCAAAAATGCCGTCGTGTAGATTGTTGCAAACATATGTTAATAAAAGTTCGAAGGAGGAACTTCGCAAAACGTGTCCTACATTCTTACAACTGGCGAATTATGGATATAGCTACGATCGTCTCACGAAGCAGCAATCCACGCAATGGGTGTTTGAAGAGGACGATTTGGCCACCAAAGTTGATTGCGGTCGGAGCGTTAGTAAAAAAATAACACCGTTTTTTTTCGACGCAGTGGACCAGTAGCAGTTATTCCGCTAGAAGACCGTAGAACAGTTACTAGTGAATGGTATAGCAAAGTTTGTTTGCCTCAAGCTTTCGGGGAGTTGGATCGCGAGCGCCCAAGGAGCGGCCTCCTCGGCATTCGTTTTTACCAAGATAACGCGCCCGCTCACGCAGCTGCTAGAACAGTACAAATGCAGTCTTCGGGGGTACAAATGTTACCCCATCCTCCGTACAGCCCAGATTTAGCTCGTATCAATTAAAATAAAATCCTTTGTATGGAAATATCAATCAAGTTTTTTATGGCATAAAATAAAATTAACTAGGTCCCTCATCTTTATAATTATGAGGAAAAAAAATAACAAATCCTCTCACTATTAACCTACCACTTAGTTTCATACAAACAGTAGTGAAACACTACAGTATCCATAAATTAAAAGCATCCTTGATTGAATAATGTTTGCCCACATCTCCACAATGAATACATGGCCGTACAATATCGGGAGCAAACAATTAGGGGCAAGTTAGGGGATAAGGGGCCGATTAAGACATGCGGGTAGGGGCACCTGACTCAGGAAGATTAAGATTCGACGAAATACCTTACATGGAACAAACATTGTACCTTGTGTAAGACGTGTTTGCAAAGGTACCTTATGTTAATTTAGAATTCACCCTTTCGTTTGGTATACATTAATATTCTGGGATTCTACGTTTGTACTATAGTAAAGTATGAAATATGACGAATTGAATTAAATCAGATTTTGACAGTCAGACTACTTATAGGGGTAGTCATTTTATGTTTTACTATACAAATTTTGATACAACCGGGTATTGAGACATCTTGAACAGTAGTAATGTATAATTTGCTATGACCAAGGCAACATAAATTAATTAAATGTAGTCTTTGGTTAGGGTGGGTGTAAAATTCTTCTAGAAAATTGAATCTCAGGTCTTTGGCATTGCAACGAAAATTTTGAAACAGACCTAAATTTTATATCAAACTAGCGGCCGCTCGCGGTTTCACCCGTGTGATTCCCGTTCCTGTGGGAATATCGAGATAAAAAGTATTCTATATTCATAACCAGGCTATCTACTATATGTGTACCAAATTTCATCCAAATCCGTTCAGTAGTTTCGGAGCCTATTCAATGCAAATAAACAAACAAATATTTCCTCTTTATAATATTAGTGTAGATGTAAAATTTTAAGGAAATAGTCATGCATGGAGGTAAAAAGATGTATTTTTAAAACCACTTTTGACATGAGTTAAGCTGTTTTGTCAGTAGATTGGTCTAGGTTCATTTATGTCTTCAAGTTTACTAGCTGCTGAAAACTGGATGAAAATAAAACAAAAACGATTCCGACAAACTGAGAACTTCCTTCTTTTTTAAGTCAGATAAAAAGGTTTTGTTTTCTTACCAATATCTCGCTAACTATCGCAAAATAAGGTTTTACTCCAAGAAAAAGCTGTCCAAAGAGGATTAAGCTTTCTTAGAGGCGTTAGACTAATTTGCGGTTACACGCAAGGGGACGGGTCCCATAATGTCCCCGTCCCGCCTCCGGGTATACTGACCGGTTGGCGCTGCACTATTAAAGTGCTAAGAGGGACATTAGTGTCCCTTGGGTCCTATCGACCGAATAACTTGATGTCATAATTGAGCGTGGTATTCACGACTGTGATTGTCCTTTCAGTAGATAAATAGCGGTTAATTTTTTTGTTCTTAAATTAACACAATCAAAATTATAAAAAAGTAAAAAAAATATTTTTTGCAATAGTTTTCTTCACTTTTGATTTCTTGCAATAGTTTTCTTCACTTTTGATTACTGTCAATACTTTATAAATTGTGCTTATATTATAATTATAAAGATTTTGTTAGTGCGGAGGAAAAACGTCATCTCATGGTTGGCCATCTGTTAAGATTTCTTTCCCAGTTATTTAGGGAACGCGTTGACCTTATTTAATGACATATCTAGGGAACTAAGCTCTAGTAATAAGCATCTCTTACTGTGGATATGTTATTGAAACCGACCGTTAGTAGAAAGCTGAAAATATCAAACTTCAGTTACGTCTAGTACTATATATTCTGTGCTTTAGTCAATTTAATCAAAAGTAACGAGGCAATACATTGAATAATCAAACCATTCATAATTCTACATGAATTACAAAAGATCCCCTGCGGACCTACAGATCTCACGG
The DNA here is from genome assembly GCA_910589605.1 of Chrysoteuchia culmella. Lineage (NCBI taxonomy): Eukaryota > Metazoa > Arthropoda > Insecta > Lepidoptera > Crambidae > Chrysoteuchia > Chrysoteuchia culmella. The sequence goes on from OU342649.1 coordinate 7,473,947, forward strand.
GAGAAGTAAAGTCCGAAAATCGCCGTTAATAGCTTTTATATTTATACCTACCTATCACACAAAAAAAGGGAAACCCGTCCTTGTTTGTTTTTTTTTCATAATCTAAGTTAATACTTAGCCTCTTAATAACTTGACCCTAGGTCCTCCAAAGGGGGCGTTCGAAAGGCCTAATAATAAGCAAGTTAATCCTGAAGACAAATAGCGGTTGTATGAACATTATCCTGAATGACCAATGGCGGGGGAGGAGGAGGGGATGAGCTATGCGATTCTTTTGTCTCGCTCGAGACAATGTGAGGACGGTACGTCAGCAATCGACAGTGACCAAGGATATTGGGGTGTAGACTTAAGCATGTGTAAAAGTGGCGAGTGAAAATGCTCTAAATAATTAATATATTAAAATAATGAAAGCTTTTAGTTAGAGTTCGAAGTGAGGCTGGTGACTAAACGTGTTTTTTTCCAAATAAACTGCGATACGAATCGTTTCATTGTAATTATTTATTACAATTCCCATTCCATTTCGCTTCCCATTGATGGTCAACTTTGCGTGTTGGAAGAAAATTCATACCTTAATTATTCTTGTGCAGGCTTAATAAGTCAAAGCGTGACTTTAGAGATAAAATAAACTTATATGTAGACACCTCACCTGAGAGTTAAGCAACCGGTTAGTGGTTGATTTCTCATTACATTTGTCTGTACAGTACAGCTTACAGACAAAGCTAAATAGGGTGAACCCAAGTGTGAACCCAAATATGAATGAAAAGACGCGGAACTTAATTTTATAAGGTGGTGGTTTCACTAGATTTCTTACTCTACAGCCAGGATCCATCGGACAAACGTCCGAATTCTGAATGTCCAGCACATTAAGTACAGCTGGGGAGCCGGTTTGTCAACGAGGGGACTTATTTAAAGTCGCCACCTATTGTGCAAGGCGGCCATTGTGACCCAAGATTTGTGGCCTCTATCTGGATTAACGTCACTTTAACCGATAGTTGTATTGATTGAATCACGGCAGCTGTTTGGCAATTTCCAATAATTGTATTGAATTTTTATATTTATAGATAGGTATCCAAATTATGCCTACGTTAATTAAAATTGTCTACTCTAGGTAGTTTGCATTATGGGTCGGTAGGAAACAATATTTAACAATTGAAGATAGATCAACTAACATTTCTGTGATTTTATAGTAATGAACCCCTCTTTTTTTTCTTAAGTTATTTATCGCGTTGATTAATTGCTACTTATCCTAACCTTATCATGTCGTTATATTCCATCACTGAATTTATTGAGTCAACAATGTCTAGGATAGTTCTAAATTAATATTTATAAGATGTTTTGTGAAACACATAACCATCTGACTGGATGGTATCTTAACTAATGCTGCGTATTTAATTCAAGCCATCTTTCCCGCTGCTTCATCTATTTACATTTTCTTCTTATCGGCTGAGGATTAGTGGTGACCTCTAGTGTCAGAGTTTATCAGGCCGCCTTTAAGGACTCTGACTTAGCTTAACGAATGACAACAGCCGGGACCGACGGTTTAACGTGCCCTCCGAAGCACCGAAGCGTTCAGTTATAATGCCCCTTTGCGGACACCCATCCGAAACCTGACCGGGCCGAACGTTGCTTAACGAACGTGATCAAATACACTACTCTATCAGACGTATTCTATCGTTTATCTATTAACATCAAAGCTTTTACTATAGATTTACCTAAATTCCATTGTTTAGTCAAAGCAACTGGCACCGCAAGATAACGAGACGACTACCCGCACAAAGATTTATCTATAGGAAAGGACGTAATATTTGTCGATCTGATTACGTCGCGTTTCGGTTGGGCAGTTGACCGTCATAATTCGGACGCAGAATGCGCTCAGTGGCGCATAAAATATTCGCTCCGGGCAAAGCAAACAGAGGCGAAAAGCGCAAAAGGGAAACACACCATTACACTTTTCACCTGACGTTTGTTGGGCCTTTTAGAAAAGGTTCGGTAAATAAACCTGTTTCACGGTACAACGCCTTCGTTTAGACTAATTTATCATAACCAAGGTATAGAAATAAGAAACTGTAGTTAATTACTGTAATTTCATTTTAATAGTGTTTAAATACTAGGGAAAATGTACTCGTCTTTTGCTTAAATGTATGAAACAGCTGTTGTTTTTTTTTTGCAATTTCGGTTGCTTCCATACAAAAAGTCAGTATTTGTAAGTAATAATTCTTCGAATGGTTTAATGCTGTCACCACACTTGCAAACGAATGTTCATGTTTGAAGCAACTAATTACCCATTTTTTCTCAATAAAGTAAGTACTAAACATTATTTACAACACAGTCAAAATGAAAGTCAATATAATTTATTCAGTTTAGGCTGTTACAAGCACTTATGAACGTCAACGCTACGCCATCGGTTCACAAACCCTACGGCGGGACACCTTGTAACAAGAAGAACCAGCAAGAAACTCGTCAAGGGCTGTTTTTTTCTCCCAGTCTTATTTCATACAGAGTTGTCAAATTGAAAAGTGATCTTAACATATCAGTAAGGTCAATTTCCATCACAAAGAGAAAATACTAATTATAATATAACATTTTATGGTTATTGTAACCGTAAACAATCTTCTACTGCAAAAGAAAGCCTGAAGATTACTGTACTGCAAGTTGTGAGGTACACACAGGTCAGTATCAATTTATTTAAGATAAAAATATATAAGCTTTAAGCACAACATTAAGTTAATAAGTCACAAAACTAAACTACTTCTTAAAGCAAAATTTCCGAAGAGATTCTCAATTCTGTTCGGTTCTCAAAGTATCTACCAAAACCTAACAATATCGGAAATAGCCCGATCCAATAAATCCACTGGAACTTGTCGAAAATCCCCCATTTTATTTCTTACGGTTGTACCAGCTATCAGCAAATCTACTAGGCAAACATGAAGCGTCTGCTGAGATTTGCGAACAACGATAAATTGACCGGTAATAATAAAATGTAAGGGGTAAGAATGTAGATTGCTATTTAGATAATTGTTGGCCAGCGAACTAGCGGAGGGCAGTGTATTGGAAAAATAGAGATACGCCTCCCTTTATTGCCACCCCGAGGTGGTCATTTATGGGAAAACTATCAACAGAACTGATGACGACGCGTTACGTTTCTGTTTTGGTGAGAAAACCATTGTGAGAGATTGATGTGATGCTTTTTATACTGTCGTTGGGTTCCGTCGATAGCGACATTTGGGGTGTTAAATGTTGTGGTAGTTAGGATAATACTGATTACTTTTTCCGGAGTTAATTAGTTCACAGTATTGTATTCTGTGATTATACTATAAACATTCGTTGTGTAGTAGAAGAGAAATACTATGCTGTTGCTGCTCTTGTTAGTTGTTACATTCACTGCCAAACACACGGATCCGAGTGGTAGAATGCGCTACCACAGGTGTCGCCCACTCAGATCCGAGTGGTATATTTTCGTAAAATAATAGTGTGGCACCTGACGAGATTTTGTATTCAGCCCTTGTTAGAGGAATGTGTCAAGATAATATATTTATTACTAGCGGCCGCTCGCGGTTTCACCTGCGTGGTTCCCGTTCCCGTGGGAATATCGGGATATATATAAAAAGTCCTATCCTATCCTATCTTCATAACCAGGCTATCTACTATATGTGTACCAAATTTCATCCAAATCTGTTCAGTAGTTTCGGAGCCTATTCAATGCAAACAAACACAAACAATCAAATCTTGCCTCTTTATAATATTAGTATAGATATAGATTATATTTTAAAGTTCTAACGAAATCATTATCATAAAATTACGTAGGGAAGCCACTCGATGCGAACAGTGCAGGATGTCGTACAGCTACACGCGGGCGGAGGCCCGGTGACTGTCACCCCAAACCCGACAGTCTCCGCTAACGCGTGGAGGGAACAACCAGGGGGTTTTAGTAGGTTCGAGTCCCACATAACCTACCTGTCTCCCCGGACAGGAAGGTATGCGAGGGCATTTCCCCCTGGAAAGAAAAAAAAAAAAAAAAAAAGGATGTCGTACAGCTCATATGTATCATGAAATGATTATGATACCGATGAGCTGTGTTAACCTATTTAAAACACTTCAAAGTCCACTTTAAAGTCTGACAGTGTAAAGTCCTGTTGCGATCGTGACAGACAACCCGATCAAAGTTGCGTGTTTAACGGCACCTGCAAAGGCTATAACTCTCATAATATTCGTCTTAGCAGCCCCCGTGTGGGGAGTGTGCGTCAAATATACCACAGCATTTTTGGGTTATGTAAGAATTGACAGTTAAAACAATTGGCAGTGCCATTTTTTTTATCTTTGTTTAAACCAAAACTTTATCATGATTTTTGTAAAAGTTACAAACAAAATAATAATAATAATAACTATTTTCCTAATTTAAATGCTAACCTGTTTGAGGGGCTCGGTGGGGCAGTGGTTCATGTCAGTCACGGGATGACTGGCCAAAAATTAACCACCTCGACCTCCTCCGTGCTTCGAAAGGCACATTAAGACGTTGGTCGCGGCTGCTTTTGCAGTCGTTAAAACCCAGCAATCCGCATTGGACCCGCGTGGTCGGTGATGGCCCATTCTCCTTATCCATTCGAAAGGAAGGCCAGTGGCCCAGCAGTCGGAACATCAAAAAGGCTGATAATGACGATGATGACATGCTAAACCATATGAAACACTTCAAAGTCCACTTTGAAGTCAGGCAGTATAAAGTCGTGTTGTGAACGTTCAGATAACCTGATCAAATTACATGTTTAGCGGCACCTGCGACGGCTATACTCTCATAATATTCGGCTTAGCAGCCCCCGCGAGAATGGGCGTCAAATATACGACAGCATTTTTGGGTTATGTAAGAATTGACATTTAAAACAATTGACAGTGCCATTTTTTATCTATGTTTAAACCAAAACGTTATCATGACTTTTGTTCAAGTTTTCTTAAAAATAATAATCATGACTATTTTTCGCATGATAATCCTAACCTACATTTAAAACACTTCAAAGTCCACTTTGAAAGCAAGCAGTGTAAAGTCGTCTTGTGAACGTGACAGACAACCCGATCAAGTTGCGTGTTTAGCGGCACCTGCGACGGCTATACTCTCATAATATTCGGCTTAGCAGCCCCCGCGAGAATGGGCGTCAAATATACGGGAGTATATTGGGATTGGAAAAGAAGCCAATAAATTTTTTATTCATTCTTTCTGACATATTTTTCTCAATATATTTATTCAGTGATAAATTTATCCGATTAACTTGCCCCACGAGAATGGGGGAGACCGCTAAAACTATTGACAGGATCACGTCTTTTGTCTTTCTTTACGAAAAAATATTTCCATACAAATAAATATAAATAAAAAAAAAATATAAATAAAAAAAATAATAATAATAGAAATGATTTATTAACATAAAGTTTCTATTCTAAACCATTTGAGGTACTCGGTGGCGCAGTGGTTCACGCGTTCGGCTTGCGATTGTTGAGGCTAAGCAACTTTCGCATTGGTCAGTCACGGGATGGGTGACAAAAAATTTACCATCTCGAGCTCCTCCGTACTTCGGAAGGCACATTAAGACGTTGATCCCGGCTGCTTTTGCAGTCGGTAAAACCCACCAATCCGCATTAGGCCCGCGTGGTCGGTCATGGCTCATTCTCCTTATCCATCTATAAGGAAGGCCAGTGCCCCAGCAGTAGAAACATCAAAAATGGCTAATGATGATGAAATGCTAAACCATATGAAACACTTCAAAGTCCACCTTGAAGTCAGGCAGTGTAAAGTCGTGTTGTGAACGTGACAGACAAACCGATACTCTAATAATATTGGTCTTTTAATATGTGTAATGTAGTCCAAGGATAGTTTCATTTTCATCACACAAATCATTTTAAGAATTATACCTACTTAATAAAGAGAACTAGTATCGAACTTTTTAGAGTAGTCACAAAAATAAATAAAAAATAGTTTTTATATTCATATTTTGTTTTGCCTGAAAGTTGTAATGTTATTTTCCCTCTTTTAATAATAATATGAACTTACTCTCTAAACTTACCTTTTTCGGCTAAGACAACAACGGGTAAATGAGACAAAACACTATCCAGTGACAAGCGAATTAATTTTTATTTGAGACGGACTCGATATAAACCAAACAACTAAAAAGTGTCCTGAAATCAACACATAACCATACAAAATAGGTACACGGTTAAAGCAATTAAAAGTTACTGTTTTAGTAATCTTAAATAAAATTGAAGGTTCATGAATGACTGCCCCAGGATATCAGAAATGGAACTTAATTGAATGTGATTAGAAATTGACGATGATGCTACACTATGGGTGAACTCCTAAACTTGCTGATGTGAATGAATGGTGGTTGTTGATGTGGACATTTAATTAAAAAACTAAATGTTAGTTTTTGGGTTAATTTAATAGAAGGATAGGGTCACCGCTCTATGTGTGATCCTCTGATTATATGTTCACTGCTTGATACTAGCAGGATAGTAAATCAGCCGGAGGCGACTCCCGGGCTTCCCTGAACTGTCCTCTAACGCTGACCGTACTGAATTTTCTGCTTCGCGGGCGTAGTGGTGTTTCGGAGAGGCGCCGTACGCGTCTCGTCGCCTGCGGCTTCAGCTATTCACTCATAAAGAAAATAACGTAGGTATATTGTTTATAATATTAATTGTTTCGACTATGTACATAATACTGTAGTGAAGGTATTTAAATTCTCTTCTCGTTTAAAATAAAATAACCTCAAAAAGCAAGGACCCTTCTGTCCTATCAATCGCAGACAATCTATCTCCTGCCTGTGCGTGGAGCGTTACGTGCGTTTGCACTGAATTAAATCGTAAATCAGAGAAGACAATAATACTAGTGTAAGATGGCCAAAATTAAAGCCAAAGCTGATGCCACCTTTGAACAATGAAAACCTGTAAAGTTAACAAGGTTCGAAGAAGAGCAGTTTCGGCCACCACAACAAACATTTAAATACAGTCATTCACTGAAGGAAGCATCTTTTTTCCTATTCAATTTTTTATTTACCAGTTCATACCCATCGTACCTATCTACCTACCTCACCTATCATATATATATATATATATATATATCTCTTAATGAAAGGAACTTTAGAACTGACCGAAGTGCAGTCACATACAGCCTACAAAAAATACCACATTACAAAGTAGAAGGAAAAGAAACGTCAGTTCAGTCTTCAATTCTTATTTCAGCAAAACGTATACAAGCCTCAATGGGATCACTGTGACTGTCTTTCTATACATTTATGTATGCTACTACGTACATTATTCTCTTAAACATGTAGAGATGTAGACGTAAGTATCCAGTTGAAATTAATAACAATTACTAATGTCTACGGTACAATGTAGTTAGTAATTTTTTTCTTAAGTAAAAAAAAACTAGTTCTGTTAATCACAAAATACCGACGTATGTTTTCACCCAAACAGCACCCAGCGTGACGTTATATTGAACGTTTTGAACTTAGGCTAAGGCATAAATGTGTAAACAGACAAGACAGCTGGGATTTTATTGAAACTTTGTTAAAAGCGTTTCTATAAAATAATGGATATACCTAAGTCGGAGTTTGAAGATGATAACGGATTTCTAAAAAAGTTTATTTTTCATTTGCTTGGGTATCAAAAAAATGTGTTCTGAATTACATTGTTCATAAAGAAAAGGCGTTTGATTTAAGTAAAGTAAAGTAGTAATTTATTCGGATTTTCTTATAAAAACATAACATAATTAATCTACAGGAAATTTGCATAAGTAACGCACGTGGCAATGACAAATTGACGACTATTTGAACGACTAACTATATTAAAATATCAACAATAACAATGTCTATTATCAGACAAATAAATAAAGTTACCAAACTCTCATCCACATTATTTAATTACCTCTCAAAGACATCCCTTTATAACAACAAGAAATACCATAGAGCCAACCTGAGCATGATGCATGGCGCTGAAATAATATTATCGTTACTACACACTTACTCCAAGGAAAATCAACATAAAGTGAATAAAAGAAAATTATGAATCGCCAAGAAATAAATTACGCAGTGTTGGCGGCAAAATAACATCACATTTGAATTTCCCTTTATGCTTTATTGCTCTCTAACTAAGTATGAGGTCCTGGTACGTTTTTTATGGGACAGGGGAGCACGTATGAAGCATTATTTTTCAAGTTGTTTGTTGCGAAAGTAATAAATAGATGGTTGAATTTCAAAGTTGAAAAGTAATGGTGATTTTAGATGCGCACATGTGGTTGTGAATACTTTATCGTTTAACGGAGGCTGTATTATGTGTTTGTATCAAATGGTGATAGAGTAGAAACAGCTCATGACGAGTGTCTTGCCGGTTTTTTACGTTACAAGATCTCCTGCCGTAGCTGTAGCTTCTTCAGAATCAGAATCAGAATCAGAATCAGAATAATTTATTTGTGAAATGTAGGTTAGTTTTACGATAATGGAAGAACTTGTGTTTGTTGGTATCACTACATTTCCACCTTAATCTAGGTATACAAATATAATCACAAGATGACGCAAACCATGTCACTTAATTTAAACTAAGTCTAAATTCTTTGTTAATTAAAATATCAATTTAATAATTAGTAGTAATGTCTTTGACATTTACAAATGTTTAAAACAGCCTATACCGAATAAATTATATTGAGTTATAGTTATGATAAATTTTGAAGAGAAAAATATAAAAAAAATCAACTCGGCCACAAGTGAATTCTCAGATGGGACTCGAACCCACGACCTTTAGAAATCCGGTCCAATTCTCTAACCGCCGAGTTGATTTTTTCCAATAATTTTCTATTTAAAATTTATCATAAGAATAAAAATGGCATTAAATATGCAAAAATTAAAAATCCTAAATTATTGGCTGTTGCATCTTAATCGATCGTTAAACATTTGAAAAGAAGTTTCTTTCGAATGCAAGGATATTCCTAGCAATGATGTGACAACGCTGGCCTACAGCATAAAAAAATATAAAAGTACTTATTGGAGAATTTCGACAGTGATCCGCAAGTCTCGGTAGCTCAGTGGTTTGAGCATTGGACCGCATTTCCAAAGGTCGTGGGTTCGAGTCCCATCTGAGAATTCACTTGTGGCCGAGTTGATTTTTTAATATTTTTCTATTCAAAATTTATCATAAGAATAAAAATAGCAATGAAAAATGCAAAAATTCAAAAATCCTGAGTTAAAGTTCTTTAACTGTTTGTCAGTTATTTTGAAAGTGTCTATACTAGCTTAGCCACGCACCACTTCACATCACACAATTTATTTTTTTAAATAACATTACGACAACGCAATTGATACCGTAATGTAAAAAAAAATATACGATGTTTTATTAATTTCAAAGTCTACGTTTTCTATTTTTGTAATGATTTTGTATTATATTTTAATCGCACTAGACCCTCTAGTCCATTCGTCCTAAGTACTCGTACTAAAAGAACTTGCCTAAAGAGACTTCGACTCGACTTCGAGAATAAAAATAAACTTTGCACCCTTCTCCAATAACAGGATTTTGTACGTTTTGACAATTGAAATCCCTCGGGAGTGGACTGAATATAAATATGTGATCGGAGACCAATGGTCACACTGGGATTATTTAAATGAGCATCAATTTGTTATATTGAAGAATATACTTTGAAATTTTTGGATGGTACGATAGAGTATGTAATATGGATATGATCTAAGTATTAACTTTTTTTAATTTAATTTATCTTAACCTGTCCCGATATAACGTTTTGCAGAGTTATTCCCGTCTGACCCACCGAGAGTTTTAAATCCCAACCGATCCCCTTATAACTTTCAACTACCAAACGGATCCCCTCATTGTATTTCTGAGCAAGGTAAGGTAGGTAAGGTAATGTATTTATTTATTTATTTATAGCACACTTACAGGTAACAGATAGAAACATTAAAGATAATTATCTAAGGTTGATACAGTTTATATCTATGCCCAATTACAAGAATATACAGCATCGACCATAAACTTGCAAACAGTCAGTGACTACAAACTAAATAAAACAAAAATTGACGAACTAAAAATAATGACACAATAAAAAAGAAGAAAAAAAGACAAACAAATTTAGAGTTGAGCTAATAACATTTTTTTAAAAACAGGGACACTACAGTTAAAAAGATCAGTAATAAGTACTAGGGTATCAGATGGGAACAAAATATTAATATTTATTCTTGATCCCCTACACAGGGGATCGGATGAGAATAGAAAATAATAAAAATAAAATGGATACACCAGGGGATCGGATAGGAATAACTCCTTTTAAAAGTGATTTACAAAATATACAAAAATGTATCTCAACTGAAATATTTAACCTAAGTTATCTATCGCCTTCTTTCCTAATGCGCATTGACTGTCCGATACTATTGTATGCTAAATTATGTTCAATATTTGCTTCCATCTATTCTGAGTGTAAGCAAACCAAAATGATTAGCACTAGACGAGAACCGCAGTTATGGGTGAGTAAGAAGTTATTAAATATGGTAAATAAAAAGAATGATCTATTTAGAATTTGAAAAAGTGATCCTACTAATATGAACAAAAGGTTAGAGTATACACATTTTAGAAATAAATTAATGAATGTAAGTAAAAATAAATATAGACAAAGTAAATTAAATGAATGTTATGGGGGTTTTAGGAAAATTTGGGCTAATATTAATGAATGGATAGGAAGGAATAAAGCAAGCATAGACACTACAATTGAGAGATACTTAGGAAAGACAGATAGTATGTATAATATATGTTCAAAATTCTCGCATACATTTACAGAAGAAATTGAAAAACTTAAACACAAATGTAATCACAAATTCCTTGACAGAAGTACATATGTAAAGGACAGTTTAATGTCGTTCCGGTTTATGAAAGTTGATAGTAGATGTATTGAAAAAAATATCGATGAGTTAAAATGTAATAAGGCAGCGGGTTGTGATCAAGTTAGGGTGCAGGATTTAAAATATAAAATAAAGGATTTAAGTGCAGTATTGGCAAAGTTTATTAATATGTGCATTAAGGAAGGTTCTTATCCAGAATTATTAAAAAAAGCTTTGATTAGGCCTATATTTAAACAGGGGTGCCATCTGGATTTTACAAATTATAGGCCAGTGGCCATATTATCAGTAGTTAACAAAATTGTGGAAAAAGTTATAGTGGGCCAGATAAGTAAATATTTAGAGAAACACAACATTATAAGCAACTGTCAGCACGGCTTTAGGAGAGGTAGAAGTACTATTACGGCACTGACCGTATTTACTGATTATGTCAATAATGAACTCGAGAAGGGAAACCAAGTTCTGGCACTCTTCATAGACTTTATAAAAGCATTCGACACACTAGATCACTGCCAGTTGATGAAGGCTATGGAGGAGTGCGGAATCAGGGGACCCAGTCACAGGTTTTTTAGTTCGTATTTACGGGGTAGGACGCTGCGCACTGTCGTAGCAGATGTGACGGGAGATGAGGCGCAAGTAACGCTGGGTGTGCCCACTGGGTCGGTGTATGGCCCCGTAGGCTACATCATGCACGTGAATAGTATGGCTAATGTGATCCGCCATTCCCTGGTCTGCATGTATGCAGATGACACATGTCTATTAGTAGCGGGTAAAGATGTCCAACGAATTAGGCAACAATTAGAAGAGGATTTTGAAATGGTCACTAAGTGGGCCCATGACAATGGCATAATAATAAACACAGATAAAACAAAGTGTATGCACATCTTCTCACCCCAAAACGTTAAAGCTAAAGTTGTTAACAAAAACGAAATTAAAATATTAGGTCATTCATATGTTTGCTTGCACAACAATAAAAGGAACTGTAATTGTAAAACCTTAGAATATGTAGAAAGTTTTAAATATCTTGGCTTGTTAATAGATAGTAGATTTAATTGGAAACAACATATTAACATGGCATGTAATAGACTCCGTTCTATACTCGGAAAGTTTTATCATTTAAAGAGAATTTTGGATAAAAAAACTTTGTTTATGGTTTATTATGCCTTAGTCGAATCGATTATAAATTATGGTTTAAGTTGCTATGGCTTATCGTTTAATACATATGTGGAACAAATTAAAAAGTTAATAATAAAGTTAAAACGAAATGTAAAGATAATTATAATAAACTATTCAAATACTGTAGAATATTACCTATTGAAAAAACAACTTATTACAAATTTGGCCCTAGAAACATACTTTAAAGATGAATATAAAATAAAAGTGAGTCATAAAGTTATAACCAGATCTATTAGTAAAAAAAAACTGTCACAGATTAAAGCCAAGAATTATTATGGACAAAGAACAAGAAAATATACTATACCGAAATTGTATAATAAATATCCCATCCTATTAGAAGATTCTTATATATGTAAAGAACAATTAAAAAAGAAATTAAAGGAATGCATGTTAGTGTTATGAAATTAGGTGCATGTTAGTATTAATAAAATGTAATCATTTAATTAATTAATAACTATTAAAATTATGAATTATTAAGTAATATTGTTACCTATGCGAGCCATAGTTAATAAGTTATTAGCATTTAAGTATAAAATAAAATGAAATGAGCGCAACGCCTACAAACTGTGATTTCAGTTTGGCGAAGTAAAATATTGTAAACTTAAATGTAAAATTTGGAAATATATTAATAAAAAAAATTAAAAAATCATAAGACAGAGAATATAAAACTACTATTCCTTTTCATTATAAAAGTTTTAATTTCCTTATTCATTCGATGCATGAAGTCAATCTATCTGTTTCCTTTATTCTTCTCTAAATGCTTTAACGAAATCCATGACTGATGGGTTACATTTTTAATACTAGCGACCGCCCGCGGTATTACCCGCGTGGTTCCCGTTCCTGTAAGAATATCGGGATAAAAAGTCAATCTATCTGTTTCCTTTATTCTTCTCTAAATGCTTTAACGAAATCCATGACTGATGGGTTACATTTTTAATACTAGCGACCGCCCGCGGTATTACCCGCGTGGTTCCCGTTCCTGTAAGAATATCGGGATAAAAAGTCAATCTATCTGTTTCCTTTATTCTTCTCTAAATGCTTTAACGAAATCCATGACTGATGGGTTACATTTTTAATACTAGCGACCGCCCGCGGTATTACCCGCGTGGTTCCCGTTCCTGTAAGAATATCGGGATAAAAATAGCCTATGTGTTAGACCACTACTTGAAGTCTTTACATACCAAATCCAAATACTTTCAACTGTTTAGGCGTGAAATAGGAACAAAGAAACATTTATAATATAGTAGGAAGTAGGATTGCAGAAGCATATCCATATATTTTCCTTAAATCTCACCACAATTCTTTCATATTAGCATTCCACTGAAGGAGTGAAATCAGCGCAGCGGTAAAATCAAATTGAGTGGCCGATAAACAGCGCCCGAAATTTTGATTACGGTGAGAAGTGTTACTTGTAGTGAGGTGAAAAGTAGAAAATTGGAGTAGATTGTACTTTAGGCGGGTTTCAGTTGAGTGATTTCACAGGTTGTCAATGTTATTTTGTAAAAATAATGCTGCCCTAAAATGTAGCTTTTATGATAATATATAATTTGTATATGTGAATTGAATCAATACTTACTGAACTGGAACTGGATTTGCGCAAATCATTACGAAAATCAGTTTAACATTTTAAGCCCCGAGTTATATATGAGACACAATAGATATTTCATTGTTCTCTTGACACCGGTGTCCGGTTAGCAAATGATGAATTAAAGCAGGATTATTTTTACAAGGTGACATAAGCACCTGTCAAATTACTCTACTGGTCAGTGTTTTCGCTAATTCGGATCGGATGTAGTGCAATCAGCAAAATGCGAAGTTGCGTCAGATTTTTTGGATTAATTCTTCCACTGATTTGGAACGCATGTAGAAGAAGGACGAATCATAATTCTTCTTTATTAATTTATTCATTACTAGCTTTCGCCCGCGGTTTCACTCGCGTGGTCTCCGTTTCCGAATATCGAGATAAAAATAGCCTATTTACTCTCCGTCCTTTAAACTAACTCTATGCTAAAAATTAAGTCGATTGGTTGCTTAGTTAGGGCGTGAAGGAAGGACAAACAAACACACTTTAACAATTTTAATATTAGTTAGGATATAATTTATTCATTCATTTATTATCTCCGAAAACTCCTACAAAAAGTACTACATCTACTTTGGACCGATAATGTTCGTTCGGTTTCGAATCGGACCAGTGCGTAAACGCTCTTCGGATGGCAGAGAGAAATCAGATGACGAGAGTCGGAATCTACTGCTTTAATTACAATAGTTGTAATAGTTCTATGACTACTCGTACTTCGGAAAAAAAATTCACAGATTCGGATCGAACTCAGTGCGAAATCTCTAAAGACCTAAAGGTGTCGCTAAAGGTACCTACTTATTTAATAACCCACGTTTGATTAATTAATAAATAATAAGAAAATACTTAGATTGTTTTATAATATTCAGTAAAATGCGCTTAATCAACCTTAAATAGCTAGAGATCCCCGGGATAGAATTCGATGCGCACTGGCATATAGGATCATGGATGTGCTATCTTTTAAACAAGAGTAGTCCCATCAGTGGAGGTTCTTGGTGTATGTTCCTTTAAAAAACTAAAAAATCTGCATCAAAAGAGAAGTCAACTGAAAATATGAATTCCTTCTATATGGGTATGATTGAATTGATATCTTTATAGAAGTACTCTAAAAAACATTTTGTTTTTCACTTCAAATAATAGCACCTACAGCCGCTATGTTGTTTTTTTTAACATCATTTACCTAAGAATACTTGGGTTGTCAAGACAAATCTAACGATATCTTAATTATCGAAATCCGTTCAGCCGTTTTAGAGATAAGTGGTAATAAAGAATAATACATAAAACAAACAAACATACAAGATACGCGCAAAAACATAACTCTTCCTTTGCAGTCGGGTAAAAATTTAAACTTAAGAAAGGACATACACTATAATTTCTCACGAAAATAACTCTCAAAGGAGCTGAAACACCTAGATACCCGCTACATTATTTCGGATATGACAAATTTTAATAAGAAAATACTAGAAAAAAATCGACTTGGCTCACAAGTATTCTCAGTCGATTTTTGTTTTTTATATTTTTATAAGATAGCATTAAATATAAAAAAAAAAACAAATCTCTGAAGAATTCAATGTGAGTGTGCCAGTATTACTTTTGACACTTTGAGCAGTTTTAAATAGGATTATGAGGAAATTACATGCTAGGAAAAAGAACGATCGTTCTCACATGAAACGCACCTGTCCCAACACTACCTTACTTTATCTCAAATAAAATACACCCTAAAAAAATTCGCTGATGTCGATATTGTTATGGTGGGTTTATGTCGAAAATTGGGGGTACGGTTATTGCATGTCATTAGGAATTATGGGCTTCCGAGGTGGAAGAAAAATTTGGCAGAGATGCGGTGGCGGAATTTCCACGATAATGTAATTATTGGAAATTTATTCCGCACTCTTAAGTGGGTGCGAAGTTGATTGTAACGAAGGCGTCGATATATTTTCCTTAAAATTTTCTCTAATAGGGACTTCTTTAAACATTGTCTTATTGTATTATAATATTATTTTGATTTTCGTAAAAAGTAATTTTTTTTCTCAAACTTTTATACTCTTGATTAGCCAATTTATTAATTGATAATCATAAATTACCATGACAATGGAGATTTATAAATGATGGTGGTGAGAGAGATTCAGGATCTAAGAGAGTGCCTCACACTTTACCTCGCCTGTATTTTTTTAAGTGACTTGTAACTTGTACTTAAGATAAATTTTAAATAGAAAAATATTGGAACATTGGACCGGATTTCCAAAGGCCGTGGGTTCGATCCCCATCTGAGAATTCACTTGTGGCCCAGTTAATTTTATCTAATATTTATCATAAGTACAAAAATAGCATTGACAAATGCAAAAATTCTGAAATCATAAAAAAAACAAAATCTCGTAACTTGCTTATCTCTCTCGTCTGAGTTCCAATTAAGTACCTACTATTGCAATATTTTTTGCGAAAGATAATGAGGTGTCTCATTCCACCTAATTCTCCACCATACAGGTTTCTTATCTTCTTAAATGAACACACGTTTCTACCTTAGCGCATACGCCGAAGATAAGAACCATCAGGGTTTCTGGTCACGTCCACTAGCGTTCGCATAAACACCCCAACCCGCTTTATGACTAATGACGGGCTCACATGGTACGTCACACCTCATATACTCCAAGCCTATTTTATGTGTCCTGTATCACGTTGGGTTAAGAGTCAATTTTGAATATTTTTTTGATGGTGTACGTAGATATTTTATATTCAAATCATACAGCTTCCTGACCCTGATTAATGCTATTTTCTTTGCATCCATTTGTTAGCGTCTTTAAATTTGAAGACGCGTGTCACATGGTGTGCATGACAAGTTTTAGCTCCTTGTAACCTCATGCCTCTCCTGCTGATGGGAAAAGCATGAAATAAAATCCAAATAAGAAAAGAAAATATATTGATATTGTTTTAATTGCCGTGCCTAAATTAACCCATTTAGCCCTACCAGGTGTTATAACACCGCCCATGTTTTGTCTTTCCCTTTGGTTTTTTTCATATTTTTACTTAAGTATTTAAGCCACATGTGATCAATTGTTTCAGGGCTATCTGGGTGCTTAATTAGGTACTATAATAAATATATTTTACATTTTTATTTTGGGATCTAGTACCAAAAAACACTTACCTAAGAAGAACATTTATGTCTGACCGTTGATCGGTCAAGGCAGTTTGAAAATATGTTTATGATTACCTATTGCGAACGTGCGGAGATAGTTAGTAATTATCAAATTGTCTATTTTATCATTGCTATCATAATAAATAATATACATAATATACTATCGCCATATTTATTTATAAACAGAGTAAGACTTAAACGAACGGTTAGGATTTTTCGTACAAAGAATTTCCTGGTTTTAAAATGAACTCTTTTCCAGATCTCTTAAAGAGTTTTTTCTTGTAGTCTCATCGAATTAAATAAATCGGGAAGTTTTCATCAAACATTTGCGCTGCTCTCATTTGTAAGACGTCTGGGCTGCCTTAGACAAATTAATAACAAGATAAAGAAACTCGACGGATCTTAATTCATTAATTAACCTAATTGTATTTGCCCCCGCACCCATTATTGTTGTGTTTGTCTGATTTTAGTCCACAGAGTAATGAACGGGTAAAATTCTATAAAGGGGTTTGAAAATGTTTCTATCGATTTGGTAGGCATATGTTTAAAGTACAAGAAAATATACTTAAAAAAAGCAACTAGTCTCATATCGCCCTGACGGGATTCGAACCCACATCCTTGAGATTCCGGCCCAATGCACTAACCAATTATGCTAGAGACCTATGAGGACACGTCGAATTTTTCTAGTATATTCAACTTTCTACAGTGTTGGCCACTGTTGTATCATCAATGAGAGAAATATCCTAGCATTTGAAAGAAACATTTTTACAAATGTTTGTCTATCGATTAAGATGAAACAGCCATCTAATTATAACTTTTTAATTTTGCATTTTAACAAGAAAGTAGTAGGTATAATTTCTTGTCAAACTTAACTTGTATAAACTAGTATATTTTCTTGTTAAATATTTATCAATTGAAAATAGCATTGTAAAATGAAAAATTAAAAAATTATAAATGATTAATGTAGTTTTCTATGAAAGTAGGTTGTGCGGCCTTCTAATTAATAGTTAAATCAACCTTGGAACTATTATTTACAGAAACCATATCAGTCCACATCTTTTGTCTATACAAAATATCTTCTATTCCTTAACTACTCATTAAAAGCTTAAAAAAATCAAAGTGGCGATGGCGTGGCGGCGGTTTAATAAGCCACAAAGGTCTTATAGTTAAAATACTTTCAGAAAAGTAGTGAACCACATTTGAATCATTTTTTGTTGACTTTGGGCGCGTCTTTTTCACCTTCTCAATATTGCTAATCTTGTACTTTGTTGTTGATGTACTGTCGATTTAAAACAATAGCACCTTTTTGTTAATAAACTATTTTTAAACTGAACCGAAACCCTGATATTTAGTCAACAAAATCAACTTGAGTATTTCAAAGAATCTCTGACCAAACATTTCTCTATGCAGATCGCAACGGACTCCCACAAGAATAGCTTGATTACCAAAGAAGGGGTTAAATCAAAAAAGTTATCCAAGAAAAATTTGGCCAATTTAAAGAAGGAGTAAGCGGCGGAATCCCTCTTTTGCAACTTTGCAAGATTTTTCACTTTCAAACGTTAATTGCTGGCGAAAGTATAATAAATCTTTGCTACTTTGCCATTCTTTGGTTTGTTTCTAACTTTAGCGTAATCAATTAATTCAGTTGTTGACATTTAGTATGAAATAGAAATGGATATTGTTTTCTATTTTGGGAAAAAATTTACGAAACTAGATATAACGTTAAATAACAATAACAATAATTTATTTGTATCTAAAGCCTGGTACAAAAACAATATTATCGTTAATAACCACAGTAGTCAAAGACTGTGTCGCAGTTATTAGCGCCCACCTCGAAGTTATACAAATTTGCAAAAAATACAAATAAATTAACCGAAATCTAAGGTCTAACTAGAGACTATATTATATAAAAGAAAAAAACAAAAACTTTCTTATACATGTAAGTGTAGTAAGTACGCGCGCGCGCTTGGGTGTGGAATGTGTGTGCGCGTGTGTGTGTGCGTGTGTGTTTGAGTGCGTGTGAGTGTGTGTTTGTGTGTGTGTGTTTGTGTGGGTGAGTGTGTGTGTTAACGTGAGTGTGTGATGCGTGTTATGTGTGTTGAATGTCATTCATTTTGTTAAACAAGAGACTCGACATCTTCATATTTTAAACTAAGGAGCCACTTGCACAAAACTTGCTTACACTCTCGAAAAGATAAGCTGTAAAAACGCAATTTATAGTTAATTTTATTATATAGGACTGAGCTAAGGTACAAATAGTGCCGACTGGTAAGCTTGGTAGAACATTTTTCGACTTTGAAGATGCTATTTGACAATCTTGTATTCAAGGCTAACTCAGGATCAAAATTACAAGATCTGTGTTTACGTAGAAGAACGGACAGTACGAAAAGCTTACGCACGGAAAGAACCTGTCATAGCTCATAAAGTTGTGCGGTAGGATACCAGATAGGTTTGAAAGCCATAACTTTCAACACCGCACGCTGAGCCCGTTCCAGCGGTATGAGATTGGTCACTGTCGAGGAGCCCCAGACAGAAATACAATAACTTAGTATTGATTGAGCTAAGGTGATATAAGCCGTCTTCAAAGTACCCTCATCAGCACTACCTCGCAGTTTCCGAAAAACAAATATCAGTTTTCTGATTCGAGAAGATAATGATTGGACATGCTCATGCCAGGACATGACACTGTCAACTACAACACCCAAATATTTCACGTGATTTAAACGTTGGATTTTGAAACAATCACAATTAGGACTCGATATACCTACTGAAGTGCAAGAATTTTCGTGCGCAGATATTTTGAATGTGTTGTCAGGTTGGGATTTTAGTCTAGGAGCAAATGTGACAAAGCATGTCTTAGTAAGGTTAAGAAGTAGGTGATTATAAGAGAGCCAGGCAGAGACTATTCTTAGAGCATGTTCAGCATGTTTACGAGCCCCCTCCCAATCCTGCCCATGAACAAGAAGCGCTGTGTCGTCAGCATAGGTAATAATTTTACAATTTGGTAAAGACAGTTGACATAGTCCATTAACAAAAACAAGAAATAGAGTAGGCCCGAGCACACTACCCTGGGGGACTCCCGATGTGACAGATCTCTCATCACTTGTTATACCATTAACTGTAACACTTTGAGTTCTACCGCTGAGGTAACTTTTAAACAAATTGAGAGGCAAACCTCGGATCCCCAAGCGTTCAAGTTTATGTAATAAGATTGGGACAGAGACAGTGTCAAAAGCCTTTGAAATGTCCAAAAACATACACAATGACTTGAGTTTCTTATTTAGGTTTTTCACTATAGATCCAGTAAGTTCAAGGACAGCATCTTCGGTGGATTTCCCTGCTCTAAAGCCGAATTGATTTGCTGAAATAGCTTGTTTGCTGTCTAGAAAACAAATTAATCTTTTATTTATAATTTTTTCGAAAATTTTTGAAAATGTGGAAAGCACGGAAATGGGTCTTTAATTAGAAACACTGTCCCTGTCACCATTCTTAAAAATAGGGTGAACAACTGCTTTTTTAAAGACACTTGGAAATACTCCGGTTGTGAGACAGAGATTAAAAACATGGTTCAGTATTGGAAGCATGACTAGTCTAGTGGCCCTTAAGAGAGATGCTGGAATACCGTCCCATCCGACAGCACTATTTAACTTAAGCCCCATAATTATTGAGTCAATTTCTGACTCGTCAGTAGCAAACAGACCCATTGAATCCTGACAGGATATCTGGGGTATCTCAGATCGGCAATCGGGTTGAAAAGGGGAAAAACTGGCTGATCTGAATATGTAACAGGAGTACAGTTTAGAGTATGAAGAGTCATAGTATAAATATTTACAAGCAGTATTTTAACTCAGACCACCGCACACTATTACACCTAGCAGAGTATTATTAATGTGACTATTTTGAATCACTCGTCGCGCGAGTGGCGAGCCGAACGAGGGGGCGATCAGGCGATTAGCAACCTTGCGCGGCCAAGTGCTTTTTTAATTTAATACCTAAAATATGTCTTAATGCGTTCCGAATCAAACTATTGACTTTTTTTTATATTTGATTATTTTAAATAGCTTTAAATTAATTAAAATACATACTCCGTTTTGGTTTAATTATATTATTAATGAACTTTAAACTAAGTATTTCTTATAAGAATTAAACTAAGTATTTGTTATAAGAATTTTATATTAGGCTGAGTGAAATTTCACAACCTATAATTGGATTTCGGACTGTGACATAAATCTTTATTTTGAAATTGTCTTTGTCTTGTACCTTATGTCAGTGTCAATAGTTACGGAATCGTTTTTATTCTTAATAAGTAACAACATATTCCTACTTTAAATAACTTTGAATTACTATAATATTCCCTTTTTTATTATTTTAGTTTTTTATATTATTAAAACAACGAGAATAAGGTATATTTAGATTAAACTTTATGTTTAAAGAATTTTTTACCGGAAGTTGACCGTGGAAACAACCAAAAAATGTTCCTCGCTGTTGTGAGATGAAAAACTGTATGTTGCGCTCGGCAGAAAAGTTTTTAGCGTCTTGTACCTTTGAAATCCTCGCTTCGCTCAGGATTCAATCTTTGAACCACTCGCTACGCTCGTGGTTCAATCCTAGACTCCTTCACTTGCTTAGTTTTCAATAGAGGTAACTCGCCGCTAAATAACCAACTGTCCAGCCTTGCATAACAAATAACTATTTAGTATTATGTGGCAAAATACAAACATGGTACAAATCCCCTTTTTCCATAATAATAATAGTGATACTGTATATTAAAGGTCTAGAATGTGTAAAATTAAGAAATATAGTGTAGTAAAATACAAAGTGATGTCGGCGTAGAATAACACTGCGCTTTAGTGCTATTGTAGACCATCACTTGTCGTATTAGTGGCGTCATAATAAAAATATTAATACCTAGATATCTATATGAAGGTAAATAACAAACACATCACCCATAACGCAATTTCATCATAACCAAAGTTTCTGAATAAAACGCAGAAATTGCTTCCCACCCTTACATCGATATATTCGGAAACCATTACATTTTATCATAGGTGTAATAGACTGGGATTGATAGTGGAAGTTGTCTCAATTTGTGAAGTTTTACGCTTATTTGTTATTTTCATATAAGTACTTGTTGTAAGTAAAACAAAGAAGCTTTTTATGATCAGTGTGCTTGGTGCGAGTATTTTTTACTCACGGGCGAAGGGAGAGCGTTAGGTATTTGTATGGCGTTGGTGTAGTCCGTGGCGTAATCCGCTAGATGGCGGGCCGCTGATTTCATATAAAAATCGACGCGTTCATGATTGACTGTGAGTAAAAAAAAACTCGCACGACGCACTCAGAAGTTGGGGGGATATCTGTATGTCCTGAAACTCTTAATAATAAAAACTTAGATATACCATGTTATTATAGGTAATTATTTGTATATAATTTATAAAATAAAATTAAAAAAAAATACTCAAAGAATGTGTTAAATAATGTTACACAGTTCGATTCTTAAAAAACGATTACTGAAAAAAAAATAGGACTTGTGTCTTACAGTCAATATGTAAAAAATACTACGGAACCCCTCAATACGCGCATCATACTCAAACGGATTTATTTTACGTCGGAATTACGCGATAGTAAAAATATCGTTTCCAAAGCGTACATTTTTAATTTCCCAACATTGTTGTTGTACAGACTGCAAAATAAAGTACAGTCTCCAAAGAAAATATTAACTTGGGACTTCAGGTACCGTCCCAAGTTGGCAAAGATCAACATGTCGGCAACACTTC
Source organism: Chrysoteuchia culmella (assembly GCA_910589605.1). NCBI lineage: Eukaryota > Metazoa > Arthropoda > Insecta > Lepidoptera > Crambidae > Chrysoteuchia > Chrysoteuchia culmella. The sequence goes on from OU342649.1 coordinate 7,496,471, forward strand.
ACGGACACTCAATTTAAAAAGTTTTGCTCTTTGTTTTGTCCTGAACAAACTCAATTAAGTGCCCTTTGCCCTCAGAATGTTTAATTTTATGCTAACGTTTCTTTTCTACTCTTCATAGTGTTCTTTTTGCTGTTCTTTATATTGTTGTTTTGCTACAAAATGGTAGACTATTAAATATATATGTTTCACATCACTATTTAATTGTCAAAAAACTTCGTTAAAAAACCGACTTCAAAAACTAAAAAGCAAAAATAAGCCTTTTGGAGTCGGTGCCAGCCAAGGCAAGAAAAATGAGCTCAAAGCATAGAATGAACTGTCTGACTGTGAATAAAAGACTGTCTTGACTGGCAACAACTCCAAAAGGCTTATTTTTAACCGAGTTTTTGAAGTAGGTTTTATTTAACACAGTTTTTTTTTTACTTTTTAGTATCAGTAAAAGGTTGCTTTGTAAACTACAGTAGGATTTTTTGGAGATAACATTAGGTTCCATGTACATTATAAACAAAGTATCGTGAAATTGACATCGTCCAAGTCATCAAAAATGCTCATAAAATAAAAAAAATACTTGGCTAAACTAGTTCAAATTTTGGCACGTATTATTAAAAGAGAGAGAATCACGTAAATCTGACCAGAAATCTCGGCACAATCGGTGTACCCAGATAGAAAAGCAAAATTGAGAACCTCCTCCTTTTTGGAAGTCGGTTAAAAATGGTACGTCATAAGCTTTTATTTCGTTTCATTCTTGCCTGTACGACCTCAATTACCGCGGGAACTTTAGTGATGCCTTGTCACGAAAATAAATTCGTTCTCGCTGTATTGAAAAGAAATTTTGCAACCTAAGGCACCTGTCTCATCGCGGGCGAGTGAGCGAGTAAGTATTGACTATGTTTAACAATTCGGTATTTTAATGGGTATGTTTGGCCTCTGTAAGTTGGTATATTTTAGTATTTTTTGAGATTCCTCGGTATTTCCGACAAATTTAATCTGGTCACACTGGGTCAGAGCTCACGTCGCGCGGCACCGGTCGCTCCTACATTTCTTGTGCCGATCAGAATAATTATTATGAAGTAGTGGTAGTAACTAGCAACCCCGAGTGAGTAAACGCCGTAAAACAGATGACAAGCGGCGAGTGGAGCGAGTAACTACTCGCTGCTAGCCGATCGAGAGAACTACAACTCGCCGCACGCCGCTTGCCACCTGTGTCTAGTTTCTAGCTTTACTAACTTACTAACTGCCTAACTTAGCAAAAACGATTAGAATTCACCATATAAATGCGAAAGTATGACAGTTTGTTTGTCACTCTTTCACACTTAAACTATTGAACGGATTTGAACGAAATTTGGTAAAGATAAAGTAGATAGCCTGGATTAAAAGTTAGGATAGTTTTTTCAGTATCAGTAACTTTTGATTCTATTTACGCACCCAAATTTAATAGCTACATGTTAATTCAGCATTACTTTTACAAAGTGACATTGACAACCTGTCAAATCATTCTACTGAATTATAAATACTACTATAGTTACTTCTATTGCTACGGTAATATTGTCTTATTAATTGTTTATTTTCTTGCTAATACAGTAATGGATATTGGATTTATAATAGTGGTTTAACTTGAGACACAATTAAGCTCCAGAAAAGCATTTTAATCAGTGTCGACAAGTACCAGGCAATCAGAAGCGAGTACGAATGGGTGTTCCGAAATTAGAATTGAATGTAAATGTGCGGGCTTTATCGGGGATTATAGTGCGCGTCTGGGCGTGTGAGATAGTTGAGGGTCGGCTGTCCGCAGCCTAATGCTTGCGCCTCCAACTTAGAGAGAGCCTTCGCGTATTCACAATACTGTACCGAGGTTCTTACCAAATAAGAGTTGAGATATTATCGAATACTTATTTTGACCGAATCAGACTAGCATTTGCAACTGCAATGTTGCTTTCAAATTAGTTAACAAAGCGTAAACTGTTACATTACAGATTTTGACTGAAATCAATTAGGTTTTGTCAAGAAATTTGCACGGACAAAGGCTCCTCTATTAGAGTTTGACTCGTGACTGAAATGGTATACTTAGGCTTTGTAAATTCGCGTACCAATTCCAGTCCAAGGCCCAAGACAGGATCCACGACGAAGCGATGTTTATACTTATAGTTTTATGTTGTAGCTTGCAGAAATGGGAAAGTAGCGATGAAATGACACCATCATTAGCACTGTGCATATTGACTTAACTTACTCATCAAAACCTATAATAATAATAATAATATATTTATTTCACCAAAGAAAAAATACATTGTTTGGCAAGTAACAATAAGACAACTGTAAACATAACTTAGTTCTTACATGTAATAAACCATTGATTGAAACAAGCCAATGGTAAACATCTGCACCCGAACTAGGAAACCTGTATCTCAGGTGCAGTGCTCTTACTCTCACTATGTACAAAACAAGGTTTAACCAGAGAGGCCAAATGGTATAAACTAAAACTAACAAAAAATGCCATAATCAAAACTAAACCTTAAAGTTAGATTATATGTAGTGAACCTCACCGTGAGGGTGAGTAAAATGAATATGAGTGAGTGTGTGTGGAGAGGGTGTGTATATTGTTGAGTCATAATGAAATGGAATTATTTGAATTTATTAAAGAATCTTATATTCGTTAAACGTACCTAGCATAATTATATATTTTTGTCATTAATGAATTATTTATCTATTTTAAAAATTAACTCGGTTTCGTCGTAACTCAAGGTTTTCAAGCAGTCACAAACACAATTTTTGAGTTGAAACACAATTTTTGAGTTGAATAATGTAACCATCGTCATCGTCATCAGCCATTTAATGTCCCCACTGCTGGGGCACTGGCTTTCCTAATGGATGGATAAGGAGAATGGACCATGATCCACCACGCAGGCCCAATGCGGATTGGTGGGTTTTAACGAATGCAAATGCAGCAGGAACCAACGGCTTAACGTGCTTTCCGAAGCAGGGAGGAGCTCGAGAGAGTAAATTTATGGTCACCCATCCCGTAACCGACCATTGCGAAAGTTGCTTAACCTCAACAACTTCTCACGGGAATGTAACCAATGTTATAACAATTCGCTTTTTAAACATATATTTTTCTTCCCAAAGTAAAAAAAGCAATAGTTAAGTAGGTACCTACATCATATACATACAATAGCTCCGCCTGAGGCTCCGATAATACTGGTCACCTATGAGCCCGTATATGAACCTCTTTAACAAATTTTACAGGAAACTAATCCGACATACACGGGTATGTGTATAAGGTTTATACTATAGACCCTTACATGTCGTGTTTTAGAGCAGTTAGGGGTCATTATCCCTTAATAAATGTAGGTTATGTTAATATAATCTGCTAAATTGTGATATAATACGAAGAAATTTACTGGCTAGTTGTTAATTAACTCACTGTAACTAATTCTTAAAGTTGAACTTTGATATTGTTATTGAAACCCAAATTTTGAATGTCATATTTTTATTATTATTATTGTAACTTTTTATATGTAATCCATAAATCTGACATCGTAATTTAGACATTGATATTTTGCTGCTTTTATATTATTATTACATAATTGACATTGTTATTTTTTTTTTGACATTGACTATTGATTTGATTTTTTTTTTAATCCTTCTGACATTCATTTTTGTTTTTCTAATTTTCAATAATAACATTTATGTACTACTGTAAAATCATAATCTTACATAACACTTTTAACATAGGTATTAAATAAATAGCGGCTACTCTCATTATGCATTTGTGTAGTACCTGTTACTGAAATAGCATTTAGCTCTGTAACTTTGTATTTTAGTTATTTTATTGTATTTACTGATGTATATCTTGTTGGTGCTAAATAAATAAATATAAATGTAAATATATCATTATTTGTTACAAATTGGCTGCTTGGTGAAATATCGCCACTATAAGTCTAACCTTACAAAATATAGTCTAATAATTAGTGCCGACCTACCATCATCTATAAGAATCCATCATGTCATAAAAACGTTTTGTATGCGTTTTGTTTTTATTGAAATTATCACATTTTGACACACTTCACACTTTGGAGGCGATGATTGAGCGAAGACGTCACAAAACTTCCGACAAAAAGCAAGCTTACTTTTAGAGATTAGTAGTACGAAATAGCATGGTAAGATTGAAACAATACTGCGCTAAGTGATGCCGGTAGGCCCCTAGGTTACAAGTTAGGATTTGTTTTGTCCCATACAATACTTACACACGCAATTTTTTAAACCAAGGTGTACAGTAAACTACAGCACACACGTACATGCACACTTTGCAGCACGTTAAAATCCGGAAAAGTTGTTTTATTCAATTAAATATATTGTTAAGATTTTTATCAATTCCTTGACAAAGCTTTTCAATTTTAATAAAATAATGTAGGCAAAACGGACATGTTTTATTAAATAAATTATTATTAGCAGAGTCTGAATCTCTAATAGGGGCCATTAATTCAGTTTCCAGCTTACATTCAAACTATCATTAGTTTTGCGGTGGTTAGCGAAGTGAAGCGAAGCTCTAGGGCCGTGGTCTTAATACTAGCGATTTCAATGAAATACTTCTTTTTTTTATTAATTCTTCATAGTTTTTTATGCAGAGAATGCTTCAGAGGGACAATTTGTAATTTTATTCTTTTATTTTCTTAGTTATTTTAAACTTTTAGTTTTGTGCTAAGCGTTCATACAAATCAAAAAACGTCACCTGATTAGGCACTCAGTTTCTCAAATGGAACAATGGAACCCTAATGCGATTGTTTGCCACTTTGTTGTTTAATGGTTTTCTTTAGTCTTTTTTGGATTACGTGAATATGTTAATAAAATTATTATCCAATAATGATAATTAGTATGGTCCAGATTTCTCTTCAGCCATCACATAAGTACAGTGTATTTATTAAAAGATTTGCAAAAAAATACATTTACAACCGGTCGTATTTTTACTGCCTCCGTGGCACTACTGTAAATCGATTTTGTCTGATTGATTTTGTCTGACTCTTCGCTGGCCAAAATAAAACATGACATTTCATAAACACTGTGATCACGTACTTTTTCACCCGCTATATCACGAACCCTTACTTAGCACAGCCTGTCAATCCGGTCAAACCGCGCATTACACCAAATGGCTCGAATAACGTTACACTATTCCGGGAGGGGAAGCTGGGGAAATAGTAACACAGTGGAAATGGTAACACAGTGGATAACCGGGATCGGGAACTGGGCGCACACGCGAATCCTTATGGACAATAAAGCACATTCACCAAGGAAATGGACCTTGTTATGATTGTCCGTATTTGCTAACTTTATACCATGTAATATTAGAAGTAATTGACTAGGAGTTATTGATGTAATGAACGTAGTTTTCGGACGAAAACCTATTTATTCTTTACATTTAAATTGTTTAGGTAAATATTAGCAATCCTTAAGTATTGATAAGTTTCGTAGACATAGAGTGATACTGTGCTTAAAAAACTTTTCCATTCTTGCGCTTAGAAGGCGTCACAATTCGATCCTATTACTTGAAATTACTATTTAGCATACGCTCTAGTAAAAGTCAGAGAAACTACACCATTCGATTCGGGAAGTAACGGTAAGAAACCTAACGACAGAAACCACCAATAAATAATTCTTCCCTACTTCCTCTAGAGGCATAATTAAAGGCATCGTTATTTTTTGTGTAATAAATATTCTTAAAACCAATAAATAAGAAGTTTTAACTACTATCGGTTTAATTTGACCATCACAAAATATCATGTGACAACAGAACATGTATATGTTAGCATTATTACGCGAACCCTACAAAATTTCAGAAAACAAAGAGAATTAAGGTCAATCCACATTACGCAGTCACAGCAAAAATATTCAGCGGAGATCACATTATCGCCCTTTGACTTCACATTAAATCTTGGAGCGGAGTCATAAATAACGGCAACTTTTATCCCAACCGAAATAAGCACTCAAAAATGCAAAGAGCAGAACGTTATAAAGCACGTTCACTAAATTTATTTTGTTTCGTACAGTTCAAATAACCATAACTCACCTCCACCTAAGCCTATCTACCGGTATAATGAAACGCAGTTAAATTCGGTTCCTTAAGTTGGGGATGTATTTTGCTCCTATTCACCCGATAAAGACGTTGCTTTCCGATTTATTGATAGCCACTTCGAGTTAGAAAGTTTAATTCGCCTTAGGTAATTTTATTTGGCGTTTTACTGGTTTTACCTACACGTTAGCTGCGGCACCAATTTTTGCATACTTTCCGTTCCTGCGGCACGAGGTATAATCGGCCCGTACCGTGACCAGACGTTAGGGCGACACGCGGTCTATTAGACCCCACCTCCTTTTACAGACTAAAATCCATTTTCTGGCGCGAAATCAAAGATAAATGAGAATTTTGGTCCTTATTGATATAGACAGTGAATTGATGAACCCTAATCCACCGTCGCCCCGGGATCTGATGGCTAGTTTAGGAATTATTAGCAAAACAAATATGGGATCTTATACACCTCGTAACGCACTGAAATAGGGCAAATTTTCGCTGCGATTAGTGATGGGAAAAATAATATCGACGTTTTTAAACTGTCTTAACTACGCAACGACTTGACCGATTTTGATCAATTATATCTCATTAGATCGTTTTAAGGGCAAAACCTGGCAAAACAACACAAAGCTATCAAAGGATACATTTTTTTTAAATAATCTAAATTGTGCTTGAAGGCGCCATAAAGAAAAAAAAACCGGCCAAGTGCGAGTCGGACTCGCGCACGAAGCGTTCCATTCTATACCATTAAGAGGCACCTATTAAAAGGACGTGCTCTCCAATCGACGTGATGCACAACACTGGTCGCGGGAAGCTCGCGTTGAGTGCGGTACGAGGTCAGGGCGGATATGGGACGTTTTAGCCTCGTTCCGCACTGCATTAAAATTATATTAATTCAGTGCGGCACGAGGCCTAAGACATCCGGTACCAAGGTAGGTACACCACCGAGTCCGGAACCATTAGTGATCTCAAATATATATTTATCTCTTTCCTACACTGGACCAAACCAAAGCTATGCCATTCGCACGACAGAGAAATTCACTTTTTTGCTTGCCGCACCACAGGGAAGTTGCATCAGGGGTGATTTAGGCCTCGCTTCGCACTTAACGTGTTAAACACCTTTGCACGATTTTAGTAGCTTCCGAATCACGTTACGAATAAGTATTTCATACATTTTATTCTTATCTATACTAATACTAATAATATTATAAAGAGGAAAGATTTGTATTTTTGTATGTAACGAATAAACTCAAAAACTACTGGACCGATTTTGACGAAATTTGGTATAGAGAATCCTTAGACCCCAAGTAGTAACATAGGCTATAAATGATCCCAAAATTCCCACGGGAACGGGAACCACGCGGGTGAAACCGCGCCCGGCCTCTAGTATTTTAATAAATTAAAAAGACTATCTAGTTTAGGTTTATTGTCCTTTAGAGACAATCTACTTACATTTTTGCCCACATAATATTTTGTCGTCGTCATCACCATCATCTTCCTGTTCTCATCTCTATTCTGTTTGAGGCTAACGAAATATTTCCTTACTTAATTTATTTATTATTTAAACATTTACATTATGTCTTTTACAATAATATTTCCTCACAATTTCCTTTATTTCCTTCTTTTTCCTTCTCCATTAATCCACCCATATATCACCCTTCATATTCTCATATACTTCCTTTTCTTTAATTTTTCTATAAATACCACACTAAATCATATTCTTTTATTATTAATATTATTTTTACTATAATAACAAAATTATTTTGTCATAACATTGCGCATTTCAATCATGTGAAGTATAGGTTGGATCACCATTAAAACGTAACACGTCATTATTATAACCCAATATAGCAAACCAAACATCTTGAATACCGCCCAAACTTGAATACCTGAATGTAAACTTGAAACTTCGCCCTGCAACGAAGCAGCCATCTTGGCGATCGTATAATTAGGTAGTTAGCATTCAACGCGCGAACCCTGTATGAATTCTACCTATTGTCTGACTTTGGACCTCGGATGCTATATCATTTTCGCGCAATACACTTACGTTTAAGGGACGGAAAGGGACGCGATAGGGAACTGCAAAAGAACGCGTTATGAAATTTAAAAGGGGAAACGTTTTGATGCTGTTAAAAAGGTTGAATTTTGCCTTCACATCAATTATCAAACTGGATTCGTTGCGACCTAAATTCAGACTTTTATAAAAAGAATACTGGTGAAATTGTAACATAATAGTATTATTTGTGTATATTTTAAATACTCAAATAGTACTATTATGTGTAGTATTATTTGAGTAGTATTTGAGTTAATAAACAAGTGTATTGTAAATCATAATTCAGCACGTACAGTAAATAACTAATTATGCACATCAAAACATCTCAAATTTTCAATGTATGCATAGACGTTGAAAAGATTGTCTTCTTCTTCTTCATACAATATGGGTGGTTTCCACAACTTGACGACTTTTTGCGCCTATTTTGCGTCCGGAGGGTATCAGGCCGGATCACTCCAACCATCCCAGCTCAACCAGGAATGCTCCAAGCGCCTTCTCATCAGAGACGGCTTCACGGAGACTACCTGGCGAGCCGAGATACTTCGCCCGGTAGGAGGCTACTCCGTCACACTCCAGCAGGACGTGAGCAGCTGTTTCTTCTTCCTCCATGCAGCTTCTGCATAGTAGACTGGCCGTCACACCTGAATTGCAAAGGTGCTTGTTAAAACTACAATCTCATGCAGAAAATATTGTCTTCGAGGGAACAACGCAATACCAAAATAACGAAGGTTTGTGAAGAAATTAATGTAAACAAAATCCGAAATATCCATTTTCTAGTCAACTAAATGTTCCAACCCCTGTTTGTACACACACCCATTCATTCAGACCACCCTTAAAATAATATAAATTTTACCATTGAAAAATATTATTCGCAATACATCCTAATAGATATTTATGCATGGGTGGAAGCAATTACTCTGGAAGCTAAGTCTAGACTTATTTTGATATAATAAAAGGCACGTGTATTAATGAGATGTTTGCTAACGATACAATTTATCGCTTCAATGATTTTGTAGTAAATTTGATTATGATCAGCATGTTTGCATGATGTGCAATTAAAAGCTTAAAGAGCTTATTAGCTTTTCTTAACTATGTTAAACCTCTGGTAAACAAAAGGCTGAGCATTTAACTAATGAATTTCTTTTTCGTCGCCGCTATTTATTAAAAACATATTGATGTCTTTGCCAATAATAGTAGTATGCGCTGGTAATAAAATGGACAAACAACAACAACAACAATAACTTTATAAAATCAAGTTTGACACCAAATTTGTTGCCATTTAAATTTTGAAATCGGTTTAGTATTCAATGAAAGGAGGAAATCTTGAACAAACTGTCGTTGTCGTAATTTGTCGGTAACCTTACCTGGATGACGTAGCAATAACAACCCAATTCTTAGTGTAAGTAAGTATGGGACTTATTATTTCTTACTTAAAAAAAGTGAAATAAAAAAGTAATAAATAAGCGTTCATCACAATTCAGACCCCGGGCCATACTAATGACATGCCAAAAAAACCATTTACCTAAAATTATGCTCTTCTATAAAATTTTATAAGTTACCGTACCTACATACCGAATTTTTTCAATTTGTAAACTGTATTAGTATGATGAATATTTTAACCATGTTCAGATACTAAACTAAAAAAACTATAACATCAACAGTATATTTGTTTTATGTGGTTAGAAATAGCAAAAAAACACATAAATAAAAAAAACAACCCCAAAAAAGTCACGATTTTCAAAAATGTCAAATGTCACTTCAAACCAAAGAGTAGATTATAATTTTTATCACAGATTGGAGTATATTTATCGGGCTTGATTCTGAAATCAAGATGTTCATACAAGACTAAACTCTAACTATTAGAAAATTATGGTTTTCGGCTGAAATTCGGAGAGGACACCGGTGTCCGGTCAGGGTCTGACTAGTTAAGCGTAAGCCAAGGAAAAAAATAGAAGACAAGAAGCGAAATTTAGAATGCCTTGGCTGGCACTAACTCCAAAAGATTTTTAATGTCCCTACTGCTAGGTCACTGGTCTTCCTTATAAATGTATAAGGAGAATGGCCCACCACCCAACACGCGGGCCCAATGCGGATTGGTGGGTTTTAACGACTGCAAATACAGCCGAAACAAATGACCTAATCTGCATTGCAAAGCATGGAAGAGCTCGAGATATTAAATATTTGGCCACCCATCCTGTGATCGACCAGCGTATCGCAAGCCCAGCGCATGAACCACTGCACCTGTAGAGCTATCACGAAAAGTAGTATCGAGGACGTATCGAGGACTTAAAATCAAAAAATGTATATGAAAATGTAGTTCTGTTTAAGTCCGGTAGGAACGTTACTCAATATGTCATACATTTTTTACTTTACTTCCACGATACTTTGTTAGTTAATAATAATAATAATCATAATAATATAATGCAAACACACCAATTATCTAGCCCACGTTAAGTTTAATGCAGAACTTGTGTTATGGATACTAGATAACGGACAAACATACTTATTTTTTTTTTTTGTAAATACATACATAATAATTAAACACCCAGGCAAAGACAAATAGACATGTTCATGCACACAAATATTTGTCTTGTCCGGGGATCGAACCCAGGACTTTTGGCGCAGAAGGCGGGTTTAGTACTCCTGCGCCAAACAAGTCGTCAAGTTATGTTTAGCGAAGACACCTCTTATCTAAATCCAATCGGCGCGGCGTAGAATTTTTACGCAAATTTCTAAGTAATGTATTTTATCAGATTGATAAATGGTTTATTAGCTACATTGATACGTCGTATAAGTGTTATTGTAGATTAATCACTAACAAAGAAATTGATAAGAGGCTTTTTGTACATAACGGGAGGACGCTTAGCCTTCTTTATACCTGATAAGTTATGATTAGGTTAAAGGTGAAATCGCGCATCTCCTCTCTTTTTTTCTCAAAAAGCCAGTTCTATTTCTGCTGCAGGTATGTAATTTTTCTAAAATCTTTGAATGCATTTAAATTACTTTTGAAAATGAACGAATGTTTTCTTTGGGTAAAAATTACTTAAATCAATATTTAGGGAACTTTCCTTCCAGTGACCATCTTTTTTCCTGTATAAAAGTTCGGCTCACGCGCAATCGTGTGAGGTCGAGCCCGTTCATATAGAATAAATAGTTATTAAAAAAAAATGAATCTAATAAGCCGCACAATCCTGTAACTCGTAATAGAGACGTTAGATAAAAATACATATGTATTTTTATCTAACGTCTATATTACGAGTTACGGCCCTAAATTAGATGAATATTTAATCACTTAACCTAAACAATCTAGTAGCCCTATCAGAACTGCTTACCCTACACGGCTTATTAGATTCAATTTTGTTCAAAAACTATTCCATTCAATTCATTTATTCTGAACAATGTACATTGTGTTGAATATTTAAAAACATTGGAAATTTCTTAAAACTAAGTTTACACACCATAAAAAGTAAAAGTTCATCAAATATAAAATCATGTCAAATTTAAATAAATCATTAAAATAAATGTCATGCATCATGATTACAATAATAAAATGTAAATTGAAATTAAATAAGTAATCATAATGTCAACCTGATTGAATATGAATGAATGTTCAAAATAATTTAAAATAATAATATGAAAGTAAAATCATCCAAACACATTTGATTAACTCATTTTCATTTGTAAATTCATAAATAATATCATTTTTCCAGTAAATACAACTTCAAATTTGATCTAAAGCTACTCTTATATAATAAAATCTTCAACTCATTTGGTAATCGATTAAATATTAGTATTGACTGATAATATGTACTTTGTTTAACTATGTCTAACCTGGGTATTAATTTATTTTTAAAGTTATTCCTTCTTGTCTTTTCTCTAATTTTTCGTTTGTCTTCAGATTCGTATTCGATTACATGCTTAGCGAAATTCGTCAACAATACTAATATATACAAGCAAGGAACGGTCAAGATTTCAAGTTTTTTGATATGGTCCCTACATGATTCTTGTTGTCTTATGCGAACCATTGTACGTATAGCCCTTTTTTTGAATAACAAAAGCTTTGTGTATATTATAGTTATAAGTTATAACTAATGCCGAATGCCAAAATAATATACTATGGCGCAGTGTTGATTCAACTAATGCATAATATACCAATTTGAGGTGCTTTAAATATGCGTCATCACGTAAGCTTCTTAATACATAGCAAGCAGGACTTTTTTTTTTTTTTCAATGTCAGTTGGTCTTTCCATTTGAATAGGCTATCAATTTTTATTCCCAAAAATTTGTTAAATTTATATTATTTAGTTTTATTTTTTATTATTAAGTTTAACGTTCAGAGCTACGTTATTTCCGGCCTTGTTTTGAAACAACATACCTAACATTTGTTTTTTCCATTAATTATTAGACCATTTACTGCTAGCCAGTTACTCATAGTTTCTATAGTCAAATTCTCTTTTAAGTTCTAGTCTCTCTATTTCGTTGGCTGAAATAACGGCATTTGTGTCATCTGCAAATAGGATAGGATTTACCATGTCATGGGAGTTGGATAAATTATTACTAAAGTCATTTATGAAATTAATAAATAAAATGGGGCCTAAAATCAAACCTTGTGGTACACCAACCTTAATATCTACCATCTTAGATTTGGTTACAATTTCAGACGTGTCATCATCAACAGATTTAATTTCTACAAACATTTTCCTATTTTGCAGATAAGACTTAAAAAGATCTAAAGCCTTTCCTCTAACACCATAATAACTTAACTTATCTAACAGCAACTTATGACTTACGGTGTCTGTTGCAGATTCGAAAGGATTTCTTCAGGATGACAAAAACACCATGTTCTTTTCACATTATTTATTCGGAGAAGACTTTGACATTACAATTGACAGATAATAATCTTTTTAAAACTGCGAATGCCGCCACAGATAAAATAGAGGTTTTATTTTATCTGTGGCTGCATTCAAAGTTGAACATCCTCCAAACACAGAAAGAAAACAAAAAGATAAATTTACTTCTTAAAAGATCATAGATTTAATTAACAGTTATTAAACATAGATCCAACATAGTTTTGACATATGCAAACATATGATCCGTTTAAATAAGAACTTTAATCTAATACGAACTAAATCAAATTATATAAACATAGTTATGGTAAAACACAATTTATGTAATAAACTTTACTCTGACAATAGCAGACATAGGAAACATTAAATTATATTAAGTTATGGCAAAACACAATTTATGTAAGAAACTACTGTTTTTTTCTCTAGTAAATTACAAATTGATAATCTTAATTACTTTGCGTTTTATTTTCCTTAGTACAACATCAAACTACCGAAAGTCAGTCTCAATTTCTTTACCTTATTTTAACCTTAAGTTTAAATGTTTCTATTACAACTTTATTTAGATACATATGAGAACTTTATTCCGATACATATTAAATACATAGATACCTTTGAAATAATGTTATACTTAACATTGAGTGTTCCAAATAATACAATCGGGACCCATGAAATCTTAAATGTACACACTTATCAATATTTGATGGAGAATGTATATGATCCATAAAAAGGAGCATCGCAAGTAAATACCGTAATATAGTAAAATCTGTACCGATATATGAGTTTATTGGGGAAGAATAATTCTCTAATTCTAATTCTCTCAGCAATAACTTTCGAGTCATTTACTAGGTTACTATCTACTTTAAGCGTCATTTGGGATCTCGCTGGACCAGTCAAATTTCTATGTCTATTTACTAGTTTCCATACAGTCTTAGGTAAATTGTTAGAATAAGCTAGTTTTTCTTCTATGGCAATTTTCTTTCCTTGTCTTATAACTTTCCTATATATTTTCAAATATTTATTTCTATAATTTGATACCGAAGGATCGTTCAAATGTCCTTTACCCAAACGTTTCATTTGACTAGATGTTCTTATGCCTTTCGTAATCCATCGTAATTCTGTGATACAATTTAATTACCTTTTTTTTCTTTTTTATACATGTCTGAAACAAGGTATTAAATCTTTTTATAAATCCATTGATTCCCTTTTCGTCCCACTTGTCTTTCAATAGATTCTGTCTAAAAGTATCTTTATTTTTCTTGGTGAATGCTCGTCTTACTCCTTTTGGCACCAAATTTTTAGTTCCTTTTCCATGACTAGGTACAGTAACGCTGCATGATATTCCAGCATGTCCATCTGATAAACAATTGTAGTCTATTTTTGAACGTAATACATTGTCGTCAGAAATATTAGTAAAGTTATTTCGTATAAAAATTTCGTCAAAAATAAGTGGCCTAAAGTTAAAACATGTCAAAAGATTAGTCAATTCAGATTTATTAAATCAGATAGCATATTAAAATCACCACAAATAATGCATTTTTTATTCAGACAATATTCCAATAATTTCTCTAATCTAACCATAAATTCATCAAAATTATTGTCAATAGGTGTTCGATAACAGCAACAAATACATATATCAGTCCCCAAGTCTTTAACACAACATATTTCAAAGCTATCCATCTCATACAAACTTTTAGAAATAGATAAATCAAAATATGTATTATCTTTACTAGCCAGAATAAGTGTATTTATTCTATACGAATAGGCTCGACCTCACGCGATTGCGCGAGAGCCGAACTTTAACTTTGTGTGTGAATTCCGTTAGTTGATCAGTTGGCCAGCAGGCAGCGACCTGTATATTACTGTGATTTTTATTCGGTCCCTGCTTTGGTGAATGTAAGTAGAATTACTTAAGTATTTCTTTTTTATTTGTAAAGTTTGTATTAGGACCTTAGGCTCTTCATGATATTGTCCCAAGCTTTTACCATCCGTTGACAAGCAAAAAGATGGCTACAATCACTGGTCAGTCATGGATTCCTTGAAAAAGCTTCGAGTCTACCGCGCTTTAAAGTGTTCCGGTTGAAATTATGTTGATTTTTTTTCTAATTAACAATTATTATTTTATTTTATTTCAAACAAATTTGCCCGTCTTGATACGATTGAGCGATTTCACAATTGTGGGTTCGCTGTCTTGGGGCCCTGTTCATACAACTGTGTGGGCTACAATTTTCCAAGATGACGGCCGGAAAAAGGAAAAACGACCTCATCTGCCATTAGCGGCTCATTTTATGACAGGTGTGACTTTTTTCCGTACAAATTCTGTCTAATTTTGGCGCCGATCTGAAAGGGGTAGTTCAAGGGCAACTGAATCCAATTCCGCTTTTCTGACGATTACATAACGGAAGTGATAAAAGCACACCTGCAAACAAATATAATTTTTCTTATGAATCCCGATTAGTTATCAAGAAATAAAATAAATAAATAATACTCAAAATGCGTGATAGTAGCGTGTTATCCGATTAAATTAACAAGTAATCACCTATCTATTTAAATAAGTAGCATTAAGATATCGATTATTATCGAACGACATACAGGTAAACTAAAAAAATTGCTTTAAAAAAAGGTAAAGGCGGTTACAACACATTAAACTCTTCAAACATATTAAAATAGTTTCTCGAAAAATATTGATCTTCAAAGTGGTGGACCCAAATTCATGATCCCTGAGAGCTTATCCAAAACCGTTGCTTTCAAATTAATCCTCTCTCGGACAAAAGGACTGGTGATCCCAAATTTCTCATGATCCTCCGAGTGGTTCTCCATAACCGTCTGATTAATCTACTCTGGGTCAAAATTCGTTGGAGAACGCATAACAACGATTTGCCACAAGGCAGCGTTCTGGCTCCGCTCCAGTTTAATACTTATACCTGCGACTTCCCTGGCTTTCAATTTTGAAGAGGTAGAGATTAAACTCTGTGCCACACTCAACTCCTCGCGTATTATAAGGAGAATCAACTACAGCCCAACGCTTGGATGATAATTCGTCCAAGGCCCAACCCATCTAAGACGGAATGTTACACTTTTCACCTCCGCAACCGTTAAGCTGGTCGTCTCGGCTCAACATCAACTGGCAAGGCGAGCCTATTACTGCTCACGATAACTACCCAAGGTATTTAGATATTGTACTTGACAGATCAATCTTTGGAAGAAATTGTACAACAAGCTCGCAATAACCTACTCCAATATTATCACCACCACCAAATGAGGAGCATCCCACATGCAAAGTTAGTGAATCAAGCCTAAATGGTTTATTATAACCTACCGGATCATTACGGACTGGCTCAAACTGACACCGTTAAACTTGCTGTATCCACTGGCTAGTATTGCCCCCCAGATGTCCGGAGGGCTGTAGCGTGCTTCGCCGAGAGATACATAATGGAGAACGACAAATGGAACCCACTGCATATTTCGGCCTAACCGAGGCTGAAAAAGAGGCATAGAGTTAATTTAAAGGACGGAGCGTGAAAATTAATGAAACATCACACCCTTTTTAAAAAAAATACAGCCAGCTGTCCATTCAATTTGTAAGGATGACCACCAAATAATACTTCTTCTTAGTATTAAACACCTTTATTCACTTTTCGAACATATCACACTAAAATCACACATAAAAAAGCCACGCTCAAACCCATTCCCCGCCATTTATACCATTTTCCCTCCCACATTTTTTCTACATTATTGCTACTTCCGGTTACTTTGACTTATTGCATAAATTTAACAATTTTAACTTTATTTTAATGAAATGTTACTTGAAAATTTCTAATAATATTTAATAATCATAATAAATTGCTTTTTATACATTTTCAATCAATAATTCTTCTAAAAGTTCCCAACCACAGTGTAACATTCACTTTTTTTTCGTAGTCGTCGTCAATCACGAAACTTTTGTTTTACAGACCAGCAAAATACTCATTTTATAATACATAATTTCATTTAATTTAATCATAAACCTTACACTCGTCCGTCCTGACAGCGTGCATGGTCCCCATGTACGTGTCCGATCGGACCTTACACTCGGTAAATATCGAACAGGCTTTTGTAAAACGCTGTGCACATATTTATATAAAGAAAAAAAACAGCAATATAATATACAATATGACATATACATGTAATCGTTATCAGATTAAGTTATTATTCCACCCCTTGATTCGAAAATATAATAAACTGTACGGTAATTTATCATTACAAAATTCATTCCAATCATATAGCTTATCTCAATACTTCATTGCCTCCATTTACAGCCTGACGACAATCTATTCAAGTCATGGGACACTTCACTCCCAGAAACTAATAATTCTATATAGTGTCTTGCCTAGGACACTTCACTCCTAGGACTTTCGATATGGTGCCTAAGACACTTTACTCTGACTTACAATATGGTGCCCAGGACACTTCACTCCTAGGACTTACAATCTAATCCCCAGGACACTTCACTCCAGGGTCTTAACTATAACTTGTGGCTTTAATTCCACACTTTAAAACTTAACAACTTGGAAATACTACAATTAATAGATTTAGTGAACCAATTCTAAAATAAAAATAACAATATGATAGTTTTTTGTAATCAAATTTAATTTTCAGTCAAGTCACCCTCTTCTTCACTATTACCTTCGACGTCTAGTGCCGCTATATGGATCCAGGGTAACATCCTATCGGCAGCAACGGTTGTTTTATGTTTGTGTTTCATGCCCTCAAACCCAGGTATTGGTGCCAATTTATAACGGTCGTTTCCTATAACCCTAACTACGCGATATGGGCCTTCGTAAACTGGTAAAAGTTTAGAGCTTTTACCATTATTTTGAAAAGCGGTTTTAGTAATTTTCACCAAATCACCACAGGTATATGTACGTGCTGGCCGCCTACCATTATCATAAAAACGCTTTTGATAAGCCTGCTCTTGGTCAATTTTCTCCTTTACTTCGTCACGTAAGACACTAAGGTCGATCGTTTCCCTACTGCCGTCTACGATCTCGTTAAGAATGGGATTGACCTCTGCTGACATGCTCGTACCAAATAGAACTTCCGCGGGCGCTCGACCGATAGTCTTTTGCAACGTGTTGTTCAAGCCCCATTGAATCTTACCGAGCTTGTTGTCCCAGTCCCTTTCATCATGTTTTAAATTTTGCGCGGTCAAGGAGCGCTCTACTTGACCGTTCGATCTGGGACTTGCTACGGCGTTGAGTATATTTTTTACCCCTCGATCAAGGTAAAATCTCCTAAATGCATGAGACGTGAAACAACTGCCCCTATCGCTAATCAAACGTTCGGGGGCACGAAAAGTATCAAAAATATCTTCCAAAACTTTGATAACTCCCTGAGTTTTAGTGTTTCTCACTGGTCTAATAAAAACAAATTTCGTAAACGAATCAACGACGACTAGTAAATGTGTATAGCCGTTTTTTGATTTCACGAACGGCCCTAAGTGATCCACGTGTAGGGTGTAGAACGGTTTTTCAATCTTTTCGATAGTATGCAATAGTCCCTCTCGCTTACTAGCGCTCTTTTTCGCATACGCATATTCTATGCAAGCCCCGACATACTTTTTAACAAACCTAGCCATCTTAGAGAACCAATGCTTTTTCCTAATTCTATCTAGAGTCTTTTCGAAGCCTACATGCCCGATGTCATCGTGGTTTAATTTGCACAACTGCCATCGGGCACCTTTAGGTACCACCCATCGAATATCATTATCATTGTCTCCTACGCGCCTAAAAAGTTTATTATCCTGAATAAAATAATTTTTCTTAATGTATTCAAGACCTTTTCCGTCTAGTTTACTTCTCAAAATGTCTCGTATCCTGCACAATTCCGAATCACCCAACTGAAGAGTGAGTAACCAATCCTGGTCACTAATTGACATTACCGCTTCTAAAGGTTCTGGTCCTAGATTTTCCCCATCTGTCACTGGATTTCTAGACAGCGCATCAACGTGAGACATTTTCCCACCAGCCCTATACTCTATCGTACAATCGAACTCCTGGAGAGCTAACCACCAGCGAGCTATCCTTGGCACTAAATCGCGTTTCAAAAAGGTACACCTAAGTGCACTACAGTCTGTTATTATCTTAAAACTCTTACCTAAAAGAAATACTCTAAACTTTTTAAGTGCTGAAACAACTGCCATGTTTCCAGCTCGTATGAGTGGAAATTCTTTTCCTCAGGTGAGGTTTTTCGGCTATAATAGGTTATAGGTCGAAATGGATCTTTATCGGATAATCGCTGTAAAAGGATGCCCCCGACACCGACCTTGCTGGCGTCAGTGTGAAGCTCAGTTTCTGCTAAGGGGTCAAAAATAGCTAAAACCGGTCGATTGGCTAGATGGTTTTTTAAGATTGAGAATGCCTTCTCTTGAGCTTCCTCCCACACCCATGAAACGTCCTTTTTTAACAAATTCGTTAATGGAGATGCCAACTCAGCAAACCCAAGGATAAATTTCCTAAAGTAGCTGAACAATCCCAAAAATTGCCTGACCCCATGAACATTTACTGGTCGAGGAAAATGTATAACTGATTGGATTTTCGTTTCACCGGGTCTTATACCATCAGAACTAATTTTATAGCCCAAATAATCAATTTCATTTCTTAAAAAACTACATTTAGACAGATTCAATTTTAGGTTTGCATTCTCCAATAACTTCAAAATTTCCTCTAAATTGTCAAGGCATTCATTTGAATCCTTGCCGAAAATTAAAAGGTCATCTATATACACAGTAGCCTTATTAAAACGAGCAGGACCTAAGACGTGATTCATCATTCTTTGAAATACGGCCGGCGCGTTTGCCAAGCCGAACGGCATTCTGTTGAACTCATATTGTCCGTCCGGCGTGACAAAGGCCATCAGTGGTTTTGACTGTTCAGCAATAGGCACTTGATAGTAGCCCGACATTAAATCTAGAGTGATGAAGCACGTCTGACCCGATAGTCTAGCTATTTCATCCTCTATAATAGGCATCGGGTATCGTTCCTTAACAGTTACCGAATTTAACATTCTGTAATCCACACAAAGTCTAGTTGATCCATCCTTCTTTTTTACTAAGATGATTGGGCTGGCGTAACTGGATACTGAATCCCTAATTATGCCCGCATCCATCATATCACCTACCATCTTACGTACATTATCACGCTCATGGTGTGACAACCTATACGGTCGATAAACAACTGAAAGAAAGAAAGAAAGAAAGAAAGAAAAAACATTTATTAGCCACATACACACAGAAGATACACACACACACACAACAATACAAGGAGCTACAATATTAACATTTAAATGAAAAACGAATTAAGCGTGCAGGGCCAATAAATACCCCGTCTCAGCATAATGCTACTGAGCCACTAATAGATGTGCAAAGTGACCCAGTAGCGCTGTTATTCTGACGGGGTTTACAAAGGACACAGACAGTCAAAAACAAATAAAATAATAATAGATAAATAACAAAATTTATAAATAAAAATATAAAGCAATAAAATGTATAAATATAAAAAGTCATACAGGTAGATAAATAAAAATATAATATTATGGCATTATGTGCACTGTTGTTTGCCGATGACTCGAAGAAACGACAGTCGGTGATTGGTTGGCAGACGGGACAGATTGATAGACAAATATGTCAATGTCATCGCCTCCACCTCACTTCCTGCCACGTCAAATGCGCCACGTTTTGTATATAAGTAAAAATATAAATAATGCCATGTGGTTGTTGCAATACCAAAGCGTTTATGTCCAGCGATTTTTAGTACTGAGCAAATGTTCATCCAGTTCGTAAAGATATGCCCCATGCTCAGGAAAAAGTATTGCGGCCTCATCGGGTGCGATCCCCGTCACGCTAAGTGCGAAGTGAAAACACCTAAGGTATGCGTGACCATTCTGTATTTTGCAATGCTAAGAAGTGTTTTTTTAAGTGCTTTTTCAGTGTTTCTTTCGATTTTAGTTCACGCATCGGCGGCGGGAGATCGTTCCAACACCGTGAAGCAGCATATCTAAATGACCCTCGAAAGGCCATGGAGCGATGTTTGGGGGTCAAGAAGGTGAAAGTACAAGCTCTTTTTGGGTAAAGTTTACGCTGAGCCGCCCAGACTAGTTTGTCGTACAGGTACTTCGGCTTCTTTGAATTGATTATATCGAACATAAGACCAGCAAGATGAAGCTTTCTGCGAGCCTCCATCTTTAGCAGATTAGCGGTGTTAAGGAAAGGAGTAACATGAGAACGAGGTGGTATGTGAAAGCAAAATCTGGCACAAGAATTTTGGACACGCTGGATGAGTCGCTTGGTCCTAGCCAGCAAACATGGGCCATAGACTGTGTCACAGTAGTTCAAATTTGATAGCACTAGTGTCTCGCATAATCTAATTCTGAGATTTTCGCTTAGGTACAGCCTAATCCTATAAAGTAATTTTAGTTTATACAAACTGTTGCGAACACATTCAGTCACATGAGCCTCGAAGTTGAGGCTGCTGTCCATAACAAGCCCCAGATTTCTGACCTTCTGAACACACTCAATAGTTTCCCCATTTAGAGAGATGTTAATAGATATATTATGATTTTTGAAATTAGTTAGTTTCTTCGTAGTGCCAAACATAATCAACTTGGATTTTGTGGGGTTCAGTGTTAGGCAGTTTGATTTGCACCAGGTAGCAATCCGAGCCAGATCCTCGTTCAGTTGTACCTCAGCTGCAGCATATTCGGACGGTTGGAAAGATAGATACAATTGTAGGTCATCTGCATAAAGTTGGTGATGGCAATTTTTTATGTTTGTAGTGATGTCGGCACTATACAAGATGTAGAGGATTGGCCCCAAGATTGAGCCCTGTGGGACTCCACGCGTCACAGGAAGGGGTGCTGAGTAGTTTTTGCTCCCATTGGCCTCAGACAACTCCACATATTGACTCCGTTGTGACAGGTAACTACTGAACCACTTGACCGTTCTAGTATCGACGCCATAGTAAGCTAGTTTTGACAATAGTAAACCAGTATTTATAGTGTCGAAAGCACGTGAGAAATCGAGCAGTAGCATGGCACAGATCTTTCCCTGGTCTTGGCCTGCAAGGATGTTGTCTACTACATCCGCCAAAGCTGTAGCGGTACCGTAGCCCCTGCGGAAACCAGATTGTGTATGTGGAAGGATATCATTGTCTTCCAAATATTGGGTTAATTGATCACAGACTACCTTTTCGAGAATTTTGGAAAGACAGGGAAGCAAGCTGATAGGCCGAAGGTCTTGCACGTTCTCAGGTTGGTTAACTTTAGGAAGTGGTTTGATCAGGGCAACTTTCCACATCTTAGGAAACGTGCCCTCCTCCATTGACCTATTTATCAGGGTGGTGATAGTATGTAATGACTGTGGTAGTGTGAGTTTCAACATTTCAAGCGATATACCATCATCACCTATAGCATTGGTCTTAAACCCTCTGATGACTTTCAAGACCTCTTCTTCACTGACTGGCTGTAAAGAAAAAGTTGTATCTCCAAACCTATGAGTTTCAAAGAAATTCAGTTCAGACATTGATACGCTGCTGTTACCCGGTACATTAAGAAAATGGGAATTTATAACGTCAGGGTTACTCAGAGAGGGAGGTAAATCAGATAACTGCTTTTTATTTGGTAAAATGGTGGATTTTAAGTTATTCCATAACTTTTTTGAATTATTGATATTTTTATTAATGTGATTTTCAACTGACGCTGGCTGTTCAGTTCGATAGTCATTTCAGCGCTGGTTGTACCCCCTAGATCAGCTAAGCCCTGAGCGAAACAGTGCTTATACTTATATAGTAAAGCAAACAATCTACTCCTATCGTGATCTGATGCCGATTTACCTACCTGCACTTGGTCACTCTTGAACTGAGTTGGAGAGGTCCTATCCAACTGCATGCTAATTCTTTTAACAACCTCTATCCTTTCAGCTCGGGAGAACACAAAATTTTGTCGAAGTTCACACGGTATTGAACAGGGTGTGACGGCGACATACGTCTCACCATTTTTAACAAAATAAACACCACCAGAAATTACAAACTGTTCATTTGGTTTACCTATAACCTTAGTACCCAGCGTTACATACCCACTAAAATTTGCATGAGAGGCGGTCCTAACGTTCGCGGCCCCAAAAATATGACAATGGTTACTAAAGCTAAGCCTAACTACTTTTTCCTCTTCATCTAATGTGTCATGGCTAGGTAACATCGTATCTAAGGTAAAAAACCGCAACATCTTAGAATCCTTAAAGACTACTACGTGGGGTTGCTCTGAAAATGACTGACCAACTAATAAAGGCTTTTCTAAAATGTGATCAGGTATAACCTTGCAAGAGACTGTCGCTTTTACACGGTCTATATTTAAGTCTAGCAATACTGAACCTAACGAATGAACTAAGCTGTTCCCAAAACCTAACATTCCAGTGGGCCGTTGATCATGCGATACTCCTAAGGCCGTTAGTACGGATTCCTTCACTAATGTGACATTGCTGCCTAAGTCCACAAATGCTTCCAACTGATTATTATTCACGTTAACTCCTTTTATGTATTTGTCTTTAATACTTTGGCCAAACGTAAATATACACATAGTTTTCTGAGTTACATCGAGATTCTGTGGTTTATCTTTATGAAAACAAGTTTCTACTGTGTGTCCTATTTTGTTGCAAAGTTTACATTTCAAGAGAGGCTTAGGGCACCGTTGATGGAAATGACCTTTTTCTTTACAGTTAAAACAGTAATTCAAGTTAGAATTTGGTCTTAGGAATGATCTATTAGGGTTGTGACTAGTATCTAAATTGTTGATCGTACTATTTTTAGATTTTATTTGAAACTGAGTAACCATTGTTTCTTTATTACTTAAAAGAAATTGCAGCAAGAGATCGGGTTCAGTACATCTTAAAGCCAAAGCGCTCGATTTGATAGTTTTGTCATTTATTCCATGGATTATGCAATCCACCACACGCTTGCCTTGTATTTCACATTGATTCAGCAATGCAAGTTTTTCATAGAAATAAATTTCAATTGGTTCACCAATTCTACTGCGTCGCCTCAGCATATAGTTTTGCTCGCATGGGAATGCACTAAGCAGCTTCTCCTGCCACTGAGGCCATGAGTACAAAATAGAATTTAAGCTTTCATACCATGTCTTAGCCAGTCCTTGCAGTTTTTGCATCGCGAAATGAATGGTTGTTTGGTCATCCCAACCGTAGACACAGGCACACTTGTTGACCTTTTTCAGCCAAACATCCACGCGCTGGTTTTTAGTGGACGGATCAAAATTTGGTAAAATATTCTGATTGTCTATACGAGTGTTCGATAATTTACTCTGTGTCACAGCGGGGGTTGGCAAACCACCCTTCAGAGACTGAATAATGTTTAAAATATCTTTACTAGTAAATACAGGGCTACGTGACCTATGGTTGTATGCTCAGCATCCATGTTCTTACGACGACTGCTCGTGGCTCCCAGCATCGTCCCCGCAGCCTCGACGCGTCGCCGACCTCCGCTGCTGCTGCGATGCCTGCTGCCGCTGCGTCGCCTGCTGCGGCTGCGTCGTCTGCTGCGGCTGCGTTGTCTGCTGCCGCCGCGTCGCCTGCTGCCGCTGCGTCGCCTGCTGCCGCTGTGACGCCTGCTGCCGCTGTGACGCTTGCTGCCGCTGCGTCGCCCACTTCCTATTTGACGGTCACTGCGACGACTTCGAGATTCCTGGCGATCCTCTTCTAGTTGGCGTTCCAAGCGAAGAAGCCGTCTGCGTTGGAGGTCCAGTTCTGCTTCGCGCCTCATCAAGCTAAGACTTCGTGATAAGCTCCGATGCTCATCCTCCTGGTTACGTCTTGATTGACTCCGGGCAGGAGTTGAGAGATTCCGTCGACCACCGTCTGGATGGTTACTTGTATCCATCGTCTCCAATAACATAGAAAAGGAAAACGAAAGATGTTAATATTTAAATTGTTAAAAAGTCAAATATCTGAGAAACGGCGCGTCTTACGACAAAATGGACAAAATTTTGCCCCCCCTTTTAATAACCCCTTCCCTTAGCCTAAACCCTACATTTGACAAAGAAAAAATAAAGAAAGAAAGAAATGGGAGAAAGGAAATAAGTGACTAACGTTTGAACATCACATAATTACTTTGTTAATATCGACCGATCAGTAGACTTTCGATTCTTACTTACTTTGGATTAATACAGTAATATTAAATTTATGGTAAATTTTAAATAGAAAAATATTGGAAAAAATTAACTCGGCCACAAGTGAATTCTCAGGCTGGAATCGAACCAGCGACCTTTGGAAATCCGGTCCAATGCTCTAACCGCTGAGCTACCGAGAAATTAAAATTTAAAATTTACCATAAGTATAAAAATAGCATTGATAAATGCAAAAATTACAAAATCATAAAGTAATATTAAATTCGTAATTTCCACTAGGAATCCAAGCATGAAGTTGTCGTTTCGTTTAGGTTTAATTAAGTTTAATAAAAACAAGATAACTTATAATATTGTAGCAGGTTTGGAGGTTGTTTAATATCGCATACGATCTTGACTAAATTGTAAAAACGTAGGTAGATTCTTTGGATTTAAATGTTAACTTTCTCGATTGTAAAAAATATAAGAATACATTAGAAAGAAGGAAGAAAAACAACCTCTAAATCCATATATAAACGAAAATTCCGTACTTGCAATATCGTTTCAAGGGTTGAAAGTTGATGAAGCAAAATACGAAAGTAAAGATGTTTCATAATTATATTTCAACGGTGAACTGCTATCAACTTCGAAAATTTGGATAGAAAAAATAATGGGCTAAACTGTACATTACGGACCCACGAGTTGGAGGTTCACAATTTTTCGTTGTAAAGGTTTATTAATAAGAAGTAATTCAGCAAAGGCGCAACACTAGCAAACTTATAGTTTTCGAGAAAAAAAATCTTAAAGTTTTATATTTTTTTCGTAATATCTCAAGGATCTGACATTATTTTGACAGATTTCTGTTTTTTTTTCTTGATTGAAGTCTATTAGGTACAGGAATTTTGTCATACAGCCACAGACAATACTGAACTGTTGTTGTGAATAACGCACAATATTGATTAACTGTTATAATTATTGAAGAAAAATAATAAAATTATTCTTATATAAACATACTCTAATATTTAAAGCTAAACTAAAAATAATCAAGTAAAGGAATTCTCAAGAATATTTAATAATATTTTTTCCATTTCGAGAAACGAAACGCAAAAATGCCATGCTCGGATTCCGCTATTCTGCCTGAAGAATTGAAATGAGTGAAGTGCAAGTTTTGGACTCGAATGAGCCGCTTGTTACGGCCTCTTCTTCAGTGCCCCCCAGTGCGCAGTGATACTCTAGTGAGCCGCTTGTGGACACTTCTTCAGTGCCCAAGTGATAGACTGTAGTGAGCCGCTTGTGGCTACTTCTTCGGTGCCCCGTAGT
Source organism: Chrysoteuchia culmella (assembly GCA_910589605.1). NCBI lineage: Eukaryota > Metazoa > Arthropoda > Insecta > Lepidoptera > Crambidae > Chrysoteuchia > Chrysoteuchia culmella. The sequence goes on from OU342649.1 coordinate 7,522,887, forward strand.
GTTCAAGTGTTGGACTCTAATGAGCCACTTGTGCTCTCGTCGTCCGCGTTGGAAGAACCGGTTGCTGGTCCCAACAACCTAGCTGGCCCTAGTGGGTTAGCTTCTTTACCCAACTCGGCAGCTAGCAGAATGGCAAACTCCATCATGCCAGATCTACCAACTATATCTGAAGACCAATTGGAAGCACCTTCAGCTACTGGTTCATCTGGGAGACGAGTTCATAATTACGCGGAAGAAATCAGGTTAGTAGAGATATTATAGCAAAGATTTAAATCAAATTAGTGTTGATTAGGTCGAAATTGGTAACAGAACCGAATTAGTCAACCCCGACTCCACGTGGTACTAGTATGCCCTACCCCAAGAGTGTTTATAAAAGCCCGGAGGCGCGGAGGGAGAGCAGCCCCCGCCCGCTGTAACAAACTGCAGGCACCATGCAAGCCGAAGCGGCTGAGGCTGTTCGCCGCAGCCGAAGCTGCGGAGGTGAGCATGGAGTGCCTGTGGTTTGTTACGCAAGGGAGTAGGGGCTGCACTTCCCGCAGCGCCGGAGACGTTCAGAAATCTTTAATTTGTTAACAACAGCTTTAATAGCTTTGGACTCAAAAGGCAAGAATGCATTTACAATACAAAACATTACTTCAACTTAAATTTTTTTGATATGATGGCTGCGTCTCGTTATACAATACATTACAATTTGTTTTCTAATTGTTTCAGATCAATGTAGAACGGGAAAAAAATTGGAAACTGATGATCTGGAAAAAGAACTGGAAACTGATGACCAATGTGTGCAATTTGCTGAAGCAATAAATGATTATATTAACATATTTTAATGTTTCATTTACTTACCCCTAGTAAAAAATAACTGTCAGTTTAGATATTATGTAACTTTATCAATTTAGAAATACATGGTAGTGTTGAGTGGCTTCCCCACTTTTATGCCCTTTTATTTAATTTTATTTTAGAGGGGGGAATAATGCATTTTACATTTAAACCCTATTTATAGGGGTAGTATGAGGGTGGAGGGTGGATTTAGGGGGAGAGAGGGGTAATGTGAGGGGAAGGGGGGAATAAGATTTGAGTTTTAGGGTGCCTACCCCCAAATTTCCCCCCCCACCAAATTTAAAAATGCATAAAATGTTACTTTTTCTTGCCTCCGAACCTCAAATTTCAATCTCAAATATCTCAGGAACTATGCATTTGCTACGGTTGGGAGTTGGTGGGGGGGTAGGGGGGACGCCCCCTTCCCCCCCCACCACCACCCTTCCCCCCCCCTAAAATCGTGGGTCCGTAATGTACAGTTTTACCCTTCTTCTTAGTATTAAACACCTTTATTCACTTTTCGAACATATCACACTAAAATCACACATAAAAAAGCCACGCTCAAACCCATTCCCCGCCATTTATACCATTTTCCCTCCCACATTTTTTCTACATTATTGCTACTTCCGGTTACTTTGACTTATTGCATAAATTTAACAATTTTAACTTTATTTTAATGAAATGTTACTTGAAAATTTCTAATAATATTTAATAATCATAATAAATTGCTTTTTATACATTTTCAATCAATAATTCTTCTAAAAGTTCCCAACCACAGAGTAACATTCGCTTTTTTTTCGTAGTCGTCGTCAATCACGAAACTTTTGTTTTACAGACCAGCAATATACTCATTTTATAATACATAATTTAATTTACTATTGAATCTAACATATAATTATTATTAAATTAATCATAAACCTTACAAATTATTAGTAACTACTCGTATCTTATTACTCTGGAAGAATATATGTTAATTACCAACGATTTGCCATAGATGCGTTGCATCTCCAAAACGGCCCGAAAAAAGGCAAAATCCCAAATCTTTTTATCTTTTATTTAAATTAAAATGATTTATGTATAAGTACATGACTTCATTTTCATAAAAAGATTAATTCGGAAAAGATTGATAATTATTGGAAGATAAGATAAAATAATGAATTTATATAAGACATCATTACTAGTCTGGTTATTCTCACTAAAGTTTAAAAGTGTGAATTACCTTTTTGGAATTGTTTATTTGTATTTTGATTATAAGATTTTTGGACTTATTTAACAATTCGTTGATATCCTCTTTAACATGGTGTTGCCTTTGACATTTTGTTTGTTAAATGTGATTTTAATAGTGACCGTTGAAGGCAGGTTACAACTAGACCATAATAGTCATAATCATGCATTTGATTTAAATCTCTATGAAGATGTGCTGGATCCAGAAGAATGTGTGAGACAACTTGATTACATCTTCGGCAATGACACGATGCTGATGATGCAGTGTAAGTACAGTATTTTTTTATAGTTTTACCATAACTTCATAAGTCTTAAATAAATAAATAAATAAAGCCTTTATTTCCAAACAAATACAGTGATTTTCCTATAATAAATTATTTCCAAACTTAACTGAAATACACTTATTTTCCCTATAATAAATCTCTTAGTTAGGTGTGCCTTTCGGCAAAGGTCTCCTCCAACCTCTTCCATTCCGTTCTATCTGCCGCCATTCGCGTCCAGAGTGGCTCCAGGGTCAACTTAATCTCGTCTTCCCATCGCTTTATGGGTCGACCTCTTTTTCTGTAACCATCTCTTGGGTACCATAGCGTCACTGTTTTGCTCCATTTATTTTTATTGCAGCGAAGCATGTGGCCAGTCCACCTCCACTTCATCTCATCTATGCGAGTTAGTATGTCTGGTAGTTTTGTCCTGTGCCTAATGTCGGTGTTTCTGATTTTATCTTTTAGTTTTACTCCCAACATACTTCTCTCCATAGCTCTTTGACATCGGGCCAATTTATCTCCTTGTGCCTTTGTCAGTGCCCAAGTCTCGCATCCGTAGGTTATACAAGGCAATATACAGGTGCTGTAGACCTTTCTCCGCTTCTATCTGCTAGTTCTTGGATCATCAATTTAAGCTTTTTTGGATCCTCTTCCAGAAGCACCAGATCGTCCGCGAATCGCAGGTGGTTGAGGCGAGATCCGTTGATGTTAAGGCCAAGGTTGTCCCAGTCTAGTTGTCTAAAAATCTGTTCCAGTACTGCCGAAAAGAGCTTGGGAGAGAGTGGATCACCCTGCCTAACCCCTCTTTTTATTGGAAATGAGTCTCCCAGTGATTCCAGTTTAATTCGCGCTATGCATCGATCGTAGATATTTCGTATAGCACTAACGTAGACTTTGTGGATTCCCTGTTCCGTTAAACTTTGCCAAATTTGCTCGTGGTCGAGGCTATCAAAAGCTTTAGAGTAGTCTATGAAGGCTAAGATCGGCTTGTTGTACTCGTTATATTTTTGGATGATCTGCTTGATTGTATGAATGTGATCAATTGTGCTGTATTTTTTTCTGAATCCAGCCTGTTCGATTGGTTGGTTTTCGTCGAGTTTACCAGTAATTCTTTCGAGTAAGACTTTAGCAAAAACTTTATAGATGTTCGAGATAAGCGAGATGGGCCTATAGTTACTTATGTCGTCCTTAGGCCCTTTTTTGTGAAGAAGAATTATATGTGACTCCGCCCATTGAGTAGGTATTGTGCCTGTACTTAGTATTTCGTTGAAGATCTTAGCTAGTATGGGGCCTAACTCTTGTGCCGTACCTCTTAAGAGTTCATTAGGTATTCTGTCGGGGCCTGGGGCTTTTTCCAGTTTTTGACTGTTTATAGCTTTGACTACTTCTGATACCATTATCTCAGGTATTTCTTCCTTGTCAAGTTCTTCCTGTTTTTTAATAGGTATACTCACATTCCGGTTTGAGTAAAGACGGCAATAATAACTTGTAGCTACCCGTTGTATCTCTTTACGACTCGAAGAAGTGCTATTTTTGCTTTTTGTTTTTAATATCCACTCTTTTCCTTTTTCTTTTAGTTCCTTAAGCGCTTTTCTAATGCCTCCTGATTCTTTAATATGTTTTTCTAGCGTGCAAATTCTTCTAGTTTTCCTATCTTTTCTCATACTCTCTCTAATTTGTTTGCTTAACTCTGAAATTTGCCTACGGTGCAGCTAATGTCAGAGGAACGAAGAATCGTTCCTCTGACATTAGCTTCCTACGATCCAGTAATTGCAATGTCTTTTCGCTTTTAAAACATTGTCTACTGCCTTTCCTGACGTTGCCAAGCATGTTCCTCAATTCGGCCTCAAACACGTTATATTTTGCGGCAGTCTCTATCCCAGATGCGACAGTTTGACCTAATTTTTCGGTAGTACTGATCTTCACCGTTCTTTTACTAGTATTCCAAGGTGGCGTTTTTATAGGTGATATCCTTGGTCTGGATTTTTTTCCATCACATATTCTTAAGCAACTGCGCACCATGCGATGGTTGGTATTGAAGTTTAAGTTCTGTATAACTCCTGTGTCTGTAAATTTATTGGGTTTGTTCGTGATAACATAATCAATTTCATTTTTAACTTTGCCGTCTGGGGACATCCATGTCCATTTGGATTTGGGATGCTGGAAGAATACGGAATTTAGTAAGGTGACATTATTTTCTAGCAAGAACTCCACCAATAAATGGCCATTGCTACTCCTTTTTCCGTTTCCGTATTTCCCAACGATTCTATTTTCCCCGGCTCTTTGAGTACCAACTTGAGCGTTAAAATCTCCCATAATTACTAAATTATTCTTGTAGTAGCGACTTGTTACTTCGTTAAGATTGTCATAGAACGTTTCTGTATCAGCTTGGTTCGCCTGCTCGGTCGGCGCGTACACTTGGACAATCGTCCATACTTTTTCGTGTTCTTGAAAGTTAATGTGTAGTACAGCTATCCTATCCGACAAGCTCTCGAAGCCTTTTATATTTGCTTTGTATTTTGACTTTACCAGGAAGCCTTCTCCTCTGTGTCCGGCAATTTCACCTTTATAATACATGATGTACGCGTTCTTCTCCTCTATGCCTTCGCCTAATCTTCGCATCTCGCTAATACCTATTATGTCCCACTTAAGATTTTCAATGGCAATTTCTAATTCCTCCAAGCTTTCTTGAGTTCTCAGGGTGCGTGTGTTTAGTGTACAAATGTATATGGAGTTCTGTTTTAACAGTTTTATTTTCTTATTAATCTCTTCCTCGGTTGGAGGGTTTTGGTCGGATTCCCCACAGTGACCAACTGGATTGGGGAGTGTTGTTTTTTTGTTTTGTTTAAAATGTATGGTTTTCGGTTCTTTATCGAGTTTTCCATTCGTAGTTATTGTTTTGTTATTAGATAAAAACGTTGATTTCGTGTTTTGTTGTGATCCGGTGTTGGTGGTAATACTTTGGCTATTACAATTTATTGGAGTTTGCTCTGTGGCGAAACATATCGTAGTTTTTGTTGATTTTATTTGGTGTTGAAATGCCTTCGTTGCTTCGAGTTTGGGGAATTATAACAAATTACTACTGAATATTTTGAAATTAATCGTCATCTAATAGAAACAAAAACAAAACAACGACTATGCAGGTAAACATAAATATACCTACTTGTTTTTAAGCAACTGAGAGAGAATATAAGGCAGGGAGAAAAAGGCAGCCAACAATAGTTATTTGTTATGCAAGGCTGGAAAGTTGGGTATTAGCGGCGAGTTACCTCTATTGAATCCTGAGCGAAGCGAAGATTTCAAAGGTACAAGACGCTAAAAACTTTTCTGCCGAACGCAACACACAATTTTTCACCTCACAACAGCGAGGAACATTTTATGGTTGTTTCCGCGGTCAACTTCCGTTAAAAAAATGTTTAGACAAAAAGTTTAATCTAAATATATATATCATTCTCGTTGTTAAAATGATATAAAAAACTAAAATAACAAGGTTGCCTAGAAGAGATTGCTATGTAGCAATAAGACCGCCAATTGTGTGTTTTCTCTGTATATGTTTGTTTTTGTATCGTGTGCAATAAAGTTTCTATTATTATATTAAATACCTTCCTACCTACCCAAAATGCCACTATATGTTTTCGCCTGCAAAATTAACTTTGTTTTTCTTAGTGTCTGTATGAATGACAAAGTTATATTTGCGGGTTTGGCAAATGTGCTATAGCTCTGAAACCGCATAATATATTTCGCTCAAACCAATTATCTTTGAAAGTTTTTATAAAAGTCTACAGCATTTATATTGTTTTTATTTTTCACTTTCTTATTTTTAAAGTTAGAGGGAAGGGAGGAGTTAAACACATATTTTTTCACTTGAAAGTGTATATCATTCAAACGGTTGGCTTTGAGAAAAAATCGTTTGAGAAACCTCAATGCAATTTTTAAAGCCCTATCTATAGATATACCACACGCATAGGTTTGATGAAAAAAAAAAATTCTGTGTCAATTCCATGTATGGGGAGCCCCCCTTTAATCCATATATTTTTTTATTATTTTTGTGTAAAAATCCTAAAGCGGCTTACAGAATACATCTACCTACCAAGTTTTAATTGTGTAATCCTCATAGTTTTGGAATAATGTGGCTGTGACATACATCGATTTGGGCGAATCTATAAGGGTTTCGTTTTTTGCCTTTAGGCTACGAAACCCTAAAAAAAAGGGAGTATTATAGTTAATTTAAAGTTATTTAAAGTAGGAGTATATTGTTACGTATAAATAACAATAAAAAATTCGTTAAATGTTAAAATTGACATGAGGTACAAGACAAAGACATTTTAAAAATAACGGTTTATGTCACGTTCCGAAATCCAATCATAGATTGTGAAATCTCACCCAGCCTAATATAAGATTCTCACTAACTATAGTTTAATCTTATTGTTATTGTTTTTATGATTCAATGAACTAAAACAATTTAATAAAACCAAAACAGAGTACCTTTTATAATTAATTTAAAGCTATTTATAATAAATGACTACGTCATAGCACTCATTATATAAACATTTTTGTTTTGAGATAGGCAATGATATTAATAAGTCTGTACTTGAAGCAGATATGTTATAAGTACGAGCTCGCGGTCTGATTCAAATGTGCTATTTCATTTCCGTGCTTTTCGTGTCTTTTGTCCTTCTTGTCATTTTTTTTTTTGTAAATGGTTTTACCGGCCCTGGTTTCTATGGCCTATGTCAATGTGTGCAGTCTGCGTCACAGATTTCAACGCAAATTACTATGAAGATAACATATCTATTATAAAACATCATTTGAGATATTAGATAATAAGCGTATTTCACAATAACTATTGTAAACAACGTGATTAATACACAACACTATTATGAGTAAGAAAACATACACGTTTTACACGGATACGTTCGATTTATCGTTGCATCACAAGAGTATTAAGATGGTGGATTAGATAATTTTAGAAATAAGTCCGTTGATTATTATTTGCCGATAAACCTTAGTATTGTAAGAAATCAATTGATAACCTTAATTTTCTTGTCTTAAAAATTATTTCATAACGATTAGAACAACTAGCTTCCGCCCGCGGCTTCACCCGTTCCTGTTCCCGTGGAAATGCTGAAACAAAAAGAATGTAGCCCGTGTCTTTTTAACTAACTCTCTGCCAAAAATCAAGTTGATTGGTTGCTTAGTTAGGGCGTGAAGGACGGACATACATACACACTTTCGTATTTATAATATTAGTTAGGATTAACTCACATTAGATAGGTACCTACGACCAGGATTTATACTGGGCCCATTGATCTTTGACCTTCCTATACTCGCGTCAATATTTGTAACACCTATACTCGCACACGGTGTCAAAGACCGATAGTTCGTACCCCTTCAAAATATTTTTTTACTAAGAAGCCCAAAAAATATTACTAATATTCCAATGTTTATAGTATGAATAATATTTAATACATTAATTATTTTACTGACTTACGTTCTTTTACAAATCAGACTTCGAATTAGAGATCATTTTCTTAAGTACTAGGAAAACAATAATAAAATCTGAAGTTATTTTGAAAAACAAAATAAACTTCTATTATAGTAATAAAAAACATATCAAAGAATATATTTATCTATGTTTGGCTTAGTTTTCAGCCTCTACATAACAATCCTATATTACACTATTACGTACACAAAAAGTTGCACCTATACTCGCGTCGGACTCATGGACCAATTGGCGCCAAATGCTACGTCACGTGCACTTCGCCGCATCCGAACGATCTGGCAGCTAGCAAGGAACTCTACTCCTCAGGACTGCATAAAAATAATCCCGAAAATGCGTTTCGTCGGTCTCACAGACCATCGCGCGAGTATAGGAAGGTTACTAAGGTGTATTAATAAGGTTAATGAGTGTTAAATCAAATGCCTTCGTCAGATTTATAATTATATATTACAAATAATATTTTAGACGTAAGTAGCTATATTGTTTAGAGTCGTATTCTATTTTGCCACTTCAAAGATTTTGAAACGTTGGGAAAGCCAAAAACAAATTAATTAGAGTCCGTAGAATTACCTATGTATGGTATGAGATAATCTAGATATGTATTTTTTCTTTCATTCAAGTCGTGACGTTTCGTTGTTATTACTATCGATCAAAACAGTTGCAGTACAAAAGTAAAATACTTTAAGAACTTTTTCATGCTTTGCTCTCACGCATCCTGTAAATCAATTACATTATTAAATCACTGTCTAAGATTTTGCAATATAGTATGATCTATGTACACAATATACAAAAACAAAATTGGTCTGTGTTTGAAGGCGATTTGAATAAGTTATAAATAATATTTTTATCTCTTTTGCAGTTTTAGACGCAGGTGCACGAACTCCAAGGGGCATATTTACCGGCAACTTTATCGATATGGGCAATTACTTTCAGTGCTTAGGAATACAAAAACAAGTAGAAGATACGTCCATTGAAGGAAAATACTGCGTGATGCAATTGCCACTTCTTCAAGACGAATTCGAATTACCTAGTATTCCTAGCTTACCAGAAATACCACAAATACCTTCGCCGAATGTGGCATGGCCGCCGAATAATAACTCTTCTCAAACACCGGATAAAAGTTTAATAAAAGATTTAGGATTATTTAACCATGTTAGAAGCAATGCAAGAATAATTCTTGGAGAAAATTATAAACAGCCTATTTCGAGGTAAATATTATTACTAGTTACTTTATTTTGGCGATAACTTCAAATATCTTTTGGAAATATGGTACCTAATATTTTCTTCCTATGTTTAGGGTGGCAGGCGATAGTCCGCTTGCCGGTTTCCAGCTTGAGTTAGCAATTTGCTTACCTAAAGTCTGTTCAGTGAAAAGTGTCATTGAAATCATAATGCCTAATTCTACGGGCACTTTGAAGGTAGAAGAGTCGTTTTGTCGCCTTCCAGATGACAAGCCTTGGGTAGCTGCTGATACTGTTGCAGTGTAAGTAAACATAATAACGATATTGTTTTTTTTTATCGTTCATTCATATTAGCGGATTTGATTGAATTCTTAAAATTAAGAGATTGCTATGTAGCAATAAGGCCGCCTGTTGTTTGTTCTCTATTTGTAAATTGTCCTGTGTTACTTGTTTCTTTAATTGTGCAATAAAGTAGAAATTATTATTATTATTATTAAGAAAAAATATTATATAATAAATAACACAATTCTACAAAATCTCATTTATTTCCTTTGACGATTTAACAATCAGTTTGATAAACAGGGCCTAGATAGTTGATGTAATTGAAATTTTATTATTATTTTTACTATTTCAGAGTCATATTTTCTTTGATCGGTGTACTAGTTATATTATGCACCAGCTATGATTTATATCACAACGTTCTTCTTGAAAAAGGTAAGACTCGTCAATCTAATAATTTAAAAATGCATTCCTATAAAACTCCTATTTATAAGAAGTGTTGAACTTTACGATGTATTTTACAGATCCGAAGCAAACTAATACCCTATACACGACATTCTCCGTGTTTACGAATTCACGGAAATTCTTCACATTCAAGTCAAACCCAGACGCTATAAACTGCTTGGATGGAGTAAGGTCTATGGCTATGCTATGGGTCATAATAGGTCACACATTTGTCTATCAGTTAACTTTTGTTCCAGCAAATCCTTTGGACATATTGGATGTAAGTAAAAACGAAACCAAAACAGATATATTTAGTAATGGTTATTTTCAATTGTATGTAATATTATTTGAGTGCCTGGTAGTGTTATTGAGTGTTAATTCAGTAATACTGACTAGGGATACGAGATAATTAATCCATTAGGTCATTGAAACTAGTGTATTTTTGTCTTGATTGCTTATTCTTTTAATTTCTTAACATTATAATTTTTAGATATATTATTTATTTTATGGTTTCAGTTTATGGCAGAATTTACTTCGCTTTGGATCACCAGCGCTACTATCACGGTTGATACTTTCTTTATGATCAGTGGTCTTTTGATTGTTTATACGGCAGCTTCGAAGTTATCGAGAAGTAAGTTAATACTAGTAGATATTATATCTAAGCATCAACTATTGACTAGTATCGCCTTCTATAATAATACATCAGTTAGAAATCCCATGTGAGTCTATTTAATAATACATCAGTTAGAAATCCCATGTGAGTCTATTTATTCTCGTACATCCAATAGTGTTTCTTAGAGAACTTATTTGATACAAAGCACATCTTACGTTTCTTCGAGCACTCATAATTGAAATAAAACAACTTTTGCGGAGTATTTAGTGCGATGTATTTACCCGAAATATGTATTAGGTACTATAATTTTTCGGTTTATTTGCGGATTTTTGGTTTCCCGACGTTTCGACTAGTCAACCCGTGACCACGGCAACTGAAAAGGTGCCGAAACATCGGGAATCAAAAAACCGCAAATAAACCGAAAAATTATAGTACCAAATATATATATTTCGGGTAAATTCATCGCACTAAATACTCCGCAAAAGATGTTTTATTTTAGAAACATTTTTTTTCTTAATCTAGAGCCGTAGGAAAACTAATCTGATGTTTCGTCTGTTACAGTGTCTCTTCTTAAAAACCTGCATTTCTTCTATTTAAATCGTCTATTACGTATGTTTCCCGTGTTGGGTACAGGGGTGCTTATGCAAGCGTCCTTTCAAAACAGGGTCACTGATGGTCCTTATTGGCATGTGAATGCAGATAATACAAACAAATGCAGACAATTTTGGTGGACGACCCTGCTGTATGTACAGAATTTCGTCAACCCTTACGATATGGTAAATATAAACTATGTTATCACGAATCATTGAAGCAGCACAGTTTGCCACTGACAATACCGTTTTAATTAATGAGTCGTTGTCTCAGCCACATGACACCCACTGCTGGGTGTGCCGGTTGTAACCAACATGTTTTTTTCTTTGGTTATAGGCACGTTTTCGCAGTCGGTATTTATCAGAAACGCGGGTTTTAATCGGTCGATTGATATTACAGTTTCTTTGCCTTTCATTCTAATGCTTTTTTCATTCGCTTAATAACTGGGAAAGGCCCTTCGTACGGTGGGCATAAGCTTTTTTGTAGCCTATCGCAACGAACAAAGACATGAGAACATTCATTAAGTTCCGGATGTACAAATATCGACTGCCTATGACATTGGCGTTTTGGAACGGATGTTCTCATGAATTCTTCGTAGGTAGTATTCGTGCTGGGTTGTTCGAAAAATTCGCCGGGTAGCTTCATCGACGTGCCATATACCAATTCCGCTGAACTATAGCCTGTGTCATCGCGAAAACAATTTCTTAACCCAAAAAGTACTGAAGGAATTTCTTTGACCCAGTTAACATTAGCGTTTCTTGCCATAAGTGCTGCTTTTAACGTTCGGTGGAATCTTTCTACCATTCCATTTGCTTGCAGGTGGTATGGAGTGGTTCTAATTTTGTGTACTCCTAAGAATTTTGAAAGCGCACCGAAGGTAGCTGATTCTAATTGGCGACCTTGGTCTGTGGTGATACGTATTGGGCATCCAAATCTTGTTATCCATCCCTTATAAACGGTCCTAGCTGTCTCGAGAACGTCAGATTTAAATGCGATCAGTCAACTCGCCGACAAGATGATGGAAAATATTAAAATTAACGAAGTGTCGACAGTCAAGATCAACGTTAATGAAAACGAAGCGATGAATAGCATTTTAAATCAATTAAAAGAAATGCCGTCAGAAATGTGCGCTATGAAGCACGTACGACAAAACGTCCGACACAGCACGTATCAGCATTATTTTCCGCCAAGGCAAAGGTCAAAGCCGAGACAGGCAGTATTGTTATCATCATAAGTTTCAAGAATATGCAACGAGATGCGTAAAGCCATGTGATTGGAAAAAAGGAGGCATTCCGCAGAACCAGGGAAACTAAAGGAAGCACAGACTACGGCGGGCATCTGTGCTATTCACCCGTCTAACCGCCTCATTGTTACCGACCGAAAAAGTGGTATGAGGTTTTTGATCGACACGGGAGCAAATATTTCAGTTATATGCAAGCCTCACAGAAAGTCAATAACACCTAATCAGCAATATAAACTTTACGCCGCGAATGGCTCAAAAATAAATACGTATGGCGAAAAAACACTTAGTGTAAACTTGGGATTGCGCCGAAACTTTGTGTGGACATTTATTGTTGCTGACGTGTCCCAGCCTATAATCGGAGCCGATTTTTCGGAGCACTACAAAATATTAGTAGATTTGGCGGGAAATAAACTTATTGATAGAGTTACAGAACTCACAACACCTGCAGGCCTAAGCCGAGCAACACATCACAGCATTTGTTCGATCGACGCAGGAGTTAAACCGCAGGTTTAACAAATTTTAGAGAAATACGAAGATATTACCCGTCCATCATCTTTAGCAAACACGCCTAAACATAATGTCAGACACCACATCATCACCAGAGGGCACCCAGTTTCCGCTAGAGCAAGACCGCTCCCGCCGGATAAATATGATATTGCGAAGAAGGAATTCCAAAATATGATGGAGCTTGGAATTTGTCGCCCATCTGACAGTCCATGGGCTAGCCCACTGCATATGGTTTAAAAGAAAAATGGTGAATGGAGGCCATGTGGGGATTATAGAATGTTGAATAAGGTCACAGTTCCGGATAAATACCCATTACCACGATTAAACGATTTTACATATATTTTGGAAACCGGAAAGATATTCAGCAAAATTGACATCCGTAAGGTCTATTTTTGCATACCTGTGGAAGAAGTCGAAAAAACTGCAATTATCACTCCTTTTGGGCTATTTGAATTTCCAAAAATGCCCTTTGGCTTACGTAATGCCGGCCAGACGTTTCAACGATTCATGGACTCCATATTTCGTGACTTAGATATTGCATTTGTCTTCTGTGATAATATTTTGTTAAGCACTCCAGACGAAACAACCGCACTCCAGCAACTAGAAACGGTTTTCCAAAGGCTACAGGAAAACGGGATAACGATTAATTTAGAAAAATGCCGCTTCCTCCAGAGCGAATTGGATTTCCTAGGTTATCATATAACGAGCCAGGGAATACGCCCGACTGAGGAAAAATATAAAGCAATAGACGAGTTCCCTAAACCCAAGACGGTTAAGGAATTAAGAAGATTTTTAGGGATGATTAATTTTTATAGAAACAATTTACCGCGTGCCGCCGAATATCAAAACTTTCTCAACGAGTACCTGAAGGACTCGAAAAAGAATAATAATTCGCCCATTTCTTGGACAGCAGAGGCCGAAAAGGCTTATGAAAAGTGCAAAGAGGGCATTAAGAACGCTGAACTGACCGCTCACCCATCGCGTAATGCCGAGTTAGCAATTATGACTGACGCCAGCGCGTCTTGCGTCGGCGCGGTTTTGCAACAAAGAGTAAGGCATTCATGGCAACCTCTAGGGTTTTTCTCACAAAAATTAAGCGATGCGCAAAGAAAATACTCAACATTTGATAGAGAATTACTGGGTATCTACATGGCAGTACGGCACTTCCAAAGATTAATTGAAGGAAGAGAGTTTACTATTTTTACGGACCACCGTCCACTAACTTACGCTTTTTCCAAGAAGCCATCAGTTAACGACACTCCACGCAGGGTGCGGCAACTAGATTACATATCTCAATATTGCACTCATATCCAACATATTAGTGGACGTGACAATATTGTTGCCGATACATTATCACGTACAATCGAACAAATCGACACCCCGTCACCCATTAGCTACGAGGAGATAGCAAAATATCAACATAATGACGCAGAATTATCACAGCTGAAAAGAAACGCAAGATTGCAGTTCGACAAGGTCAAATTACCAGGGTCAAGCACGACCATCGTTTGCGATACATCTACTGGAAAAACTCGACCTTACTTACCTTCGAGGTTCCGGAAGCAAGTTTTCGACGTCATTCATGGGCTAAGTCACCCTGGCACACGTGCAAATCGGAAAATGATCACATAAAAATACATTTGGGCCAATATGAATAAAGATATTAATAGTTGGTGCAAAACTTGCCTAGCCTGTCAACAACCTAAAGTGCATAGGCATACTGTTTTACCACTAGGAAGCTTTCCCAGTGGAGGATATTACCGCAGAAACAATCGCTCGGACCGTTTATGAGGGATGGATAACAAGATTTGGATGCCCAATACGTATCACCACCGATCAAGGTCGCCAATTCGAATCAGCTACCTTCGGTGCGCTTTCAAAATTCTTAGGGGTACACAAAATTAGGACCACTCCATACCACCCTCAAGCAAATGGAATGGTAGAAAGATTCCACCGAACGTTAAAAGCACTTATGGCAAGAAACGCTAATGTTAACTGGGTCAAAGAAATTCCTTCAGTACTTTTTGGGTTAAGAAATTGTTTTTGCGATGACACAGGCTATAGTTCAGCGGAATTGGTATATAGCACGTCGATGAAGCTACCTGGCGAATTTTTCGAACAACCCAGCACGAATACTACCTACGAAGAATTCATGAGAAGCATTCAAGAAAGCATCGCAAAAATGACATCCGTTCCAAAACGCCAATGTCATAGGCAGTCGATATTTGTACATCCGGAACTTAATGAATGTTCTCATGTCTTTGTTCGTTGCGATAGGCTACAAAAAAGCTTATGCCCACCGTACGAAGGGCCTTTCCCAGTTATTAAGCGAATGAAAAAAGCATTTTTAATTAGAATGAAAGGCAAAGAAACTGTAATATCAATCGACCGATTAAAACCCGCGTTTCTGATAAATACCGACTGCGAAAAAGTGCCTATAACCAAAGAAAAAAACACGTTGGTTACAAGATCAGGAAGATTGGTCAAACCAGTAGTTCGTTTTGAAATTGAAAGTAAATAATTATGTATATGTCTATCGCATCGAGAATCAAAACAAAGATCAGCATTTTTGCAGTTCAAGGCGAGTCAATATTCTCGCGTGATCAGCAAAACAACCGCTAGCATGCTGGGGTAGGTCAGTGAATAGTATTAGCAATTAATCATTTTAGTGTTTGTTATTTATTCCATTTAAGTATTATCATTTCTTATATTTTGTGATTATTTTTAACTTTTCTTAAAAGGGGGGAGCACATACGTATCTGATTGAGATAGGGATTGTTCAGTAGATAATAAATAGTTTTATCTAAAACACATTACGTCTGTACTGCTAGCGATAAGTCACAATTATATTTTAGTATTTAAGCGCGTAGTTTAAGTAAGTAAATATACTTCTATACCATCCACTGGAGTATCAATACCTCTCCCGGTCTCGCGGTATACTGGGTATAGGCCTCCCCCAAAAGGGGGGGTTTGCCGTGATCGCCATGCTTGGCAGGCGGATTGGCGATCCCAGTATGGCCAAGTTTGTAGGAGACGCTGCTGCCCGTCCTTGAAGGCTGAGTCCCTTAGTCGCTTTTACGACACCCAAGGGATGAGAGGGGGTTGTGCTATTCTAAGCCGACAATACACAGCTAATTAATGAGTATCAGACAATATCACAAATATTGATCTAATTCCTTAATAACTAGCCAAAGTTCTTGAGTAACTGGACTGGAATACATGTGTTGAATATTAGAACCAACCAAGGTATTACAAACACAGATATTCATCATCGCAACGGTTGGGAATTAAACTTTCTAGACATTGTGCAGCAAGTAGAATTAGTATCACTACAACCACTGCACCATTAGGTCAGTCGAAAATAAAATTCGAAATAATAAATTGTTTTTTTTGTTTGTTAATGTGGTGCCTTACTGTAAAATGTGAGAAACAGCGAAAAAAAGAAGGATTAGTCCTTATCCATCAATAAGGAAGGCTTGTGCTTCATCAGTAGGGACATTAATATTTTATGTAGTTACTTCCCTAGAAAGAAGTTAATGAGGTTTTTTTTTATTTTTAGTGTCTTTCTCACTCATGGTACTTGGCAATTGACATGCAGCTGTACATAATATCGCCCATCGTATTATTTTGGGTGCTTGGAAGCAATAAGCGATCAGCTTGGATCGCATTATCTGTTGCCCTTATGTGTGTTGTAACAGCTTCAAGTATTTACAATTTCATAAACGAGTTCCCATCTAGTGCTTTTTCTTTATCGTAAGTAAAATTATGCCGTCATTCCGCTTTTTCAAATAATAATATTTTGAAGAACAGACTTCTACAGAACCAAACCTTTATTGTAATATGGTCGGCGATGTGGTTCACCCTCGCAAGGGCGGAATGTGATTAACACAGAGTAACTATGCTGCGTTAAGTGTTAGAGGAGGAATAGAAGGAAAAATGGATAGCGTATGATACATTATGGATAGAAAGTATGTGAAAGGAATGTTACGGGAGCAGAGGAAGCAAGAGGCTAATTAGCTAACTTTAAATCACCTAATAATAATAATAAATAAATAAATTTCATACAATCACACCAATTATCTAGCCCACGTTAAGTTTCATAAAGAACTTGTGTTATGGTTCTAGACAACGGATAAACATACTTATATACTTTTTTGTTTGTAAATATATACATAATATACATATTAAACACCCAGACCAAGACAAATAGAAATGTTCATGCACACAAATATTTGTCTTGTCCGGGGATCGAACCCGGGACCTCTGCGTAGAAGGCGGGTTTAGTACCCCTGCGCCAAACAGGTCGTCAAACCACCTAGCATCCAATTTCGTCGCTGTCATTCAGTAATGCTGTTGTGGCTGTCATACAGTGAATATGAATTAGTGGTGTATATACAACGATTCCCATTGGCGTCTCTTTCAGAAATCTCACCCCTCCTATCCACCATACAGTTAAGACAATTTTTGGAGAAACTTTTGCTCGGGCTTACTTTCGCCATATTTTGACCCCTCCTCACTGATATAAACTATCATATTCTGCCATCATAATGCCACAACAGCGACGAAACTGGGAACTGAATTTTTTTTTTGTTAGAGAATCAGCCCTCGGTCTTAGCAAGTGGAAAGCAGTTAGGGGTGAAAGGAGGAAGGCGTGATTAGTATGAATGATTTACGTGGATAAAATTAAAATAATTACAACTCTTTATATAAGATGTTCATTTATCAAGTACCGATCGAGCAGAGGCTGCTCGGGTCAATGACAAAGAACACAATATTGGCAAAAAAAAAAAAAAAAAAAAAAAAAAAAACATTTAAATATAAAATTTATTTTAATTTTCATATTTAAAGAAATAAAAACCTATCGAATATTCAGCATAAGCAAAACCAAAGGTAAAACAAAAATTGTTTTAAGTAAGTTACCAACTAAATTGGTAATTTAGCTATTTGAGTCGGCGGTCAAAATCAGATAATTTAATATACTTATTTTTAATTTTTTTTTCCAAAATTGTATTCTTTATCTTTGACCTCAGCAGCCCCTGCTCGATCAGCACTTGATAAATTAACACCTTATATAATGAGTAGTTATAATTAATATAATTCTAATTATGTTTTTTATCTTTTCAGCCGACCACCTGAAGACACTGCCCGCTATTTTAAACACTACTACCTACACACTTTACCTCGCGCAGCACCATTCTTCGTCGGAATGATATACGGATATGCCCTGCATTCAGTCAAAGGGAAATCGATAAGAATTTCTAAGGTAAAAGAGAGTACCATACTTCATCCTTGCTGTATTCGTCTAGCTCGCAGGATTTTCAAATTCAGCTAAACTTCTTTAAATATCACCCACCAATACATCCACCGTAGGTTTAATTCAAGGTTTTAATTTTCCATATTTCATGACATCCGAAAACAGGTATGAGCTGGTGTGGAGAATAGAATGATTTTAAAAAAAAAGTTGTTTCTCCAAAATATTTCACCACTATACGTTACATTTTATTTTAAATCATAGCGATGCTGAATGGATCTCCATCTTTTTAATCTTACGTTTGGTAGGACTATACCCGCATGCATTTTCCATGCGTTGAGGCCAGTGCAGATTTATTGGAGTGTCATCAATCAAAATAAAATTATGATAATGGTTTTTGTTACTTTTCTAATTGTTATTTACTAGATTTTTTAACTTAGTAAGTTATATTTTTTTTTCAGCCTATAGTAGCCATTCTGTGGGTCGTCGCCGTTGCAACAAGCACTGCTGTATTCATTACTCCTTACTACACTCTTCAGTTTGACTGGGACAATCAGACCATGGATAACGTCCTTAACTCCTTCATGAGGCCAGCCTGGGCAGCAAGCATTGCTTGGGTGGTATTTGCTTGCACTAA
This sequence comes from Chrysoteuchia culmella, assembly GCA_910589605.1. Taxonomy (NCBI): domain Eukaryota; kingdom Metazoa; phylum Arthropoda; class Insecta; order Lepidoptera; family Crambidae; genus Chrysoteuchia; species Chrysoteuchia culmella. The sequence goes on from OU342649.1 coordinate 7,541,436, forward strand.
GGGCTATGGAGGTAATTCTTATAATTAATGTAAAAAACGGGAAATCAGTTTCAATATGTACCTATTTTTATAATTTACAAATCGATACAACATTATTAACAATCTAAATAAATTAATCAATCAGTGATCACTCAAGTAATAAGATTTGTTTGTTTTCTTTGTTCCAGGTCCAGTCAATTGGTTTCTTACTTTACATATTTTCAAAATTTTGGGTCGTCTTTCATATGCAATGTACATATTGCATTACCCACTTATATTTATTGTTAATGGCACTACACTGGCTCCAATATTCTTTTCAGTTGAACACTCGGTAAGTTCATATCATGAAGTAAACATTATTATTCTTTATCTGTTATAACTCATAATATTATACAGAGTGGAATAAAGTTTTAAATTCTGAAGCCCAGAACAAAAAATATTTGACATGGTATTTTAAATTTAAAAAAAATACGTAGATACAAAATCTGTGCGGACCGCGCGCCGCACAGATATACGTCGCGCAGAAATAACTGCGCGCAGGAAACGCGTAGCCTTAACTACATCAAGATTTTGTTTTATCATATCCTACAGCATTATATGACTAATATCATCATAACTTCAAGTAAAACATGTTTATTTTATGATTTTGTAATTTTTGCATTTTTCAATGCTATTTTTATACTTATGGTAAATTTTAAAAAGAAAAATATTGGAAAAAATTAACTCGGCCACAAGTGAATTCTCAGACGGGAATCGAACCCGCGACCTTTGGAAATCCGGTCCAATGCTCTCGATTCCCGTCTGAGAATTCACTTGTGGCCGAGTTTATTTTTTCCAATATTTTTCTATTTAAAATTTACCATAAAAACATGTTTATATTTATGCAATCACTATTTATGTTATATCATAAAATACACTTACTTTAATCGTTGTTAATTAATTTTTTAGATGCATCGTTTTTTTGTTGATCTTATGACGACATTAATCACGTCCTATCTTGTTACTATTGTCATCGATTTACCTTTCTCGAGACTAATCGGAATGTTATTGGGAGGTAAGAAAATAAAAAAGATTTACAAGCAGTATTATATATTTTTTTTACTTAATGATACAAATGATATAAATTCATAACAATACTTTATTTCCAGGAGCAAAAGGTAAAAAACCCCTTGATGCAAAGAAGAATGATGAGTTGAAAGTAAGGGATGATGAGGCACCATGATCAGATGTTACCGACGTGAAGGAATCTCTAATAAACAGTACTAAAATGTAAACTAAATCGGGATAGATTTGTGTCAAACTTTTGTTATGGACTTTACTAAGGGTCCGTTGTTTGATCAGAGTTATCTTAACAATTAGTTAAGGTAGTCGTATAAACTGTCTAATCTAAACAAAGACAGTTTATGCGTAAAAATGTAATGTGTATCTTCATTTACCGTTCTTTTTAACTTACCATTAGTAAATGGCCCAAAGTGCGACAGTATTATTTTAATTTTAGGTAAATCTGTATTTAAATATTGTAAATATATACTCTGATTGAAATGGTTGAAATTTCCGACTTAAGTTTACGTAGTAACTATTTAGTAATCTGTGCTTAAGTGATTACACGACATGGTGGTGAAAACTGGTAAAATTTTAATATTATTATAAATAATTTAAAGGATTTTTTTTTTCCGAGAGATTACAAATATATTATTATGATGCATAGTAAGTAACGTATAAACAAATAAATTAATAATAGCATACTACACTACCTTATACTAACTATAACAAGAAAACGCCGTCCAACTCGCAGCCGCGTGGCATAGTACCGAGAACACTGGCGCTGTTGCCCCGCTGAATACATAGACTCAGCCACTGGGCAAGATAGGCACCAGCTCTCAGGTCTCCTGAGGGTGGACCAGTCTTGAGGAAATATCTTTCATAAACTTTTATAATAAAGGTAGTATTTAAGATAATAAAAAAGTGTACATCTTATGTTTTGGCGCGCACTGTTCATTGAAATAAAACAACTTTTACGGATATCAAACGCGCTATATTTTCAGGAACTAAGTTGTAATTGTCCGTATTTTTTTAGTTTTTTAGGGGTTTTTTGATTTTCCCGACGTTTCGGCACCGTTGACCAAGTTTGATCAGGATTCCTAATAAAAAGTACATCTAGGAAGGCCCGCTTTCGAAGTTTTCTTGGCAGCTTCTTTCTTCGAAGGTCCTCCCAATTTGTGAACTGCCAGTAGAGTCTTTAGTTTTCTCTTTTCTTAATAATAAAGATTTAAAATAATAATTAAATCAAAATATCAATTCGATAATAATTTTTGCCATAGTAAATTTCTAACCGTATCCGAACGAAAATAAACTAACTTTTCGAGGGTAGACTTATAAGTAGCCAGTCATCCCGTGACCACGGCAGCTGTAAAGGTGCCGAAACGTCGGGAAAATCAAAAACCCCTAAAAAACCTAAAAAATACGGACAACTACAACTTAGTTCGTGAAAATATAGCGCGTTTGATATCCGTAAAAGTTGTTTTATTTCAATAAAAAAGTGTATTGTAAATCATAAATCAGCACGTACAGCCCACTATTACTTATGCACATCAAATATCTCGATGTATGCATAGACGTTAAAAAGATTGTCTTTGACGGAACAACGCAATACCGAAATCACGAGGGTTTGCGAAGAAATTAATGTAAACAAAATCCGAAATCTCCATTTTCCCGTTAACTAAATGTTCCAACCCCTGTTTGTACACACGCCCATTTATTCAGACCGCCCTTAAAACAATAAAAATGTTACCATTGAAAAATATTAATCGCAATACATCCTAATAGATATTTATGCATGGGTAGAAGCAATTACTCTGGAAGCTAAGTCTAGACTTATTTTGATATAATAAAATGCACGTGTAATAATGAGATGTTTGAAACCGTTACAATTTATCGCTTCAATAATTTTGTTGTAAATTTGATTAGGATCAGCATGTTTGTTCGATCAGGATATACGCTAGAGATGTGCAATTTAGTACCTTTTAGAGCATTACCTTTTCTTAATGATGTTATCTTTGGTAAACAAAGGCTGAGCAAATACCTTATTAATTGATAATAACTTAAAGCTCGAATTAATGTTTCTTCGTCAGTTATTTTGTTGACTCCGCTAATAAAGAATCTATTGATGTCTTTGCTATTAATTGTGAGAACCTATGGTAAGTGTTGGTAATAAAATCGTTATAACTTGAACTCCAATTTCTCATTTCACCGTTACAAATTCCGACACGGACCGGGGCAATTATGTCCCCGTCGCGTAAGAACAAAACCCAAACAACCCAAATTAAAAATGTGCGAAAAAGAAGCATTCGCGACAATGAATGGTGGGGTTCGAACGGTTATGACAAATATGTGAGCCGATGGTTCTAATGAAAATGAACCTTTTAAACCCAATAAAACTGAGTTTGGAGTTTTATGAAATCCTAATCCTAATTTAATATTATAAGTGCGAAAGTGTGTTTGTTTGTCCTTCCTTCACGCCCTGACTAAGCAACCAATTGATGTGATTTTTTGGCATAGTTGAAAAGACGGAAAGAACATAAGCTACTTTATATCCCGATATTCTCACGGGAACGGGAACCACTGGGGTGAAACCGCGGGTGGACGCTAGTATAATCATATATTTAAACAAATTAATTAGCCCCATCTGAGAATTCACTTGTGGCCGAGTTGTTTTCTTCCAATATTATTCTATTTAAAACTTATCATAAGTCTAAAAATAGCATTGAAAAATGTAAAAATTCAAAATCATGAATTAATTACAACTAAAGGAATCAAAATGTACATTTGAATTTTATAGTTACCAGTTCGTCGAAGCAAATAATCATGTCCCTCATTGATGAAGACATTGTTCATATTAGCAAATTAATAAACGGCTCCCGATATCATTGTTTATTTTAAAATATCTAAATTGTAGACGACACGTTGAATCGTAACGTAAATTAAAAACATCAATAACGAGGTTCTCCTTGATATCGTACTGAGCCCTAAAAAGATCTAATTATCTTTCTCTCATGAAAAAGCATGTCTGGTTGGAAAATATCGTTCAGTTATTGCCACATCAGTGCTGGAGTTTAGCAGACAAATGGTTTAATTAACCTGATGGCGTGAGTGATCGCCTTGGATCCGTAAATTTCAACGCAATTAGAAACACTTGCAAATCTCATACCAATTAGGCAGCCACCCAAATTCGCGCCCTCGTAATTGTTTTTGAATGCGTTGTCTGTGATTTATACTCATTTCTGTGGAACTTCATGGGTAAATGGATAATTTAATCCATGTACGAAAACCTTCAACATGATTGAGCCTTTCCAGACATTTTTTTTGGTAACAATACCATAAAAAGTTTAAGGTGGATTGATATGCCAAGAAAAGTACAAAAAGAATACTACAAGTTCAGCCATTCTGTGGAAATTTTTAACAAAAAGAATAAATTCTCGTGCACAGATACCACTGGAGACATCTTTTGAATAATTCTCGCGTCTAGAGCAGAACACGGTTGGATTGAAGTCTGGAACCTTGACAGCTAATTAGAGGTTTCATTGTTAAATTTTACCACATTTTCGAATTTTCCAAGGATTAATAGACTCAATTGATTTGGAATAGAGTCGTTTATTCTACATCTGAGTGCGCAAGATTCATTAATTCCTTTCTTAAATATTTGGATTTCTGGAAAAATACAATAATCCACAGTGAATGGCGGGCATTGTATTGAATCGTTGTCCAGGAAGGATGTTTTGTCGGGGTGTTCTTTTTATTGCCGAATTTGCGTTTTATGGCCCGTCACAAAGGGAGTGTTGAGGGAATGTGACAATTGCACACCCTTGTCGTATCTGTTTTTTTAATTCCTATCCCATGATTAACATTTGGGAAGCGTGAAGACAGCTTATGAATTCTTGCTTATGTGTTATGTTTGCTTGTCTGATTGAGTTTAACTAAAAAAGGTGAAAACCACAATTTATAGTGCTTGTATAAGTGGGCATCACCTATTGTCAATTATTTAATTGCTATTCAGCCAATTAGAAAAATATCGTATATTCATATTCATGATAGCGTAAAGGTACAGATTGATTACTAACGGTCAAAAAGAACCTCCTATACTATTTGTCCACATAACAAAGTTACAAAATGAATGCTGGTCATTAAATTCGTTCAATCCTTTGAAGGCGGAGCCCTGTTAATTATTTCTGATACCCCTGTCTCACCGGCCTATGTCCAGATGTAAGCGACTTTGAAATATCGCCGATATTAGTAACTTGCGATTAGGGACGTTTGTTTTGCAGTCTGTACTCGCATGAGCAGGAAAGGGTTTGAAACTGTTAATTCCAGAAACATCCAATATTTTGTCACTAAGTTCAAAGATTTAGATTTTTGTATACAGAATACTATTTCATATTTTTGTTATGTGAGATAGACAGGTATTTAGCAAAGCTTCAAATGAAATTTTTGTGAGAAGTAGTAGTATTAAGAATAATTTTATTTATTGAACTTGGAGTCAATTCTGCTTTGTTATAATCGTAGGCATTTCAATCGTTTTTCAAATGTGTTACCTACTTTTTTGTAACTCGCAAGAACAGTCTAAAAGAGCACAACAAATTAAATACGATTATAGTTTAACGTTTAAACGTTGCACAGAAACAGGAGCCTTCGTGTTTCTGTGCAAGCAAATTCAGGATCGTACGCGAAAAGTCAAATCAATGACGAAGATGACATCATAATTATTGAGATAATGAAAAAAAGACAACTCGACAAAGCCGGCCGATATTTTGAAAAGTAATGCAATGAAAAATAATTAACCTAAACCACAGACAACCGTAATCACGTCTCGTTTTCACTTTCGATCAGACAAAATGTCACCGGGCGAGCATAGACCGCAGGAGTCAATAAAATGGACTCAGCGAGGGAGCGTCGCTGTGCGGTGGCGCGGCGTGACGACGGTCACTTTATTGCTGACCTCTGTCTGCCGCTGCGCTCCTAATCACTGTGTCGATACTTTCGGTTAACCTGTTCAGCACTTTTTGTTTTTTGACAATGAAAGGTATTTGGTCACGAACCTTCATTTTAAACTGATTGAGGCATTTCGGTATCTTGTACCAATTTTTTGAGAGTTTCATACCATTTGAGTAGGTAGGTATACTATACCAAAAAACATGAGGCGGTGTTGCACCGAATAACTTTAACAGGCAGGCTGATTATTTAAATAAAAATCACCTAGCAGCCAGTTTCGTCACTTTCATGACTTTATATTTAAAATAATTCTTAGTTAACTAAAGACAAAACAAAGCACCTCGATGTCAATTTTCAAGCCTCTCAGAAGCTTTGATTTTAATTACGGCGTCAAGATTTTAATAAGGCTTCAAAAGATACGAAAAGATTTTGCTCAGTTTTAGATTTTACCAATTGCATAACCCTATAGATTCTTTGTATGCATTCTAACAGTAACAACATCATAAATGCTTACTCCAAAATTGTTTAAACATGATATTAAACAAGCAACAGTCGAAATTGACACAGTAAACTCAGTTTGACCCTATATATTAATTAAGATCGTATGTGTAGATACATCGGCCCATTAGCAGAAACACAAACAGCGGGCAGTTACATTAATCTCTCGTCAAATTTGCCTGACCCCTCTCCTGGGGCTTCAACTTTAAGATCGATTCTAAACTTTTTTCATAGCAACGCCACTGGTTGGTTGGTCTATTGTTATGTTTGTACTTTGTCCATACGTAAGTTCCTTGTAAATATCACGGAATTCTTAGTTTAGACAATGAACCGGAGTTTATTTTTAATACGTTATATTTTTAAGGCGTTAACTGGCGGAAATCCTTATCTAACTATAAAAAAAGAAAAATTAGAAAAAAAATTAGAAAAGAAGAATTAGAAACTTTCCGGAAACAAGCTAGATTTTTAGAAATAAATAAAATAATATAAGACTTTTCACGAGAGCTACTGCCTATAAACTGTTGTACAGTTTGGCAGACGTTGTATGATTTGTAAGCATTGTATTCTTGAGAGAACAATAAATAAAAAACAAAAAAAAATTGTGTTGTCATAGTTATAACGTTACGTTTGTTGTTACAATAATTGAGAACAATATAGTATCTTTGCTCTCTTTATTCAATTGTCGTCTGTTTCCTATTAAAACCGATAACTTTCCAGCGTTTACCATAATAAATTGTCATACAATCAGTAAAACTGCTTGGAGGTACTAAAAATAAAACAATGATCCCCGTACATGTGGAAGCAAACTTCGTCTGCCCATTTAAACTTTTCTAACTGAACAGACCGTAGCTCGTTACCGTCGGATTATTAAATATTGAAACAGTGTTTGCCTGACGAAAGCCGCCTAGACGACCAGTGTGTAAATCCAACGAGGAAGAACAAAGAGATTTCGTTATTAAAACAGAGATTTGTTCCAACATAATATTTTCATTTCACTGAATTTCATAGTGAGCTTATCAAAGTTTTTATTTATATTAGCAACGCAAGCGAAAATAGCGCTTATTGTCTATAAAATACAGATACCTACACAGTTGTCATACGAAGTTTATCAGTTTATTCCGTACTTTCTAAAACATCGTTTGGTATTCATCATCACGAACTGTCCAATTGTACATTAGATGTTGATCCCGGCGCAAACGATGGTGATTGTCGGATTAGGACGACGATGGACTGAAAAAAGACAACACTCCCCCTATGGAATTTAATTTTCAATCTTCTGTGATGTATACTGCTATGCTTGGTACGTGAGCGTGTTTTCGAAGCTCGCACTTGACTACGCACCATGTTTGATAATGTATTGGGCTACTAGACACGTAACTAGGTTAGTTACTTTATCTTTAATGGAGAACACCAATAATCACAGTGCGAAAATGTATGCGTGTTGCGTCATCTCTCTGAAATAATTATTTAATCTAAAATGACACACACACCAAACCTCAAGAAACAAAGAACCATAAAAGCGGACCTTTGTTTGACGCCACATTTTTTTCTTCATTATGAAGCTAGAAACGATTATATAAGTATTATAGACCTCACAAAAAATCAAGCACAAAACAGATCACACAATGTATATTTCTCAAAATAAGACGCAATTTTCACTAAACAATTGAAAATGGTATTCTCAATTCCAGTGCGTTATCAATATGAAGCTGACTCTCAATTCGGGGCTTAGCCAAAATCGGTCCAGTTATCATTCCCCCGTCATTCAGTCAGGGGTGTTTAATTGTGAAAAGAAATCTTTGCTCTTTGTCAGCCGCGAGGGGGACTATTGATTTCTTTTGTTTTATGCTGATTGAGACACCTTCGCGACCCACCCCAGGTTTGGAACGCCTGACAAAACACTTTGTACTGAAACGGAAAAATGCAAGCTTTAACTGTTGGAATTTTATTATCCTTTATGTTAAAGAGGTGGCGCCGATTGCTTGACTTGGAAAAAATGAATAGCGAATTATAAAAAAAATGTTTTAACGAAGGTTTTCGTCTTGTTTTTGAGTCCCATAATACATTGGATCAAAAATCACCAGACGTTTTTTGAACATTTTTTAAATTTGTTTTATGAACCTTAAAAACTAAAAAGCAAAAAATAAGCCTTTTGGAGTCGGTGACAGCCAAGACATTCCACATTGCGGCCCCACTCTTTTATTTTTCTTGCCTTGGCTGGCACCGACTCCAAAAGGCTTATGTTTTGCTTTTTAATTTTTTGAAGTACGTTTTTTTCTTTTTCTCAATTTTTAACGGTAGAAGTCCCGAACCTACACTAATAATTTTATGTCAACTGCTCATCACCTTTTACAAAATGCGGCTTTTCCCGGTGCAGGGACGTTAATTATTAAGGAGTTCCCCTGTTACTACATTATCAGCTCCACTTCATCACATGCGTTGGGACGAGCATTAATTGCTTATGAATCACCTTAAAGTCATCCTATCGCTTTCTTGAAATGCTAAGTATTTAATAGTTCCGATGACCATTTGTGGTCTTCATCATCAGTTCCACTGAACCAAAATGTGCTTAACGGAAGCAAATGCACGAATTACTTAAGAAAACATCGAAATCGATATAGGTGTGCCTATAATATATTAAGAGTTCCCTCGATTTCACCAAGATCCTATCATGACATCCTGTCTTGATTTTAATGGGACCAACTTGATAGTACACCCTTTCAAACAAAAAAATAATTATTCAGTTCGGTTTATTAATGAGTGAGTACTGAGGTAACAAACATAAAAAAGATTTTGAAGTCGGTTAAAAAGACAAGTCGTTCGAAACATGCCAATAAATAAGGAGATTTGTTTCTAATCTCCTGATAGTTTTCCCTTCCACATTCACGCGATCCAGACGCATAAATCTTCGTCAGTCCATATCTATCCTGACAGTGTCAAACCTCAAGCATAGCGATACGATACTTACAATACTGGAAATGATTTTAAACTTTACCAGTCTTGTTATAAAGTTGATTTTTTAAGTTGTTGATGTGCAAAGCCAATCAACATTAGGCCCTTTGAAGATCTTCTGGCCTCATTTCTCCCGTGATTGACTGGGACTTAAGAAAAAATTAGATTGCCACCTCAATGCGATAGGATCGACGAATTTTTTCGAGTGTTCGCTAATGGGGTCTGTTTTATCTCGAAGCGATAATGTTCTTATGCGGGCGACAATAACAGGATTCCAACAAATTAATGAACTTGGGATACCTAATACAGGGTTTGCTTCAATTTTTTATTGTTCTACCTCAATATATACCTAAAACTTATTAGTAAATATTGTATTATTGTAATAACTAATTGCATTTAATTTTTCATTAATTTAGATTAAATCTATTTCAGAATAGTTGTTTGATAATTTAGTAAATTAAACAAATGTGGCAGAGACGACGAAAACAATTTGGCAAAAGGCCGTGTTCATTTAAATCTAACATGACATGAGGATATGATACTGATTAATGATGAACTTTCGAATTTCGGAACCGTTTGAACTACGGGGATACTCTTAGCCTTCATCATACCTGATGTTATGTATTGATAAGGCTGAAGATGGAAGCGAGCCTCTCCCGGAGTCCTCAATCAATGAGGAACTGGCTATCTTATCTCTAACTGCCAGAACACAATAATGCTGAAAACATAGTTGTTATGGCGTTAGACTTAGATAAGATGTTGGTAGCTAGCCAGACTGACTTAGAACAAGTCCACCAACCAAATCGAATACAATATGTACCCCCGCGGGGATCGAACCTGGGACCCCTGGGTCGGTACTGATACCGGTGGTTGTACCACTAGACCACAGAGGCGGTTAAATAATTGTACACGAAAGGGGTTTCAAATTCTAAGAGTTTTCAATAAAAAATAAGAAGCTGAAACAAAGTCAACAACTAAAAGCCTCGGGTAGTCGCTAGTTTAAAAAAAGAGCCTTTTCAATTTACATTCTTTACATCTTACACCTTTGTGATAAATTGTTGCACTCTCAAGATGCACATTGAACTTCATGGCTCCCTCTTATTTTTAATTATTCCATGTAGCGGGTGGGTCAATCACGAATATTTTTTTCAATCCGTCCTTCGCCTGCAGACTCTCCTAATGTTTAAATGTCAAAGAACTTTTTAAGTAACTCTGATGTGGCCCAATTTGGAAACGCGTTCGGTCTGCGATTGCGGCCTTTGAGCAACTTTTGCAATGGTCAGTCACAGACTCACTGAGTCTCGAACTCTCGTTCTTCGAAAGGCACCCCAAGCCGTTGATCCTGGTAGCATTTGTAGTCGTTAACCACCAATCTGCATCAGACCTGCGTGGTGCTTCATGGCGCATTTTCCTTTTCGGTACCTACCCCAGCAGAGGGGACATAATAAAAAATGGCTGATGATGTTGACGATGATGAAACATCTTCTTACTTTTTAATTGTTGCGTTCTCAAGATGAACTTGAAACTTCATAGCTCCCTCATAATTTTAATTATTCCATGTAGCGCGCGTCGATCACGAATCAATTTTTCAATCCGTCTGAAGGTCCTCCGCCCTCAAGGAGCGCTTGAGACCCTCGGCGACGACGTCAGCGGCGACTTTAATTGCTCGCCACTTCGTTAACGGACGACTTGGTCGCGCTACTAATGTGGAAACAGTATCTCAACTGAGTTCAAAATATTATTTAACCTAAATTAGTAGAGAGTACCTCTAAGTAAAAATACTATAACTGTTATTTTTTAAAGAATTATTTGAAAATTATCTATGGTTTTGGAATTAGGTACTTGAAAGGAATAAATCATTAATACCTTTGTCCTATAAAGTTTACGCTTTAAAGTAACGCACTGAGCTGTATGTATTTAATAAAAAATTACACCACCTGCACCTGCCTGCAAGTGTAAATGGTATTAACCATCATAAACTTTACTAAGCAATAAACTTAACAAAATACATATCACTTGAAAATATGATGTGTGTATAAATCGTTATCAAATGTCATGATATGAATATGAACACGAAAATGATATGTTATTTAAATTAATTATATTGTAATACCTAGTAACTTTGATACTAAGTACACATTTTATTAAATCATGAGTACGCTATAAATCGAACGTAAAGCATAGCTCATAAGTGTGAAGATACTGTTTTGAATATTTGCTATGGTCTGATGGCATTTTTAATGAACACCCGAATTAATGTAGTGGCGAAATCGAAAATCGAAGTGTGGACGCATTTCTACTTAGAGCATCCCCAATTCAAAATTGAGTTTGTTTAGGATTGGTCGGGAATCGACGGACCATGTAGCCGTTGTTTGAAGGAATCAATGTGAATTTAGAAGATATGCGTACCAATTGTATGTAGGCCTGACTTAAAGAATTTACATTTCATACATTAAAATAGACTTTTTTTGTTATTATTATCTCATTTACTACTCAATTACTATGGAAGCACAGGAAAAATAACCTGTAATTGTCCGAGCGAGCGATGCGAGCGAGATCAACTATATAGTAGTATGTCATACTATATAAGAGTATGATATACTTAGTAGGTAGTGTGATTATTCAAAGTGCTTACAATCGTATCATTATTATTATTAGAAATCCAGAGCCAGACAAGACAGAAGAAATTTGAAGAAAAGTCAGCCTAACCAAACTCAACAAATAAATTACTCAAAATAAAAAACAATTTTTACTATAAAAGTTCATCATAAAATTATGACAAAACACAACAACTGGCAGTCAATTAACGAACTTTGGAAATAAAAAAATAACGTTCTTCACTTCGGACGGTCCTAAATAAATATCCAAAAAATAAAAGAACCGAATTCCAAATTCAAATACTTGAAGGCGGGATGAAGAGGGATTTGAAATAAAAGAAATGCCTGTAGATTGACAGGTGCCTTCTTAATAAGTTCGGCGACAGCTGCCGAAAGAAATGAGAAAGGTAAATTGAAGGCGTTTGAGGCAACAACAGTTTTATTAGAACATTTGAGTAATTGTGATCTTCGATATTTGAAATTTGAATCAATAACTCGAACAAATTAACAACAGGCTGTTGTCGTAAAATGTAAAGTTGAATTAATTAATAAATTGCTGATAGCAATAGAAATTAAGAAGGTGTGTATAAATTAAGAAGGTGTGTATAAACTAATCAATTACGCATACATTCATTCGTTAAAAATATGTAAGTACTAGAGAGGCCGCCTGCGGATTCAGCCCCGTATTTCCCCTTTCCGTGGCAATATCGGGATAATAAGTTTCCTATATTTCAATCCAGGCTATCTATTATCTATGTGCTAAATTTCATCTAAATAGTGAAAGAGTAATAAACATACAAACTGACATACTTTCGCATTTATAATATTAGTAGGATAGGAAAGGAAATCATTGTAATATAAGTTTTGTTATATTTCTACACAAACCAGAAGAACACTGTTGAATCCCCATTATTTGCATCATTATATATGATCATTAATATTTTGTACTTATACCTAAGTGATTCTTATTTTAATATAAGTACTTATAAAAAAAAACATAATGGCCAAACTTGTTACACCAAATAGAATACTTATAACCAAAAAAAATATGATTGATAATCAAAGGGATCCCAAACCTGGACATATAAAACCTACTTGATTTAATTCCCAGACAATGGAGGGAAGCCGGGTATCTACCGACGCCACTTATTCCGTTGGCCTAAGCAAATTTCCAACCGGACTCTGTTGATTTTTCCCCGGATTCCTATTTCTTCACTTCTGATTATATTATTCCATACTTTGGGTAAACAATGTACCCCAACCCCTTCTGCACTATTGCTCCGTGTGAGGTTCGCGATTATGGAGTTGGACTTTTTTAGCTTCTATATTTTATAATTAGTATTTTTTATACTTATGGTAAATTTTAAATAGAAAAATATTAGAAAAAATTAACTCGGCCACAAGTGAATTCTCAGACGGGAATCGAACCCGCGACCTTTGGAAATCCGGTCCAATGCTCTCCAAAGGTCCAAAGGTCGCGGGTTCGATTCCCGTCTGAGAATTCACTTGTGGCCGAGTTAATTTTTTCCAATATTTTTCTATTTAAAATTTACCATAAGTATAAAAATAGCATTGAAAAATGCAAAAATTACAAAATCATAAATTAGTATTTTTTTTTGTGATGGAAATTGACTTTACTGATATGTTAAGGTCACTTTTCAATTTGACGACTCTGTATGAAATAAAACAGGGAGAAAAAAACAGCCCTTGACGAGTTTCTTGCCGGTTTTTCTCGTTACAAGGTCTCCCGCCGTAGGGTTTGGGAACCGATGGCATAGCTTCTTTGACGTTCATAAGTGCTTGTAACAGCCTAGACTGAATAAATGATATTGAGTTTGACTTTGACTTGACTATACTTACTTACTAGAAGTTTTATTTATTTATTCATTAGAACAATGGCGGATTACAGAGTAACCCAACTCGCCGGCAATTCATACAAAAGACATAATTACAACAAATTAATTATTTAAAAAATCAAAGAAATAAAAATGACATATTATTTGAATCTTTATTCATAAATAGGTATAAATTCCATTGAAAAGTATAAATGCTTTAACAACGACGACAGATGAACCTATTGAAGAAGACAAATACTGATATGACAATGATGATAAAAAGATGGAAAGAAAAACTTCGAACGAAAAAGTTTTCAATCAAATTTAACCGACTTCAAAACAAGGAGGAGATTATCAATTCGTCGCGTATATTTTTTTTATGTAGGTATGTTCACCAATTACTCGAAGACGGCTGAATCGATCGAAATGATTCAAACGTAATAACATCAGGTTTGTTTTAAAGTTGGTCCTATTTTTTGAAATTTTGTAATCGGTTGATTAGTTTTTGAAACATTTTGAAACAACAACAACATTTCGTTTTCGTTACTCGTTACCTAGAAGACATAATACTTTATAGCCCGATTTTTTTTTCTAACTTTAAAAACTATAAAAAAAATTGTAAGAAAAATATAAACCGACTTCAAAAAGTAAAAAATAAGCCTTTTGGAGTCGGTGCCAGACATCGATATGATGAATTCTTTAAATTTTACATTGCACTTTTACACTCTTATTTTCCTTGCCTTGGCTGGCACCGACTCCAAAAGACTATTTTTTTACTTTTTGTAAGGTGTTTAGGGGTCTCGGCTTCTATTCTATTGACCTTCTTTTATTTCGTGTCAAAACAAAAGCTTGAAAAGTGAGGCTTTTCCCTACATATAAAAACAATTAACGTTCCCAGAAAACACAATCATATTTCTACACAGAACACAAGTGTTCTCCACTCCACAGGGGCGTTTCATAAATATTTTTGGCTTTTCTAACCGCTGTAAAAGGTTTTTGTATACGTTGCTTTTGGCTCCTTTTGGCTGCTAATCCAATATTGACCGCGCGGCTATTGACTCTTGTTTGCGCTTCTCATAATAACTCGTAGTACCTACCGGCTTTTATTATTCACAATATCAATTTACTTTCTTCAGAACGAGTTCGTTCAGAGTAAATAATTGCTATATTATTAAAACAATTCGTTGTTTAATTTTTTATTTATTTATCTTAATTTCAAAGTGGAACTTTTTGTTAAAAAAAATGCTTTCAGTATTAATTTAAACTTGAGCTTTTCTAAGATGAATAAAACAAAAGTGTATTTATTCGGTTACTCTCATCAAGCGTTTTTTATTATAAATATTTGTTATCTTCAAGTACTACCAAAATAATATTTTTAACACTATTTCATACCAAATATATGAGACAGTCGCATTTAATAAATAGAGCTCTGTTAATGGTTCGTTTGTGCGTACAAACTGCAAGTATTGTTTGCAAATACGCGTGTAAGTATGGGTTTCTAAATACAAGTGTTCTTTGCGAATGCGGGTGTAAAGGGTTTCTTAATGCCTCTATTCCAACTTCATTAATTTTTTAAAAATCGATTTAAAAACAGTGACAAACTTTACTTAGTACGAATGACTCGAACACATTACATGTTCATTAGAAAGAAATATCTAAAAATTTAGTATCCATTTTAAACGTAGGGTCGTTTGTGTACCAGAAGGAAGAGTATCCGTTTCGGACAAAGAACGTTGCGGTATCTAAATGTTAATCTTTGGTCGGTCGCGCAAAAATTATGTTTTTCGGACACTGAGACTCGGTGGCACGGAAAAAGTCCGCTCCCACAAGCTTCATTTAATTTACTTGGAGATTACCGAAATCACACCCTGTACCAGTATTATATCATGCACGCTCGAATGCGAGTGAATACTGATTGTTAAATTTAATTCTTGAATAATACAGTAAATTATTTTGTTTTTTTTATTTTTGCATTCATATTTTATTATTAAATAACCAAATGACTCGAACTTGCTCTTCTGTACATAAAAATAATGTAAATTTTTCTTCACTCAATTAAAAAGTTACAAAGCCTTAACATATGAAAGGTTTGTTGACCAAATCACAAAATATCGCAAGCTCAATCTTTATTGTTGAACTCGTTTTGTCGTGGATTGTCCGACAGAGCCGAACTAAGAAAATTTATATTTCCTACTTCAATTTCATCTAACTTAGACTTTTCAGTCTCTTAACATTCTTACCTAACTACAGTCCAGTGATTCCAGAGCTTCTAACAATGGCGGGTCATAATGTAAACGTACAATGATGTCTTAAATACTTATTTACGTGTTTAAATGCAAATTTAATGTTTGAGAAGAACCTACTTACCGGCCGTAAGCAGCCTCAACGCGCCCAAAAACGCTCCTTCAAAGGCTTCATTTTATTTCGCGTCAATTCTTACAAAGCTAAATGACTCCAATTTGAATATGTAATGGCGGCTTAAGATAATCGTCTGGCTTACACTAATAAAGGCGCACCAACTTTAAAACGGGAATCGTTCGAAAGAATCGAACAATCGCATTCGATTCCAGGGGGAGAATAATTTATTCGAATATGGACGCCATTTTGCGGCGGGGTCCGCTATCGTAACGGAAGACGCTTTAAGACATTGATGCTGATTCTTTTTTTATTATGCTCCCCTGGTTTCCTAAAGACGCTAATATAAAGGCCCATATATAAATAAGCCGCCTTTGTAACAGGAACAGACACCCTCGGCTGAGGAAAACAATCTAAATTACATTTTCACGCAACTTCAAATGTCTTATTAATTACTTGCGACTTTTCAATGCAATAAATTTTCTTTTAACGAAGCTTCTCCAAATCGGCTTATACACAACACTGGCTTTGCATACTGATCACTCAATTGTCTTGGAATGACTGCTAAGTAAGTTTGGTGCCTTGGAAGTTGATTGATCTTTGGAATGCACTTAATTATTATCACAGGAGCTCAACTAAAAAGAGTAATTACTACAAATATGCCTCTTTTTGTTCGGATTTTCCGTTTTTTTTTTTTTAAAAACCACTCCAGGACTAAGTACAGTGGAAACTGAAATAATACAGTTAAAAATCATCAGAGCCATAAATATTTTATGGAACCACAACATGGAAACTTTTTAATAAATTTATCCTCTAGACCTACAGCTATTAATCAATAATGAGCGTATAAAAGGTCAGGAAGAGCAAAATCCAACTAATCCATCAATTAATAATATCACAATACAACACGCAAAATATTTGTTTTATAACTACATAGAAATATAAATGGAGACAAGCTGTTAGTTCCTTTAAAATTTAAGATTACGTTACTACGACTGTATACAAAATTTTCTCAACTAAAATTGCCCTAACACTGAGAAGTAACGTGGCATAAATAAAATGCAATCCATGTCATTTGTTTCACCACCCCAGTCAAACAGGGAATACCTGGTCATGATTTAGAGAAGCCTGGAGACAGCGGCGATATGCGATCATCACCTCAACAATGACCCCACATTCTTCAAGCCAGATAATATAGGGGATAGTGTCGTTATACCCCGGGGATTTGTCAAACAAATACGCCACCGTGTATCGGCAAAGAATCGCCTACTGGCCGTTTACGCTATTTATTGGGTGATTCTCGCAGACTTTTTTATTAATAAAACGTATATTATGCGCGCAAGTGCGTTTTATACCGTCCCTTCCGAGACCGTCCGTCTTGGACGTCCAATAATATCGATCCTTCATATAAATTGTTTTCTATTCATATCAAGCTTGGTTGTTCCGTTTTATGTGCTTGTTTTTGTAGTACTGAGATATTTTTGTTTGTAAATACGATGCTCAGGTATCGGTAAATGTGTTTACCCTGAATAAAGTATTTATGCAAACATGAAGATATTGATACGCGAACTTTGTGACGTTCGCAAGAAAAACAAAAGTCGCATTTATAGAAATATGGCACCTGAGATATGATGGAAAACTTTCGTGTTTTCTTTCCGTTTCAATGTGTTATTTCGTAATAACACAATCTATTCTTGATTAGAGAAATACCTATTAGATAGAACTTAGTTGCCTAGATAAGTTTGTATTTTGCCCTAAATAATAAATCTAAAGAAGTTTATTAAAAACAACAAAGTACTGTTTATTCTATACTTTATATATAATATTATAAAGCTGAAGAATTTGTTTGTTTGAACGCGCTAATCTCAGGAACTACAGGGCCCGTAGACAAAGTAACATCGCGTTATGTAGCGAAACGATAATTCGATTCGTTATTGTCTATATGCGCCAATTGACTGGCGGTAAGACCACGTGATTTAGCGCGGCCTATGCCAATCCGCCAATCCCATACATTTAATTCATTTCGAACTGCGTTATCGTTTTAGAATTGTTACTTTGGCTAGGGGCCCTGGACCGATTTAGAAAATTCTTAGACTATTAGAAAGCTACATTTCTCCCGAGTGACATAGGCTTATATATATTTTATCCCGATATTCCTACGGGAACGGGCACCACGCGGGTAAAATCTAGTCGATTGCTTAGTTAGGGCATGAAGGAAGGACAGACACTTTCGCATTTCTAATATTTGTTACGATTTTCTCCTTATTTAGGATTGCGTACAAAACAAATTGTAAAAAGGAACCCTTATGGTGCGACTTAGTATGTGTGTGTGTCACAGCCGGATATATCAAGAAGTATTAATGCTATCAACTTGAAATTTGGAAAGTTTTAGATGACGTTTTCGGTTTTTTTTTGCAACAGGGACTGAAACTGGGTTTCAAAAATTCAAAGTGCCCTATTTACTAGGGCATGTATCATATGAAAGAGCGCTGCTTGCACATTCTCAAACATATTTTTCATTTTTTTTTAAGGCCGAATAAATCTTTGACTTTGATGAAAATAAAAAAAAATACCGTGTTTGCGTAGAGAAAATTCTAAAATCATTCTATGTGACAAAAGTTTATGCAAATATTACAGGAAAAATAAAACGATATCTCTAAATAGCATACTTTTTAATTCAATCTTTAAAAAAGTGAATGTATTCTTATTTGCTTTTGGTAAACTGACCTCGACCTATGTCGATGTATGGGAACAATATAATACGATGGTACGGAACATTCGGTGCGCGAGCCCAATTCGCTCTTGACCGGTTTTTATTTTAAAGCTCGTTACAAAGGTCTTAAAATTTATAAATTATTATATTATGTTCATATTTAATACTTTATAAATGTTTTATGTAATTCAAAATCACTACTTTACATAAACACTTTTTTAAACTTTAAAATTCAAATTAAACTGCTACCGGATGAAAAACTGCAGATGGATATTAAACAATGTACTAACTTACCATCGGGATTAGATAAAAACATGAAAATTTACTTACCAAACCAAAATCAAAGAAAAAACTCATAATCAAGTAAAAACGATAAAAGAATTACTCCCAAACAATTACAAACCAGAGAGCAGGGTTAATGTTTATATTATTCAAGTTGCAGAATCAGCCGCAATCACTGGTAATTGTCGGTTCTAAAATCATTAATTTCAAACCGAATAACGCATTAAAAGTAACAGCTTGGGCGGTTATTCCGGGGAGAGGAGAAATTGCATTACCCTTTACTGCTTATTTGAGTAACAACTGACAGTCGGAGAATTTGAAATAACTTTAAATTTTCTTGAAGTTTCTTGATGTTGTTTTCATTGGAACAAAGTCGGATTCGTTTGAAATGAAACCAAAACGGTCAGCCTTCTTTTCGCTTTTAATTTAATATATTTTTATGCGCAAATTTAAGGTATTAATCACTATTAGGAAAAATAATATTATATGATATGTTAAAATCTCAATCAATCTATTATCAATATTAATAAGACCATTAGACATCAAACAAGTTTCTTTCAATTTATTTTAAAGTAGTTTCCTGTCGCGCCTTCGCTCGCGTGGAGTTAATCTCTAGGACGTATTTGACCGAAACTACTTATTATTTGTCTAAGTCAAGGCTTTACTATTTATGTACCTAATTTCATCCAAATTAGCCGTTTTTGCAAGTATCTAAATATTAGCTTTATTTTAAACTCGCGGCTTTGTGTATTCTCGGTAAGTATAGCCAGAGACGCTATAAATTAGGCTCTATTTTTTTTAGTTTAAAGCCACTGTTTTCGTATAAGACCCTATAAGCCACATCCAAACATAATAAATAAATGTCCACTTAACCTCAACAATCTCACGGCAAGTAGCGAACTTAACGTCGGCCTTCAATAACAATATAACGGCCTAATCTGCCCCCTCGAACATAACCGTGTTAATTCTGCAGCCTCCGCCCATATTCTTATAAATTAATTACTTGTAATCTACTCATGAAACGAGACTTACAGAAATGAAGTTACTACGTCGGGGAGCGGTGGAGTGCGAGTGACAGCGGATTCAAGCTTACAGTATCTGGAACTATTGTAGTCACTTCCTAGGACTTATCAGAACAAAATCCTTTATTTACATTGTTTTGTGGTCTCAAGTTTGTTTCATTTATGTATTATTAAAATACGATTTCAATGGAAGGTAGAAAATATAAATGACGAGGTTTTTTAGTTTATTAAGAATTTTAATTAGTTGGCTTAGCTTATCGATGGAATGATCTATTAATTGTCTTAATCTCAAAGAGCATTAAAATTTTTTTTTTTAATCTTTATTATTTCACACTCCACCGACATTTACAAGTATTTTTTTAACAATTATTTTTTATTTCCACTTTTTTTTCTGTCTGCATACCTATTATATTAATTATTTGAGTGGAGACCAACCAGATTGATTTATTACGCCTCGTACTACTATACTATAAAACAAGTGTCTTGGATATAAATCGGGTCTTATAAGCCTAAGTTCACCAAAACATTCCGCTTTCACTAACACCGAACGTCAACACCGTTTGTCGTGGTTTCACGGCTCCGAAACGACTTAATGTCACACCGAGAGAACAACTCTGAATTAGAAATGAACACTTGCGCTCAGGAGGTTTAATAAGGAGCACATGTTAAGATCCAAATACTTTGTTGTCATTCGTCTCGGTACGTTGGTTTTCTACTTAGTAACTAAGTTTTACCTGAATCATTAAACTGACTTTCCGGTAAATGACTTCGTGAGTCATTTGTATTGGACACTTTGTGAGAGAACACAAGAAGTTTAAAGAGCATTTAGTACTGAAATAAATCTTGCTTCGTAAGCGGGCACGTTGCATGACAAGGTAAAGAAATTCAAAATCGAAATATGATTTTCTCACAAAAATGTTTCGACTCGTGTTGTGACGTGAGAGAGACTATCTGGAATCTACACCCTGGGTTCCCAAACTTTTACACTATGCGCCTGACCCGACGTTTTGCGAAAATACTACGCCTCTATGGGTCGAAATGGGGAGTCTAGCGCGAGAATACAATCAATTTTTTATAAAAAGTTACAGTTTTTATAATAAATAGTGACATACAGGTGAAACTTAGCCGTGTGGTGACGGCCTAAGAATACAAGTGTCACCACTCCCTGACATGGCTGGGATGTCGTAAGAGTCGACTAAGAGGCTCGACGCATTGAATACCTGTGCGAGAGAAGGAAAACTTGAAACAAACCCTCTACCAACCCGTCTGGCCAGCGTGGTAGCAGTAGGCTAATAGCCTCCTATGAACGCCACAATAGGCGTGAGCTAGGAGAGGCCTATGTCCAGCAGTGGACGTTCACAGGCTGATGATGGATGGATAGGTGAAACTGCCGCGCCCCCCCTTTAATCATTGTATTCCCCCCAAGTGTCCCTGCTCTACACGCATCGTCTTACCTAAGAGCATGCCAGCACGCAAGACGGAGGGTATAGCTGGGACAATCCGCTACGTCTTACCTGCGCCAACCGTTTGTGCAGGCTCTCAGGTAAAACGAAGCGTGTAGCCAGGACATCATCTTGTATATCACAGTCTTGTATTGTATCATGTGTTCTGTGACCTATCAACAAAACGATTGAATATCGCCGATTATTTACCTGCTGACGTCTGTTATTCTACATCGTTTTTTTAAACCCCGACCGGACACCGGTGTCCTCTCCGAACTTCAGCCGAAAACCATAATTTTCTAATAGTTAGAGTTTAGTCTTGTATGAACATCTTGATTTCAGAATCAAGCCCGATAAATATACTGTAATCTGAGATACAATCTGAGATAAAAATTATAATCTACTCTTTGGTTTGAAGTGACATTTGACATTTTTGAAAATCGTGATTTTTTTTGGGGTTGTTTTTTTTTTGTTTATGTCTTTTTTGCTATTTCTAACCACATAAAACAAATATACTGTTGATGTTATAGTTTGTTTAGTTTAGTATCTGAACATGGTTAAAATATTCATCAATCTAATACAGTTTACAGATTGAAAAAATGTACGGTAACTTATAAAATTTTATAGAAAAGTATAATTATAGGTAAATGGTTTTTTAGGCATGTCATTAGTATGGCCCGGAGTCTGAATAGTTAATAACGGACAAAACAATTGACATTCACGAGATATACGAAGTCATTAGGTACACCTAATCAATGCGATTAAAAAAGACACGAAAGTATAGACGAATAATCTCAATAATGACGTCGTCAATTTATACGGCTAATATTTCACAGATGAGTGAAGCCAGACTACACAGTAGCTGTAAAAAGTAGTATTAATTTTTCGCTGCGACGCGCCTCGCAAGGGGAGGTGTCCCCATGATCGCTTCTTATCCACTACGCAAACATTCTTTACAAGGGCTTTTCTCATTCCATTCACTCCAGAGGTTATCTTTTATTATTTCCCCGGTATCCTCTTTTTATTGCCACTCATATTGACTTTTTATACGGTTCGCGAATAAATACATTTTGATTTTCGCTTGCGTTCGCACCGTTCGTCAAACGTCGAATTAGCATACACGTACGTTGTTTTAAGCAATTCTAAGGAGAGTGTCAGACTTATTTTTATTCTGAGCGTTATCCGTAACCACAATAAGTATTGGTAGTAAGCTCTTAAACAAACAATACTAACGGATTGCGAAGTTCCTTCGTGGGGTGAAGAAAAACAAAGATAAATCCAACTTAAGGTTGGCAAGATTTGTAGGTCCGTTCCGAAAATGTTGATTTCAACTAATTATCACAGTTACGGCTCCGTTAAGCGTTGTTCAGTTCTGTAATAAATGACTTTTGTTTAGATTCGACAGAAAAATATTTTATGGTAACTATAAAGTTTGCTTTTTCAATACTATCTTTTGTGATGAATTTTAATTAAAAAATATCAGAAACAATTGTTCTCAGGCTCTCACTGCTTCCTAATTTCCCTACCGAGCCTTTTGAGAACAGTCGTCGAAACTAGTACTTTTTATACTTATGGTAAATTTTAAATAGAAAAATATTGGAAAGAATTAACTCGGCCACAAGTGAATTCTCAGACGGGAATCGAACCCGCGACCTTTGGAAATCCGGTCCAATGCTCTAACCGCTGAGCTACCGAGACTTCGACGAGAAGTCTCGGTAGCTCAGCGGTTAGAGCGGTTAGAGTTATCCCGTCTGAGAATTCACTTGTGGCCGAGTTAATTTTTTCCAATATATTTATATTTAAAATTTACCATAAGTATAAAAATAGCATTGAAAAATGCAAAAAAAAATACAAAATCATCCAAAATTATCGTGTCGCCTGTAACCTGTCTCCGTTTTCACCCCGCTCCCTGGGGAACGATTAAACATGTAAAAGTACCAGGAGAACAAAGTGCTTGGGAGATGTTCTTGGCGAGGACGACGATTAGCACGTAGCCGGAACTGCCGCGACACGTTGGCAGAAACTTAACGAGAATGGGAATGGACGACTTGGCTAGTGACGGAGGTAAATAATTGTAGAATCAGGGAACTTCGCGGTCGACCAGTAGAGTTTTTTTATAGAGCGTTATTTCAAATGTCATAGATTTATTGAAAAAGTTTATATCACAAATAAAAGAACATTAATAGGTGTTTAATTTAGACAAAAAAATATTTTTTTAAACTCATTACTTTTCGAAAAAAGGTTTCCCAAAAAACTCTACTGGTCGACCAGGCAGTTCCCCGATTGTTCAACTCAATATGGTATAGCGATTGAGGTCTGAAGTCTGAAGAAGGAAATATGGTATATTTTGATTGCGACATGATAAAAATGAGGAGCTTGGTGGCGCAGTGGTTCGCGCGCTCGGCCGACGCTTGTAGCGGTTAAGCAACTTTCGCAACGGTTGGTCACGGGATGGGTGACCAAAAGTTTGTTATCACGAGCTACTCCGTGCTTCGAAAGTCACGTGAAGGCGTTGGTCCCTGCTGTAATTGCAGTCGTTAAACCCACCATTCCACACGGTGGCTATGGCCCTTTCCCCTTATCCATCCATAAGGAAGGCCCCAGAAGTGGGGACATCAAAAAGGCTGATGATGACTTGGTTTGTAACACAGATAAACAATTGTACAACTCGATATGTTTTAGGGATGGATATCTGAAGAAATAAATCATGATAAACTACCAACGATAAAAAATTACAAAGAAATACAAGCAAAATGTAAAAAATCCTTTAGAAAGAAAAAAAATCCGTTTTAGAAAACGTAAAAAATAATTCACTGTGTTTCATTGCTGTAAAAAAACAACTACTTCTTAAAAAAATAAGCATTTAGATTTGACATCTATACTAAATTTATTTATCCAAGTATAGGTACTATTTTTTTCACACTTTACAAAATAGAAATACAGACATTTTAAATGATTCACACTTTTTACACAATAAGTTTTCTCGCCGCAAACAACGAACAAAATGAGATGTTTAGGTGTAAAGTTTTAACATAGTCTGGCTCTGTTCCAAGACTAAAGTTTGATAAAAATAGCAACCATTATGTTTTTTACAGTCGACAGCGTAACCAGAGTGACAGTTTACATAATAAGAGTTTACTCATCTTATCACTTTTGAAATGGAAAATACTTTTTAGACTATTTGAGATACTATTACACATGTGTGTAAAGTATTTATGTCCTATAATTTTATATATTTTTTTTTTATGAAGTACGGGGTGACTCTTAGCCTTCATCATACCTGATGTTAAGTATTGATAAGGCTTAATCACTGAGGAACTGTCTATCTTATCTTTAACTGCCGGAACACAACATTGAAAACATGGAAAACATTGTTGTTACGGCGTCAGACTTAGAGAAGACGTTTGGTAGCTAGCCAGGCGGACTTACAACAAGTACTACCACCAACCAAACCGAATACAATATGTACCCCCGCTGGGAATCGAACCCGGGACCCCTGGGTCTGATACCGGTAGTTGTACCACTAGACCACAGAGGCGATTAATATTATAATCTACCTATTTAGTAGCTAAAGTCTTAAATGGGTGATAGGTAGGGCAAAACCGACAATTCAAAAATACTTATCAAGTTCACTTGAATAAAGAATATTTCCATTTCATTAACATTAATTAAATGAAAATTTTAACCGCCTCCGTGGTCTAGTGGTACAACCACCGGTATCAGACCCAGGGGTCCCGGGTTCGATTCCCAGCGGGGGTACATATTGTATTCGGTTTGGTTGGTGGTAGGACTTGTTGTAAGTCCGCCTGGCCTAGCTACCACCATCTAAGTATGACGCCATAACAACAATGTTTTCAGAATTGTTGTGTTCCGGCAGTTAAAGATAAGATAGCCAGTTCCTCAGTGATTGGGGATTCCGGGAGAGGCTCGCTTCCATCTTCAGCCTTATCAATACTTAACATCAGGTATGATGAAGGCTAAGAGTCTCCCCGTTCTGCATAAAAAAAAAACAAACCATAATAATATGACTATGTTATAATTAAAAGCTTGAAACTAATCAGTTTGTTTTAAAAGAAAATAAAATGCAAATTAAAATTTTCTTTTTTGCCAAATAGAGAAAAATATGACTCTCCTCTGTAACGAACACCAGAATTTATGTTCTATTTATCTAGAAAAGAAACGACGCTTAAAGAGTTATAACCATAATTATTCTTTTTTAATGAATTAACGACCTTTGTTTGCGAACAACGATTAAAATAATTAAAAGTGTCATTATGACCGCCATCAATTCGATCTCGGAGGAGACGTTACTGTTTTTATGGTCGTTTCCTCGTAATAAATGACAAGTTTATCGGAAAATACATTAATAATCCAACTGAGAAGGAACATAGTATAATATTTGTATGCTATTAATGGCTATGTACTGTTCGAGTTTACTTTAAAGTACTCAAAAAAGGTATTTTGTCAACCTCGCATTGATCATCCTCAGACGAATAATTATGATTCTGCCTCTTTCTTTTAAAGACGGATCCCTGATTCCTATTGCAGTCTGGTAGTCACACTGGTGGCACAAAAGGTCAGTGAATTAAATATTTAATAATTATTTGTAAAGCCGCCATTATCTTATATTGTTTGACTGAATGGGAATGCAAGTTAAAATATCATCGCCCAATCCTAGTGAAAGCACGAATCTCAATTTGAAATAAAGCTTAGTATTTTATCGTTTGTATTTTTAACTAGAATCATGTAAACTAAAGATGATATAATCCACCTCGAAACATAATCATAATCAATGAAAAATGAACATAATCTTGGTACAATTGGGGAACTTCCTGGTTTACCAGTAGAATTTTTTTGGAGAGCTTTATTTAAAAACTAACAGATTAGAGAAAACGTTTATATAAAAAATAATTTATATATTTATTTGTTGTCACCTACAACAAATAAATAAATAAATTATTTATTTATAAAATAAATTATTTATTTATTTACACTTACAGATCAAAGTAATTACACAACTTACAATGAGACAAGACTTAATCCAATAATAGCGTACAGAGCATGCACAATAATTTTAAACTTATGCGAACCAAAACAATAATAATAAAATTACAAAACTAACTCTTCTTTTAAATTTAACAATTTCAATCGATGATGTTTCTGCTTCAAGAAGCTCGGACACAGTTTTCTTATAAAGAGAGAAGAGAAGAGAAAGAGAGATTCTTATAATAGAAAATTAACAGATATACCATTTGAATAATAAATTATTTCTTTAACCTTAGAACTTTCCGAGAAAGCATTTCCCAAAAAAACCGATAGTACATTACTAGCATTGACAAACACAATAATAATTTGGCGTAGCGTACTTGCCTCCACTCCCCAAACTTCAGGCCTTCACACGTACACCTCAAAAACTTGCTAGACTTTACAAAATTCTCGGCGCAAAATTGTTCTCATTTTCTTATTACAACAATAATTGTCGGTGGTGCCGTCTCATCCGACTTTTAATTGATCCTTGAGGGTGAATAAGCGGATATCTAAACTTTTAAGATAAAATTCGCATATCTAAACTTTCTCTATTACAGTTTAAGAAAAGCGTTTTGTTGGCCGATAACGGAATTTTCATTGCTAGGCGCGGCATTTGGAGTGCCAGTGAAATTATTGTCAGAGAACTTTACGATTTAGGTAGGAATGTTTAATGATAAACGATTTTATTACTTTAAAATAACCATAAAGAGACTTTTGCGTCAATGAAATAAACCACCACACGTAGATCACCCACAAACCGATAATGAATATTCTGGAGTGCCAGTGAAATTATTGTCAGAGAACCTTACGATTTGCGTAGGAATGTTTAATGATAAACGATTTTATTACTTTAAAATAACCAAAAAGAGACTTTTGCGTCAATGAAATAAACCACTACACGTAGATCACCCTCAAACCGATAATGAATATTCTGGAGTGCCAGTGAAATTATTGTCAGAGAACCTTACGATTTGCGTAGGAATGTTTAATGACAAACGATTTTATTACTTTAAAATAACCATAAAGAGACTTTTGCGTCAATGAAATAAACTACCACACGTAGATCACCCTCAAACCGATAATGAATATTCTGGTGTTCCAGTGAAATTATTGTCAGAGAACTTTACGATTTGTGTAGGAATGTTTAATGATTAACGATTTTTCTTAGTTGCAGAAAAAGCACATTTATTATGTAAACGTCATATAGGTACTTACTTATTTTCGATAACTAACTTAAAGTTTCTGATATTGTAATACACTGACATTGTAATAGAATGATAGATATCATAAAAAAAACTTTTAAATAAGTCAGTTTTGAATGACATCATGTTATTATCTTTTCAGCTTAATCTGCGATTATGGGAGGTATAAAAAAAATCATGAGGCTGCCGCGCGGTCACTGCATTGTCTTTACTGGCTTAAAAACCTCTCAGCCCCCGGATTATGAGATACAATAGGTTTTTCATTGTTCTCTGGACACCGGTATCCTGCTAGCAAATAATGAATTAACCCACACTACCGAAAAGCTACGGCCCTGTAAATAGAGTTTCAACACTGTTTTATCAAGAATTAATATGATTCAATGCTGTTATATGTGCCGTAGGAAATTTTGATAAATCGTATTTTCGCGAAAAACCTAGTGATTTTGGCAAGACACGGATAATTACCTAGAAAAAGGTCAGAACATTTGTCAATCTTACTGAAAAAGGTAGAGATTTTGCGAAAACACTGGTCACGATGAGATAATAATGTGTGTTTCTCTATTGTATCAACTAGAACTAAATTACATGTTTATATGTAATTTAGCTCTAGTTGATACAACAGACGCGCGAAAAACAAATCCTTCAACTTTAATCTAAAAAACAGTTTTGCATATACTTTCATAATTTCTTAATAATTCCCCTAACACGAACATCTTAAAACAATAAAGACGCCGTGTTTACAATAAAACGTTTAGTTTAACAACAAACTTCCATATTTTATCGCGATCGTTATCGTAAAGGTTCCCCAACACTGCGCCGTTTAAAAGTTGCCCGCTTTTGCCGCGTTGCCCCTCACAACCCGTCTACAGATTTCATTACAAAATTAACTTAGCGTAGCAAATAGTCGTAATTTATCTTAGTTTGTTTATAGTATTTTGTTTTACGCTTCTAGTTTAGTAGGCGTTTTAAAATGTTAATAATAATTTTCATCCTATTGAGGAAAGTTTTAACCTCGAGACACTCTACAAATAGTGTTTAATACAATAAAAACTTATATTGTTTAATAAATTTAACCACCAATAAAAAATACCTAACAATAACAAAAGTTTTTCCGATGAATCTGAATGAAATTTTACCCGCGATGCAGAAGAAACAGAGCGTGTCAATAGTGAAGTAAGTTGTGGATTAAGTGCAATTCCGTCGACTGCTAATTGTAAGTGTAAATAAGAATGCAAATTTAAAAATCGAAATAACCCATGACGACGCACGGTTAAAACGTACTACATAAAACCCATTACACTAGGCAACTATAAAAAACTCAGCACAGTAAATAAAACACCTCAGTCACGTATAGCTTTTATGAAAAAAGTATTTTTAATTTTAACAAATTGTTCGTAATTACTTTTAGGTAAATACATTATTATTGTGATCGTTTCTAAGAAAAAAATTAGAGCTACCCTCCTAAATTGATCAAAAAAAGTGATTTAAATAAAAAATATATCTCCTGAATATTTTTAATTAAATATTATTATTATCTGGTATTAGGTGCATAAATTTATCTACGAAATGGTACATAGACACGAACGTTCTCGGACACTGATAAACAAACACGAACATTCGCGATAACTGATGAACGATCACAAACGTTCACGTGTTTCCCGTTCCGTAGGATGTATCTTATGTTTCAATCTAAACTTTTTGGTGAAGGAAACGAACGGTCGGTAACACTGGTTCGCAGTGTTAACGAACGTTCGTATTCATCAGTGCTCGCGAACGTTCGTGTCGGTTTACCAGTGTTATCGTTGATAAGGCGTCGGACACCCAATGATTTATCCATTTATTCCGAACCCGACCCAGAATCCTAACATATGGGTACGCTCTTTATGCCACCTTAGATGATTAATCTGGCCAGTGAAGTCATTTTCTTCAGTTTTAATGATTTTCTCACTTCTTTTTCTTTAGCGATCACAGATGAATAACCAAGCGTTATTTTTTACGCCGGTAAATCAAGTAGTCTATGTAGAAATAATTCGCCCTGGTAAACAAATAAATTTGCGAAACAACTTCTAATTGTCTTAAGAGTGGGTCCCGATATTTATTTGTTTTTGTCGAAGAAGAATAGTGCGCTGGCGTATGTGTGTGTCTACAGCTTCCTTATAACATATTAGGAGCAATCAAACGTGTCAGTAATATTTTATGTGCAACCACAACTTCGATACTATGAGTTGTTTTTGTGTGTTAGCTGGAGAAACGTGTCCCCAGCTGACATATTATGCCGTTAAGGCGGTACCCCCGCCGAAAGTGGCGCCGCGTTGAATTTTATTTAATATCGTAATTCTAGTTCACAATTTTAATAAAACTAAACGTGGAATTTTTAGAGCCCATTGTCTTGTATCTTTAGAAGGTATCGCTACATCTCGTCATAGTCATTCGTAGAAGTAGATAGCAAATGTGTCAAAAACGGCCACTTTTAGCAGTTTTGCTATCTACTTCTAGGAGTGACTACGAGGAAAATGTAATGATACCGTCTAAAAATACTATGGGCTCTAAAAATTCCACGTTAAATTATTAAAATTACGATATTAAATAAAATTCAACGCGGCGCCACTTTCGGTGGGGGTACCGCCTTAAGGAAAACCAGTGAGAGCGCTACACTGTTGCAATCGAGTTTAAACTTAAGAACTGGCATTATTTAGAGTCTTTTTAATTAGCGCTTTCGATCGTTTTTAATTTCTGTTCCGAGAATTTTAGACTAGGAGCCATCTGATATAAGTAGGTACGCTTATTCAACACCCTGTATTAGCGAAAGGATAATTTGTTACGAGAATCGTTATTTTTCATCAGATATATTTTAATACTGTTAAATTATGGATTTTCTTAAACATTCTAAGCTTTTTAGTTAACGATAAACATCGCATACATATGGTAAATTTTAAATAGAAAAATATTGAAAAAATTAACTCTACTTAATACTAAAATTAACCGAGACTTTTAAGTTCGGTAGCTCAGCGGTTAGAGCATTCCGAGACTTTTAAGTCTCAGTAGCTCAGCGGTTAGCGCATTGGACCGGATTTCCAAAGGTCGTTCCCGTCTGAGAATTCACTTGTGGCCGAGTTAATTTTTTCAATATTTTTTAAAATTTACCATAAGTATAAAAATAGCATTGAAAAATGCAAAAATTACAAAATCATACATCGCATACATGTTTTGAATAATTGCTAGTTTGATTGAACAACGTTGACGAATTAGCATTGTAAAATGTAAAAATAAAATTTCTAATAAGTTGACGATTTTTATAAAAATAACAATTGGCCAGTTCCAATCAAACTAATGTTTAGAAACATTTACCAATCCTGGGAAACATATAAACTCGTACGTCTCATAAAATACCAAGTCCAGTTGAATGCGAATCGGAAGCCAATTAAAAGAATAGCGAAGTCAAATTGCATCAACCGTCCCCGACTAATCGGCTCCTATTGTCTCTGAGGCCACTATCCAGGCTTTTGTCACGCAACGACCCCGCTCAGCACTAAAAAGTGGACAATTAATAAAACATACGGCCGGCAAACAGAGCCGGAGCCAATAATAGGCACTTCCGACGAAACTCAATTTCTGACCGTTCCCCGTAGAAAATGGTAGACGAAAACTCCTTTCTGCGTAGATAGTGGCAGTGCAAAACGCAAACGACCGACGACCGGCGCGAACGTGACAATGACAGCTAAGCCGAAGAATTCTGGCGCGATGGAACAAATGACTATCTACGAATTCCCGCCGCTTCGGTCGCGTGTGTGCGTGAGCGAATAGTAAGGTACTCTGGCGTTTTAAAAGTTCCGTATCCGCACAGAGCTCGCACACAATCGAATCCCAAAAATCTTGTATGGAGACATCGCACTGTTCTCTTTCCACTGCAGTTTTACTCCTTTTATGTCTCCCGTGGAAGCATACACCGCCGGTTTCTGACGACGTTATTTTTTAATCAAATATATCCGTGGAGCGGGTGACGGACGATAGGGTCACAGTGACAATGAAAAACCAAAAGGAAAAAGGGCAGGTCTTTTAAGCAAATATAGGCGAGACCAAGTTGATTGGTTTTGTTAGCGCGCCTGTTGATTGGTACGGACGTAAACAATACGCTTCCAATGTTTAAGTTGCGACAATTGAGACTTTCGATATGTTTTCAGTGTGAACAACGCTTTGTGCGAACGTTTGTTTTCAAATTGCTCGATGATGCTTGACTGCTTTTTTTGGCTTTCGACATGTGCTAACAGAAAGTCGATGTATGTCGTTTTAAGTCATAAAAATTATTTTCATAATGGAAGATATTCCTTAAAACATTTTACCAAATCTGAAACTGTTCAGATTCTTTTACATTGAAAAATATAACAACGTCATAATTTTTCCAATCAAATGAATCCTTATTACAACCAACCTCTCATTTTTAGTAAAACAAATAAAAATTATTTTGCAAACTAACACTCCCGTGTCTCCCCCTACTTTAATGCGCCTGTATATTATTCCCTGCGAGTGAGCTGGGCATAAATCAGCGCCCACTATCCTTGTCCATTAGTGGGCTTACCCGGCCATCTTCAGAGGTGGGAATTACGGCTATGTTGAAATTTAAATGGATACCTTTTTAAAGATAAAAAGTTTGTGGAGATGTTTACCCGTAAACCTAAAAAGGTTATCTGTCAGAAATATCATCAAGTTATTGCAGAAAAAAAATCTTATTTTGCGCATAGTCGAATATTAGAAGTGCCAAAATGTAAAAATTAAATTGCCTTTTTTTCACTGAAAACCTAATTTTGATTAAATACCTAACACTATCGTATTGTCTTGAAAAATCATAATTTTCAAACCATGTGGTAAAATTTTACGGCTTGTTGACAACACGGTCTGGTCATGGCATTAAATAGTTTCTATAGCAAATTGTAACGGTCGATTTAATTCCTTATGCATTACCAAGAACAGGAAATTAGAGGGAAGCCCCTATTTCCTGGGATCATGCAGAAACGCTACATTTTATACATCCGTGCATTCGCATTCTTTTGAAGATGAAGATTTTAGAGTCTTCTACTGTGAAAATATACTGTTGGTGTAATTGTGGGGTCTAAAACGGCTATATAAAATGATTAATATTCATTCCATCTCTGAGTTCAGTTTTTAAAGACCAGATTGAATTAATCAGTCTGATGACATTTGTAAAATCCCTGGTCTTCTATAGCTATAGGTAATTCGTAATTTAAGCTTATGCTAGCCTATGTACATCTTATGTTTTGGCGCGCTCTGTTCATTGAAATAAAACAACTTTTACGGATATCGTCGAGAAAAATAAAAAAAAAACCTAAAAACCTAAATATACGGACAATTACAACTTGATTCGTGAAATATAGCGCGTTTGATATCCGTAAAAGTTGTTTTATTTATGCTATAGCTAGCTTAAGGCATAATTCCTATTATTTGCAAATACAGGTGGTACAGAGGTGGGCAGAGGTGTCAATCACTACATAATATAAAGCAAAGTCGCTTCCCGCTGTCTGTTCCTATGTATGCTTAGATCTTTAAAACTACGCAACGGATTTTGATGCGGTTTTTTTAAATAGATAGAGTGATTCATGAGGAAGGTTTAAATGTAATAACCTAATAACCTTCAATATAGAGTAGAGAAATACTGTAATTTTTGAGGTTTCTAATGTGATGTCGTAAATGATTACATTTTTGCCGCTTACATTGCAAACGCAGGCTGAACCCTACGAGATTTATCAAAATAATGTACTAAGTATTAGTACACCTTGAAAAGGTCTACATAAAGTCCGCGGTGGTATATGTTTATCTCCTATGGATAACCCACAATAGCATAAGTCGTGTAGTCCACGCGGGCGAAGCCGTGGGCAGGAAGCTAGTAGTTTTATAAATGCCAACTTGGATCCTATCATTTCAGAACGCCTCACTCGTATCCAATCAAATCGGTCTCCTTATTCTAATTAATTCAATAAATAATAACCAACGTCTGTTTCAAAGTGGTCACTCCAAACAATATATCAGCACCTTTTCTCCCCTTTCCATAATCCTATATTAAATACAACCACCGCTAATATCTTCATGCGGCAGAATTAATAGGGAATTTTAATAGAACCGTAGATTATTTTTGTATCAAAATTATGCACACTCGAGCGAGCGAGCAGACTTGAATAAATTTATACCGGCCGAGAATTCTGGGTACTCTCATTATGGGTATTTATGTGAGAGATAAAAATATTAGGGACACGCCAAATCGGAAACGGATGAAGGGATGGGACATCGAGTTATGTGGAAATTTGTAACTTTTTAATTATGAAAAAAGAATGCTGGTGTTTTTTTTTTAAATTTTAGGCACGTTTGCATTTTTTTTTATTTATTTATTATTTTGATAAAAATCATATTTCAAATAAAAAGTATTCTTATAAACAATTATAAATAGATAAATACATTTCAAATAATCACATTAATTAATTTTATCTAGTCCAAAATATTTAGGTATATCTTAAAAAAAAAATAGTTTTGTCACTTAAGACTCGCAGGGATATTTTTTTTGTATATTTTGTGGAGAAAACAAGCAATTTACATTTTACAAAAATAATTTGCCTTCTAAAATCCAATGAGCTATGACAGTGTTCTTGGACGAATCAACAACAGTACAACAAAAAAACAGTACAGCTTCTTCTTCTTTTCGAGTCGATAGCAAACTTAAACTGTATCAGCCCAAAAATCAGCTACTAAGACTGCAGCATCAGTAGCCTCCATGAGTTCCTCCTGCGTGCAGCTGTACGGACACGCAGGAGACGACATCAAGTACGCCATCGTTTGGTGGACAGCACCGCACCTACACCCCAAGTTGGAGCCGTCCAAAAAACCCCACCTGACCATGTTGTCTTTGCTTCGACCGACCATCGTCCGGAGTCTATTTAATCATCGTTATCCTCGTGCTCATCCAATAACTCTTACAGCTTATTCCTTGTTAAATTCCTTGCACTAATTACCTTCCACTCTATGTATTCTTTCCTAAACTTCGATTTTTAATGCCCATTCTCAAGACATTTATCATAGCAAACACAAAGTCAACGCCGGTGCGCCGGACAGTTTTAAGCGGGCAAATTAATTTCCCCTGATTTCCTTTAAGAAGTTGTAACTCTCCAAGTGGGGATAATGCGATGATATATAAAAAAAGGTCCCCGTGGGCCCCGCGTCCTAATAAATTATACCCTCGATAACAATGGGATTTTTTCCCGGCTTTGTTGCAACTTTTGATACCACCTGAAGTCCGGGTGAGAATGGAGGTCGGAAGAGATTAGGCTAAACGTGTTTTTTTTTTGCTATAATTTCATAACTTTTCTTCTCATATGATACATTTTTAATAGAAAAATATCGGATCGTCTTGGCCACAAGTTATTCTCAGACAGGAATCGAACCTGCGACCTTTGGGTATCCTCGTCTTAAGGCTGGGTAGCTCACGATACCCAAAGATCGCAGGATCAAGTCCTATCTGAGAATAACTTATGCCGGTTCGATTTTTTCCAATATTTTTCTATTAAAAATGTATCTTATGTGATGAAAAGTTATGTCAAACAAACAAAATAAATAACAAATTTTCATCACTTGTTTGCTTAAGCTTAATTAGGCCCACTTGCGCCAAACTATGCTAACACATTTAACTCAGAGTTAATGCTACTTTTGCATGCATTTAACGCTGAGTTAAATGTTAACCTAGCATGGTGCAAATAAGTTAAATTTTTCTTGTGTACTTCACAAACTCTTTTCTACTAATAATACATCACAAATTATGATTTTAAAATATTCTTAATAAGATAATTATGTTTCAGATTTGGCTGTGGTTTTGTTTTGAATGTGGTTCTTTCAAAGCCAAAAGCCCCTGAATTGTTTTAACTATCCGTAAAATTTACAGTTCTAACTTATTTTATAGTTCGTTATAAATATTGTTTCGTTAAAGTCTGGTTGACAGATTTATTTCATTATTAGTATCGTAAACTATTATTAAACAATTTTATAGAAGTTAAGATGAATAAAAAAAAACAAAAATCAATTGCTGAAATATAAACCTACTATTTTGTTTTATATGTGTTCACTATACAGCATTATATATGCTAACGACATCGATCCATAAGTGAATATGACAAAATAGAAAAGTAGCCACTTCCGCGAATATATCGCGCTCTTTTGTCCCAAACTATAAAAAATAAAGCCCTAATACCGTTAAATGTTCCCATGGGGAGTGACTGGCCGAATGCGGAAAATTCGACAGACATCAGGGTTGACTCTTAGTTTTAAAAGATATATATATTATTTTTTGAACGACGGGTAGACTCTTTGCCTTCATCATACCTGATGTTAAGTATTGATAAGGCTGAAGATGGAAGCGAGCCTCTCCCGGAATCCTTAAACACTAAGGAACTGGCTATCTTATCTTTAACTGTTGAAACACAATAATGCTGAAAACATTGATGTTATGGCGTCAGCTAAATGTGCTAAGATGGTGGTAGCTAGCCAGGCGGACTTACAACAAGTCCTATCGCCAAAAAAACCGAATACAATATGTACCTCCACTGGGAATTGAACCCGAGACCCCTGATACCGGTTGTTGTTACCACTAGACCACAGAGGGGTTTAAAATATAATTCCCAGTACCTACATAATTACAACGATGGCTTGATGACCACAACAAAGGTGAGTGAGACTTGGCCTCCGACAATAAAAAGCGATAATACTATTTTAAAAAATATTATAATTCTACATAAAAATTCACTACATTGTCATTTACTGCATTAAATTCTCTGCTTACGAATTAGTTAAATAAGTTCACGAGAAAACCCATAATAATGTTTAGGAATTCTACAATGACATCATTATGATCCAAGGAGGTTTTTTATTTATACATTTTATTTAAATTTCTATGACATTTGTCATCTAGAGTTAAATTACTTAATTTAGTGTGCTTAATTTTTAAGTTCCTAGAGGGAATTACAACTTCATTAATATTCAGACATAATAACAACACATTCACTATACGTACATCTTATATTTTGGCGCGCACTGTTTATTGAAATAAAACAACTTTTACGGATATCAAACGCGCTATATCATCCCATGTCATCCCGTGACCACGGCAGCTGTAAAGGTGCAGAAACGTCGGGAAAATCAAAAAACCCCTAAAAAACCTAAAAATACGGACAATTACAACTTATTACGAAATATAGCGCGTTTGATATCCGTAAAAGTTGTTTTATTTCAACATTCACTATAATCAATAAATGTAACTTTTTTTTCTAAAAAAATAAAAATTTGATAGCTGGCACAACTTTAATGAATGAGTCTGTGTCACCAACCCTGCACAATCGAATGGGCAAACTGCGGACAATTTATATAGCAATAATCCGCGCGGACATTACGTCGGGCGGACTCGATATTATCGGAGGTAAAAAGCGGCTAGTTTGAGGCGGAAAAAAACGATCCTCATTTATCGAGCTCTCACCACTTTTACCGCACTCACCCTTGCGATAGATTAGCTACGCGCCTGCTTTTGTTTTATAGAAGAAGTGGAGATATGAGTTGTCTTTGACATTGTCTTTTTACATAAGTTTTTTATTTTTATTTTTTTCTTTATTTGAGACGGCAACATTTAAGAACAATAAGAGTTACTTAGGTATGTCTTATTAATTACACTAAAGTAAATAGCAGTTATCTATCCATAGTTTACCATATTAATAAAATATTACCGATAATTTATAATGATTGACATGACATTTCGAAACTACACGAAGGTGGGTACCAATAAATGACATCAGGCAGTTTTCTATGATAAAAAAAACCCAAAAAGGTATAGCATTTCTGTTTAATTTAAAATAAAGGCGTATAATCAATAATTCATAGAAAATATTCACTGTTTTGTAAATAATATTTTTTTGAGATTATTTATGTTTGAAACTTTTTAAAGAAAAGCCAAAACGGAAGCAGTCGTAGGAAACAAAACGCTTTTGGCACTTGACTGACAGTAACAAATGACAGTTGAACTCACGGTTGGCTGTCAATAGTGTCAATATACGTCAGTTTAGTCAGTTATCATGAAAATATATTTTTTAATGTACGTAAAGTTATCAAAATGGTGTCCGTTCTATCTATTTAATTCCGTTTGATCAAAAATTAATTTAAGCCGTTATAAAATTAACCTACTACTGTCTTATGATTCTAATAACATTATAGTGTTTAGAGGCATTATAATTATACACTTTTGAGTTCAATATGCCTGATGTCCTTTATGTATTATGTATAAAGTTTACCTGTGGGTTGTACCAAGTGGTTTTTTACGTTATACGTTTACTTTTACAGGGTTTAAGGTTAAAAACTATATGGGATTTGACAGTTTTGACAAGCAAATTACCTTTACTTTATACGAATTCGTAACATTATTTTTTGTTGCAACCGGCGGTACCTGTTTGTCGACGTTAGGTTGAAGTTATTTTAAAACGATCCACAATTTTACCGACCTCTCGCCACTCACCCCTACGATAGATAACTGTTGACGCTCCAATTGCTACGCGCCTGGTTTTGTTTTATAGATGCCGTGGAGATATGAGTATAATGCCGAGGAAAATGTAATTATAAGTCCATATAAAGGTCATAGACAAAAACAAATATTTAAAGTTATCCTATTAATATTATAAAATGTGAAAGTTTGGATGTTTATTCAATCACTTTAAACTGCTAATCGGATATACTTAAATGAGCACATAGTTAAATCCCGATATTTTCACAGAAACGGTAACGAAAACCGCGGGTTGTGAAGAAATTAAAATATCATCAGTTATTTAGATTATTTATCTAATTATATTTTTTTTTATTTTCATTTTACAATGCTATTTTTCTGTGATAATCTATAACTCTATAGGTCTCTGTAGCATAATTGGTTAGTGCATTGGGCCGGATTCCCAAGGATTTTTCATTTCTTCCTACAATGGTGACTCCAACGATACATGCCGCCACACTATCTATTGTTATATTATATTCTTTGATTTGTTGACTTTATTGAGTTCAGAGTAAATCAAACGAGCGCTAACGAGATAAAGCTAAATAAATAAATAATAAATAAATATTTCCATACAATCACACCAATTATCTAGCCCACGTTAAGTTTCACGAAGAACTTGTGTTACGGATACTAAGTAACGGATAAACATATACATATACATATTAAACACCCAGACCAAGACAAATAGATGTTCATGCACACAAATAATTTGTATTGTCAGGGGATCGAACCCGGGACCTCTGGCGCAGAAGGCGGGTTTAGTACCCATGCGCCATACAGGTCGTCAAACACACATCGTTCATATTAAACAAGAAAGTATACTAGAAAAAAGCAACTGGTCTCATGTCGCCCTGACGGGATACGAACCCGCATCCTTGGGAAACCGGCCCAATGCACTAACCAATTATGCTACAGAGACCTGCGACTAGCGAGCGACATGAGACTAGTTCCTTTTTTCTAGTATATTTTCTTATTTAATATTTATCACATAAAAATAGCATTGTAAAATGCAAAATTAAAAAGTTATAACACGACGTTCAGCTATAAAACAATTTGATAATCCACAAAAAATACTACTTATTTTTCAACAAAGCGTAACATTATTTCATCGTAGAGAAGATATGTTGACTGTGGTATTACTATTTTAACCTATTACGCTAGAATAAAATGGAGTTAACATAAATATGACGTCATATTTATGATTCAGGCCTCAACAGAAATAACAAATAGCAGACTCCAACAACCGTTGAAACGTACTGAAAGAAAGCCTTATTTACAAAACGTTTTTGAAATGAACGGGTAAACACAGCATTGTGATGTAATTGAAAAATTGCTACTGCGAACTACGTCGGATCAAATATTCACGCGACAATCAAGTGGAATTTCGAAAAACGACGCGAAAAACTCGTCGACTGTTGTTTCACGACGATCTGTCGTATAAAAAATTCACAAACTTAATCGCGACGTTGGCAAATACGAATGCGAAGGATAGTTGCGTTTGGATGTTGGGACGACAAAGCGAGAGTAAGGTAAAAGCTTCAATAACGGGCTGGCCAACTGATATTTATTTTTTTATAAATAATCCTCTGAAATTTGGTTTGGAACCACATAACATAAGGGAACAAACATGCCAAAGATGCCTAGCTTGCACGCTCTCTCGAATTCATCACGATGTAAAACAAATGTATGCAAATACAAGCACGATAAGGAGATGATAAGGATG
The DNA here is from genome assembly GCA_910589605.1 of Chrysoteuchia culmella. NCBI lineage: Eukaryota > Metazoa > Arthropoda > Insecta > Lepidoptera > Crambidae > Chrysoteuchia > Chrysoteuchia culmella. The sequence goes on from OU342649.1 coordinate 7,581,625, forward strand.
ACGAATTGATAAGGCTGAAGATGGAAGCGAGCCTCTCCCTGAGGAACTGGCTATCTTATCTCTAACTGCCGGAACACAACAATACTGAAAACATTGTTGCTTAAATAAGATGATGGTAGCTTTCCAGGCGGACTTACAACAAGTTCTACCACTAACCAAACCGAATTCAATATGGGTGTGTGTGTCGGTTCCTAGCCGTTTCCGGCTAGGGCAACTGATTTCGATTCCGCCGTTGTTGACGCTCATGAACCCTAATGTGGCTTATAAAATCAATCTTTTTTAAGAAGGTACGTGCACATTGAGAGTACGTCAGGACACCATTCTCATAATTATAATTATTGATGGCCGCAGGTGGTCGGTCCTTCAATTCATCTCGCTGAACATTAAGAGTAGATCTCCGACGCGCCTCAAAATCAAATACATTATTTTTAATGAGGGATCTCCACTCTGGACGCTTCGATGCCAGGTTTTCCCATCGCGCGGAATCAATGTCACATTCCTTCATTTGACGTTTTAATAAGTCTTTATATCGGAGGTGTTGTCCGCCATGCTTACGCTTGCCCTCCTCGAGCTCAGTATTAAAGACGCGCTTTGCCACTCGCTCCGCCGCCATTCGGGTCACGTGGCCGCACCACTGAAGTTGTAGCCGCATGAGGTAGGCTTCAATACCACCGGCATTAGCCCTACACAGCACTTCAGTGTTTCGCACACGATCGGACCATCTGATCTTAAGTATTTTCCGAAGACATTTCAGGTGGAATCGGTCCAGCATAGCTATATGTCTGCGGTATGGTAATTATTTAATGATTAGTACAGTGTGTGTAACTTCAATCTATTATGTTCTTAATTAGGAAGGAGCTTGCTTAAAATTGACAAATAAAGATACAGAATGTTACGAATATTATTTTTATAGGCTCATTAACAATTAGATTTACCTTAAACATGGACGAACACGTGATAAACGGAATCACTGCAAATTAAAAAATTTTTTGTAAGAAAATTTACGAACTTAATTAAAATGGAAGCAAACAAAAATAGAGTTTTTTTTTTGGAGACGGGGAAGGCTCTTCGGAATTCTCAACCACTGAGGAACTGGCTATCTTATCTCTTAACGGTAATAGTATAAAAAAAAAGAAAACCGACTTCAAAAAACTAAAAAGCAGCTGATGATGAAGTATCGGGAGAACTCCTCAATAAGTAACGTCCCTGCACCGGGAAAAGCAGCATTTTGTAAAAGGTGTTAAGGAGTTGTCATTAGGTTATCAGCGTAGGCACGGGACCTCTTCTACCTTTAAAAATTGTGAAATAAAAACTTTTTATAAAAAAATTAAAATCGACTTCAAAAAACTAAAAATAAAGCCATAACAATAATGATTTCAGAGTTGATAAGTTTCATTTCAAATAATGTTTAATTTAAAAAGCAAAAGAAAAACCCCTTTGGAGTCGGTGTAAGCCAAGGCATTCTACTTTGCGGTCCTACTATTTTATTTATTTTTATTATTTTTCTTGCCTTGGCTAGCACCGACTCCAAAAAGTTTATTTTTTGCTTTTTAAATTAAACATTATTTGAAATGAAACTTATCAACTCTGAAATCATTATTGTTATGGCGACAGAATAAAATTAGACGGTAGTAGCTTAGTAAATAAATATTACTGCTATTATACGTACTTTGCTGGCTCAGTGATCTGAATAAATATTATAATCAGCAAAAAATCTATTTTGTCACCACTTTTTTTCCTGAGTTAGTAGGTATCCATTTGTTGACCAATTTATTGGTTGGGTTAGGCAAGATATTTTTTTTGCTGATAGCTATTTTGACAACTCTTAGACTATCTTCTTCTTTTTATGGTATGAGGATTAGTGGCCACCTTTGGTGTCAGAGTTTATCAAGCCGCCTATAAGGCCTGCCTCTGACTTGCCTTAACGATTGTTATCAGATGACAACAGCCGGGACCGACGGTTTAACGTGCCCTCCGAAGCACGGAAGCGCTCAGTTGTAACGCCACTTTACGGTCACCCATCCGACACTTGACCGGGCCAAACGTTGCTTAACAAACGTGATCGAATACGATCAGTCTGTCAAGCTCCGCCACTAGAGCTTCAAACTATAACTATGGATAGTCGAACCTTGAATTTGACAATTTTCCGGGCGAACACCCTCCTTAGGCGTAACGTTTATTTTTCTCCTGAACGTATGCGGGTGAAGGCATTCTTCGCCAATGCCTGCACAGCGAGGGTCGATTCCGCTTACTCATCAAAACAATAAACAAAGTATCGGGGCCCTATTTTATTATATTATTATGCACACCCTATGATTTACGCTGCATAACTCGATGCACACAGTAGTGAACTTGGAAAAATAATGACGAAGCCTCGTAAGGTATTGTTTGGCAGAAATATTTGCTTTGTACCGAATAAACAAACGCTTACTTCCGATAAAACAAAAGATACCTCTCATAAACATTCGAAATTGATAAAGTCAGCTATGATGTTGAAAAGAAAGTAGCACATTTGTTTGAGATTCTTCACCTTCTGCATACCTAGCTGTGAATAGAATGTTTGTTGAAATACAATATTGGGAATCCAACCGAACACGCCGAAACACACCGAAGCTATGCTCGGCGTTTCTCTACGTGATCGAATCAGAAATGAGGAGATCCGTAGGAGAACTAAAGTAACCGATATAGAAGAACCGATGACCGTTGGGACGGAAAGGTTCTGGAATGGCAACCGCGCGCCGGACGTCACTAATATTTATTAAAGTGACAACTTTTATATCATTTGTCCCTAGTAGTACTATGTTTAGTCATACAGAAAGCCAAGAAAATTTGAGGCGTGACTGGTCGCTAATACATAGTATTTAGGTAGTATTTGCATTTCAAAAAACCCGTAAAAAGTGTCGAAAAAGCATAAAAAAACTTATTTCGATTGTTTTTCTCCCATCTGTTCCAAGTCCAAGTGTTTTTCCTCTGAAGCCGGGAGTATCAATCAAGGAGCATTTCCTGATACAAATTCATCCCGGACCGCATTGTAAACGGATAACACAATATCCACCGGATATCCTGGGGGAGCTCAACATCATATTTTTATCATCATTATGTCAAGAAAAATTGTGAGGAAAGATTAGTATGGATATGGTTCAAGACACTTTCTTAATGCTAGTGAAATGCATGGTCTCCGTATCTAATAAGAATAAGTAAAGCGTTATAGCTTCTTATTAGAAAATCCATTGTGTTTTTATCAGTCTGAATTTATTTCAATCAGTCTATTATTATCTACTACCACTATTTTGGTTTTATTTATTTTGCTGTCAAAGAATATAAAGCTTCAGATAGTTGGAAAAACAATGGGGAAATAGTAATCCTACATCATACCTGATGTTAAGAAATATTACTACTGAATTTGAAATCGCGCTTCTCCTGAAAACGTTCACAACTGAGGAGTTAACTTTTTTATCTCTTAACTACCGGAACACAAAAATGTTTGTGGTTTTGGAATATATAATTAATAATTAGATTGTAGTAGCTAGGCGGACCATGAACAAGTCCTTCTACCAACAAAAATAAATAAAACAAACAGGATACGTTTATTTATTTATTAATTTATTTATTTAGGTACACCAACAGCATAACATGTATAAACATTGTTATTATAAATTATAGCTAGGGGTACAATTCTTACATGCATGCCAATAATAGGTATACACAACATTAATTAAATATGTTTAAAATAAGTAATAATACTAACCAAATTTCTTTAGAATTACGTTCGCTTAGTCTTCCAGAACTAGAACATTTAGTTTATAAAGTAACTAACTTATCATAATTAGTTTACTGATAAAAGACATATTTTAAACTAGCCTTTCTTCCGTCTGTGCCCGCCACTTCGTACGCGAGGAATTAAGTTACAATACAAATCCGTTTTATATCCCCCTATCCCGAGAGAATATCAAAAAATCCTTTCTTACTGCTCGGCTTAATCGTTAAAGGATCCTGTATGCAACTTTCAACTTAATCTGTTCAGCCGTTTGGGCTATGCATTGTCTGTCAGTGAGTCACGGTATTGTTTTATTAGCGTAGATAAGTTTCCGACTTTTTCAAGCAAATTATACTTTCTAATAAAGGGTAGTCATGTCTTCGCTATTCTTTCGGTTCATATTTTTTTGCGTTGCAGCGAGCGGCATTTTTAACGGGGCGCTGCATATTATTGGCTGATTAATGATTACTTTGTCGGGTGCCTCGCACTTTGCACGAAAACAAGGTTTTTTCATTCATTTTTCAAAAAAATATCTGTGTATTAAAAATAAAATAAAATTGTATGTTTTTTATTTTATTATTCTTTCCTCGTAACTATCTTATGAAATATTAAATCTAAATATACACTATTTTTATTAATTATATTATAGCAAAAATTTATGATAATGAACCTTATTTTGTTGCTTTACAATTTGCCAGAAGCAAAAGTTCTCGTTGCGTTACTAGCATTTAATCATTTTCCCACGGTGGTCATTGCATAATAACATTATAATGGTAGGTGCAGCCGGGGAACTTCCCGGGTGACCAGTAGCGTTTTAAAAAAATGTTATCGACTTATAGGAACTGTTTATATCACAAATAATAGAACACTATTAGGTATTTCATTTGAATCCCATATTTTATACTTTTCGAATAAATGTTTCTTAAAAAAACTCTACAGGTCAACCCTGAAGTTCCCCGATTGTACTTGCATATAAATAAAAGCATTCCACTGGGTCCAAACAATATTTAACTTCAATTGCATTACGACTGCTCACTTTACGACTCTATGCATAAAGATATCAACATATTTCTGCAAAAATCTGTATACTAATGTTTAGCTGAAGAGTTCGACTGCAAATTAGCAATTTTAATTAGTACCGAAACCACTGCATTTATCCATAGAGGCAGAAAAATGAATGCTTGTTGCTTGCTTAGTTAAATTAAAAATTTCATTGCGCACTCATCATTGAAATAAAAAGGTTTTACGGATTTAAGTGCACTATATAATGCACCTATCCGTAAAAGTAATGAATGCTTCATCAGATTCCATACAATGTGATATGGCCATAATGTAATGCTTTGCTTAAACGAAGGTTTGGAAACGGGAAGAGACTTTTAAAACTCGTTAATCATATATAGCATATAGATCTTTGCAAAAAGATATTGACGTTTTTATGTATAGAGTGGCAAAGTGAGCAAGTTTGTATAAAATAAAGGGGTGGGTCATTAACCGTGCCGGTGAGTATATATACATTCTCCAGCATAAGTTTTTTTTTTTCATTTACAGATTATCAAATAACTTTAGAACAATTATTTTACACTAGCGGCCACTCACGTTCCTGTGGAAAAATCGGGATAAAAAGTATCCTATGTTCATAACCAGGCTATCTACTAACTGTGTACCAAATTTCATCCAAATCCATTTAGTAGGTTCGGAGCCTATTCAATGCAAACAAACAAACAAACAATCAAATCTTTCCTCTTTATAATATTAGTATAAATTTACAGCACATAGAAACCACTAAGGTTTATTGCATGTTCGCTTTTACATTAACGAATTATTTTCTTAGCACTAAGACTTTTTAAATATTCACATGACACACATAATGCGATCGCTGCCATCAAATTTGCTGTAACAACTTTAGTTTTTTATTTATATTTTGTTTATTGAGTGTCCCAAAACTCCGATTCCAGTTTATTTGTAAGTCGTGATTTTATTGAGAAATGCTCGGAGCTTAGCACATATTTTTTTAACCTGTGGACCCCAATAAAAAAAATATCAATAAGTAACCCGAGGTATACGTGACAGTCAGCAATTTGAATCGTTATTTATGATTCTCTTTTAATAACTTTTTGTTTTTTTTCCTTCTAGCATTTTAGCTAATGCATCATACCGTCGTTGTCTTGTGTCGTTTATAAGTTTAATGTCCTTTCCTTTCTAATGAAAATGACGACAAATTATCAATTTATTTATACCATTTTTGACGAGCCCATAATTTGAAGGGATTAATATTAAAATCTCTCTTGAAACCGACTTGTGAACAATTATTATTTCATATATTACTTATATTAGCTACTGCTTCTAATATTGAAGCAGTCACACTTTTTTGATGATCTTCATTGTCACAGAACACACTTAACCAAACTGCAAGATCCACTTAAACAGAAACCCTATTCAACAACACATACATTTCATCTTTCAACACCAACATAAAATTCTCCATAGGTATTTAATCAATCGTCTAGAAAGTTAGACCGATCAATATGCGTATTGCCTCGTCCAATACGACCGCGTTGAAAACACATAATTTTTCACAACATCATATCAGTATGGCGGTGTCTTAAAATTAGTAGTATTATACGGTTATAAAAGCATTGTCTGAAAGAGGATGGGAATTCCTGCTCGAGCTTCTAGAGGCGGTGGGCGTGTCCACAATAAGCCACGCCTCGTCAGTAGGCGTGCCGTGCTGAAATCTAATGTTTTTTTTATAATTTATGAGGTGGAAACAGGCTTTTTAAACATCGCCTCAACTAGAGTTCAAATTTTATGCTGATTTAAACGCGAAGGTAATTTTAAGCTACGTATATTCATAAAATAAAGTTGTTGGACGAAGTAACCCATTTTAGGCTAGGTATATCATTCGTCATGACTTAAATCTATAAGAGTAAATCACATTTGATTTAAACTACAGATGGGCCGACTATGGCTTTGGCCGACCAGTCGACTAGCCGACTGGTCGACTGGCAGAGTAGTCGGTTACAAAAAGGCCGAATAGTCGGCCGTCTGACATGTATATACCATGACAATAACTCTTATGATCATATACACCTTAAAATGATTTTTTGATTTGTTTGCCTATACTTATCAAATCAATTTATAATAATATCAAAGGACCTGGCTCAAACAGCAAATATAACCGTGGAATAGATGTCAATGAACTAGAAATTAATTTATTTTGACAATATTTTATTACTTATGGTAAATTTTTAAATAGAAAAATATTGGAAAAAATTAACTCGGCCACAAGTGAATTCTCAGACGGGAATCGAACCCGCGACCTTTGGAAATCCGGTCCAATGCTGCATTGCCGGAGCAATTTTTTCCAATATTTTTCTATTTAAAAATTTACCATAAGTATAAAAATAGCATTAAAAATGCAAAAATTCAAAAATCATAAAATATTTTATTAAATATAATGATAATAATTAGATACGGTATTACTGAATACTCTTGAATTACTTTATATTTTTTATTTATGTTCAGTATTTTGAAGAAACTATATACTTTGGTATAAAATATCGCAAATAAGTAAACACTTAAATTTTAGTTCTTAAAATAATTAACTAATAAGTACTAAATAATAATCGATGAATAAGAATAATCAATAATTTATTCACGAAAACTCACTTTTAATGCAATAAATGTTTAAATTAACATACAATCAATAGGTTAATTACTAAAATAATAATTAATTCATACTGAAACAACGTTCTCATCCTGAAATAAATTACATAAATACTACACCTCAGAGCTACGTTTTAGCTACGAAAAGGCGGAGCCTTTGCTACGAGACTACGATACATCCCGATCACCAAAACCATTTTCAGAAGACACCTCCATTCGTAGCAAATTATGCTTCCAAGTCTCTACGAGGACGTAAGAAGAGGGGTTGGGGAGTTCTATTTAAAATGGTGGGGAAAATGGAAATCCATGGGCGAAATCCTTGGTTACGTAACGTCAGTTGAGTGACCGTCGCCCTGGGGGTAGCACGCGTCGCGTTTTGAACTAAACATAAACAACAACAAGCAACGTGTTTATTGACGTAAACAACGTGTTACGTGGAAAGTTTTGTCAACTTTGTGTTTGGTGAGTAGTTAGTTTTTGTTTCGTTATTTATTTTTATGTGGATGTTATAGAACGTGATTATTGATATAGATTTTCTTTACAAAAATATATTTTATTTCAAAAGTTTTTTTATGTTTTTTTTTAATCAATGTAATTGTTCTTTTGGCTTATTAAATATTCCTAAATAAATTTAAAAAAATACATATTCCTAAAAAAATATAAAAAATGCTATTAAAGTAAGAGTGTAGAAAAAATATTATAACATACAAATAAGTTAACATTAATACTTCGGCCCCATATTAATTCGTTAAATCTTCGAAAGAAGCATATTTTTTGTACTTAATAAAATTAATCACAATTCAAATTGTTAATTAGTTACACTAAAGTTATCTAAAAAAATCTGTCATGAAAATAAGACACACTTTTCGGTATAATTTTGGTATTACTCAAGGAAGGAAGTCTAGTACTTAATTATTGTGGGTCTCATTTAAAGGCGAATTTCACCAACTGCTACAAAATAAAGAAAGAAAGAAAGAAAATATATTAATTTGACACAGACATTAGAATGTTAAAGGTTAAATAGGGAATACACAGAATATTAAACATGCTTAATATATTAAGAAAAGGAAATAAAAAAAAACACTAATCTAACGGCTGCGTCAAAATAGGAGACCAATATTTTCTTGTTTAATATTTATTACATATAAATAGCATTGTAAAATGCAAAATGAAAAAATTATAATTAAATGGCCGTTTCATCTTAATCGATAGTCAAACATCTGTAAAGATGTTTCTTTCGAATGCGAGGATATTTCTCTCATTGATGAAACGACGGTGGCCAACACCGTAGAAAGGTGAATATACTAGAAAAATTCGACGTGTCCTCATAGGTCTCTGTAGCATAATTGGTTAGTGCATTGGGCCGGATTCCCAAGGATGCGGGTTCGAATCCCGTCAGGGCGACATGAGACTAGTTGCTTTTTTCTAGTATATTTTCTTGTTTAATAGGAGACCAATTCAGCATATGTCGGGTTTGCGCGATCAGCGAGACCCGACGCTGATTTTCAATTGGCACCTTTATTTAGTTTTTTTGACAGCTGAATGTCGGTAAAAAAGTTTAAGAGTAAGAAAAAAAACAAATCAAATATCTATGAAATGACAAAAATATAACAAAAACAAATAATTTCAAACAAACCTTATTATAAACTAGCCGTTAAATAAAAAATTCTGTGACATTTGTCAAGTGCTATACTTCGTCCATTGATTCTTGATTAACAATAATATTATGCGTTTAAATTTATTACCTCGGGAGCCTACAAACGTTAAATCGTCAGAATTAGAATTGAAAATTAGAAGAATCATGAAATTTAAAGGCAAAGGTACCAAATTTGGTTGGTGGCAGGACTTGTTGTAAGTCCGCCTGGCTAGTTACCAACATCTATCTGAGTCTGACGCCGTAACAACAATGTTTTCAGCTTTGTTGTGTTTCGGCAGTTAGAGCTAAGACAGCCAGTTCCTTAGTGATTGAGGATTCCGAAAGAGGCTCCTCCCATCTTCAGCCTTATCAATACTTAACATCAGGTATGATGAAGGCTAAGAGTCCCCTTCGTTCATAAAAAAACACAGTAAGTCCATGCGACTTACTGTGCTTCAAATTGGTAGCTGTCCCTTACGGTGATTTCGTTTTTGGGATCGTGTGTCAGTCCATCCGTGCCCCTGTGTTTTGTCATGCAGGGCTAACATGCGCGACCATGAGAAAATTCGAGATGGGATGAGAAAAATTGTCAATCTCGATAATTTTCTCGCAATTCGCAACATACGCGCCACGAGAGAGAATCATCACGTCGTGAGATATCCCTTTTTAAATGAAAACACTGATAATCATGTGTGTCTATGGTGACTAAAACCACCCATACACAACAAATTGAACGAATGAAATGTTAAGCAAGGCCAATAGTCTTGTTGTCAAGTTCATTAAAATTAAAAAATTAAAATGTTTCTTCTCGTTTGCGATTATGAATAATGACAAAGATAGCACTATTGTCAATTTTTAAACCTGTGTCTTCAACGAAACGTCACATTCACATGTGTCGTTCTTGTCTGAAGTCCGGTCCGGCTGTGGTTTTGTTTATTTTATTTTGAATGTAGGTAGTTGTATTTAGTTTGAAATGGCATTTCAAAAGAAAACGTAAGTATATAATTATATTCGTTAGTTCTTGATAGTATAGTTTGGTATTGGTGATTGTATGATTGCTCGCATTTAATATTTATATTCGAGGTCCACTCGGAGTTTTTCCACTATATACAAAGCCATAGGCTTTGTGATCCGCCACAGCGACTGGAACTCGCTGTCGCGAAGATCGAAAGGGTCGCAGACGTTCTTATGCTCTTCCTTTCGATCCGCCTATTCCACCTCTCTTCATATATAGTTAATAAATAATTGTAATAAGCTGCTAAGCGATAAGGCCGCCCCTTTGTACAACTTATCGTATTATTGTTTCCATGTATGTTTCTGTTCTGTGTGTGCAAATAAAGTGTTATCTAATCTAATCTAATCTAATACGGCACTGCCATTTTTCGCAACACTTTTTACGTTTCTCTAGCTATCTCTTCGAACAGAATGATCGACGACAAATAAATCGAAACTAAATGTCAAAACTCGATTATTTATGTAAAAATGTGGCGCGTATGTTGCAGTTTAAAGAGAAAATTTCTCGAAGTCTACGTTTGACAGAACGACATGACAAAATGTAGTGCAATATTACCGACAGTCGAGAAGTAGAGATATGTCATCTCACCACGAGAAAATGGCGTGAGAAAATTATCTCGTGACGTGCATGTTAGCCCTGCTGATGGTGTAATAGGCTATTTAACAAGTTTTGAAAATCCATTTTATATTATGTAGTGGAGTTTAAGGAACCCAGTAAAAGTTTTTTTTTTAAATTCTGGTACATATTTGCTGAAAAGTATCAAATTAAAAATTAAATATTTATATAGCGCGCCAAAACGCTACTTTGACAATATGGCGCTGCAATGGGTTCGGTGACGTCACTTGCCTGTATTCTGCATATCATCCACATACGTAGTCAAACGAGGTTTACAAGCAGGTGACGTCATTATAAACTCGACGAGTCAGGAGCGTTTTGTGTCACATGACAAAACGTTTAAAAAATGCATTTTTATTTACGGATTTTTAAATAAATTTATAATTATTTTCAATTTACTTTAATAAATAACCATTTTTAAACTCATAATTTATACTGATAACAGTAATTGACACTTTATTTTTCGCATTATCAAATAGCCTATTTCGAAACTAAAGCCTCTTTTTGAAAAAGGATCTTTACATATTTAATTACTGTGCTAGGGCCACGCCGTCAATGGGCGCCGGCCCTTAGTAGCATGATGTCAATATCTTGATTTTGAGTACCATGTCCATTACTGTGTTTATCTTTGGGACAGCTGAGGTATCGTAACGTTCTCAATTTGGTGACATGATCAAGTTAGGTAATCGTGTTTAATTGTCTGGGTTTTTTTAAAGTTAACTAGAACAACTTTTGTATGTAAGTATGTAATACTTTTTCATAACTATAATTTTTAGTAGTAGAAAAGCACAGAAAATGCCTTTTATTACTACTAGTTTAAAGATTTTAAAGAATTTACCGGTTATATTGAGTATTGAGCTTTCCAAATCCTGCCAGGGCCATCATTAAGTGTCATAAGTACGTATTCGATAACTAAAATAGTAGCCAATTATTTATATTTTTATCAGAAAGTAAACCAAATAAATCTCCAAGGTTAAATGACTAATCACTCAACAGCAAATAAATAAAACGATTTTTTTAAATTATTTACTAAACAAATACTAACACACTTTATTAGGGCCAATCGACGTTGGACAAGTTTCTATTTTTACAAAAAATCACTCACAGCTCAGCTTATGTTGGTCGCAATATTGAAAGACTGAGGAACCGTGACCTATGAATGGTGCACCGCAGGTTCATATGAGCATTATATGTAAAATAGCGGCCGCCCGCGGTTTCACACGCGTAGTTCCCGTTCCCGTGGGAATATCGGGATAAAAAGTCTTCGCATTTATAATATTAATAGGGATATGCTCATATTTTGACAGTTGAGACTATACATAACTGACATACTTAACACGATCTGTAAAAATGCGACTTATTTTTAAACTGCCAAAATCTTAAATTAAAAATAATTGATAGGAAAAAATTAAGTTTATTTAGACAAATTACTGGTATCTTTGATCTCAACTATCCAATTTTTATACTTGAGAAAACTTACATATGAGATGACTTTGCACCCCAGATGTTTCATTGTTTACTGTCCTTGTTTATCCGTTTAAGGCCTACTAAGGCTTAATTACGATACCGCCTGATAACCGCCCTGTACACTATTATGAATTATTTTCAGTATTGAAAACATTATTAAGTGGAGACGAAATTAACATATTCAGATTTTAACTTTTTATATTTATTCAGCTTAGAAAAAACAGGCCTCAAAGCTAAGCTAATATGTCTAACTTTAAAAAGTAATAGGTTGTGAAATTTTGCAGCATGCAAAATGAGTGTTTAGCCCAGTTGTTTGTGTGCAATCTATTTGTTTATCCGGTTTTTTTATGCACGCGATGCCGTCCATCCTAACTTGAGCAATAGGCCAGTCATATCGTACAAAAATAAGCGCTGAAATTGCAATAATTGCGATATCTGCGCTTATTTTTGTACGGTATGACTGGCCTATTGCTCAAGGAGTTGCTCAAGTAAGTCAAGTTGCTTTATCTGCATTTTTTATATATTGTTTGGGTCCAGCTACATGGTAATTTATCCCGATTTGGAGCATTCTAAAATATGAACGCGCGGAGTTATAGCAAATAGCAAATTTTCGACCAAAATATCAGGTATAATGAGGTATCTACAGGGAAATAAATAGGAAATTAAGTTGTATCTTTAATTACCTATATTTTGGATTTGCGGAAAAATCGACTAAAACAATTCGCCTAAAAAAAAAGTTCACGACATTTTGAGACTAAAGGTGCGTCCGTAGACGTGATAGTTCATTCGATAAAGAGCATAAACCAATCAAATCTAAAAATCGAATGTTAAGGGCAAGTTACAATTAAATTACTAGAATTCATCTCTACTGTGTTTTCATTATCTAGTAACACATATTATTTTGGGAGCTAACAGACCTAGAAAAAAATTTCTAGGTCTGACAGTTTGAGACCTAATTAAATAATTAGGTCTCAAACTGTCAGAAATTTTGTTGACTTTAAAAAAGTAATAGTACCTTTCTCGTGAAAAAATGCGGTTTTGTCAGCAATAACTCAGCGCGCTTACATTTTAGAAAGCTGCAAATCTGGTGGATAAATTCTATCTAGGTGGACCCAAACAACGTACCAAAAGTGCAGGTGTACCAGAATTATTGCAATTTCGAATGTATCATATGACTGGTCTACAATACAGCCACCTGGATTTGTAAATAAGGCATTTCTATGTGGAGTCCCAAATTAATTTGTTCAGATTTTTACTCTTTAACTTTAATTAGCTTAAAATTTAACGCATCAATGAGTATTTTTTTTATAAATAAATCTTTGTTCACAGAAATATGGAAAAATAAGATGTTACACAGAAAAGCCTCCAGCATATTTTGTTGATAATTTCAACGTGCAAATATTGTTACACTACAAAAAACTATTAATACCAATTTTCAAATAAAAATTAAATGATGTCAGAGAACGTAGGTAATAAAAAAACTAACATAAAATCATGAACATCAAACTAGTCTAACTAGTCACAAACCATCACAAATATCTTGGTTTAATAAATCCTAGGTTGTAAAATCTTGCAGCTTGCAGATGAGTTTGCACCCCAGTTATTTGTGTCCCCTTATTTATCCGGATGTTTTGATGCACGCGAAGTCGCCCATCCTAACATGAGCGCTACAGCCACCTGGATTTCTCGCGTTGCGGTGTTATAACCTGGAATAGCCCTAAACTATATTTATAAATGAGGCATTTTTATGTGGAGAACCTAATTAACTAGCTGAGATTTTAACTCTAATTGAACGCCTTAAGTGAGGTGTTTTTTTTTTCTCAATAAACTAATCATAAATTATCATAATTCATATCTTGGTTTAATAAGTAATAGGTTGTAAAATCTTGCATCATGCAAGATGAGTGTGCACCCCAGTTGATTGTGTGCAGTACCCTTGTTTATCTGAATGTTTTGATGACACGATGCCGCCCGCCCTAACTTGAGCGATAGAGCCACCTGAATTTATTGCGTTTTAGTATACTAATTAACGTGGTAACCTGGAAAAGCAGTTTAAAATAAATTTATTAAAAAATTAAAATAATCTTTATTCATCTCACAGTACTAAGGTTTAACAAATCTGTAGACATTGTATAGTATGAGATCTGGAGTCCGAATAAAGAGAAGAAATAAATATTTTTTATGGTTTTATAAATATTGTACGAGTATGTACCTACCTACCTCTAGAGTTTTATGAAATTTTTCTAAATATTAATATTATAATTTCATGGCTCGTATTGCAGATTATACAGACAGATAACCTAAAAAACTTGAAATATCTCATGGAGGAAAATAATTAAATTTTAATCGAATTTCGGAAATTACAAAAATACTCTTCAATTTCAATTTTTACTTTTGTGCAATATAAAAGGCACATTACTGAACAATGTCTATCTAGTGACTTCGCAGTGCTGACTACGCTCACGTACAAATACTTTAAAGTAAGATAAACAAAACAGCTGATACATCTACCTAGCTTCACCCCTGTTTACTCGTATTTCCCTTTGCGATGCACGCGGTGTAGCGATGCCGCCTGCCCTTGCCTCGGCTCAACACTTTCACTTCTTTTCTGCTGGCCTATTCTAGCTCTATTTCTTTCTTAGAAATATCTACTCTATGTTTAAGAGCTGCAACATCTCGAATTGACATATTCTAGAGCCACAAATCTTATTTCACTTACATTTCTAATAAATAAAATTTGGCTACAAAAATGTGGATTTTGAGCTTGTCGCAGAGCGAGAATCTAACACATAAATACGTGAGATGTTCCTAAAATAGTAAGTGAAATAAAAAATAGAATATAAATAAGTTTATTTACAGCTTAAAATCCTCCTCCAATGAAATCCCTATGCACTTATATAAATATATAAGTCAATGGCACTTATGCATTCAGGTGAACCAGCTTTCAAAACATTTAAAAAAACGTGTCTTGCGGGAGGTTCAAAAATCGGTCGTCTGCAGTGCTAAATTTTTGCCCACGAAGCATTTTTTTTACCGCGGGAAAAAAAAACGCATGGAGCTAAATCTGGGCTGACTGAGGATGGGGTAACATTTATACCCGCGAAGTTGTCAAATAGTCCATGGTTCTAGCAGCTGTATGAGCGGGCGCGTTATCTTGGTGAAAAATAATGCCACGGATGCCGCTCCTTGGGAGCTCGCTATCCAACTCCCCGAAAGCTTGAGCCAGACAAACTTCGCTATATCATTCACTAGTAACTGTTCTACTGCAAATCGACCTCTTCGAACACCCATTGCGTGGATTGCTGCTTCGTGAGTGGATCGTAGCAATATATGCATGATTCGTCAGTTGTAAGAATGTAGGATACGTTTTGCGAAGTTCCTCCTGTTTTAAATGACACTTCATTTGACAATTCTCCATACATTTGAAAGATATTTTCGTGTGTCACTTTGCTTAGACTGTTCAATTTCGTTCATTCAATACCTTTTAAAACGCGTCCCGATCACAATCCCTATCAAATGTCAAATGGCCTGAAGTATGTAAATATCTTTCAAATGATGAAAGGGATTGCGATAGATTTCAAAATTAGACAAATAGCCCCCCGAACTGAGAATACGTTTTATCATTGTCCCTACTCATAATGTGTGCCGTTTGCCCAAAACTAGTACATCTAAAATCAATAGAGAGTAGGCTCCATCCGTAGGAAACTTACGGACCGAGGCCCGTATATTAGTTGAAGAGCTTACAGAGTAGGCCTCCTAAAACGAAAGCGAGCGAGAAAATTCACAAAACATAATAAAATTTACCTGCACCATAAGCACTGAGACAACGCTATCGAGTTGGCCAATTTCTGAACTGAAACAACTTATTAAGAAGTACCAACCCACTTCTAAACTTAAAAAAAAAGTTCATGAAACGTGCCTCAAAACTTGCACCGTCATTCCATTTGTAGCTAATTAAGAATATCTGCCCTGAATATTAAATTAGAGCCTCAGGGTAATAAGCTAAGCTCGCGGATTAATAATTCAAAAACGCCACAATTGAATCCACCGCGATACCTGCTATTAAATATGTAAATTAGTTATTTATTCAAGCACTCCACCGCCTTTAAGGGGCCTTTGAAACTTTGCGAATTATTCGCGAGATTCTGTCAATCATGGTACGCGACAAGGTTTATAAGACATGTGATTCATTATAATTAAACACAGAGGGATTACAAATGTGATACCAGTGTTAAATGAGCTTTGGTAGAATTTTGAGGTTTCTTATTTATTTATAAGTACAAATAATTTGTCTTGGTCTCGGTGTTTAATATCATAATATATATAAATCTCCTGTCACGATGATATATAAAGCTCCTGTCACGATGTTTGTCCGCGATGGACTCCTAAACTACTTAACCGATTTTAAATTAAATTGGCACACCGTGAGCAGTCTGGTCCAACTTAAGAGATAGGATAGCTTTGATCCCAAAATTCCCACGGGAACGGGAACCACGCGGGTGAAACCTCGCCCGGCCTCTAGTGTATAATAATTATGCATGTATTTACAAAAAAAAAATAAAAGTATGTTGCAACTTAACGTGGGCTAGATAATTGATGTGATTGTATATTTACTGTTTATTATTATTATTTATTATCAATGAGAGGTGCTAGTGGCGCAGTGGTTATCGCGTGTAACTTGCGATATTGGCAATAGTCATTCTTGGGATTGGTGACCAAGATTATTTAATATCTCGAATTTCTCCGTGTTATGCTGTTATTCTCAGCTGTATTCATTAACAGTCGTTAAATTTCACCAAGCCGCATTGGGCCCGCGTGATGGTCATGGGCCATTCTCCTTGTCCATTAATAAGGAAAGCCTGTACCCCAGCAGTGGGGACATAAAAATGGCTGATGATGATCAATAAAATTTAAGACTGAAGGATATTACGCAAATAAATTTGGAAATTTAAGGGAGATGAATGGAAATACTTTATTTTATATTATTTAAATACACTTGGAGCAAATAAATCGAGCCACTGCGTTATTTTCATACAAACAAGCTCACTTCACGGTCAATTAAATAAAAAAGTATGCGTATTTCTGCAAAGATTTGGGTGTTGATAGCGAGGTCAAATGTTCAAATAACCAATTCGAATCTAATGCAACAGAAAACATTTCTTAATTTCCTAAAATTTCAATGAAACAAATGTTTAATTATCATTCCATATAAAGTTGTAGGAAACCGGATTGAGTTGATTTGTTTTCCTTACTTTGCACAAAACTGAAAGATTTCTTGAATTTTTGGGACTTTTATTCGCAAGTCGAGTATTCGACTCATAGACGTACAAATGCTAACATAACTGTTTATACGTTTTGAATAATGAGACCGTAAAGTGAGCATGTTTGTATGAAAATAACGCAGTGGCTCGATTTATTTGCTCCCAAGTGTATAATAGGTATTAACATAAGAATGGCAAATTTAGATATACAACATTAAGACTAAAGAGATAAACTAAGTTAAAATAAAGGAGTAAGTACGGAACTGATAGGACGGGAGCTCTGGGGGCGTGCTGAGCGTGCGGTGCACAGGACTGGTGGACTGTAAAGCTGTCGAAACGGCTGTAGTGACGTGTAACGACGCAAGAAGTAGGTGCGTGGCAGGGAGTTAGTGCAGAGGCGTCCCACCAGGGTATGGGTGGAGACGCGTGAGGGTACATGGTCGCACAACTGTTTCTCTCTTGAGTTAAAAAGACTTACTGACTATTTTCCGACTGTTACTTTCTTGATTTTTAAGGATTTGGTGACTGTTGTAGACGGTCGTAGACTGGTAGAAGATTGTAAACTTTTAGAAGACTGAAGACAAACTGAACCAAAATTCAGTCCTGTGGCCGTATTTATACCCTGAGCTCTAATGTTTCAGAGTAGAATATTCAAACGTAAAATATAGTTCTAGTAGTAGTTTGGAAAAAGGTTTTGATACAGTTTAATCACAATAATTAGCAATAAGAATTAAAAGTGACAGTGTCAAGTGTCAACAATCAAAACAATTACATTATTTTGAAATTTATATTCAAATGACTGATGATAAACTGAACAAAATTTCAGTCCTGTGGTCGTATTTATACCCTGAGCTCTAATGTTTCAGAGCAGAATATTCAAATGTAAAATATAGTTCTAGTTGCAGTTTGGAGAAAAGTTTTGATACAGTTTTATCATATTAATTAGCAATAAGAATTAAAAGTGACAGAGTCAAGTGTCAACTATCAAAACAATTACATTATTTATTAATAGCAATAAAGTAAAGAAGCATACGAAGGGATTAAACACCTGAACTTGAAACAACTTGAAACAAAACCCTCTACCAACCAGTCTGGCCAGCGTGGTAGCAGTAGGCTAATAGCCTCCTATGAACGCCACAATAGGCGGGAGCTAGGAGAGGCTTATGTCCAGCAGTGGACGTCCACAGGCTAATGATGAATACGAAGGGATATTTTCCGAAAAAGCGAATCAAAAGTAATAAAAATTGGATTGGGAAAGACAAAACATATTATGGGAAATTTTAAAAACGTAAGTAAACACGATAATAGATACGCGTAAATCTTTATTTTAGGTGATGATATGATTATGATCAGAATACATAACTAGAACCGAATGGTTTAATCAAAATTATTAATAGAGGAATATTAAACAATAACGTCAGGGCCGCACTCAGGGGGATCACTCCCGGATTATTTGTTAGTCCGGCCCTCTCGCGGCGATACAGACTAATTTACAAAATAAATATTTGCCCAATCTTAGATGCGGTTGTTTCTGGCAAGATGGAACTGAGACTTTGGCAATTTTACGCTCTTATGAACTTGGATTGAAAATTATTTTTGAGACAATGTTATGACGTTCTGATGTTAAAGTTGATTTATACTCGGGGATAATTAGACGGAAAAAATGTAAACAAAAAGCTGTAATAAATTTTAAATAGAAAAACATTGGAAAAAACTAACTCGGCCACAAGTGAATTCTCAGATGGGAATCGAACCCCATGACCTTTGGAAATCCGGCCCAATGCTCTAACCGCTGAGCTACCGAGACTTGCGAACCAACGTCGAAATTCTCCAATACTTTTATATTTTTAATACGCTGTACAGCTGCTGTACAGCGTTGTCACATCAATGCTAGGAATATCCTTGCATTCGAAAGAAACATATTTTCAGGTGTTTAACGATCGATTAAGATGTTTCGTTGTGATCGATTCGATGTGATCTATTTAAAATTTATCATATGTATAAAAATAGCATTGAAAAATGCAAAAATTCAAAAATAATAAAAAAGCTGTAATATTTATTTTCTTAAATTATTGAAATGCAAACACTTATCCCCAAAATCAATTTCATTAAGATTGCTTTAAAAAATAAGACATTAACGTTTAACACTCTTCATTAATTTTCGAGGAAACAAAAAAAAACAAAGCAATTTTTACATAACTCTTTTAGATTTTAAAACGCTTTAATAGATGACTTACATATTTATTTTCAATAATGCGACGTAACATTTTTTTGAGTACTGTTCACACTGTGGCAAATTATCGTGGGTCACGAACCTTTTTATTTTAGAAATAATATTTTATTCTGTATCTATTCTTCTTCTTCATACAATACGGGCGGTTTCCGCAACTCGACGACTCTTTTGCGCCTATTTTGCGTCCGGAGCTCAACCAGGAATGCTCCCAGCGCCTTCACGTCAGAGACGGCTTTCCGGAGACTGCCTGGTGAGCCGAGGTACTTCGCCCGGTAAGGGGCTACTCCGTCACAATCCAACAGGACGTGAGCAGTTGTCTCTTCTTCCTCCATGCAGCCTCTGCATAGTGGGCTGTCAGTGACACCTAAATTGAAAAGGTGCTTATTAAAGTTACCGTGGCCAGTGATGGCCCCTGTTATCAAACGTAACAGCGGTCTACTGAGTTTAAGGAGAGCTCTGGAGAGACGAGCGTCTGCGCGCGGTAGTGCTAGTTTCGCTTGTCTGCACGTCTCCAGTGAGTCCAGTAGTTTTGATGCAAGTTAGCTGTGTGCTCACGGATCTTACCATCATACCAGCTAGCCGGGATGGGAGCAAAAGGTTCTGGTCCGAGAGGGGTAGAATCTGAACCCCGCCTCGCTAACTCATCTGCCATGTCATTACCTCGTGCGTCGCTGTGGCCTTTAATACACTGGACAGTGAGATTATTGGAAGCACATACCTTGTTTAGGGTGTTGTAACATTCTTGTATTAGGCCCGATGTGCTGCGACTACTATTCAGGGCCTGTAGTACCGACTTGCTGTCAGAGAGTATATAAATGTCCCAGTTTGTTACCTCTCTGGTTATAATTGCCTGTGCTGCCAGTGTAATACCAACACATTCCGCTTGTAAAACGGTATTGTATGGACTAAGTGGAGGGGCAATTTGTATATTAAGGTCCTCTGAAAACCCCCGAACCTACTCCCGATGACGTCTTGGAACCGTCAGTCAATATCAGGAGGGCCTTGTGCTGCTGTCTGGAGTCAAGTTCGTCCTCCAGGTGTACCCTGTATTTTTTCTCGAAGATGAAGGATGGCTTGACTTTGTCTCTATCAGAGGGGTGTCTTACCTTCTGATACCGTAGTGTACCCAAGTGTTTAAGCCTTAACGCTGTCTTAGCAGCCTCTTGCTGGATGTGGAGGTGTAATGGTTTAATATTAAGCATTACCTCAAGTGCTGCTGTCGGGGCAGTGCTCATGCATCCAGTTAGAGCACAGCAGGCCTGACGTTGAAGCCCTTGAAGTTTCTTCGCTCCGTTGGTTTGGACAGCTTTAGGCCACCAGACCAGCGAGCCGTAGCACACGAGGGGTTTGATAACTGGGCATTTCTACGGGGACGACCGATTGACCTACTGGAGCGAAAAAATACCTTTTGAATTGAATTACGTACTTGAAAAAAATCACACATATTTATAAGACGCTTGACCTGATGGAGAGCATTCTAAAAGACTGCCAGGTTTTACATATCGCCTAAAAAAAAATCTGAAAGTTCAAAAACGGGCAGAATTTGGCTTAAAATAGAGTGTCTGGTTTCCAGAATTTACTCGTTATTGTTTCATAACTTTTAAAATAATAACTTACTCATTATAATTCCCACATTCACAGAACAAGGGATAGACAATAAAGCCATATACGTTATTATATTTATTGTGCATCCTTGGCTTTTAATACAGTAACACATTTTAATTTTGTCCGAAGCGTGTGCCTCAATTCGGTGAAATTTACTTTTGCATACCTATATCACTAACTACGCGAATTACAAACGCACGCTACTGATTCCCGCCACCTGGCAGTTGCGCCCGAGCGGCCGTGCAGTGTGGACGGGGGACCTATCACATTGAGGAGCATTTTTCGAAGGTACGAAATCATTCGGTGTTTTTGGGGTCGGGTCATTTCTCAAATCGGTGTGCGATATTAATTTTGTCTATGAAGTATTTAATGGGATTTGTGTTACATTAATTGAGTGTTTAACTGATATCTGGCAGTATGTTTTGTAGAAATTGCTGTAATTTATAATATTTTTGAGTAATTTGATAAATTGTGCTATTTTCTCAATTCCGTGGATCTCAATTCCCAGGAAAATGGGGCATCGAATTGAGAAAACTTACACCGAATTGAGATTTCACTATAATATTATGAATTCAGCTGTAAGTGCCATTCATAAAAGTTAATGGCAATCAATAGAGCATAATAATATAACAAAACAAAAAGATTTTTGATAAAAAATCGTAAGTTAAAACATTCTGTTTCATTTCGATATATTTTCTCAGATGGGAAAACTGAGTGAAGCCGTAAAAAAGGAAAAAAAGAGGATTGCAGAGAGAATGAGAAAGGAGAAAATTAAAAAGGATCCGATATTATACGAGCGACAGAAACAAAAAGATAGGGAAAGATATGCGAAAAGAAAGGCAGAAGGTAAAGTAAAGAAAATGAGCGAAAGACCACGTCGTGAACAAAAAGCTTTAAGAAAGTATTACAGAGAACATTCAAGGAAAAGTTACGAAAAGAAGAAAAGAAATTTAAGCACAGTACTAGACGAAAAACTCATATTGCTTTCTTCTGATCCTAAGGTTCTAACCGATCACGATCCTTTGAGTACATCTCGAACCCTTGGTGAGAATGCTCCAATAAATATATGTGCTACAAAGCCTCAGTCTCCGATAAATACCTTTACTGATTCTCCAGTTCCCGTTTCTCCTAATATTTCTGATACTTTGAGTGCATCCCGAACCCTCGGTACGAAGTCTACAAGAAATATATGTATTACAGAGCCTCAGTCTCCGATAAACACATTTACTACTGATTCTTCAGTTCCCGTTTCTCCTATTTTTGATTTTGAATATTTTACACCAGCCTCTCCACTTTCATCGGAATGCTCAAGTTCAATAACAGTTACTTCACCAAACTCTTCAATAAGTCGCAGATTACGTTCGAAAGTTCATAATGACTTGCTTGCTGCAGCAAACAATAGTATCACAGAAACACCAATAAAACGACCGTGTGCGCGAACGTCATTCTTTAAGAAATACAAATACAGAGTAAATAAGGAAATGAAACTACTCCATCATAGGATAGCTGAATTACAAAAGAAAAATCAGACATGCCAAAGAACGATACATAGATTAAGAAGTCAAAAAAATAAAGTCTTGACGACATTGAAAAAAAAAACTTCAGGAAGTTTAAGTAAAGAAGAATCTGCGGAATCTATAAAGAGATTAACAATGACATCAGTAACTATAAAAGAATTGGTAGTAAATTTTTATGAAGACGATGAAAATAGCCGGATATGTCCCGGAAAAAGAGATTACAAAGTTCAAAATAAAGTAAGAAAACAGAAAAGGTTTGTCACAGAATCATTACTTGAACTACATAAAAAATTCCAAGCTCAACATCCAGAAATAAACATCAGTTACTCACTGTTTTGCAGATTACGACCTTTTTGGGTGATAATACCGAATGTGCAGGCTCGAGAGACTTGTTCGTGCCAAACTCATGAAAATTTTAATTTCGTAGTCTCAGCTCTTCATAAACACAAAATTGTCTCGGAGAGTTCTGCAAATCATATACTAGAAATAATATGTTGCGACCCCAGAAATGCATCTTGTTTAACTCGCGTGTGTTTAGAGTGCAAAAATAAAAAGTTGACGTACTTAGAATTCGATAACAATGCTGAAATTGTTTACAGTGTATGGGAAAAGCAGAAAAAGGCCTACATTAAAAATGGTGAAGAAAAAACAACATTGCAAACAGTCAAAGTTAAAAAATATATATTACCTAAAGATTTAATACAGCATTTTGAAAACATACTCTACCCATATATGAGTCATATTGCAAACATTATATCACAATTCAGATACATTTAAAAAATCAAAGCTGAACTATCTTATGACCAATGCATAATCCACTGTGATTTTAGTCAGAACTATTGCACGAAGTACGCCAACGAGATACAAAGTTTTCATTTTGGTAGTAGCAGGCAGCAGATATCATTACACACTTCAGTCATTTATTATATGAAACATGGGAAGCTTGTTAGTCAATCATTCTGTACAATAAGCGAATGTCTTAGACACGATGCCGTAGCCATCTGGGAGCATCTTATGCCAGTTCTGCGATTCATAGAAGATGAAATTCCTGAAATACTATCTCTAATTTTTATATCCGACTCACCTTCAGCCCAATATCGCAATCGGAAAATGTTTTTCATCATATCTTCTCTCCACTGGAATTTACCCAGTCTTAGTTGCATTGAATGGAACTACACAGAGCATGGCCATGGTAAAGGAGCGCCTGATGGTGTTGGAGGATGTCTTAAAAGCACAGCTGACAAAATAGTTGCTCGTGGCAATGACATACCTGATATGACAACTTTCGTTAATCTATGATTTTGTAATTTTCGCATTTTTCAATGCTATTTTTATACTTATGGTAAATTTTAAATAGAAAAATATTGGAAAAAATTAACTCGGCCACAAGTGAATTCCCGTCTGAGAATTCACTTGTGGCCGAGTTAATTTTTTCCAATATTTTTCTATTTAAAATTTACCATTTCGTTAATCTTTTGAAAAGACACGTCGATAACATCAAAATTGAAGTGGTCGATGAATCGGGCATTTTTGAGAAGGAAATGTTGATTCCAGTTGATTTAACTGAATTTCGTGGCACACTAAGTATCCATCAAGTAATCTGGAATGCAAATGATAATAAAAAGCTAGCTATGAGAAATCTAAGCTGCTATCATGAAGATTGTTTGCATAAGTCTGTGGAATGTCATCATGGGCTGCATACTGGCTTCTATGAATTGATATCTGCAGATTACACGAGAGACAAACAGTTACCAAAGAAAACCAAAGGTAAGGTAGATGTCAGCAAAAAGTCTTCACTGAAAAAATCTGATTTAAGTAAACCACAAATTTTGTCATGCAAAATAATTAAACCGTCAACTGCAACTAGTTCTTTAGACAAATCAGCCAGAAAATTAGTACCTGGGAAAACTAAAAATATTAAAATGAAAAAGATCTCGAAGAAGGATAGTGATTTTGAAGTCAAATTGACGGATATAGAGCTATCAGAAAACGATAGTTTTTGGAAAGCCAAGATAAACATAGAGACCTTGATGACACCAACACTGGGTGATACTAAATTTACAGATATAAAGGTACATTCTGATTCTGAAGATGATTATTCTATATTTTAAGGTATTTTATATTAACCTTAAAAAGAACTTTAGATATTTAAGTTTCTAGAAAATTAAGAATACAAGTGATCTCTTGTCTGTGATTAAAACGGGTATTTTATTACAAAAATAGTATGTAATTAGATACCTATGCCTATGGCCTTAATATAACATTGTCATTTGTTATACTAGACTAGATTGTGCTAACCCTTTTGATATAATTATAATGCTCAAGTTGTTTAAACTAATATAAAAATTAAGACTGATTCTTAGTTCTCTATTGAAAAATTAAACATGTTGATTTGAATTTTGGTTTTATTATATTATTTCTATTTCAGAAACATTAAAGATAGGCACTTAAACCTAAAATTAACCATCTAATAAACTAATAGACCAGCAGTTAGTTAACAAAACATTTTAGGTATTTATTATTTTGATAATTCAAATACATTATTTCTATATTAGGTACATCAATTCTAAATTCACAGAGCAATTTTTTAATTCGGTGATTCATTATCTCAATTCGGTGATTCATTTTCTCAATTCGGTGATTCATTTTCTCAATTCGGTGCTTTCTCAATTAGGTGCTTAACTTTTCTCATAAACCACTTCACAATATTTAGTCCCATTGTTATTTTTAGGTTTAAGATGGAATAAACATAAATTTTTGTTATTTAAACTACTTAAAAAACCCAATATTAAATCAACCACCGAATTGAGAAAAAAAATACCTTTTTGTAGAAATGCTCAACTACGTTGTATAACCATAGGAACAATTTAGGTGACAAACCTAAATTACCGGAGTATGACACTGGCAGACTTGTATTTGTGCTCGATGTGGCTGTTCCAGGTGAGTTTGCTGTCTAAGATAATCCCAAGGTATTTTACCTCACGAGACAGCTGTAAAGTTTCGTCAAAAAGTTTCGGCAAGCGGTGATTGCCCACTTGGTGTTTGTTAGTAAACATAACCAGTTCAGTTTTAGACAGGTTAACTGTCAGGTCTTGTTCTCTGCACCAGTTCTCCACATTTTTCAGGGAAGCTTGCATGCCATCACAGGTCAGACTGGCCTGGTTGCCAAAGGTAAATATGGTGATGTCATCCGCATATCCTACAGTGTAGAAATAGTTAGAGTTTAGATGGGCGATCAGGTCGTCAACCACCAGATTCCACAGTAGAGGAGAAAGTACCCCCCCCCCTTGTGGGCCCCTAGCAACAAGGCCTCTTTGACTAACCTCTCCCTCCACCTGTACCGTTCTGTTGCGTAGCATGCTAACTACCCAGTTGATGATTTGCTCTTCCACCCCTCGCTTCCTCAGTGAGGCCTCGATGCTGTTAAAGGTGGTCTTGTCGAAGGCTCCCTCTATGTCTAGAAAGGCCCCGAGACAGATGAGTTTGTTCTGAAATGCTGCCTCTATCTTACCGACTATTTGATGAAGTGCAGATTCTGTAGATTTGTCAGGGCTGTATGCATGTTGATGTTTGTGTAGCGGGTTTCTAATTAGAGCTCCGTTCCTTATGTACCATTCACAGAGCCTTTCCATTGTCTTCAATAGAAAGGATGACAAGCTAATTGGTTGGAAAGCCTTCGGGTTGGTGTAGTCGGATTTCCCTGGTTTAGGTATGAACACCACCTTGACTTCCCTCCACTTATGTAGTATGTATCCATGTGCTCGTAGCTGTTTTGTGAGTGCAATGACAACTGGTTCTCCACCCCATTGTAATAGGTCAGGGAAGATGCCATCTGTACCTGCAGACTTGAAAGGGGAGAAGCTCTTAATAGCGCATCTTACCTTATCTAGTGTAATAACCTGTTCGGCCAGACGCCAGCTGGCTGCATATGCCTGGTTCGGTTCGTGCTGCCATTCCGGTCGTTGTAACGGGAGACAATCTGGGAAATTAGTTTTTAAAAGAATGGTGTTAGATTCCTCCCGGCTACGGGACATTGTGCCGCTAACACCTTTCTAACTCGATTTGCCTGTTTGGTGGAGGTGATCTCCGTGCTGAATTTCCTTCAGGACGAGCTTCTCCAGTATCTGATTTTCTTTTTGTAATCAGCTTTTGCAGCTTTGTATTTGTCCCAGTCTGTGTCTTTACAAGTGTTCATTGCTCTGTTAAGTCTCTTTCTTACCAGTTCTCTCTGCCGTTCGAGCTCAGGACCCCACCAGTGGTTTCCTTCGGAGTCGTCCGTCGTTAGAGTTTTGAGGGGGCATGCCTCCTCGTAACAGAGTGCTATGGTATTTGAGAATTTTTCTACCTGTGATTCTAGCTGTGTGGTTGTTGACAAGTCGCGCTCCTCCAGGTTGGTGTCTAGTTTTCCCACTAGGAGTTTGCTGTACAGCTGTTTATTTGTTTTCCTGGGATACCCCCTCGGGATGACAGTAAGGGTCCGGTATCTGCAGATCATAGCGAACCCACCTGTGATCTGAGCACGAAGCCTCATCTGAGACGTGCCAGTTTGTGATTGCTGCTGCCGCTAAAGGCGTAGCCAGTTTTAAGTCTATAATTGTTCTAAACCTTTTGGTTACGAAGGTTGGTTTGTTTCCTTCAAAGTCAACGTCAAAGTCAAAGTCAAAGTCAATATCATTTATTCAGTCTAGGCTGTTACAAGCACTTATGAACGTCAAAGAAGCTACGCCATCGGTTCACAAACCCTACGGCGGGAGACCTTGTAACGAGAAGAACCGGCAATAAACTCGTCAAGGGCTGTTTTTTTCTCCCTGTTTTATTTCATACAGAGTCGTCAAATTGAAAAGTGACCTTAACATAACAGTAAGGTCAATTTCCATCACAAAAGGAAAATACTAATTAAAATATTACATTTTATGGTTATTGTAACCGTAAACAATTTTTAACTGGCAAAGAAAGACTTATCTATTATATCTTCGTTTATTATATCCAGGTTCGTTGTTAATAGGTATTCAACTAATTGGTTACCTCAGTTGTTGCATTTTTCCATCCCCCACAGAGCATGGTGAGCGTTGGAGTCAGTTGAGATGATAAGTTCAATGTTGTTGTCTCTGCAGTAGCGGGATAGGGCCGCTACTTCATCCGGTTCAATTCCTTTAAACTAAATTTATTGTGATTTTCACTAACTTAGCCTACTAAGTATTATCAGAACTTGAAAAGTTGAAAAGTACCAGAACTAGAAAACTCGTGGTTCTTTTGGTCGTTTAAAAAACGTTTATTTAATAAAAAGTTGCTATACCCTGTGTAACTCAACTTGTGACATTGACAGTTCTTTGTATAATTTTTTTCCAACTAATTATCTCCCCGAGTATACTTATAATATAATATTAGCGGCCGCTCACGTTTTCACCCGCGTGGTTCCCGCTCCCGTGGGAATATAGGGATAAAAAGAAGTCTATGTGTTAGTCCACTACTTGAATCCCCAACATACCTACTAAATTTCATCCTAATCTGTTCAGTAGTTTTTGTGTGTAAGAGAAACAAACAAACAATCTGACATACCTACTTTATTGTATAATATTAGTAACTAACTAACTAAAACATTCCTTGGAGCCATTCACAAGAAGATTTTTTTTTTTTTTATGCACAATAACCCAAACTTACGTATAGTTTGAAAAACTACAAATACAGAAAAAATGTTTTGTGCTGACGAGAAATTATGTCACTCTACTTAGGAACTTGATTTCTTTATAGAATGTGTAAAAGCATTTTTTTATGAATAAAGTTTTTTAGACTTTTTGTATCCTTACATGCGAAATCTTTTAGAGAGAAAAGATAAATATGGTTTTATTAAATAAATTTTATTGTCAGTAATTAGCGGTAACAGTCAAATTAAAATAAAAAGTTTTAACTTCTTCGAATTTTGTTTGTTTTTCGTTTCGTTTTACATTATGACGACGACAACTTAAAAAACTGTAAAAAAATCGGCCAAGTGCGAGTCAGACTCGCGCACCGAGGGTTCCGTACAAACCTGTTGGTATATTAGTAAAAGTTTACCTACCACGATAATCGAGTCATAGTTATGGTATTTTTTATTACAAAATGAAATTTAAAATTTTCAAAAATATTTTTATTATTATGATATTACTAAAAATTTACGGTTTTCGCAATTTTTTACCAAACTTCGTACCAAATTTCAAGATTCTAAGTTCACGGGAAGTACCCTGTAGGTTTTGATTCCCGTGCGAGTTTGGAAATTTGCGGCATAAACGTATCTTTTGATTGCTTTGGCTTAGAAGTTTGATTTTTTCACAGCTCCAAGAGACAGTAGACCTGAGTATTAAATATAAATTTCAGTTTGATACCTCCACGCGTTCCTGAGAAAAACGGTCTTGACAGACGGACGGACGGACGGACAACGAAGTGATCCTATAAGGGTTCCTTTTTTTCCTTTTGAGGTACGGAACCCTAAAAAGCCTCACGTGCTTTTGATCTTCATTCGTTTGGTTCAAAATAAGACCTTTAAATATAAATACATTTAATATTTTTAGTAAAGATACTAAAGATAGCTGTTTCACCCGAAATGTCTTCAGGACAAGCCTTCAGAGCATTGTTTTCAATAAATTAGGCGCAGGACAAGAGGCCGGGCTCCGCAAACAGCCCTCCGGGCTCCGTCAACACAATTATTATACTCGACCGCCCCGTCTATAAACACCCTCTAAATAAATTAACTGGACGCTACGCAAACGTTTAAGAAAAACTTCAGACAAATGAAGGGAGAGATCCGTAATGGGACATTGTAATTAACATGATGTCTCAAAAATAAATAATAGTTTAATCAATAAAGTTTCTCAAACAGGACAACACATTACATTAGGAAAAAGGAAGTCTATCCTAGCTACTTGGCAAGATATATATATGAGTTGCCTTTTCTCTAGTAAAAAGAATCATGGAGGGGAACAAAAAAATATGAATTTAAAATTTTAATTCCAATTATAAATCCTGTTTGTTCAAGGAGTCCTATCCTACTAATATTATACATGTGAAAGTACGTCAGTTTGTTTGTTCGTTACTCTTTCACGCAAAAACTAGTGAACGTATTTGAATGAAATTTGGAATGTAGGAACTTCAAATAATGGACTTAACATACAGGCTACTTTTTATCCCTATATTCCCACGGGAACGGGAACCGCGCGGGTAAAACCGCGGGTGGCCGCTAGTGTTTCATATTTATAAAACTCCTTATTTGCTTTATTCCAGATTCACATATCCTGAAGCATGGCTTCACGACCTCCGGCACCAACAGTCCGCACGAAGAAACAAAATCACGCAAACATCCCATGTCCTATCGAAAACTGCGCAAGATTCACATACGGGAAACTCCCCGACCACCTCACGAAGATACACGGCCTCACCGGTGCAGAAAGAGATGCACTTAATGAGCAACAGAGAAAGAGATTCTTCAATGGCGAACTCTGCCAAGTGCGGTATTTAAAGGAATCCGCGATACGAGACCTTTGGGGCACGGATTATGAAGATCCAAGGATCAAAGCGAAAATCCATCAAAGTTACGCTCTAGTCAAAATAAGAATTATACCGCTAGCGGCAACTCAGCGAGCAAGACCATTAACGGAACAGGATGCTAATGTTCTCACAGCGTATAACGCCAGAACTGCACCTAGACCAGCTCGTGTTCAGCGCTCCCGTGCTAGACCAAGGCCCTACCCTGCTCCTGTGACCAGTCCAGCAGACTGCCAAGTGTCCAGTGAATCCAGCGAAGAAGAAAACACTCGTAACCCCCTCCCTCCTTCCCCACCTCCTTCTTCCCCTTCACTCCCCCCATCGCCAGCACCATACGAGCTACAACCAGTTGAAACACGCCTCCGCGATATTTTCGACACTAAAATTGACGCTGGGTACAAAGCAGTCATTGATGACATGAAGAAATCCATGACAATGGGCAGAACGCTAGGATCAAGAAAGAGGAAAGCTTACCGCACCTACAGACGGTACGCGAAGCGACTGATAGCTTATCTCCACAGGCAGCATTCACCATTAGCTTATGACGTAGACGTTTTGTTATGCGGCGAGAGGCAAGTATGCGAATTTCTCGAACGCATCAGCAGTGAGCACAAAACCAAAACGCTACGGAACTACATAGTTGCAGCTATCAAGCTTTTGGACTCCCGTCTCTTTGCCATTGAAACTGATCCCTCTTGTAAAGAAAAGGTGGCTTCTATGACAAGGGTTTATGAAGTACTCCATGGTAGATTGAACGAATGTGACAGGGTTTTAGCTCAAAAAGAAGCATCAGCTATCCCCAAAACGGCTACTACGACTTTCGACAGTGACGTAATGGATCAGAGTTTTAACGATAGTTACGACGAGTTAGAATAAAACCTAAAGAATTTTATGTCAACTGAGTTTTATAATATTTGAGGGATGCATGTCACGAAATAGTTAAATTATTTACCTTTTAAATAATAGTTGTTGTATCAGGTAATTGTGTAAATATTGAACATTCTTAGAATTAGTTATAACGTCGCGTCTGAATGTAATATCGGAAAACATAAAATTGTAAGTACTTATCAAATTGTTTTCTTTGAATAATATATTATGCAATACTACGTGTCAAGAGCAATAAGCTTCATATGAATCTGCATTGTTAGTTTTTAAGATTATTTATTTTTAGTGTAAGCTTAATGAAAAAAGAAAAGGAAGTAATACTTTCTTCCAAGTGCAATAAATAAAGTAATGTCATATTAGTTTATGAAGATAGTAAACCAAAGCCCTTTATTTATATTGATTTGTGATAACTTTGTATATAGTAATCTTTTTTTGCTCATATTAGTAGTAAGATGATGGATATTTTGTATTGTATTAAAATACATGTCAAGATTAGAATTAGTAATCAATACCATCCTTATGTCTTATTAAAAAGATATATGCATAGACCGACTTTCCTTTTTACTCTGCGCAGGTAAGTATCATTTGAATTTGAAAATCAAACGCGCTATATTTCACGAATAAGGTTGTAATTGTGCGTATTTTTTGGTTTTTTAGGGGTTTTTTATTTTCCCGACGTTTCGGCACCTTTTCAGTTGCCGTGGTCACGGGATGACTCCCGGTCGTCCCGTGACCTATAATGAAATATAGCGCGTTTGATATTCGTAAAAGTTGTTTTATTTCAATGAACAGTGCGCGCCAAAGTACGTCATCAGACATTTTTAATTTCCTCACTGCTGGGGCACTGGCCTTCCTTATGGATGGATAAGGAGAATGGGCCATGACCGACCACGCGGGCCCAATGCCGATTGGCGGGTTTTAACGACTGCAAATGCAGCCGGGACCAACGGCTTAACATATCTTCCGAAGCACGGAGGTGCTCGAAATAGTAAATTTTTTGTCACCCATCCCTTGACCGACCATTGCGAAAATTGCTTAACCTCAACAATCGCAGGCCGAGCGCGCAAACCACTGCGCCACGGGCTCCTCGGGCTGTCAAAGATGTACGTATCATTCAAATTCTAATAATATAAATACGAAAGTGTGATGCTTGTTTATCCTTCCTTCACGTCCGCCCTAATTAGTAAGCCACTAATGGACTTGATTTTAGATTTTAGCATAAAGTAAGTTGTAAGGATGGAAAGTAATATAGGCTACTTTTTATCCCGATATTCCGACGGAAACGGTAACCACGCGAGTGAAACCACGGGAGGAAGCTAGTATTTATTAGGATGGCCTAAAACCTTCCTAGATAGCAATGAACTAACTTATCAACAAATAAAAATAAATCTCACAATCGTACAAGTAAAAAACTTGCGCAGTATATTATCATTATCTTCAGTATGACCAAAATAAAATGTTTTTTTTTTTATATAATAATGGATGACATCTCCTTTTATAAAATTTATCCATTATACTTCTATTACAATATAATTCTGCTAAATTTCTGTCATAATCGTCTCACAATGGCGTTTCAATAGAAGTGTTTATTTACACCAGTGGTCCTCAACCATTTAACAAAATTTCTATCTTGCCGTGGACCACCAAGAAGAATAATTATTTTAATATCTTCAAAATGCTTCATATACAAAACTAACACCTTAATGTGAATCAATGAAAGTTTGTTGATAATGATAAATAAAATTACTCAAAGCCGATTTGTCGACTCGTTTTTACTTACCTAGGTACCAGACTTATTTTTGGATGACTCTGTGGACCACTTGGGATGCTTCCGGGGACCACCAGTGGTCCGCGGACCACCGGTTAAGAACCTGCTTACACTGATTTAGACTGTTGTAACAAGAACTGTGTAAAACAGCACTGCCCTTGAAACACCATTGGAATACGATTGTGACTAAGCATTAGAAGAATTTGGACCCAGGTCAGTCTTTTAGAGTACAGTTTGACCCCGAGGACCCCTTTGTTTCGCTTAGGTCTAATAGCGGTGTTTTTTGCAGTACAAATGAAAAGCCTGGTCAATATGTATAGGAACTTCCTTGTGGACCAGTAGTCTTTTTTTACAGAAAATGTGTTTTTTGAAGAGATTTAGTATTCAAATGAAATAACTTACATTGATCCATTATTTGTGACAAGATAAGTAGGTATGAACTTTTGTATAAATAATAAATTTTTAAAACAATGCTGATCTATCGGGAAGTACCTCGATTGTATAAGGAGACATGCAAATAATTGGATTGAACTATAAATAAGTAGGTACTTTTTAACACAATGCCACAGAATACTGACAATAATATAATCTACAGGGAAGTTTCTCGATTGTATAGGAACAAAGACCGTGAACACAATCTTACTTTCTTCATTCTGTCATCTATTAAAAGTTACATTAGGACTTAGGTACTACTCGGGCGCCCGCCGCCGCACCGCCGCGCGCTGCCGTCATCGTCAGATGAAAAACCGTTTGATGCAAGTTTATAGGTTTGTCAAACCGCACGGTAGCTAAAAGTTACATAGTGTGAATTACGTGAGCTCCGATACACTCAAATGGTTTGACTTAAAAATGTAAAAAATGTAGGTTTCAAACCACATAAATCTTTAAACACAGCTACAAAGTTACGATCAAACTAAAATCTACGTGTTTGAATCAAGCCGTTTGACCGTTTTGGTGGCTCTTTTGATAAACACTTGATATAATCTCTGCAATCAAAAAACATACAAGTAACCGAATTGGAAACCTCCTCCTTTTTTTGAAGTCGGAAAAAACAGTGTACTGCCAAGATTACTTCCATGTACACTGCATTGACGGAACTGCCATCTGTCAGTAATGTAGAAAATTAAACCAAGTTCACTGCTTTTCTTTTGCTATTACTGTAGCGGAGGTACCGCATAAATAGTTCCACTACTCGTCAATAGAGAGCGCTAGTTTTAAAATACTTCTTTAATGCTCATGGTTTCCTAGTACTTGGCGATCGTAACTGCCTGCTCCAGATTCTCCACTGGCGGACGCCCACGTTCCAAGCGTTCCATTGTTTATCGCCCAGTAGTACCCGAATCGCTCACGAGTCTCGCAACTTGCCACGCCATGCGCCACTGCTGAGAGCAGCCGCCGCTGCCAGCTAGTACGATGACGCGACGTTATGCGCCATTTGAGTCGCTTTTTCGCTGTCTATAGCGATTCGTTTGAAGGGAGGAAGAAATTCCTTGACTTTACATGGACGCTATATAAATAAATTGCGCCAACTTTACGTTCATTGGCCGAAAAACAAAGGTTTTTAAAGTATACTTGTATAAGTACGGTGTATTGTAAAATTATTAAGTTTAGGAGAAAACAGAGATGAAGCTTGTTTCAAGAAAAATATAAACTCGTTAAAGTAAAAATGTCACATTAAATTTTTGAAGAGACTATTAGAACAAAACATCCTTAAATATTAGGTAAGGTAAAGTCTACTCGTATGTAAATCTAACAATAAACTAAGTACATTTCAAGTTTAAAAATAAAATGAGTTTTGGTTTTAATAATAGTGTCTGCAACTCCGACTTTGATGTAAAATCCTAATTTATAATGATTGTTTTAATAAAAGGGAAAATGTTATTTTGCTAACATTGATATTTGAACGTCATTAGCAAAAACAAAAGTTCATCTATGATTTTTAATTTTTTGCATTTTTCAATGCTTTTTTAATACTTGTGATAAATTTTAAATCGAACAATATTAGTTGAAATCAACTCGGCCACAAATGAATTGATGGGACTCGAACCAACGACCATTGGGAATCCTACCCACTACTCATAACTACTGAGCTACCGAAACTTACGGACCACCCACCGTCGAAATTCTCCAACACTTTTTATATTTTTAATACGTTTGCAATTGAAAGAAAAAACATTTTTTCTAATGTTCGACGATCGATTAAGATGCATCACCCAATAATTTTATTATTTTTATTTTTGAGTTTTTGCATTTTTTCAATGCAATTTCTATACTTAAGGTAAATTTAAGTTTGTATGTTCGTTTGCGCATAAATACAGAAAGACTGCACCTAATTAGATAATATTTTTTTGTTGTTTTTATTGACAGAACAAGGATTGCATTAGAGAAAATAAAATTGCATAGAATTGTTTTCTGTAATTTTGAAGATTCACGCGGACGGAGTTGCGGGCGCAGGATCCAAAATTTAGTGATTAAGTATGGAAAGAGGCGCCATCATTGGAACACCGAGTTAAACTGGCCGGACTGTAGCTTGTGTACATACCTACTACAGTTTTCAGCGCTGACTTTCAGCATTTCAAGCAATTTACGAGCCTGCAATCCGCCTGGAATGCGTTTCTGCAATTTGAACATTGCTTCCTCTCCTCAGTCCTCAAATTCCTAATCTTGGATGGATAGATTTTTCTATTTAATATAATCTATCGATTGTCAATAATATATCAAATCATGAAAAAAAAACAGTATTTATGCAAAATCAGAACTCTAATTGGGAGAAATTTAATAAAAAAATTAATTTAATATGCATGCCCCACATTGAAGAATGTATGGGTCAGCTAGTGAATCATATTTATTTTGTTACATTTTTTCTAATCGGTATGAACCATACACATATGAGTTTTTCTTTAGTTCTGTTTTCTTTATAGTCGAGAACGGATTCAATTATTGTACTCTATTGCGCATTAGAATTAGCCAAATCTAAATAACTCACAGAAATCTTTCAGTCTTGATAAAAATAAGTATCAAATTTTTAACCATACCGCTTTGCTTTACTTTCAAATTCGTTTTCTAATTTATTTATGCAAGTATGATTCATCTGCAATCTACCTCAATATTATTTTCAATAGAGCACACTTCTAAAGTTTTGTAACGTTCCGCAAATATTAAAAGCTATTTACTATAAGAGTTTACGACTTTCTGTGACGACAGACGAACAGACGAACTGATCTGTTTTCACATAGCAAGTGTTGGATGACTTATTTTAAGAAGTTTACTCACATTCTATTCCCGTTTCCAAGCTTAACCTTGAACCGCTCATGAAGTACGACCTATTTCAGTTTATTGACTAAAAGAACTTTCTGGAGTACAAAGAGGTTTTATTTTGGTTCATGTATCATAGGGCGCGCAATAAGAAGGTCTGAAAGACGTCAAACACCCAACAGGTGGGTTGACTTGAGTAAACCGCCAAATATCTTGTTTGACTATTTTAGGATCACCGCTTGTCGAACCAGCAGTAGGAACTTCGAACCCTTAAAATTCAATGGCAAAATTAAAATGTTTTAATATTATTTGAAAGGTTTGTAAGCAAAAATATAAAGATATAAGATCTTATCATATTTCCAGATAAACGTATCAAAAACGTTTCGCATTAGCGTTCCACTCATTAACAATCATATTAGCAAAATACAAAATGTGTAGTGGTAAACAATGCAGCGCTCTGAATGACGTCATGCTCATTCGGTGCAAAGTGCATGTATGCAGCTCAACCTCTTCGCTTTTATGCTGGCCTGGTGTTCAATCCTTTTGTAAGCGACACCAAAGGGGCCCTATCCCCTTCGAGCACCCTTCTCTGGGTCAATGCTCATCTGACGGTCAGTGACCGTAGTTAACCTTCATCTGTTCTTATGTGCGTGCATTTTTTTATTGGATGTCACTTTTCTAATATCGGTTATTCCATTTATTTTATAATTATTAAAGTGCATGATCGAGAATTTGAATATCTTCAATAAATCCTAAAACAAACACGATTGAAATCCTGATTTTGGCCAGATCATTCGAAATAAAACTACAAAGTAAAACAAATATACAATGTTAACGTTTTATCTATTAAAACTTTATTGTTTAATTATTTGTAACAGTCATTATTATATTTTTAACATATTTTTATAAAAATAAATTTAATATTTCAAATTTCAACTCTGACAATACTTTCAATAGGATTAATAAGTAAGAAATCTGTACCAGGAACTTGTTCTACAAGGACTACATAAAAAAGTGGTGGTAAATGCTGCAGTTGCATTCATAAACAATATGACGTGTCTTTATGACGAACTAATGACGAGATATGAAGCATATCTGCAAAGTCACTTTGAGCTCAAATCTGTTTATTGCAGCCAGTAGACCAATAAGTAAACATGCTTTACCATTTTAGTCCCACGTTCCTATTCATCTCTATATATGGAAATGTTTGGTTGTTACTCCATAAATAGATCATAACCTTACCTTCAAATCGTATCTTCCTTGAAGTACCTATACTATTAATGTATTTTTTTTTTATTACGATTGCTAAGGAATATGATTTGGCACAAAAAATATTTATGTCTGATTTTCTACATTTCAATATTTGCAACTCTTGTGTCTGTAACATCCAATGACTTACTATTTAATTTCAAGAGTATAAAGAAAATATCACATAATGTCTCTTCTATCACGAGCCCACCGGCGGTCTCACATGAATGAAATATTAATTGTGTCTCATTTTCTTATACCTAACGAGTTAAGCCCTAAATAATTATTTTACAACAAAAAAATCTCTTTATCATGCTCTAGAATGAACTAACATTTCCGTAAAATTAAGATTGAATCTTTTTAGGAAAATTTTAATTGTCCGTATTAAGTACATTTAATATCATAAGCACATCTTAAGTTTCTTCGCGCTCTCATTGAAATAAAACCACTTTTGCGGAATATTTAGTGCGATTTATTTACCCGAAATATATTATATTTGGTACTATAATTTTTCGGTTTATTTGAGGATTTTTAGTTTCCCGACGTTTCGGCACCTTAAATATAAATTAGGTTTAGGAATATCGGGTAATTAAATCGCACTAAATATTCCGCAAAAGTTGTTTTATTACATTTGATATCTTCAAACTTCTGTAGTTCTAAGTTACGTTAGCATTATCATAGACAAAAATAATGTTTATTCATGTCCATGATCTAGAAAACATGGACGCATGCTAGTAAAATTGAGAAAAAATTACACATCTAGTAACAAAAACAAACCATAATGTGCTCGGAATACACATTATTTATAACTAATTAAAAGAAAAACATTTCTGCACGAGACTGCAAAAGAAAACTGTGTTTTCTTAAAAACCGCCAGCACCAGATTTCGCAACCTCGTTCCAGTTATCAGGGAATTTGGTAACTTTCTATAAATAAATGTGACTCGCATATTGCGCTCTTTTACTGGTTAGGATGATGATTTAATAATATTATCCGAATTTGAAAGAAACATCCTAGAATGGAATGGACCTGGTTCTTACTACATTATAATATTTCAGACTATAATGCTTAGCTATTTAGTTTAAAAAAAATTGCGTCACGCGTAGGTCATTCAAGATTTTTAGTCAAAGGATCATATAAATCAAAAGCATAAGATTTATTATAATATAAGGTGGGTAACTAGGTTTAAATGTAAACACTCTTCTAGTTGTAACACATTGAAATAAGTATGCACTCTCCGAAACTTAAAGCATCTCAATAAAAAGATGAAGGTGCAATAAATTCTTTCGCTGTTTTCCCAGTGAATCGACTATTAAGAATCAATAGGTATTCGTATGGAGATATTTCGGTCGAATGTTAGCAAGTTTCTGCGCCATGTCCGTTAGCACTGCTGCAGCTGTAGCGGTTTCCCGGCGTATAAAACACGTTATATTTCTGAGTATCGGTTATTTTGTTCTCACCTTTCGTGTCAGAGCCATCTAGTGAAGAGCTCGCGAAACTCGTGTGCGCCCTCCAAAGTGCAAATTTGTGAAGTGATTTTGAATAATTGAAACAAATTAAAATGCCTGGACGTCCTATTTGGCAGGTATGTAATATATTTTACTATAACTATTAGTATATCTGCCTTAAAAATTAATAACGTATGTGAACAAAGAAAGGGACTTGAATTTGAAACTGAAACTTGAAACTTTTCAACAAAAAGTAAAAGTGTTTACACTAATGCTAAATTAAAACAAACATTGAAGCAAAATCTTATTTCATAGGAATAGGTAAGAAAATATGAGATTTAAAAACATTTAATACTTAAAGCTTATTTCCAGCGCCGGCGTAAATTATAAAAAGAGGTTAACAAAAAGTTATTTAAATATTTAAAAGAGAATCGTGTTAGTTCTGAAACACTTGTATTTAATTTATTTAATATGTCTTTATACGATGTTAGTCATAAAGTTACCTTTGTGACCTTGAGTTACCTGAAAATAACGCTCCAGGTAAACAACGTGTAACATAATTATTAGGAATTTGGCATTGGATCAAGAATCTTGCTTCGTCAGTCAAGGATCAATAAGAAATTACAAAAACAAAAAACTACCAATAAAAATTTGTTCACAACTATTCACCAACACATTTTGTCATCATGGCCTAACCATAAAACACGAATTTGAGTTTAAGCAGATGTGCATTTGTTTATAAATATGAAAGTGCATACTTCAAGAGACGTCATTTCGATACTAGCCTCTTAATCATAAAGATAGCTAAAAAATTAAATATAAAAATTTTGGTTCAATATTTTTTTTAGTTAAGTACTTTATCAAACAGATGGATATTTCCTATCATCTAAACTGCAAGATAACACTATGTCTTTGTGTAAATAAAACAAAAATAAACAAATAAAAAGCTCTTATATGACGTTTATTGTGACATCTTTTGAAATATAAATTAAAGTTCCTACTTAGAAAAAGGGTATTCATAAACAATCATTCTTACATTACAGTTAGATCTTGCCATTTCTTAAAAATAAGGTAAAAAAATATGTTTGTCATGTGAAGTTTTCCTTATGTATACTATTTATTATGTACAAATCTATAACTTTATTTCAACAATTAAACTACGAGAAGTAACGGATTAATATTATTATTATTATGCGCATTAAAATAATAATAGGTGATGTTTCAACATAACACTGGGACTAAGGAATTTTATAATTTTAACAAACGAAACCGTTAGATTGTAGCTTTTAAATTGTGATTTATGATGATCCACGTTATATAAACTAAACTTAGATTAAATACATTCAACAGCTTAAAGAGTCTTAAGACTACTGATGCTAATATAATATCACTTACGCTACACAGACATTAGTCCATGTTTTGTATTTTAAATAGTTTTTATTTCATTAAAATATCTAAGTACTATTAATACTTATAATTTTTTATCGCTTTTTTTGCTCGGATGATATTTCACATCGCTTATCATATATTTAGCCGGTAGGTTGTGGAAGAGCCGTTGCAAGAAGCCTAGTAAAATGTCTTCAATGGTTTTTGATAAAATTGGCCGGAGAGATTCCGAGACTGGGCGCCAGTTTGCGTTCAAATAGGCATTCGTAGAATCCTCTGTAAAAAAGACAACAAATAAAGCAAAAATATAATCATTCGATATAAAAAATTGCAAAATTGATCTTAATTCATTCAAAATTTACTCTATATTTATTTTATATATATCTTTATTTTCATTTTACTCTCAAAACCGTATCTGTGTATACAGTATCGTCTGTGTTATCAATATTGTAATGCGTAAACGAAACGTTTTCATTGGAAAAGTATGCGTGGCAATTTGGCAACAGCGCCTGTGGGCGATGGCTGTTGCCGACGGACAATCACAACGGTCCAACGTTGCAATTTACCCAATGCGATAACCAGGCAAACATAAACACAAGTTGGTATTTTTAACATTATGGCGCTTATTGAACATCTGTAGTAATGCTACTCCACACTAGGTGGCGCTAGCGT
The DNA here is from genome assembly GCA_910589605.1 of Chrysoteuchia culmella. NCBI lineage: Eukaryota > Metazoa > Arthropoda > Insecta > Lepidoptera > Crambidae > Chrysoteuchia > Chrysoteuchia culmella. The sequence continues at coordinate 7,622,577 of OU342649.1, forward strand.
ATAAAAATGCAAAGAACTACGCAAGAGAGATGGCGCTCCTGTCTACACAGTGAATTTGCGCACTGGAAAAAAACTGAAAAAAGTTTAATGTATTTTACGTTAATAATATATTCATACCTAATGAATCGATGCCATCAAAAAGATTGTTCATGCGCAGCTTCAATCCTCCGATAGCATATTTGACATGTGCAGCAGTCACATTGAAAAATAATAATCCATCTTTATCGTACAATTTTACATCACTGAGGATGTCGATTGTCATGTTAGCTGTAAAAAAATATTATTGATTAATAAAATACTGATGTAATATGCGGCATGCCCAAATAATATATCAGTTATTTCTTTGTAGTTAGGAGTTATAATTATTTGCAGTTACAATTTTATGGTTAACCACCAAACCACAGTATTCTTTTAAAAAATTTAAGTTCGAGCTATATAATTTTATAGGCCAGTTGTCGGTTAAGCTTAAATGTCATGGTCATGTTGTGGGATCCATTTGACTTGAAACTCATGAATTTGAAATTTTGTAAAACTATGTATTACTTACTTGGCTCAAACCAGCAGTTCCCATGACCGACCAAAGGTATCAGCAAAATTTTTCCCTTCAAGTCGTACGTTCCTTCAATTCTTATCTTCGGGACTCTAACCTTGGTGTAGAAGCTATAAGTTTTACTGTCAACTCTGAAAACATCATTAAATTAATTACATGCAGGCATAAAATAAACTTTATTCTTGTTTTATTACCAATGACTCCAACCTTGACCGGAATGGATGCAACGCAACACAACACAACTATTGCATATCTATACTAATATTACAAAGCTGAAGAGTTTGTTTGTTTTAACGCGCTAATCTCAGGAACTACTGGACCGATTTAGAAAATTCTTAGACCATTAGAAAGCTATATTTCTCCCGAGTGACATAGGCTATATTTTATCCCGATATTCCCACGGGAACGGGCACCACGCGGGTAAAACCGCGAGGATCCGCTAGTTATTTATATTTTCCCTGTTATTTGTCATCTATCATCAAAGAGCCAAATTGATAGTGAGGGCACTATATATAGACGGGTGCTCGATTTAATTTATCTAGTCCACTTACGATGTTTTGCTCAACTCAATCGATCAAACAGTCGACTATAGTACCAGGCTGTTATAAACTAGAAAAGCAACTTACTGGCTGACCAGCACATCTGCTTTGCCGAAACCGGTCACCGTGACGTCATCTAACGCAGCGTTCACGTTTACCGGCCCCTCGCCTTGCAGAATCCTAATTTTCGGTATTTTGAGAGGATCCAATGCTGGCATTTCGATTTCTGGAAGACCTGTAACATTTTCAATACAAATATTTATTAAAAGTTACATCAAAGTGTGACCATGATTAGGTCTACTAGTAATACCACATTACCCGTCGCGCTAGCATAGTGAAGAAATAGCTTTCGCTTTCCGCAAGTTATGTACAGATGTTTCGTAATTGAGGCTATGTGACTAGCTCAGTTGCTTGTGAATCTACCAGTAGCGAAGGGTCCATTCCATACAACACGATTCCAATCGGCTTCCCTTTTAGGAATCCCGCCACACCAATCCACCATACAGTTAAGAAAATTTTTGGTCCAGCTTAACTTTGCCATTTTTTGACCCCTAGCCACTGCGACCCACTATCATTATGTATCAACGCAGTAATGAATATAATCCAACCACAAAGCTAAACGGAAAATAAACAAAAAAGATGATAATTCCAACCCAAATGGGGAACAGTGCCAGGAGTGCAGAGTTACCAAGGAGGTTACGAGTTGCATTAGCGGCAAGCTGGTTGTGCAACGCGCGCTCTGCAATCGTGCCGGTTTGTGTAGGTTGACTGGTCTGCCGACTGGTGGGGTCGTCAGTCAACTAGTATTTGATTAAGCTTTGGCTTTTATCACAGACTATCTTATTATTTGGGCTAACAGAAAACTTTGTGTAAAGCACATCAAAATCATCTCATCATACCCATTAACGCCCCAAATTAATAACCTATCTGTAGATATGGATTGGGCTAAATGAGATAGTTGCCTATTGGATATTTTTGTTAATATGACTAAAATAACGACGGTTGCTAGGCAACGAAGCCGTTATCCTTGGCAACTATCTCAGTTAGCCCTATCCATACTACAGATAGGTTATTAATTTCGGCCGTAAGTAAGGTTTTTGTAGAGGCGTTGTAGTCGCGTGCGCTACATATTCTACGGTATTGTATGTTTTACATAAATTGTAGGCTTAATTAAGTTACATATTTCTATTGATTACTTTTGTTTTTGTCATTTCCCGAATATTTAACCTCTTTAGGTCTCGTTACTATTCTTAATCGCGCAAAAACAACGCGCTTGTAGCCGAAAAGTATTGTTTTCAATGCCAAATAGATTTTGATGATATTCATAAAGTTAATTCCATGTTATGTATAGATATAACCAGCAGATAAATCTCATGAAGTGAAAGATAAAAATATGAAACATACAATAAACAACGTGCCATTTATTTTATTCTTTTGATCAGACACTAGGGATTATTTTCATTATTTAATAAAGAAAATAATCCCGGCATCGGACGAATGATCTTATAGTGCAATGCTTGAGCGGTATTCATTGTTTTTTTGTTTGCGAACTAAACCCAAGGTGTTACAACTAACCTGGTCCAAGAGCATGGAACAATTGTTGTACAGCCATCCTCGAGCAGTCTTCAAAATCTGGATCGCTTCGAACGCATGTCTTGACAAAGTCCGCTGAAAATATTATAAAAAATATAGTTTTATCATCCCATTTAGTACCAAATAAGTTTAAAAAAATTAATAGATATTTTCTAAATAAGTATTATTAGAAAGACTTAGCTAACTTAGCTATAGCTTTAAAGAAAGTTATTCAAACTTTCTATAATACCTTTTTTATTTCAAATCTAAAGCTGGTTGGTGGTAGGACTTATTGTAAGTCCGCCTGTCTAGCTAGCTACCACCATATTTTCTAAATCTGACGTGATAACAACAATGTTTTCAGCATCGTCGTGTTCCGACAGTTGCAGATAAGATAGCCTTTTCCACGGTGGTTGAGGGTTACGACCCGGGGCTCGCTTCCATCTTCAGCCTTATCGATACTTAACATCAGGTATTGATGAACGCTAAAAGTTGTTCTTAAAAAAAGCTTCTATTGTTTAGGAGAAAATGCAACTTTATAGTGTATAGTTGGATTATTTGTGTTAACACCGAACAAAAGTTTTATTGCATTCTGATAGATCTTCGTTTGCCTATTAAGAATATTGACGCTCAATAAATAAAGCAATGCGGGTCAAGCAAACTGCTAAGTCAAAATCAACATATTTTATTCAAATGAACTTCTCATAGATTACATTCATCAAGAATGATATATTTCGAAGGCAGCTAAGCTGAGGACTTTATTTTTTATAACCTTTAATCTTAGCATACAAGTTCCTCATTGTCTTAAACACTGGGTGGGTTATTCTTAAGTGTCGAATAAACATAAACTATTTTTGTTGCATATTTAATGCCTTATCGGTATCGGATAATCGTAATAACCGTTTTCATCAACGCCGATCGCTAAATGTCCATAGTTTAAATTTTATTTTAGACGTTTCTTTGAAGTTTAAAGTGACAGGACGACGACGTTTGAATCACGCAATGATATTATTATACGTGTGTATTTAAAGCAGATGTCATACGACCTCGCACTGTGAAAATTGGGAAGACCCTTTATGAGGTCCGACTCAACGTGTCTTTTGTTTATCTTACTTGTCAGTAAAGCACGACAGTTGTCTTGGGGGGCAAGTCTCGCGCTCATCGACATCTCGAATTCGACATTATTTGGAGCAATTAATCTATATTTAAAAGTCACTGAAAACAATTTTAAACATTATAGGTTCATTGAAACTAAAGTATTTTGACCATAGTAAAGATTTTACTTACATTTTCAATTTATGGTTTGAAAAATGTCGAATTCGACATTATTTGGAGCAATTAATCTATATTTAAAACTCACTGAAAACAATTTTAAACATTATAGGTTCATTGAAACTAAAGTATTTTGACCATAGTAAAGATTTTACTTACATTTTCAATTTATGGTTTGAAAAATGTCGAATTCGACATATTTCAGCGCGAGAATTGCCCCCTGGTCACAAATTTCAACGCACATTATACATAAAGGTAACATATCTAGTATAAAATATCATTGGAACCACGATAATAAGTTCACAGTTGATGAACTTATCTCTAACAGAGTTAGTGGTCAACTTTCTTTCACTATTTTATTTATTAACTCAGAATTTTCTTTTTTTAACAACGGTTGTTGGTTTTTGTCCCAATTTATAGTCTTACGGCAGAGATAAAAACTAATTTGAGTGAAAAAAAAATTAAGAGACTTGACTTGTAGAGACTGAAACAAACTACTAACTTGCGTTATAATACTGACTGTTGCAGTATGGGAAGAAGTGACATGCCCTTTTTAAACTTTTTAAACGCATTTCGAGATCGAGATCGTTTTCATTCCTTATATAAAAATTCGCCCGAGTCACATTGCTGAAACCATGCTTCGATACAGTAAATGGAACGTTACTCTGTCGGCCTGTCTGTTGTCACTTCTTTACGCATAACCCTTTAAACCAATGTTCGTGAAATTTGACTGATAGATAGAATAGACCTTGGAGGTGGGCATATACAGTGGTGGTCACATATTAAACGTCACTAGTCGATTTACATACAAACGAGGTAACTTTAAAGCATTGGTTCTCTGCCCAGTATATACCGAGCTGTGATCTGATAATGGGCAACCAGGAAGTGAATGGAAGAGATCCAGATTGCTATGCACACCTAACTGATCTGATCTACATTCTAAAAGATGTAAGGATCAGAGTTTTCAGTTTCATCTCTGGATCTCCTCTATTCACTCCCTCGATGGCCCTTATCAGATTACAGCTCAGTAAATCCTTAGAACTCGTAAAGAGAACCAAGGCTCCAGAGTTACCTCGTTTGTATGAAAATTGACTAATGTCGTTAATTATGTGACTACAAACTATATATGACAATTTAAAGTGATTTTTATGGAACGCGATATAACCTAGACCACGATTAATCTTATTCAAAGGCTACTGCTAAATAGTCACTTAAAATTTTTAATACCAGTCTATGATTGTCGTAGATGATAACTTGAATGACCTGTATCAATAATATTCTATACATAGATATGTTACTTTCGTAGTAATGTCCGTTGAAATCTGTGACCAAGAAACTATTACAATTTCAAATATTTTCTTTGTGTATACAACATAACATCGGACCTCATATAGGGTCTTCCCACTTTTCACAAAGCGAGATCGTATGGTTCCTTGTTCTGTGCGTGGGACATATCTGCTTCGAGTAGGAGATAATATCATTGGCTGTAATATGTATGCTACACACATACGCCAATAATCTAAATAGTTTATTGTCATGTCAAGTCTTCATGAATAATGAAGGTTAATATTATGTATCCAGCTCAAGTGAAAAACTTTATAGACACTCCAGTTTATTTAATCAAAAATAAAGTTAACTTATTTTACACTCGTTTTTGTGTGATGGTTTTCGAACATTTCAGACATTTTCGAAAGTTCGTTAGGAAATGCAAAAAAAAACTGTATTTATTTATTAAATTCTTCTGTATTTTCTACACACAGACAGGTTTAAAATGATATTTTAAATCCTCGCAATATTTTGTTTTTTGGTATCAGAAATTTTTATTTAAGTTCTTGTACCTGTGACATATTTGTAGCTCTATATAGAAAGAATTTAACCCCAGAAGATTACATAGATTTATAATAATCACTTCAAATTATTACCTTAAGTCCTTAACGAGGCCTCTTGCTATTTCTAAACCATCCGACTGACTCAGGTCTAGAAAATTAGTCCTACTGCAACTCTAGTAAGCAGAGCAACGGAGCAACGCAACCGTGAAAATACTACTTCTGTACACAAACAATAAAAAAAATACAAAATCAAGTGATAAGAGGTCGTTCAACCTCGCGAATTTTCACGTAACCTGTGATGTAACGATTTGTGCAACCGATAACTGATTATGAAATCGATTTAGCCGGCATTTGTTTATCAAAAAGTCTGACCTATGTAAAAATACTCACGTTTCGTTTTGTAATACTCCGCGGAGGTCTGGTATATTCCGATTAGCACTATTAACAAATGGTACTGCATGTTTGTTTTTAATTTTTGGAGAATGTTATTCCTGCATCGGGCTGGCAGCGCCAAGTTGTGCAGATACACTAAGTTAAAACTATGTCGACTCCATATTCCGTAAGACTAGTCGAGGTGGGGAGTCGTGTGCAATTGTTAACTATGTAAATATAACTTAAAACTTGCGTTGCTTAAGTTAATATTGCTAATAACGTAAACACACGTTTCTTACAGTTCTGATGGTAGGTGTTTGATAAGCGGTAGCTGCTATTTATTTGCAATATTCAGCGCTTTCTACTAATGTAGTTTTGGGAAATAAAATGCAATTTTCAGAATTAACCGATCTCTTGCAATTTTAAATTTTATTGTATTAACTATTAAATATTATTTTTAGGTAATCTTTGTTCCGTACTTAAGCTGGTAACTAGTATTTGTATAAACATTTCATTACAAAACTTCAGTGTCTTGATAATCTAAAGTGTAAACTATATCTCGAGATGAAATGGATTCGATAGCGATAATAACTCATAGTAAAGTCACGTCAGCTACAATTTAGAATTGGTGGTCCAATAAAAATTGGGATTGATTTGGGAAACTTACCTCAGGTATTGATCTAGGCTACTTCTCAAAGGGGATACCTACTATTTCCATTGCGATATTTTTAAAGTTCAGTAGATACCTATGTCTTAATGTGTTCCAAGTTTTTTTTAATCTGTTCTTTATAGGTAAGGGAAACATTAAGATCTTACTCTACTTACATAATCAAATAACAAAGCTCAGTGGATATTTCCAATAGCTTTCGTTACCTATTAGAAGGTGGTGTGTCCGATATAAAAATAAACAAGAAAGTATTTCGGTTTGTTTGTTGCTCTTTTACGCTAAAACTGCTGAAGGGATTTGGATGAGAGAGAGATAGAAGATAACCTTGACCAATAAGTATCCTATTATTTTTTATCCCGATATTCCTACGGGAACGGGAACCACGCGGGTAAAATCGCGGAAGGCCGCTAGTAAGAAATAAGTTTATACGCACTAGCGATAGGTAGCCTGCTAGCGACTTATCGTTTGAGTGTGCACTTTTAGTTTTTTTTAAAACAATATTTTTCCTCTTTTCTACCCTTCAGTGGTTGATTTTTTCACACCTGCTTTCCCTAACTAAATCCTATGTGATTATGCTAATATTCAAACCCATCAGCCTAGAATTAGTTTGTGTACTTAGTCTCTTTCGTTTTTGTTCAACATAAGTACAATAGTTATTTGTTATGCAAGGCCGGAAAGTTGCATTTTAACGGCGAGTTACCTCTATTGAAACCTGAACAAGCGAATGATTCTCGAGTGGTTCAAAGATTGAATCATGAAGGTAGCGAGGGTTTCAAAGGTACGAGACGCTAAAAACTTTTCTGCCGAACGCAACACAAAATCTTTTACCCCACAACAGCGAGGAAAATTGAGTTGTTTGAATTGAATTGGAGTGGTTTCCGCGGTCAACTTCCGGTAAAAAAAAATTTTCTTGTTGTTTTTCCCCCCTCTGAGAATCCACTATGGCCGAGTTGATTTTTTCCAATATTTTTCTATTTAAAAATTATTATAAGTATAAAAATAGCATTAAAAAAAACTTCAAAAATCAAGAAAAAAATGTAACATAAAATGTCAATATTGCGATTCGGCCCGAATTAGGACAAATTTTTTGGTAAAAAATATGTATACTTTACCACGCTAGGCCGCAAAATGAGATTTTCAACGTAGAAATTGAAAGCCATAACCTCCTTTTCCAAGCGTGTGAGGTGAAAAATATTTTTCCTTTTTTATTCTCTCTTTTACCTTATACATTAAGTGATTCCTACGCTACAAACCGATCCGTCCACTGTTGGGATGTTCGTAAGTGCCCAGTCAGTTAATTTTTCATTTTATTATATACTAGCTTCCGCCCCCAGTTTCAACCGCGTGGTTTTCGTTCCCGTGGGAATATCGGGATAAAAAGTAGCCTATGTTACTCTACATTCTTTCAACAAATTAAGTCGATTGGTTGCTTGTTGGGCGTCAAGAAACAAACACACTTTTGCATTTTATAATATTATTATAAACTAGCGGATCCTCGTGATTTTACCCGCGTGGTGTCCGTTCCCGTGGTAATATCGGGATAAAATATAGCCTATGCCACTCGGGAGAAATGTAGCTTTCTAATGGTCTAAGAATTTTCTAAATCGGTCCAGTAGTTCCTGAGATTAGCGCAATCAAACAATCAAACTCTTCAGCTTTATAATATTAGTATAGATATATTACATATGTGTATTATTATAATTACTTAAGTTAGAATTAGGATAAGCATTCCTTTTTGTTCGTCCTTCTTATTCAGCACCTTCATACCAGACTGGGTAGCCATCACAGAACACATAAAGTCTTTGTGAAAGCTATGCATAAGAGCATTAGAGTATTCCCCACATTCTCAACAAAAATAAAAAAATCCTATATAAATCTCTTTTAGATACCTACCTGATACACATTAGCTCACGATCCGATATAGTAAAGTATAGAGCAAATATTATTTCTGATGCTTAAAATACAAATCTTCTTGGCTCTTCAACTTCATTGTTATTTAAAATGCATATAAAATAATGAAATAAAAGAGCAAATGATTCATATATAAACATTAAATTTAACATTCATTCCCATTCACAAACAAAACTTCAAAAACTATCGTGCTATCCAATGTTAATTCAGATCCATTCGTGTAACTTTGTAACTGTTACAATCGTTCCGTTACATCAATTCCTTTTCTTCGTGTGGTAATCGGCCACCTTTACGTTGGAAATATTAAGTAGTATACCATACATATATATGTATAAAATACATCATTTAGCAACACCCGAAACGGGTCAAGATGTCTTGTCTGAGAAACCTGTCCTGCGAGCACCATCCTTTCAACACCGCTGGTTGTAATCACCTCAGAAAGAGAGTGAATATCTCGATTATAAAAAGCTAGTAATCGCCTACGAATTCGTCTGCGTAGATTTTGTTCCGATTCCACATACAAAATTTCACCCTTATTATCTTTGCAATATATATTTTCGCAAAAATGGTTGCCTTTAACATTTTGCATGGTGCTTAGATCACATCAATCAAAGTCAGCTCAGTGGTTTATTCGCATTTATAATAATAAACTTAATCAATAAAATCACTATAATAATAAAAGTATTGTTTTGGCGTAAGTAGCTATTACATTTTTATGTTTTATTAATTGGTAAAGCAAAGAAATTGGCAACTCAACAAACCTAACTCTAAAAGTGTTAGTCCCATACTTAGAATAAGTACTAATTAAATTAAAATAAATTAGAAATATAGAAAAATGATACATACTTTGTTCTGATACTACCTACAACTAAAAAATATGATTTGATCTACGTGAACTTGGATAGACCGTCACAAAATGCCACATCACAGCTTATGAATCAAAAATATCAAACAATTCATTAATATTTGTGAAAACCCGTTGCGTCTTTAACATGACAAATTAACTGCATACACTGGGTCAAGTGTACACAAATAATGAATGACATTGTCATCACAGCTGTCATACCACAACATTACACACTATGACTTGGCCATAGCACGTATCAATTATGCAATTATGACGCTAATGACATAACTACCCTAGCTATTCAATGAATTTAACTAATTAGATGATCTTTTAGTCCATGCTTCATAAATTTTATATAATAATTACACACTTAAAGAGTTTACGTCAACGTCTTGGCATCTTCATTGTTATTTCTTTTTTATTTTATAATCCAAATGCAAATGAACAACGGGTAAACGCCTTTATATACACACATTCAACCACTGAGGAATTGGCTAGGTATGTTATCTATAACTTCCAGAACACAACAATGCTGAAAAATTTATTTTTATGATTTTTTATTTTTGGCTTTTTTCAATGCCGTTTTTATACTTATTTACGATAAATCTAAATATTTATCTAGTTCCATCTGAGAATTCACTTGTGGCTGAGTTGATTTTTTCCAATATTTTTCTATTTAAAATTTGTCAAATTTGTGGTTATAGCGTCGGATTTAATTAAGATGGCGGTTGCTAGCCAGGCGGGTTTACATCAAGTCGTACCACGAACCATTATCAAATACAATATGTAGGTAGGGACGGACCTCACTGGGAATGGAACTCAGACCTGTGGATACCAGTGGTGTTGATTTACTACAGAGTAAGTGTCCGCTTCTGTATCCACAGAAGCGGACACTTACTCTGTAGTAAATTATGATCACCGATCCCAGTGCTGGATTCTTCAAAAGTCGCTGCGCTTTTCGCATTCAGAATCGCCAAAAACGCATGCGAATGCGATGTTGAGCAAAAGCTTTCGCATGCGAAGCTTCTGCGAAAGTAATTCCAACGAATCACACGACTCCTGATTAAAAACGGAAATCCTTAGCCTCGGCCTTGTACCACAGTTCTTCAAGACCTGTAATGAAACTTGGTTAGCGGTCAAGATAAACACATCCTTGCCCACGCTCCGCCTCTGTTGGTCCAGAGATTAGTAACTCCAGAGGGAATCTATCCGGGAACTTCTGGGTCCGAAAGCGGTGGTGTTACCAATAGACCACAGAGGCAGAGACTTGGGCACAAAATGTGATCACCTATGCCAATGCTGACGTCTGCAAAAATCGCTGCACTACCCTGGAGTCATATTTACAATCAATCGAATTACTTTTCGCATACGGAATCGCAAAAATGTTGAACAAAAGCATTCGCACGCGAAGATTGTGCGAAAGTAATTCGAACGATTCAAAAACACGATTCCTGATCAAAAAGGGAAATCCTTGGCCTCAGCCTTGTACCATAGTTTTCATGATGATGAAACTTGGCTATCGGTCAAGATAAACACATCCTTGCCCACGCTACGCCTCTGTTGCTCCAGCCAGAGAATAGTGACTGACTAAACATTAGCACGTAATTACCATGTGTTGTGTTACTAGGTCCAGAAAACTCGTACAGGAAGGTTACGTCTTACGTTCCTTTGGCCGTGATTTCTGTGACATAATGTAGCTATGTTTAAGATAATTGTTCATTTCCAAACGTTGACTCTCTACTAATCATTATTATCAGAGCAAAAAGTATTTTTGCTAAACGTAAAATCAACCTTTTGTTGGTTACCCGCCGCTGCATTATTTACGTTGTGTTTTAGTGTTCGTTACTTATCTTATTCCAATAATAGATCTAATAGGATTTTTAAAGTTCTTCATTTATAATGCGATTTTAATATTTACTAGAAAAAAAACATTTTATAAAAAAAATTCAAACCGAATTCAAAAAGTAAAAAATAAAACTTTTGGAGTCGGTGCCAGCCAGGGCATTCTACATTGCACTTGTATTAACTATATTTTTTTTGGCCTTAGCTAGCTAGCACCGACTCCAAAAGTTATATTTTTTACTTTTTGAAGTCGGTTTGAATTTTTTTTATAAAATGTTTTTTTTTCAGATTTTTTAGTTACATCATGTGCCGTTACTTACACTAAAAATCAGCCCATACACAACAATGTCATCTAGGTAAACGACAACTTGCCAAAAGGTGATTGATATTTTTCAAGATTATGAAAAAACTACTAGCCAGATCTTCGTAAAAATTATATGGGACCACACATAAACCATTTTCTTTCAGATAAAAAAAGAATTATAAAAATCTGTTAACAACTGGCGAAGTTATGGTAGAACATACATAAAAAAAAATAAAAAAAATAAAAATACAGTCGATTTGAGAACCTCCTCCTTTTTTGAAGTCGGTTAAAAAATATTTATCATTCTTTCAAATTATCCCGTCAGGGAAACTTGTAAAACAGGTCGATTTTTCTGGTATTTCTCTAGTAAAAGTTAATAATAGATCTTTAACATATTGCAATATTTGGAATCCAGATAAATGTACTAACTTGTAGTTTTTTTTAATCTATACTATCTATACTTCTATACTGATATTATTAAGATTAAAGATTTGTTTGTTTGCATTGAATAGGCTCCGAAACAACTGGACGGATTTGGATATAATTTGGTACACAGATAGTAGATAGCCTGGTTATAAACATAGGATTTTTATCCCGTTATTCCGACGGGAACAGGAACCGCGCTTGTGAAACCGCGAGCGGCCGCTAGGATTTTCATAACTGAACTTTATTATTTTCATTCTAAACTCAAGATCCCGTTTATAATCCACGAAAGAAAATATGTACTTATAAGTTCTACTTGCGCCAAGCTATAGTAGCAATAACTCTGAGTAAAATGAGTTAACCTAGCTTGGCCTATTGGGCCTAATAGTGTTTTCTATCTCTAATATTATAAAGAAATATTTGAATGTTTGTTTGCATTGAATGGGCTCCGAAGCTACTGGACGGATTTAGATGAAATTTGGTACACAAATAGCAGATAGCCTGGTAATAAAACAAAGTATACCTTTATCCCGATATTCCCACAGGAACGGGAACCACGCGGGTGAAATCGCAAGCGGCCGCTAGTTAGCCAATAATAACATAGTTAATAGAATTATTCTAGTTACTAAGGCAATCATATACCTAAATAATGTTTCTCTTATAATTTTTCAATTCGGGACAGAAAAATATGTAAGTACCTAAATATAAACAAACACAGATAGGTAGTCAAAGCCATGAGTAACTGCTGTTGCTTCACATGGCAATCCGAAATTGCATCCGACCAATGAATGCACAGAATCAAAACACGTGATGCTCATGCCATTTGATTAATATCGGACGAGGACTATGTAGAAAAGTAGCTGAACTAGTAATGGCTAATGATAATTGATAATATACGGCAATGAAGAAAAGTGGTAAATGAAGGAATGTTACAGGAAGTGGTCGTACGTGCCTTCAATTGGGCACTGAAATGAAGAAAGCATAGAACATTACTAATTCAAGTAGTGCTTTCTTACAATTGCGCAAGAAAAAAAAGACAAATAAATGCCACACATGGAAGACGCTTTACAACATAGGGAATCTGGGAATCTCAAAGCGTTAATAGGCACGCTTAATTTTTTACCGACTTCAACAAAAAAGGAGGGAGGTACTCAAATCAACTCGTATTTTTTTTTGGTCCGATGTATGTATACCGATTACTCCGGTGTTGGTGATCCGATTTTAATAGTTGTTTTTTTGTTCGATCGGGTACACTGTCAATTTGGTCCCATATAAGTCTCATTGAGATCCGATGATAATCATCGGAGATATGGGGCCTAATGTCATGGAAGTCATGTAACAATTATATCATCCAGGTAATTGTTAGATTCTTGTTCGAGCTGAAGTTTCACGCAATAACTACTGAGCGGATTTTGATGAAACTTTTTTGTTAAATAGCTATTGGTCCTCGCCAACATACATATAGGCTATAAACCCTCAATAAGTAACGTCCCTGCCCCGGTAAAAGCAGCTTTGTAAAAGGTAATGAGGAATTGACATAAGGTTATTAGCGTAGGTACGAGACCTGTTCTACCTTTAAAAATTGTGAAATAAAAAACTTTTTATAAAAAAATTAAAACCGACTTCAAAAAACTAAAAAGCAAAAAATAAACCTTTTGGAGTCGGTGCCAGCCAAGGCAAGAAAAATAAAATAGTTGGACCGCAAAGTAGAATGCCTTGGCTGGCACCGACTCCAAAAGGTTTATTTTTTGCTTTTTAGTTTTTTGAAGTCGGTTTTAATTTTTTTATAAAAAGTTTTTTATTATAATTTATTCTATATTCAACAACAACCCATAAGTCGTTAGCGGAGATCTGTTGGTGTCCGGTTTCGTTGCAAGCTTGCTCTGGTTGTCTTGGTGCATGCCATTAGGTATGGCAAAATTAGAGTTTTATTATAAACGTATACGACAAGATGCCAAATACACTACTCCTCTTCTCATCTCATCTTGCTGGGATTATTTTAGTCCATTCACATATCCAAAGAAACAAGTAGTTCTATTCTAAATCGTTAGTATATTTAATTTTATATAACTTTGTAGCTCATAAACTGTAGGTAAATTTTAATGACACGACATTAACAAATAACTCTTCATAATTAGAGAAAATACATCAAAGAACGCACTCTGGGAGTCTGTTCCTAGTTCCTCGTTTTCATTTGGGTTGTGTTTAAAATCTGTAGCAAGGCATTTCTATTTTTGTCGTCATAAAACTTTATTGGCCCAATGTTGTGGATCGACTTGGGCGAAATGAGCCCAACATTGTTGAATGAATTGGTTGAACGCACCTCTTTGTGTGTTACAATCTTACAATGGAGCATTAGTGACCGATGGACCCTTGGGAAAGCGTGTCACGGACATTGGACACTTTGAAGATGATGGTCGCATTTGACCTTTGGAATGAAATGAAATTAAGAAAGGTTCTGATAAACTTTTCTGAGATGATTACTAAAATGACATGAAAGCCACTTAAAATTCTAAATAAAATTAGATCTTAAATATAAAATATATGAAATGTATTCATAGGAAAATGTAAAGTAAAATGGAAATAGTAGGTACCTTAAAATTATGCCGCAAGTAAAACCAGTCCTTCAGATTCGTTCTTATTATTATATCAATAGTTACTTATATGTACTTTCTTGAGAGATAACAATATGTATAACTGTATTAAAATAAAAGAAACAAACTAGGGAAATAATTTATAGCTTCGAAAAAACACAATACATAAATCAAAAAATGTATTAAAGAAACATAAAGGTAATCAAAAACAGTTGGAAGTCAATAATTGTCTAGTTTTCAAATATCTAGAAATTGACTAATTCACTATTGCTTACTAAAATAAAATTCAATTTATTCTTAACATTCATGCGAAATTAAATCAGAATGATGATGATGATATATCGTTAAATAGTTTTATCTCGTGGTATATTCCTTAAAGGTTGGAGGTTGGAGCTATTAATGTGCATAACATCATTATGTTGCTTTAAAACACGTTATTATTATTGACTCTCTCATAATAAATATCAATGAAGATGTGTATGTGCATTAATTTTGATTAGCTTCAAGGAGTTTGATTATTAACATCTAGAATGAGTATCTATCTTGAAAAAAGTAGCTATAATAGCAAAATAAAAATTATGGATAAGTTTAAAAAAACCCTATTGCTCCATTCCATCGTTTTAAATGTCAGTCCAATTTTGATACACTTGCTTTTTTGCACTTGTGCAAAAACAACATGTAGTTGACGCATTTGTTTGCCTTGGGATGTATAATTATTTTATCTATTCGAAATAAACTCTAATTTGCAATTCCTACTCTACATTCACAATGCTCATTAAAGGATTATAATGATTAAGAATACTAGAATTAAGTATTAGTTCTTAATTTATAATAGCCAGAATTTAGTCAGACAAATGTATACTACTTTTAGTCGTATTTTCGAGCAAATGTAACGTCTATTTTCTAAATGTCTGTCTCCAATAAGTCATACGTTACGTCAACAGTTTAATTAAAGTTCAACCGCTTACATTTTGATGTTTTTAAATGTTACAATTTGTTTATGATAGTGTATCTTGGCAGAGGTTTGCAGCAATAGATCATCTTGATGTTTCAGTTAATTAGGCCAAGGGATAGTCTTCATTACATGCTAAAAATATACACTCCAGTATTTATATTTAGACATTCAGATTTTATTATGAGCGACCTACCACCTTTTGCAACAAATGTCGCAGTCAAGCGACCTTCATCCTTACTATGATCCACCACATTTGATTTCTATGACGAAAGTGATGCAGTAACATCATTTCATTCTACGAAATTCAAACAACAAGCACCTTACAAACAAAGTTTATTAAAAAATTATGTTAAATATTTACACAATACTAGTAAAAAGTCTTTCACAAAAATAATATTTGTTAGGTATGATGCTAAGTACTTCGCAATAAATACGTTCTTATCACACAATCATTTTAGTAGCGTAACATTAAATTTAGAAGGGTAGCGAACACCTCGATCTGACAGACGAGTAGAATGGAATAGAGATTATTTTGAATACTGGTTTTTTCCGTGTGCATCGGATTTGGTCTCAGACACCAGGCAAGCATAAGCGCGCTTGTGTAAGTTGGCGATTACATATGGCGGGTGTTGCCGAAACCGCCGTGGCCGGACTGCGAAGCTCCTTTGTTGAAGCCCATTTGAAGGTTAAGCTCCGCGTTGTGTGCTCGAAGCTGTTCCTCGGTGAAGGTTCGCTCGTTCTTATCTGCCATCTTTGGGCCGAGTTGAGGGCCAGTCCATTCTGGATGTTTCTGAGTCTGTGAAATAACGTGACGAAATGTTTAAAACCCATTCCTATGAATGCCAAACGAAATTAGTTGTGACTAATTACTTTACTGAAAAGATAGTTTGTGCTTACAATTCTTCCAAGGGCGTACAAGCAAAGAGTGACTTGGGCAATATTACGCCTCTCGAAAAGATCAGCAGTCTGGAAGATTTCTTCTTCAGGCACCCCGTACTTCTTGATCGCAGCCTGGAACCTGGAAAAGCAATTTCACAGTTAAATTAAAAACCAATTCAAATTATTATACTTGGATCCACTCGTTGATGGATTGAAAAGGAACTCATCGATCCACAAGTGGATCTTGGCAGTGGATCCAAGTGAACGGAGGGCCTTGAATAGATCATCATTTTATAATTACCTCTGGATGTTTTCCATCAACTGGAAGTTTGTTCCTCTCTCTTGGATCTTCTTCACTGACCCTGGAGATAGTTTGTTGATGAGCTTGCACAGTACAATGCCATCCTTCAAGTAGTCCTCGTAGGCAGCGTTGGGAAGAGGTTCTCCGATCACCGCTGAGATCCAGTTCAGGACTTCCTGTTCCTGTTCCTTGTTTCTGGGCTAAAAAGTAAAAAAAAAATGTTAATATACTTCATAACTACCTATCTAAATTGAATGGAATAAAAACGACATGCTTTAGCACCAAACATTCATAATTTGTTATTTAAATGCCATTTTGTGTTTTTAGCTTTTAAAATCAAGTTCTAAGAATATTTTTTAGAGACTTTATGACTATTCCTCATGCCAAGTACTTTTGTAAAATATGCAATCTAAATACATTTTCGGAAATCTTGTCACAACAATATTCAAAAGATTATACCTAGTTGTTTTGGTTGATTATTGGCTTTAAAATTCGAATTTTATATTCTTTTGTTCTTTAATAATTGATTGTATTATCTTTTTTGTTAACGCGTTATCGTAGTAACGATATTTCAAGAGTAATGTCACTTTTGGTGAATCGAGTTTATCTATGCTCTCTTTTAAAACTAATATCCTGCGTGTTTACGAAATCTCGTTCTATTTGTATCGATAGAACGATCGTAAGATGGATTAGCAGCATTCTTTCCAACTGGCACTTCAGAAATCGTGAGCATACGAGTTTTGAACGAGGGCCATAAAGTAGATCTTTCCAGTGCCAAGTCGTTGGTTACTCCAGCATCATCTCCGAAAATAACGCGATATGCTAACAACATGACAGCTATCTTATGGTTTCTGGAAATACGGATTTCACAACCGTGACTAGCTTGGCCTACCGTGAATACATCCCATTGACAGAGGGAAATGTTAACGACAGTTTTATTAATAGAATCCGTTGCAAAATAAAGCAGCATTTGGGAAAGTTTTCTAAACGCTTCTTAAACAAACTATTAATGTGTTTCTAAAACAGTGTTTTTGGAGTGTGTTAATGCAACAAATATTTCAGTGAGTTGGAATGTAAATGTAAATAAAATATAGTCGACGTATGTGGTTTCAGACGTCAATCGCGATGTGAGTATAATTTAAAAATTTCTTGCGTCTAACCCTTGTCGAATAATTATTTTATTATTAAGTTTCAATCAGAAGTCGAGAAAAAGGTTTAAAATATAGTAGTGTTTTTATTTTCAAATAATAGTTCTAGTTACAAAAAATCGTAAGTCCTTTTAATATTTTTAAAATTATTGAGTATTACTAAATGAGAAAAAAAGTTAAAGCGATTAAAAAGTAGACCATATTTACGTCTGAAATCAACAAAATAAAAGTTTAAAATGAGTAATTAACTACAAATTTCATCTCATTAGTGCCCAAGATGTAAAAGATCAAATGGGATTATCTAAAAATACGTAAAGCTTCTTAGAAACAGAAATCACATTAATCATTATTGAGCAGATATTGTAGTAAGAAGTAGCAGCTGCGCACGAGTCGTTAATTTTAACAAGTTTCATACTGACGTCAATGATACCAATGACGTTGCACTTCAGATCAACCGATTATGTAAATTGAGAACAGAAAGTCAAACTTCAAAAAAATTTACCATCACTTTCACCAAGTTTAAATAAAAATAAATGTAATTTTTTTTAAAAGGCAACTAAAAAGTTTACGTTACAAAAATCAAAGGAGGTCTTACGTACAGCCATTTTGTTGTGTTTATCACAGAACTTTTTGGAAACTTAAATTTAAATGTGGAACGAGTTGCTGTCTCCCCGGCGGGTCAAAGACTGTGGTGGATATCCCGCCCGCCCAGAAGCTCGGTGGGGCGGGCGGCGAGCAACATTTATTTTGTTTCTTACGTATTCCGGCAAACATAACTAGGCGTTTTTATAAACATAACTACCTAGTTGTTTTTGTAAACATATGATGTTATGGGTATAATCAGTTTATGAGATGGATGTTCAATAATATTACCTACATTATGACTAGAAAGTTCTTGCAACATTTTCAGTTTGTGATTATAAATTATTATGTACAAGTACTTCGTGTTTCATTTATGTTTGCTTAAATCAAGTTCGAGAGAAATACTTTAAAACATTTTAAATGTCATGCCTAATGAGTTACTGTTTTACCAATCTTTTTTTAATTATACTTGAGTTTAAACTATAGTATTAGGCTCAATAACTTGTCGTTAAAGTAGCAGTCATTATCATTAGTATAATATAGAAACAATAAAATATACTAGAAAAAAGCAACTAGTTTCATGTTACTATTTTTTATTATATTTTCTTGTTTACTATTTATCACATAAAATATCATTGTAAAATTCAAAATCAAAAAGTTATAACATTAGTATATTTACACTTTTCTAAAATGTACATTGAAAACTTATAAGTTATTGCTTAATCATAATAAATACAGACTCACACTCTGAAATAAATGGACTAACTTACTTAATTAATTTGCTTCTTTGTGTCAACGTAATTAAGTAAAATATTTATATTTCAGTGATTCTAACGTTAAAATGGCAATTTATAAAATAAATAGTAATAATATGTCTGTTTATCTATCACACCAAAAGTTTCTATGGATCAACTAATAGTTAAAAAATATCCGATAACCATCATATGTAGTCTTTCAGGCTGCCTTCTAACTTTAATTATTTCTTTAATCTAATAGTGAAATTTACAAAAAAGGATCATTAGCGGTTCAGACGATTTACAATAAATATCATCTATTGCGGCGACGCTCTAAAAGGTTCTTGATGAGTTTATATTTACCTATTTGTGTTTTAGAAAAAAAGTTATTGAATCAGACACTCTCTGGAATACATATAGTGTATATTATGATTATTATTGACGTTTATTTAAATTTGGTTATTTAATTAAGCTTTTTCCAAACATTTCATTCGCCAGTCTTCTACTTTTTTTTTATAGGTACTTTGTTTGATTACAATTTATATTGATTCGTTCTTCACTTCCAGTGCTGAAAATACAGAATAAACTTTTTGAACTAAATCAAACTTCCTTCCTTACATTTTGAACTTTTCTAAACGAATTGTCACCTATTTGTTATGACAACGATCCATTTAAAACGCAAAACGCGTTCTCGAAATATCCAGCGTTTGAAAGAAGATAATAATTTATTTGCTGTCGACGTTAAAAGCGGGAAATGACAAATCATATACCGGTCGCAATTTGTTGTATTCTTATTTTTACATAGAATACGATGAGGAAAAACAAGTTAAGAAACCTCATCTGTAAAAATAAAAGTCAACTTACTTCAAAAACTCTATTATGTAATACCTACCTAATATTTTTTTAAAGGAAATGTCATGATATAATAAAACATTTTATGGCAAAGACAGAAAAAGCAAATTACAAAGAAAGGAAAAACAAAGAAATGGAAAGAAAACAAACAAAAAGAGTGGCCTTATTGCTAAATAGTATTTCCATTTCCAATGTATATATGTGTGAATATAATAGGGAAAGAGAAACTATTTTATTAGATATGTAAACAAGGGAAAGGAGATCTCTTTTTACTTGATCACAGAAAGATTGCAAAGGACAAGCTTACAGTACAAGATCAATCTTAGTTATCAAAAAATAAACAGCGTAATATAAACTCTAGTTATTTAAAGCAGTACTTAGGTAATTATAAGTTATAATAAGACCCAACTAAACTGACCTATCTAACATACGTAAACCACTTAAACTAAATAACACTATCATACGTAATTTTCAATCCCACTCGAAAACTTTTTTCGTTACATTAACAGAAACGGTGTTCGTATATAAAAATATATAAAATATGCTCCAAAACAGCTGCAGCAAAAATTTATTGATATCGTCAAGATCCGGTGCCACAAATAACGCGGACGTTAGAAGACTATCGCCTCAGACGATATAATTACATAACATGAAATATTAATATCGAATAGTCGGATGAAAAAGTTCAATCTTAAAAAATCTTCGAAATGAAACTACGTACAGTCGGCCTAAGAAAATGTGGAGCACTTTAGTACTGTGAAATTAAGTAAAAGGTAGATGTGTGCGACTTATGTCTTGTTCTTAGTACTTATGCTCAATATTTTTGTGTGGACTCCCTGGTAGGTACATCAGAAATGCACTATACCTGAAATATTTTCGACTCGAGTAGTGCAAAAGAAGTTCCACAAATCTCTGCTAGGAGAGGCTCGGGTAATTGAATTGCTTATATATAAAAGGTGAAAAGGTGTAGGCGTTGGGAAATCCAAATAATATAAAATAAAAAAATAAGCCTTTTGGAATCGGTGCTGGCTGGCAAAATGCACCATCGATGCCTAGCTATTTAAAACTTTTGTTAATAAAAAAACGTGTTTTAATATTTAAAGTTTGTTTTATTTAATGAATAATAGGAAAACTTTTTAGATGCGCTTCATGCTAGCCTTATTATTTAAAAAAAAAATATTAAAGTAGGTAAATTCACACAACGCTGGTAATATATTGGTATGAATGGTTTTATGATCTCATAAAGATCAGACGGAAATAACAAGATAGAGAGGAAAATCTATTTATGAGAGCAAAGTCGTTGACTTTCTGTACGCTCAATATCATACGGTCAAATATATTGTAATAAAAATATTTTTGATCTGAGCATTCCTCCCCGATCTACATAATGTCAAAATCGTTTGATCGTGCGATCAAACAATAATAAAAACTGTTGTATAGCGGCATGAGTGGTTGCATTTTGTTTGTTGTTCTTGTATAACGTTAACTAAATAAATAAAACAAAATTACGATATAAGAATATTATTTTTTCAAATTGTTTTAATATTAAAAACAAACTATTTTTATTCACAATTTTTTGTTTTTTTTCTCTTCAAATACAATTCTTCGGAAGAATAAAATTGTGTCTGAATTCTTCCCAAGAGAGTTTCTAAAGTAGTTTGTATGTTACGGTAAATGTTAATCATTTTCAATTATTAATAATTACCAACAATTATTAATAATTATCATGATTAAATGTAAAAGTGATTAATTAATTAGTTTAACCGCACATTAAAAATAATTACACCTTACTTTAAATAAATGTAATTAATGTTTAATGAAATCGGTCAAAACTATCGATCTTTACAGCTTTTTAACCTAACAAAACGTAAATAAAAGCAGGTGGCTGCTTAGTCGTCTCTGGCGCTTCGCTCGCTCGGCTCGCGCATCTTATGGTCACAGTTTAATTACTTTTACCAAAGACAGTTGTTAATTATTAATAATAATTGTTTTTTTTTATTAAAAACAAATAATCCCGCCTGCTTCGGAGGCATATAATATAATAATAAGTCGAATCATTCATAATGTCATGCCTCCGACTGCATGTAATATGTTGGACAAAATATTTTCATACTTGCCTTTTATAATTGATTTTATTTTTAATTTTTCAGTTTGCTTGTTTTTTGAAGCAGGCGCTTTTTAGTTTTTTTAAATTTATATATTTTTATTTATAACTCTTTAGTTAGGTATTTATTACCTATTTGAAATCTTAAAGGTCAGGACTTTTATTTGATACCTACCCATATTGAAGTATTCTTAAAATATATTTTATTTTTCACTTCAAATAATAGCACCTCACAGCCGCCATGCTTGCTTTTTTATTTTGATATACCCAGTGCTACTCTCACGGTAAATACGAATCTAACGACTCCTCTCAAGCCATCGAAATCCATTGAGGCGTTCAGGCCGCAGAGCGTGCCAAGCAATTACCTAACCTACCTAACTAAACATAACCCTCCTTCTGGCGCAGTCGGGTAAAAAGTGATAAATTTCATAGTTTATATCAAATTGAGTAAAAGTATTAATAAGTACCGGTTATTATTAATAATTTTCTCACTTTTAACATTTACCGTGACATATACAATAATACACCTATATACGACAATATACTCATAAATATGCAAAGAGTTCGTTTGATACTTTCTTGGGGCTGAAATGGGATTTAATTTATATGTCATCTTGATAATTTTTAAACTAGTAAATATACCTACTAGATAAAACCAACTCATGCCCTGACGGGACTCGAACCCGCATCCTTGGGAATCCGTTGAATACGAACACGTTGAAATTTTCTAGTATATTCAGCTCTTCTACTGTGTTAACAGCCATATAATTATAACTTTTTAATTTTGCATTTTACAATGCTATTTTTAGGTGATCATTTTTAATCAAGTAAATATACTAGAAAAATCAATCTTATTGACTTACGCTAGTATTGTGCATGCTGTTCTAATAGCAGATAAATTAATTTTATTATAATAAAATAATTGAGTATTATTTTGCTGATTTCATAAATGGACACATAATTAACACAGCACATTTCATTTCATACCAAAGATTTCATGCATACTAATAAATGTAAAATAAATAGAAAGAAGAAAGAAAGCAAATATACTTACATTTATTTTTGACATCACATCACAGACAAAACATTATTAGGACATAATAGGAGATACAAAAAAGAAAAGGAAAAAAGTAGGTCAAATACTATTAATCTTATATGTCATTTGATTACAGTCGTTAAGCCAAGTCAGAGGCCTTATAGGCGGCTTGATAAACTCTGACACCGAGGTGGCCACTAATCCTCACTCGATAAGAAGAAGAATATCAATCTTAGTTGCTATCGAAATCGGTTCAACATCGGATTCAATTTTTTTTTATAATAATAATAATAATTCTTTATTCAAAAAACGATAACAAGTTGGTTTGTAAAGACTAAAATTTCCCCACAAGACGTAGCCTGTATTGTGGGAATCTTATTATAATGAATGTTCTAACTAGATTAGCGGTCCCTACAACTACAAAGTCAATTTGATGACAAAAATAAGTACATAATTAACGTAATTTACAGTTTTTCGTGTTATTTAAAAAAAACAGTTATTATCTGTACGAACTATGATATAATAGAGGCCGCCCGCGGTTTCACCCGGCTTCATATCTTTCATCCAAATCTGTTCAATAGTTTTGAGTGAAAGAGGAACAATCAAACAAACAAACAAACTGACATACTTTCGTATTTATAATATTAGTAGGATGATACTTACAAGCTACTGCCATTCTGCTTGGCGTTTGTGGACTATGAGAAAGCCTTTGATTCGATAGAGACCTGAACAGTGCAGCAGTCTCTCCAGAGGTGCCAAGTGGACTATAGGTATATCGAGGTGTTAAGGTACTTACACGAACATGCCACCATGTCGGTCCGATCACAGAACCAGCACAAATCCTATACAACTGCAGCGAGGGTAGAGACAGGGAGACGTCATTTCTCCGAAACGGTTCACCGCTCCGTTGGAGAACATCTTTAAGCTCTTGGACTGGAAAGGACCCAGTCATTTTCATCAACAATAATGGCCAGTATATAAAACACCTACGTTTTACCGATGATATAGTTCTTATGGCTGAGACCTCGGAGGACCTGAACACAATGCTCGAAGATCTCCGTAGTGCTTCCCAAAGAGTGGGTCTTAGGATGAACATGGATAAGACGAAAATCATGTCAAATTCCCATGTTGTACTTGTACCCACTCCTGTTCACATTGGGAACACTACGGTCAAAGTTATTCACCACTACGTTTACCTTGGACAGACAGTCCAGTTAGGTAAGTCCAACTTTGAGAAAGAGATCTCTCGCCGAATCGAACTCGGATGGGCAGCATTCGGAAAGCTCTGTAAAATCTTCGCGTCCAACTTACCTCAGTGTCTCAAGACGAAAGTCTATAATGATAGCCAGCGATGACTTATGGCAGTAAAACGTGGTCGCTAACTATGGGTCTCATAAGTACGCTCAAGGTCACACAGCGTGCAATGTAGAGAGCTATGCTCGGGGTTTCATAGGAGTACTGCGGAGATCCGTAAGAGAATTAAAGTAACCGACAGTGCTCGAAGGATTGCTCAGCTGAAGTGGCAGTGGGTGGGACACATAGCGAGAAGAAACGTTGACCGTTGGGGCGGAAAGGTTCTGGAAAGGGGACCGCGCACCGGACGCCGCTCCGTGGGTAGCCCCCGACAAGGTGGACCAACGATCTGGTGAAGGTCGCGGGAAGCCCGCTGAATGCGGGCAGCGCAGGACCGATAGTCGTGGAGATCCTTGGGGGAGGCCTATATCCAGCAGTGGGCGTCAGGTGGCTGAGACGACGACTTACAAGCTAGCTATTTCCATAATCTATCGATAAAATTATACATAGGTATTTACTAGAAGTTTTTAGCGATTTAGTATATAGTGCTCTTAAATATTTGTTAGTATGTCCTCCGAATCACGATAGCTCCTGTTCAGAAGTTCAGATTTAAGTTTGTTTTTAGTTTCATGTATACCCAGTTTAAAAAATGGTGCAACAGCGATTTATTATATTGTAGATAAAGGGCTTTTTAAGTAATAGTAGAAGTAACATAGACTGTGTAAAATAAGTACGTTAATTTAGTAATATGGTATTCGATTGTAGCATCAATTAAAATCGAATCAACGTCAGTTTGATATTAGTTACAAAAATATCAAAATATTGATACCAATAACATCGGAATAATGGGTAACACATTATCTGAACCGACACTTGTCGTTCTAGAAACTCGGTAAGTATAATTAATCAGATTAGCTAGGCATAACTTGATGGGAGGTAATGCATTTAACCTAGATAATCAAAAGAAGTAAACCTTGAATTGGAATGCAACTGCACAAAATCATTATCAGTTTATAAATAAACGTATGTTTAACGCTATGAACGTCATAGGACTCGTCGTCTAGAGTTGTCTAGAACATTCTTTGAGATATTGAATTACCGAAAGTTTTTCTTATAGGATGCCTACGTTACTTATTAAATTTTTGGCTAAGTAAAATAAAAAAAAACTTCTAACGTGCTTTCTTTAATTGACAATAAGTTTTCCGACTTTTCCGCGTTTTTGTAGGACCTGTGGTCACGAGATCCAGAGCGACAACATCTTAATTTTTAAAGACTTACGAAAAACAAAATTTTATTTATTTAAACAAATTTATCTCAAACTTCAGCTCTATTAGAACAGTTGTTATTTTAAGTAATGCGTTGATAGACCAGTCAATCACTTTTCCAGATCTTCAGACCTGTTAAACAGATATAGTATTACAAATAAAATATAGTCTTACAAATAAGTGTTCTGAGTTACTTCGGTCAAACATTATATTTATCAGTCAGTGGTTTTCCGTTTGGCTGTCTGCCAAATTACGAAATCATCCAGCTGTATCCAGGCGTCTGAATTTATCATGTAAACATTTTAAAGTTATAGAAACGTAGACATGCGAGCTAATCATTGTATAAAAAATAACACTTTACGTTTATGATCGCTGAAAGTATTTAAGTGAAATAAACAGTTATAATAATCTTTACTAATATTATAAAAAGCTACTTACATTGTTATTACTTGATCGATACAGGTTATATAGGTACTTGATATGTGAGGCACGATTCAGCTTATTATTATCGAATATTATAAAAAACAATGTTATTGTATTATTTATTTGAAATTTTAACTATTTTGTTTCGGCAAGTAGGTACTTGTGGTTTAACTATCTCCAACATATTTTCAATGACATGGACTTATGAACATTTGGAATTAAAATAATAAAAAAATCGGTGATTTTCGATCCATGATTTTTACGCGAATATTTTTTTGTCATTTGTTAGTTTTATTATTTCTTTTTAATTTCATCAAATTATAAACACACAGTAGGTGTATAAAGTAGAGTATGCTCCTCGGGGATAAAAGTGTCTTAGCCTTGGGCAGATTTGAATCCTTCGCTCCATTCAGGATTTTTACTATAATTCCCTAACTACGTTCAGGAAATAACTACAGAATCCTTCATTTCGCTCAGGATTCAATATGCAGCCCGTGATATAAGACACTGTTTTATCCCCTTCGTGCATAATCTACTATTATTTAGACGAATTTTCTTACCTTAAAATAGAGACGAAGTTACAAAACTGAAGTTAAAAAACTAAAGAAAACTGCTTCGGTATAATATAAAACAAGAAAAACACCGCAAAAATAGGATTTAACTTGGAAATACAATATGTCACAGTCGCACAAGTTATCAGTAGGAAAATCATGGTAAAGGTTTTATTCACTGTCCATCAACAGTATTCACTTTTACTCCCACAAAATTAGGCAGTCGTTATTTTGTATGCTTCTTTTGTTTTTTTTCTACACACGACCACACTTCGTAGTTAACAACTAAACAATTAAATATTCTTAACTTATTAACATGCGAGAAGTTCCTATTGTGATTACACTGAGGACATAAGGACAATGGCATACCATAGAAACCTATTTTGGCTTTGCGACGATAAAAAACAATGCACATCTCTTATTTATCAGTCTATTTAAAAACAAAGTCACAGCCATAAGTTAAAATTATGTCAGTAACAATAGATAATATTATTCTTTGATCGATTCCCTATCATTAGTATATTGAATTCTAGTCATAAGTACCTTTCTTTAGTTTAAAACCTAACCCCCTAACTAATAAATGTGGTGTAGGTAAGCTTGGAATAGTTATTCCGCGATATAAGTATTGTGTCTAATCTGTTTAAGTTCGAAATGTCATTTGAATGACTGAGACAAAACGCGGAAGAACTATTCCAAGTTTACACTGAGTTTATAAGTAAGGCGGTAAAAATATATTTATTTATTTATAGTGACAACAACCGCCATACATTAAATAAAAAACCATACTTAGACTAAGACTATTACATTTTCGGCCAAAAAGTTGCCCACAGTGAAAATTAACATTACGCGGGCTTATGGCATTATTATCTTTAAAGATTAGAGTTAAATCACCATATAAATAGACAAAAACAAAAGACAAGTGTTTATACTAAAGTGCTATTACACAAAAGTAGTTAAGTAATAGAATTACAGAATTGACACCAGCAGCATTAAGATAATTAAGTAACAAATATATATATAAACAAATGTAATAATCTATTCATTAAATTAAGATAAAATAAAAATAAAAAAATAAATAAAAATACTATACCACCACACAACTACCCCTAATTATATGATTTTGCATATATATGCATATATACAGGGTTACAGGGAAAGTCGTACTGAATATTAAAGGACGTTATTATTTAGGTCATTTCTGATGAATTTGATCCTATAATATAGTGTCCGAAACTTAACCGTTATGGAGATATTGATATCTTTAAGTTTTTTTTTAAATATCCCAATTTTTTTGCTTTTTTGCCAATCTTTTTATGATTAAGACTTCTAGGGTTCGTTTTTTTATGTATTTAGTTAGAAGACATGCCAATGAATAAAAATGATCAACAAAAACTCAACCCTCCATTAACAGCTTAAAATAACTGCATGACAACGGTATAAATTAAGTAATTTTTGCTATGTATTCCTAACTTTGAAGCGCTATGGTAAAAAAAAATTGTATGGAACTTATTCTGCAGATGATTTTAAAAACTTCTACGTCTTCTTAGCTATTCAAAAAGGTATAACACTACCTATTAAATAGGCAAAACATTGAGCAAATAACAGTTCAGTTAGCAAAAGCTACATTTTCAGTTTGATGTAAAAATTGCTTCAATACGTAAATAAAAAAATAAAAACTGTGATATTTTTATAATTCATGTTCAACATCTACTAGTAATGTACAATACATCGTACAGTAGGAATTTACAATCTTAATATTATTATTTCCCAGTGGAAAGCCTGGTTCGTAATGCACAGTTCTGGCCAATACCCTTACCATTACACGCCAGTGCACGTAAATGAAGAAGGGGACCCGCTGAGGCGACTAGACTTCTGCAGATTTATGCTAAATGCCGATATTGATGATCCGGCTTTTTTAAAGAAAATTTTGTGGACAG
This sequence comes from Chrysoteuchia culmella, assembly GCA_910589605.1. Lineage (NCBI taxonomy): Eukaryota > Metazoa > Arthropoda > Insecta > Lepidoptera > Crambidae > Chrysoteuchia > Chrysoteuchia culmella. The sequence continues at coordinate 7,651,359 of OU342649.1, forward strand.
ATGAGTCTAAGTTTGACAAAGACGGTATCACAAATTACCATAACGCCCATTATTGGGCTCCCAAAGCGCAAGGTAATCCCAATAAAAAAAGATTAAAAGGATCGCAAAGGAGATTCAGTCTCAACGTGTGGATGGGCATAATTTCTAATTATTTGATAGGGCCATACTTTTTGCCCGATAATTTGAATGGCGAGATGTACGAGAACTTTTTAAGGGAGGAGTTATACTCTTTAATGCTCGATTTACCTCTGGCAATAAGACAAAATATGTTCTTTCAACACGATGGCTGCCCAGCGCACTACAGAAGAAGTGTTCGAGCATGGTTGGATGAAAATTACCCAAACCGGTGGATTGGAAGAGGTGGACCCATACCGTGGCCGGCAAGAAGTCCCGATTTAACGCCGATGGATTTTTATGTGTGGGGTCATATGAAAACCCTAGTGTACGACGAAATGACACCAATCGCAAATATCGAGGTTTTACGACAAAAAATTATTGATGCGGCTGAGGAAATGAGGCGGAGCCTGCAAACATCTGTTGTAAAAAGTAATTTAAGAAAACGAATGAGAATTTGTATAAGAAATAGTGGCGGCCATGTTGAACATGAATTATAAAAATATTACTGATTTTTTTGTTTTATTTTCGTGATTTAGCTATTTATACCTCAAACCAAAAATGTAGCCTTTGCTAACTGAACTGTTATTTGGTCAATGTTTTGCCTATTTAATAGCTAGTGTTATACCTTTTTGAATAGCTAAGAAGACGTAGAAGTTTTTAAAATCATCTGCAGAATAAGTTCCATACAATTTTTTTTTATCATATCGCTTCAAAGTTAGGAATACTTAGCAAAAATTGTTTAATTTATACCGTTGTCGTGCAGTTATTTTAAGCTGTTAATGGAGGGTTGAGTTTTTGTTGATCATTTTTATTCATTGGCATGTCTTCTAACTAAATACATAAAAAAACGAACCCTAGGAGTCTTAATCATAAAAAGATTGGCAAAAAAGCAAAAAAATTGGGATATTTAAAAAAAAACTTAAAGATATCAATATCTCCATAACGGTTAAGTTTCGGACACTATATTATAGGATCAAATTCATCAGAAATGACCTAAATAATAACGTCCTTTAATATTCAGTACGACTTTCCCTGTAACCCTGTATACATAAATATATACAAAATAGAACAGAATAAGTGTACAATAAAATAAAAAAATCCCTTCTTAAGAAAAAACAACAGAATCGATTTTGATCAATTAATCGTTCTTTACTTGGTATGTCAGTGTTTAGTACATAATGTTAATTAAGTGAATGAATAAGTTAATCATTATTAATTACATGCAAGTTACAACCGAGTCGTACTGATAAAATACTAATAAGATCTACGAGAACCGAGTCTGTAACAAAAGAATTTCAAGAGAACAATTCCTTGAGATGAATTCAAAGTTTGATAAAATGTTTATCATGAATTATTTGTTACTATTCTTATTACGATAAATGTCGAGAAACAATCTATAGGTGTAATCGTTTATTTATATAAAAATACCCATGCAGCCATATTATTACCGGACTGGAAATGCATTCCTATCATCCTTACGCGGACGACAAACACATTAGCGATTGGATGAGCATCTTTTGAAATTTTGTAAAACTGAAGTGTTTAATCCTTCAGTCTCGGCTATATTGACAAAATTTTCTATTCTAAGCACTCTACTGTAGTAGCATGCCTTGAACTTGTAAAAAGGTCAAGAACCAAGTTTACATCGTACGCACGTTGTTGACTAAAAAAAAAAATTGTGTTTCAAAAATTCATAATTGTATATGTTTTGAATACTACCTATCTATTTTATTACCTACTTATTACATTTTACCACACAAAAGACACCATAGTTTTAAAAGCAAGTTTTTCGTCTATTCCAGTGCGCTGGCAAACGTGAGCCGGAGAAGGAAGTAGAAGCCCAGAGATGGATCGAGGCTGTCATTGGCGAGAGGTTCCCCCCCAACTTGCCCTACGAGCTGGCTTTGAGGGACGGCATCATCCTCTGCAAGCTGATGAACAGACTGAAGCCCGGCATCATCACCAAGGTCAACATCTCGGGAGGCGACTACAAGTTCATGGATAACATCAGCCAGTGAGTATCTTAGATTATTTTCTATTTAATTGAAGTCCAAACGTGAGACGGAGAAAGGACTTGAAGCCTAAAGAGGGATCGAGGCTTGTCATTGGCAAAAGGTTACCCCCCTATCTCTTATTGCCCTAAGAGCTTGGCTTCAGGGACTGCATTATCCACTGCAGACTGATGAACAGACTGAAGCCTGGTATCATCATCTCTGGAGGCGACTACACGTTCATGGGTAACATCAGCCAGTGAGTACCATAGATATTTTCAATTGAATCTAAGCTCAATCGCGAGTCAGCGAACGATCTAGGAGCCCAGAGATGAACCGAGACAGTTATTGGCCAGAAATTCCCCCCAACTTGTCTTACGAGTTGACCCTGAGGGACGGCAGTCTCCGTAAGCTGATGAACAGACTGAAGCCCTGCATCATCACGAAGGTTACCGTCAGTCAGAGGAGGAATGTAAGGAAAATAGATGACGTGTATCAGATGAGAGGTAGAAGGATTCAAAAGAGTAGAGGGAGGCGAAAAATGTAAGGTTCACAGCCAATGTCATGAAGTGATGTCTACCTACTTTTATCCATCTCCATATTGGAAAGGCGTGATTGTTTAAGATCACTTGCATTGAAAATCATCAACCAGGACAAATATTTAGGAAATGAACATTTATATCCGTTTTATGTCTTGATGATATTATAAACAACGCAGTAACATAAAATGCTACAGGTATCACGGAAATTAGTATACCTATTCACAGCTAAGCCAGCTATCCTAAATGCCAATTTTTTTTGCCACATTTTTACTAATATGAATCTAAACAAGCAAAAAATACAAGTAGGTACAAAACTTGAATTAGACGATTGGCATTTGTATATTTGACCCATTTTTATCGTTTTATTTAATTAATAAAACCTAAACAAATCTAACAACTTGCAAATGTCAAGGCTGTTCAGCTAGCAAAAATAAATCTAAGTATATACTATATACCTACCTACCTCTTTTTTAAACTATAATATCATTCACTAATTGCCCGGTAGATGAGTACCTACAACCACAGATTAATAAATAGTTATTACGTCGTAACTACAACCTAGAGTTTTTTAGTTAGCGTCGTTGCAAAAAATAACAGTTTTACAGAAAAAAAATAACGGGTTGCACTCTGGGAGTGCCGGCAGAAGTGAAAACCGGTTAAACAAAAATAACGATCAAAATCCACTATACCTTGATCACAACTTATCTAAGTAGATCTTTCAAGTGTGAGACTTTATGTAATTTGAAATAGGTCACGAATTTTCGATCAGGGTCACGTGTCCTGAAGCGACTTTACCATTTTTTACCCATCCCAAAAATTTAAAACTCTCATGTGCACAACGTCGCTAAAGAAGTTTTCACTTCAATAAAACTATAAGAAATAATAATATTTCATTAGAAAATAAATAATTGTTGGAAGTTTTTATAACATCGATCTCTTAAAAATCTACTAGTCTATTTATTTATTTAAGGATCTCCAACAGAGAATACACCATACATTCTTAAACACTATTTTATGGGTACAGTTTTGCGTGCTTCTCCGATTATAAGACTAAAAGACTAAAGCATTTAACCTTAAAATAAACAGTGAACAAGATATTAACTTTCGGGAGATTTTAAATGTTTTAAAAGAAACGTAATAATTAGGTCGTCGTCGTCGACGACTCAGTCATATAACACCCACTGCTGGGTATAGGCCTCCACCAGAGGGAGGATTTGCCATAATCGCCACGCTTGGCAGGCGGGTTGGAGACGCTGCTGCCCGTCTCCTGAAGGCTGAGTCCCTTAGTCGCCTTTACTGTCGTACACGGGATGAGACTTTTATAGATTTTGCTGATCATGGTTTCGTCCATTTCAGGTTCCAAAAGGCGTGCATAAAATACGGAGTACCTGATGTAGACCTGTTCCAAACCACCGACCTTTGGGACCAGAAGAATATCACCCTCGTCACAACAACCATCTTTGCTATTGGCAGGACGGTAAGAAATTTAATGCTATTTTAACGCTAATATTTATGCTTATTTTAACCACCTCTGTGGTCTAGTCGTACCAACCACCGGCATCAGACCCAGGGGTCACGGGTTTGATTCCCAGCGGTGGTACATATTGCATTCGGTTTGGTTGGTGGTAGGATTTGTTGTAAGTCCGTCTGACTAGCCTACCACCATCTTATCTAAGTCTGACGATATAATAACAATGTTCTCAGCGTTGTTGTGTTCCGGTAGTTTGAGATAAGATAACCAGTTCATCAGTAGTTGAGGATTCCGGGAGAGGCACGCTTCCATCTTCAGCCTTATCAATACTTAAGATCAGGCTGGTATGTGATGAAGGCTAAGAGCCTCCCTAATAACTTTATAAAAAACTATTGACTAAAAAAACTACTTCTTTGCTGATAATAAAAATTAAGTAATGAATCTTGTTACCATTTGTGGATTGCAATAAAATTAAATTGAATTGAATTAAGTCAAATAGTGGTTACTCCGCTTCAACTCAGTAAAACTGCACTACGTGATAAAAATTACTATTATAAATCGGCTAAAAACGAAACATGAATCGTTTTACAACGTTTACTAAAAACAAGTAAAAGAAGTGGGCTCAAGAAATGAAAGCAAGTTACTTAATCACTTCCAAATTTTCAACAGTATCCAATAGATTTTCCAAAATAAATAAATAAATTGTTTATTTCCATAAAAGCCTTAAAAATAACAAGATCTGCTGTTCCCCACACTAGGCATAGCCTGTCCTGTGGGGAAAGTAAACGATTTACATGTAAAAAATTTAACGGCAAAACAGAACATCAGTCTTTTTACAACTTAAATTAAATATTCTAAGTAGATTGGTAGGTATTTAATACAATAAAAATTCAAATTATAACAAAAAATTAACAAAAATTGTGGACATGGGTGCGTGTGTATGTGTGTGTGTGTTTGTGTGCATGTGTGTGTGTGTGTTTGTGTTTATTTGTGCCTGTGTTTCGCCTGCGTGAGGTTGCTGCAGTCTCATTTGATGACCTTAAGTACATCTTCAGTCTCTAAATAACTCTACTTCAGTAAGGTATTCGTAATTAGGGCTTTGGTTTCTCTTACAGTGCGATCTTTGAGATTGCAACTACAAGTAAATTTATTATAAATAAAGGGCGATAGAAACGTTAAAAAAATGAAGTAGCTGTGCGAATATTGGGCAACTTATAAAGATGCGGTTTTTAGATAACTCGTCGTATTCTTCAGAATTTAACACCGTTTTGTTCACGCTCAGCACACCAGCCTCTTTATATAGAGTGTCAGTGGGATACCGAAGGCGTTTTCTAAGCGCTGTTTTTAATACGCCGAATCATACGATTCGGCGTACGAGCCTCTCTGGGCTCTTTCGAGAGGAAGAATGAACGATTGTAGATGCACCGCCCCAAGCTAGGATGCAGTGCTAAGAGACTGACATAGAGCCATATATACATTTTTTTAGAAACTTACCGTCGATTGCTTCACGTAAGTTCTTCATCACGTATATGAACTTCTTCACTCTCTTACAAGTTTCCGCCACATGCGCTTTGAATGTGAGCTCATCAAGGACCACGCCAAGATATTTGAGAGACTCTGACCGGTTGATTTGTCCGCAATCACAAGTGTTACATACGATCAAGATTACAGCCAAGCCATAAGCCGGTTTCTAGATTAGCTGTGTTTTTTTTTTCATAAATTTTCCAGTACTAAATAACACTTTAAATGTTCATGGTCATAAATCACTTTATAACGAAAAACGGGATTCTTACCTTTTATGTTTGCATTTGTTATCGAATCTCCGATATTTAGGCGCATTTGCATTTGTCACGATACTCATGATTAGGTACGGAGACATGACAAAATGTGATCATAGCCCGTTTTTCGTAACAATTATTTTTCAGTAGGTAAGTACAGTTGACTCCGCCTGTCCTCAGGCAGCGGGGCGATTCTCGTGCTCAGATATGCCGAATGCGACATTTTTCTATCCATAATTTTAATATCATTTAAATGTTAGTGAAATCTGTACTACTGTGCCATAATCCGAAGATTATATAATGTCGAAGATTGTTTTCAGTGAATTTTTAATACAGATTTAAAAACTTTGAAATTCGACATTACTTGTTTCAGGGAGATGCCCCCAGCGATTTTCACAGTAGTAGAGATTTCACAATTTACATTTTTGATAAAGAAATTAGAAATAAAGTAATTAGAATAAGATAGAAAAATATCGAATTCGATATCTTAGTGCGCGAATAGGCCCACTTAAAATAATAACAAGGCCCCCTATTCTACTCTTCAATGGAGATGCATTCTGATCCTCAGTTATAAGTACTTGCAGCAATAACATTTCCATATAAAATTTAAAAAGAAACCTTGTTATAGGCCTACAAACACCCAGAATGGCGCGGCCCCTTCCTAGGCCCAAAACCAGCTGAGGAGAACCGTCGCGAGTTCAGCGAGGACATCCTCCGAGCTGGTGAGGGTGTAATCGGTTTACAAGCAGGCACCAACAAGCAGGCCACTCAGTCTGGCCAGAACTTCGGTGCGTCACGCAAGATCATCCTTGGAAAGTGAAGAACGGAAACTTCCGAAATTATAGCTTAAATATTTTTACCCTTTAAATTTGTTGATTGGTAAAAATGTTTATGCTTCTCCTCTAGTCTTACATTACTTATTTATTTATTTTAGGTACCTAAGTACATTACTGAATGAATTATTATTTAATTAAAATAAACCTTTAACGAAAAGCAATTCGGTTTGGGTTGATGGAACATTGTCATATAACTTTATGAACTTCAGGTATAAAAAATGTGTAGATGCATAAATGCATGTTACAGTCATTAATTGTTTAACTAGTGGGGCTCGAGATTACAAAGAATAAATGTTTTATTTTGTTGCGAATTCTAGTTGGACAAAACTTGTAAAATCCGAGTCTTGTTCAAAAAATCTAGCACATTGAACACTTATTATAAATACTTAAGTCCCAAATCTAAATAGTCTTCCATATTTTTTTCATATATGAATATTAAGAAGGTAATAAGTAAGTAACATGTTTTACAGTGAATTAAAATCTTTTGCGATAACTATGAAATGAGGAAATATTGTACTTAACTATAAAAGTATTTTAATAGATTCATTATTGTGATCTCTTTCGGAGAGGAAGGAGTTAGTACGGTCAACAGCACGTACCTACGGCTTTACATTTGCACTACAAAATTCGCCGCTATTACGAGCGACGTAAGGGCGCTCTCAAGGTCAGAGTGTAAAGCCGTAGCTGTACTGTAAATATTTGGGTAAAATAAGATATTTAATTATACCTAGTTATTTTCAATAAATACTTAAAGCGTACCATTTTTTTCTTTCACACTTTTTCTCGTCAGAACATTCTACCCGCCCTGCTGTAGGTACGTATGTATACAGGGGAACTTCCCGGTCGACCAGTAGAGCTTTTTTGTGTTTTTTTTGGAGAAATAATAAGGGAAAAGAAATAATTTATTAATGAAATGAAAACCAATATTATTGTTTTCTGTTTATATATTTTATTTAATGAAATAACGCTCCCGAAAATCTCTACTGGTCGACCGGGAAGTTTCACCGAATAGGTGTAGCATGACTACCTAACTATCTACTATCAAATACTATAGAAACTACTATCATGTTATCCTAGTTCAACTACACCACAAAATACTCAATAGTACCTACAAGTAACTATACAGGTGGATTTTTTTACTTCAACTAGAAGGAAAATTTAACTGGAATGAAGATTCCTATATTTCATAGATAACGAGCTGCAATCAAAGAATTTCGAAATACAAAACCTACGTCCGAGTTTCGAACTGGGGTCCATCCATCTGCCTAATGAAGCCGATTTCGATGCCGACGCCCGCCACTTGCGCGGTACGGCCCCAGCCCCACCGCTATATCACGCGATATGATATTGGCGCGTGATGCTGTCTTGCTTAGCCCGTTACGATGTGAGCGAGACAGTGATACGTTATCGAGCTATCGAGTCGATAAAAGTCGCTCATGCTAGGTTAGCTGGAATATATCGAAAGAACTTTAAAATCTTATAAATATCAAACACACAGCATCAACCTATTTAAATAGAGTCAATCTTAGGGATCGAATCACTGAAGAGTTAAATAAAATGTTCAAGAAAATCATGAAATCTATTATTATGGTTATAAAATTCCACCCTTTACATTAAAATACACCATCTGCTCCCCCGATCTGTCATCCTCAGTAACTATTTATCAATCTGTTGTGCTATCACCTTTGATTCCATGGTGCGCTGCCAAACGTCGATATCTCGACTTGCATGATTATTTTTTTTATTGCTGTAAACGTTTCCTAGACCCAAGGTTTACCTAGAAAAAATTTGACATCTCGAAATTCAAGATATTTTCAGAGTTAATGCAGTGGCATGAGTACCAGTGGGTACTCATTGGATAACTCTATAATTATCGGATTTTACTTTGCAAATCGATAATGTTCAAGACGACTTAAAAGTAAAAAGATTGATATTTTGCTTTGTCAACATAAATTCATTTAGGTATTGAAAAACCATACAAAAAAGATATCTTCAATTATCCAATCAACAATGCTATCTATTACTGAATTGAAAGTTGACATGTTTAGTGATCAAGATACGGCCAACAAAAAACGACTTCAAAAAAATTCAAAAGGAAAAAATGGAGTCGGTGCCAGCCAAGGCATTCTACTTCGCGGTCCGGCTAAGTATTTTATTTTTCTTGCCTTGGCTGGCATCGAGTCCAAGAGGTTTATTTTTTGCTTTTAAGTTTTTTGAAGTCGGTTTTTTTTATTTTTTTATAAAAAGTTTGTTATTTCACTTTTTTTAAAGGTAGAAGAGGTCCGGTGCCTACGATAATAACCTTATGTCAACTCCTCATCACCTTTTACAAAATACTGCTTTTCCCGGTGCAGGGACGTTACTTATTGATGAGTTCTCCCGATACTTCATCACCAGCTCCACTTCATCACATGCATTGAGTCGAGCATAAATTGCTTATGAACCACATTAAAGTAATCGTATCGCTTCCGTGAAATGCTAAGTATTTAATAGTTCCGATGACCATTTGTATGTCTCCATTATCAGTTCCACTTCACCAAATGGTGCTTTCCGGAAGCATATGCATAAGTTACTATAGAAAAACACCGAAATCGCTATAGGAGTGCCTATAGTATTTGAAGAGTTCCCTGGATTTCTCTAGGATCCCATCATCAGATCCTGACATGATGACAATGGGACCACATGGGAAGTATACTCTTTCGAACAAAAAAAGAATGACTGAAATCGAGTAACATACATAAACAAAAGAATCCGTCGAATTGAGAATCTCCTCATTTTTTTGAAGTCGGTTATAATGTATGTTCAAAAGTTAAGTCATATTTAGTTATCAAGTTACAGCTAACAATTCTTCTATGTTTAAAAGTGGATAAGTATATTTAGTTCGGCCAAAATAAATAAGTTTAAAGGATATAATATTAAGTAGGTAACGTTTGTATGTAGAATAAGACATAAATGACGTTAATAATTTTTATTTCTTTAAGTAATTAATTACAGTTTTAAGAAGAGTTTTTTTATTGTAAGTTATATTCTGAAGTTGTTTTTTTATTTATCAAAACAATAAAAATAGAAGAAAATTTTGATTAAGTACAATTTTACAAAATCGTACGTTAATATTTTTTATTTTGATGTTTTTTTTTTATTAAAGAAAACAAAACCTGATGATTATGAGATTCTAATCATAAATAGCACTAATAAATTCACAGCTTTATTATCAGTCAGTAGTAGATGTAGATTTTCCCGCGCACTTTTTACTAAACACTTGTTGGGCACTGTGCTGCCCTCTGTTATTATTCTTTGAACTTGTATCATGCAATTGTCACAATGTTATACATTCCTTAGCATAGATGTCGCTACAGTCGCAACAATGTATCTCACTCATAGTGATGTTCCTGTCTCGGAGCAGATAAATATTATGAGCTTCGTAAACTATAAAAAATACTCGAAGATACAGCGGAACCGTAATAAAAGGAAAATAAGACCGTGATAGTGATAGGTGATACCTATTCATGATGTATAAAAATGTAATCAAACGACGAACATTATTAGGAAACAGTCGATGAAAATTAAAAATATCAGGATTCACCAAAAATTTAATCGTGATAATAAAATTATGAGATCTTAAATCGATTTTTTTTTAACATTGAATATGTTTAGGTTTTCCTGATCGAGTATAGTGCCCCGATTTATGAAATTGAAACAATTGCCTGTAGTTTTACAGATATGAGAGGTACGCGGATGGGCCATAATAAATTGTCAAAATGTGCATCGGCCGGAAGCGCAATTTAAATTCCCAAATGCTTTAATTTTTTTTCCTGGCTTGGATCGAAAACTTTCCCAATAGTTTTTTTTGAGTTCGCTATTCAAAAAACGGAAAAACATAAACTCGGGATTGAATCAAGCTACAATTTGACCTATTTTAGATGAGCGGACAAAACTGTAGTCGCTAGCAGGCCCCTTACGCGCGAGGTCAGTCTGCGCTCCGTTCACTTTATCGTTTATTTGGACAAATTTGTCAAATCTTATTGTATGCTTTATTTCTGAATACCATTTTCAATGCTTTTGATAGTAGTGTGAGATCTGTAGATTTTTTACTATTAAATAAAACAAATATTTGGCCACCAACTGGCCTGATAGAAAGTGGGTTGTGGCCTAAGATGGTTTTATTTTTGTTAGTTGATTTAAAAAGTAAAGACAAAAATATCTGCTAGGCGATTGCGTAAAGTCAATCGTATTCATTTGACAGTTTTTTTTGAATCATAATAAATGTCATGCCATACAAATTGCAGCCGAATGAGTACGATATGAACTGTCAAATGAATACGATTACCTTACGATATCGCAGTACTGACGAGCAATCGGGATAGGGATAGGTATTTTGAAGAGGACTACCGGGAACTGTCACGTTTGTACAGTCAACGGCAACTACGGTTTATACAAAATGACAAAAGGCATCGAACTTTTTTAATGGAGCATGGCATACCTAGTTGCAAGTATGACATATTTTGGTGTATGACAGATACTCCAATCTACCGACAAACGACAAATACTATTTGACAAAAATATCGTGAATGATAAACTTTTTGAAAGATTTTACTTTGAATATGTAGAATAAAATGATCTGACGATTTACATCTTCAAGCTAAAATATTTCAGAAGATATTATATCAATTGCGACATTTTTAAGAGTATTTTAATGTTTGTAAATATCTTCTCTGTCTATTGGCGTTTATTTCATTGGCGTACACCAAAATACTCAATTTTTCTACTGTAGTATGCCAATACGATTCGATGTTATTTCTTCAGATAATTCCGAACTCAATGGCTCAAGTATTAGACTTCAAAGTCAATTGGAGAAATTTGTCAATTTTATAAAGCCCGCCCTACTGTTGATCGTATCGTACCTACATCGACAAATATATACTTACGTAACAGTGTCTTTCTATCCGTTACCCTATTATCCCATAAAACAATCCGTTTTGCTTGCTTAATTTTGGGCTAGACCAACATCATGAACTTCTTTTTATTAATAAACTGAACTATTAATTTATTACTATAAAACACAAAACAAAGATTCGTTGAAGTTGAATATAGGTAGGCAGTATTGTAGTATTAGCACAGAATACTTAATAGTACAAGTACAGAATGTTCACTTCGCAACTACAATCAAACAAATAGCTAGTCTAACTCATGAGGCAATAAAGTCCAATTCACGTCGTACTGCGCTAAATGCCTAGCATTTTATTCACCTACAATTTGCGTCTTTTTCTATCGCGTAACTCGTATTCCTTCTGACGCAGCTAGGGTTGCCTCTTTGTGATTTATATATTTATAGGTAGACATTGTGTAGACATGTGCATAGTATATCTTCAAAAGGTTTATAGGTTAATACCTATCAAAAGTAAAAAAAAATACAAACCTACCTAAAGTACATACCTACTTCTTTAACCTAAAATGATAATGATACAGCATTTGTATGTACTTTGTTTATGAAATTGAATTTTATTTCAATATTTATGTGTTTATGTAGGTAGGTGGCGTATTAAATCGGACGAAATATTACGAGACTTCCTTGAGGCGGACCCAATGAAGCGCACCTAAACTGTTCCTCGAAGCACACCTTTTAGGTGCGCTAACGAAATCAACTAATCCTAAAAGGTGCGCTTCGAGGAATAGTTTAGGTGCGCTTGGAAATCGGGGCGCTTCGAGGAATATCTCGTAATATGGAGGTATTCCACGAAGCGCACGCAAGTATACTATCTTAATATTTTTTTTTGTTGTCCGACTTTCATTTGCAGTTGGCAATAATGACGTAATGTATGCATTAATTTTATCCTACAAAATACAAACTAAGTATTGAGGAAGGTAGGTAGCTAGATCGAACCATGGCGCGAGCTAGACTAATCTTCAAAAATAGGTAAGCCCAATTCATAAAATATATATTTATACATAACTTTAAGATGTACTTAGTACGTACCTATTTCTCTAACCAACCGTGCCATGTTATGCTAGTGAACAAAAAAAAAGTGAACCTAACTAAGTAGGTGGGTAGCTAGGTACCTACTTATAACGACGAAACAGATCGTCAATCTCAAACATCAGAAATTCGTTCTAACAAAATTACACCAACTTAGTATACCTACGATCCTACTTATTTTCGTACTCTAAGTAGGTAGGTACCTATATAAATATTAAACTTACATAATCATTGACTTATATTAGTGAGGCCTGGTATTAGTTCAAAAAATCATTGACAATTGTTGTACCTTAGTATTTATTTATTTCACTCGAGTGCGCAACTGCGCACATCACATCACTAGCGTTAAATAACAAGCAAGCTCTGTATCAAGTGTGTGTAGGAATAAATAACTACTTGTTGTTAAATTATTTTCGCGCTGCGTAAATTGACTAGAAAATGCGTTCATAAATTGTCCAAATGATAACAATCGTTGAGCCTTCGATAAAATGATAACATTCGGCCATGGTAATACTTCTACAGCGCTGGAGGACACAGGTGCATGCAAAGGACTTTGTTGTTGTGTTGAACTTTGAGTTTGTGAGTTCTAAGTTGGTGTATTTTTAGGTGAAGTGAAGAGTATTTGCGAGAGTGTTGGCAGTGATGGTTCCAGCGCTACTGTGCAGCCTGGGGCCGCCAACCAACGGCCCCGGATGGATATTGCTTGTGTTTTAGATGTGCATCAATCGACAAACTTGGGCCATAGGAGAAGAGCGTTAGAAGAAGTGCGACTGGCTTCTGACCTTGTAAACGCTAATCTACACCACATACATGTGAGGCTAACCTTTTGTTAATTTTTGAAGGTCATTCCCATAATTATAGTACCAAGTTGTACCTTCAAATGTCTGTTTTCAAGTAACCTAATGTTGTTTCTATAAGTTTTAAAAGTTTGATTGAACGCCATTAGATTTAATTTTCGTTACTTGCTTACATCTAAAAAACCAAATTGGTGTGCAAAAAGGCTCTTGCTACACTGACAGTTTTATATTGTCTTTATTTATATTTGTGATGTGTTTTTAGTATGAAAAGCTGGATTTTGGCGAGACTAGCGTCTTAGACACATTCTACAATGCAGACGTAGCCCTTGTAGACTTGAGTCTGCAAGTGCAGCAAAGTTCCCTATTATACCATCTTGGAGTGCGGGAAAGTTTTGACATGAAAGAGAATGTTCTGCTGTTCAATGACATTGATGCTGATTCCACTCTGCGATTAAAGGTAAACATTGTTGTCTCTGTAGGTATTAATCTTTATATTAATTTGTATTAAGTAATTCTTAAAAACTGTGTCCTGACAACAATGGAATATCTTTGTGTCTCATTTTTTAAAACCTGATGGGTTTGTCCGCTTGAATCTGCTCCTAACCACTCTCACTCGCACCCATTTGCACTTAAGTGTACTTAAGAATCAGTTAAGTCTATTCTATCTATCTTAATCTTTATAAAAATTGCTTTCCATTGACCTTTTAATTTGTTTTTAAATCCACTAAGGCTAGTTTTGACTTACGGGCCCAATATTGAGAGCCTAAGGGTATTCTAACCTATTCTTAATATTAAATATAATGTCATAAGAAAGATAATAAAAATAGCCTTAGGCGGTTCTTAAGTTTAGTGCAAATGGGTGTAAGTCTTTATTTAAACTAAATGTTGGTATACGTCTACCTCTACCACATATTCTTTTTATATTGTTTTCATTCATGTTTTCCTTGTGAATGGCTTACTTCACCACAAGATACAATGTTAGTATCGCATTGAAGGAAAAACCCAAGCGGCAGTAAGGCAAAGTCCAAATTAATATGAATATGCATCAAACATTCCACCTTTTGTGTGCCTATTGTTGGTCAATCGTAACAGCAAGCAACAGAAAGATATTCTAATAACATTATTATTTACTGTATTTAAGTACAGTCAATGGCAAGTCAGGCTTCAGACTTTGTCTTTGAGCACCCCTAAGTCATTTGAAATAGCTGCCCTAATGTACGTACCATAAAAGCAAATTTTACGTAAAAAAATGTGTCTTCTAACTAAACTACACTCAACGTAAAAAAAAATGTGTATACCGCTTGTACCCCCACCAAAATTAGCCTTGTTTGAAAGCCCAATAAATGAGCTTAATAAACAAGATTGCAATAAAAAAGCATAATAAATAACAAAAATGTTGCATTTAAAAAAAAGCAATTTTGTTCCTCTATAAGGGCCTCTGGTTGAGCAATTGCGCTACAATTTTGGGTTTTAAAGGGTTAATGCAGGTTCAATAGGCAGTGATCCGTAGTCTAACCCTTAAAAAAAACTTTATCATTTATTTGTTCTATTCCAATAAAAATAAAAAGTTTAATTATTTTGGCTACTCCTTTTCGTTACCTTTGAAAATTATATCCAACATTTCCCTCATAAATTGATTCCAAATAAGATTAAACTAAGTTTAAAAGTCAGATTTTTTAAAGGTGCGATTTTTCTGATGGTGAGTGTATTATTTTTTTATTACCATAAATTATTTATTTAAACTGATTATTTAAATTATAAATAATGTTTAGGAAGTGTCAATAGCATGTATGGCTTTACATTTGCAGTACGAAAACCGCCGCTGTTACGAGCGACGTAAGGGTGCTCTCAAAGTCAAAGTGTAAAGCTGTAGAAGCTTTTGACTGTACAAATTGTTGGTATGAATAAAATGAATATTCCTGAGAAGAAATATTTAATCTGCAATCTCAAAAATTTTTCTAAAAATAAAATGATAAATACCTTCCTAAACTAAAAATATTACTCATTCAATACTTGGTAATCAGATTAAGGAAGTTTGTTTTTACAGGTAAATACTTGGATATAGATTTTGGGACTTTTGATTTGCTTTGTATGTTTATCTAATATACTTTTCATTATCAATTCATAGTTATTACATTAATGTTTTTATTATTGTGCCTAATTGAACATTAGATACTATTAGACAGATAATCTATATCATTGAATTGATTACTGATATCAGTATTAAAATAAAAAGATTTAAGTAAATATCATAGCATAGGATGGGCAGCCAATTTTTTTTTTAATTCCTGATGGGAAGGCTCTTATCCTTTATCATACCTGATGTTAAGTATTGATAAGGCAGAAGATAGAAGGGAGCCTCTCCCGGAATCATCAACCAGTGAGGAACTGGCTATTTTATCTGTAACTGCCGGAATAAAACAATGCTGGAAACATTGTTCTTATGGCGTCCGACTTAGATAAGATGGTGGTAGCTAGCCAGGCGGACTCACAACAAGTCCTACCATCAACCAAATCTAATACAATATGTACCCCCGCTGGGAATCGAACCCGGGACCCCTGGGTCTGAAACCGGTGGTTGTTACCACTAGACCACAGAGGCGGTTTATTTCGCGAACATCTCTGTGTTTCAAGTCACATAAAATCGTTTAACATTTTGCAGTTGTTAAGCCGAGGCATATGCACTGGGCTGTATGTTATGGCCCTTGAATAAGGAGAGCATTGATGAATATATTGTCCAATTTAATTTGAACCTAAACACATTAATAGTACTACTACTACTTATCGAGTTAGGATTAGTGACCACCTCTGGTGTCAGAGTTTATCAAGCCGCCTATAAGGCCTCTGACTAGGTCTTAACGACTGAAATCAAATGATAACAGCCGGGACCGGCGGTTTAACGTGCCCTCCGAAGCACGAAAGCGCTCAGTTATAATGCCACTTTACAGTCACCCATCCGACACCTGACCGGGCCGAACTTTGCTTAACAAACGTGATCGAATACGATCAGTCTGTCAAGCGCAGCCATGAGCGCTTCTTAATAGTACTTAACATAACAATCAATTGAGAAATTTTCCTGTTTGACTTATTGTTATTGTGGTACGACGTACGAGCAACGAAGCTTCTGCGTGCCAGAAGCTGATGTGATGAATATGTATGGTCAATAGCAGTTTAGGTCTTACAAAACTGTCAAGTTTCTCCACTCGACTTTGAACTTTAAGAAAAAGTATTCCACATACTTTCGTTCAGATTGTATCAAAATTATAGACCTACCTACTTTAATTGTTTTTGTTGTTCTGAGATCTGTGTAGCTGTAACTGTAAAAAAAAGACGTAAGCTGTTGAGTTCACAGTTATTGTTTGAAGAACATATTGCTTATATAAGCCTTACCTGCCGTGGACTGTACATAACATTTGTACTTCAATTATTTATTTTCTACTACAACTTCACCTTCTGACACATATTTGTTCATAACTTAATTCACTATGGAATATCTCTCATATTATCAACGTGTTATTCCCAATTGCCAACTCCAGTTTTTGTTTTAGATGTCCTTGCCTAATTTTCTCTTCGTGTCATACAAACTGACGGATGCCGGAACTTGCGTGACCACTAACCCAGCTGCAACCAAGTTTAAGGGTGAAGAGTCAGCAGATCCTAAGCAGCACTTGATATTTCGATTAAAGAACATTTTGCAGGATGTCGAAGTTCAAACTAAGTAAGTTGCTCTAATTTTTTTTCCTATGCTCACCGTGTTCACTCACAAGCATTTTGATAAGTAGGTATTCACCTCCGATAATATTGATTCTAAAATAACTATATAAAAAAAATACCCATAACAATAGAATAATAACCAACTATATTTTTTCACAGGGCACACCTTCAAGAGAAATTCCTCTCAGATCTACGCAAAGCTCGTGAAATATACAGTGGCCAAGAGCTAGCAAACGTATTACATGCTATGAGACGTAGATTAGATGACCCAGCGGTCTTGTCCGGAGATACAATCCTGAACATGCTCATATCATATCGGGAGATCCAAGACTATGATGCTATAGTACAAGTAGTTGATGATCTGAAAACTATAATGAATAGGAAAAACTATGTCAATATGCCGATTATCAGATTTATGTATGCATTCGCTATGAATAGGTGAGTGAGTGGGATTTCATTAATTTTAATAAATACCTATTTTGCTCGAGACTGTGTAATGTAAGTAGTTAGTCCATTATTAGTTGTCTTTATTTAACTACTTGCTTTATATTCTTCAATATAGGAAAATATCCCTCAATATAAACATTATTCACCCGCAAGCCATTTACAGAAATGTGTATTATTGGATACTACTTCAAAAAAGTATGTTTGTTTTTCTTTCTGGTTTTCTTTTTCGGCCTTACAAATTATTTCGGTATATCTAAAATCTTAGGTTAGTAGTAGCTCTGACATGTTCCTGTATGATTGCTAATTATTATGTAATTAGAAAATCCTATGTCTTATTATGACAAACGCTAGTAGCTTAGGCCTTTAGTAGAAAAAAGTTTTATGTATTGTTTAAAGCTATTATATTGTATTTTTTAGACGCAATAAAGAAGGTGACAGGGAAAATGCTTTAAAAGTATGTGTGAAAGCATTAGAGAAGAAGGAAAATCGGTTCCCAGACATGCTGTGTCTCTGTGGCCGTATCTATAAGGATAAATTTGTTGAATCTCAGCACTCGGATATGGAAAGTTTGAATAATGCTATACACTGGTAAGTTTTGAACAAGTGCAAATACTAGCTTTTGCCTTCGACAGAATATTAGGCAGGGGCGTGCATTCCATATAGACAATTAGGCAGTGCCAACCTCACTAAAAACCTAAATAAGAATACCACTAGTGTTAAAGTTAATTTAGTTTATTTTTTCTGTTATTCTATAACCAAACTTCTATTAAACACTCACCCACTAAGTTTTTCCCTACGCTAAATACTCAATACCTACGGTATGCAGTCTCCAAATTGCCTACTCGAAGCAAGCAGCGTTTCATCCAAGAATACAACTTATTCAGAAAAAGTATTGCTCAAATATAATCCGGCTACGGTAAACAGGGCACTAATTGTACGTGTAACGTTCTAGCTTATACGTCCAGAATATATCAGTATAAAGTAAGCAAGCCTAACTGTCTAATGAATTTTGTTATTTTCTAAATATGATATTTCCTAAGATATTAATTAAAATTAAATGATGTAAAGGGCAATTTTGTATCAAATTAAATACTTTTAGATAAGGATTAAGGCGATTAGATTAGAGGAGCCCATGGCGCAGTGGTTCGCGCGTTCGGCCTGCGTATGTTGAGGTTAAGCTACTTTCACAATGGTCGGTCACGGGATGGGTGACTAAAAATGTACTATCTCGAGCTCCTCCGTGTTTCGGAAGGCACGTTAAGCCGTTAGTTCCGTCTACGTTTGCAGTCGTTAAAACCCACCAATCCGCATTGGGTCGGCATGGTGAGTCATGGTCCGTTCTCCTTATCCATATATAAGGAAGGCAAGTGCCCCAGCAGTGGAGACATTAAAAATGGCTGATGACGATGACGAAGGATTAATTATCATGTTTACGAAAACAGCCTCGCAAATAATGCATCGGTTTAGAACAAATTTTATTATTTTAAAAATAGTTACAGTGAGTCAACGTTAAAACATAGACATATGCTGTCGCGGACTTATTTTAGAACTTTTAATGGGGAACAATTTACGTAACTTTTACTGTTTACACAGCGTACGCAACGGAAGCTCACAAAAGTAATATATTTTCCCCGTTTTTGCGACGTTTTTTATTAATGCTCTGCTCCTATTAATCGTAGCGTGATATTAAATATCTTATAACCTTCCTCGGTAAATGAATAATAATAATAAATTAATATAAAAAAATTGCATACAATCACACCAATTATCTAGCCCACGTTAAGTTTCTATAAAAACTTGTGTTATGTATACTAGATAACGGATAAACATACTTTCTACTTTTTTTTGTAAATACATACATAATATACATATTAAACAACCAGACCAAGACAAATATACATGTTCATGCACACAAATATTTGTCTTGTCCGGGGATCGAACCCGGGACCTCTGGCGCAAAAGCCGGATTTAGTACCCCTGCGCCAAACAGGTCGTCAAATAAATGGAAGATCCAACCCAAAATAATTTTTCAATTTGAACTAGTAGTTCCTGAGATTAGCATGCTCAAAGAATCAAACTCTTCGACTTTATAATATAAACTAAATAAGACGAATTTCATAATTTATGACTAGTTTTTGTGTGATTAAGTAACAAACATTCATCCATCCAAACATCCTCACAAACTTTCGCACTTTTGATATTAGGTAGCATGATAGGATACGCGCAAAGCTACTAGTTAGATCTACAGTGCCTACTGCGCTGGAAAACCAATGCACGCCCCTAATATTAGTGTCTATTTCTTTTTGCAGTGGAACTAAATAACTAACCTATGTCTTTACACAAAGTCTAACCTTTATAATTATGAACCAAACTTATTCAAATCTACTTCAAGCATAGGCGATAGCCGCTTTTCAGAAGCTAAATCCAGTGACCCAACATTCCACGCCAAACGCGGCAATTAAGTCGCTTTTTGGAAGTTCGAAAAGCGGCTGAACGCTAAACGCTGTGGATCTTAGGGCTTAGAATAACAAAAAAGCTGCCAGATTTAATGTTAAAATTGCCCCATTTACCTATCATATTTTCTTGCATACAATATGAAATGTATTTTCTTTATTTATAATTCAGAAATCAGATTCAGACCATGGGACCCTGTCCTAGTTGGCCCTCGTGTGACACTATGGTGCGATGCGTTTTCAACGCGCGATGAGCAAATAATGCCATAGCCGCCCACGGTTCCACCCGCGTGGTTCCCGTTCCCGTGGGAATAATCTCATACCTTTATAAAACTATGTCCTGGCAATAACGAACACACCAAAAAAGAATTATCCAATTTGGTTCAGTCTATCGGAAGTTATGCGCTTAAATATATTTTGGAGATTAATTTTTATTGATATATGTAGATATAAAAGTTTTGATTATGTAATTTTTCTGCCTCCCAGGTACAGACAGGGTTTTGAAGTCCAGCCTAATGAGTATGCAGGCATAAATTTGGCTACGCTTTTAGTAATAGCCGGGAACGACTTTAAAAATTCACAGGAGTTACAACATATAGGTAAGGAAGGGAAGACAATATTATATATAGGCTTTATAATGTTTATGATTGTGTGAAATGTAATAGGTTTAGTATTCTCTAGGTCGGCAGTGCTCACTATGAAATATCATATTACCTACATATCTTATTGTCAGATAGTCTAAAAATAGTTAATTTATTCGCGACCATCGGTTATCTTATTATTCTTCCAAAATTTGAGTTTTGACTTGTATTTTTAACGAAATCAAATAGGTAGGATATTGATTATGAGCCATGTGTGTGTACTGTACAGCAATAGTAATATACAAATAGAAATTTAGAATAGAATGTGTTTATTTGGTACATACACAAAAACATTTTTATAAAAAAAAAAAAAATTAACCTACGTACCAAATAGGCCTCTGCTCAGTATAAGCCATGATAACGTTACCGTCACCACGGCACTGGTTTTCTGCAGATGCCTTTATAGAGCAAAGAAACATGCAATATAAAGAACATTTTTCGTCATTAAATATAAAAGATAAAATAAAAAAATGCTACTGTTTGTTATTATACAAAGACTGCTACTGTTTGTTATTATACAAACAGTAGCATTTATTACTTACTTTCAAACACCCAAAACGTTAAATTTACTCCAGCCATCTTACGGAAAGAATGTTTGTAAACAAACATTTGAGCATTTTTCGTTATTTCCCAAACACGTTTTATTTCTAATTGTTAACTAATATAGGTCTGTGAATAATAACATATATCAAATTTGAACAACGTAAGTAAGCTATTTATGAAGTGCACATATTTCTAAGACTTGTAATAAAAAAGCACTTTTGAGCTTTTAAATAGAAAAATATTGGAAAAAACAACTCGGCCACAAATTAATTCTCAGATGGGACTCGAACCCACGACGTTTCGAAATACGGTCCAATGCTAAAAAAATGCATTGAAATATGCAAACATAAAAAAATCATAAAGCACTTTTGAGGTTAAGTAAGTATGGGTGGTTTGTTTACAAACATTTTTTCGTTAAAATTGCTGAAGTATTGTATTATGTATTCGTTTCAGGAATGGTGTTAAATCATTTAATAGGGAAAAAAGGCAGTTTATCTTCGCTAAAAGATTACTGGGATGTAGCAACATTTTTTGAGATCTCAGTACTGGCCCAAGATTACGTCAAAGCTATACAAGCTGCCGAATGTATGTTCAAATTGAAACCACCTAACTGGTATTTGAAATCAACTATCGGGAATATTGAATTGATTGACAGGTAAGCATTTTGTTGTATTACTTTTAATAACTTCTACAATTAAAATACCACATACTGCAAATACCAGAACAAAAGATAATTATGGATTTTTTCTTCATTTTAATCTTGTTCAAAACTGATTTTTTCTTTCTGTTTCTTCTTCTTCTGTCTTAGGTGCAACAGTGTTTTTTTACCATTATTATTTTGGATAAATCAATCTGTTGCTACACAGCAACTACTATTTCATTTTGCTATCGGTTACAATACCTAAATAATAACATCTAAAACTTTTTTCTTGTAGGTTTAGAAAAAAGAGTGAAGAGATAACGCCCGAACAACAAGTCTTCTCGTTCTGGATGGAGTATTTCGTGGAAGCAACTAAAAGCGCCTGTGACAATATAATTCGATTTCCAGTAAGAATCCTAATCCTAACTTATATTATAAACTCGAAAGTGTGTTTGTTTGACCTTTCTTCAAGGCCTAACTAAACAAACGATCGACTTGATTTTAAGCATAAAGTAAGTTGAAAGAACGGAGAGTTTTTGATACCGATATTCCCACAGGGAACGGGAACCACGCGCGTGAAACCGCGGGCGGTCCTATGATATAAAGTACTCATTTATAGTACTGTTTTGCATGATTGTATTAACAAAAGTTAAAATCTGTTTGCAATTTCTATGGTATTCCATAAACTAAATCAATAAATTCTTTCGAGTTGTACTGTTGAGTTTAGGTACAGTCAGCGTCAAAATGATCGCAGCATTCAAACCTGCCGAAATACCGAATCATTAAACAAACATCAACCTTATTTCAATACATATAGGTGCATTTTCATTTGGCGTCCGAGAACAAACGAAAATACACTTATATCTTGAGATAAGGTTGATTTTTGTCAAATGATTCGGTTTTTTGGTAGGGTTGAATGCAATGATTATTTTGGTGTTACTGTGCATTAAAAGTTTACACAAAATAAAAGTGAAACGTTAATGAATCTCACAAAAGTTTTTTTTTCTTATCTTTTATTTTCCAGGTATTAATTTTAGAAACAACAAAAGTATACATGGCGTCATACGTGAACGTGAATATGGGGGCAGAACAGAAATCCGTGGAGATTATCAACTTGTGTATGGAGTGTGATTCTATGAGGGGTACTTGTAGGAAGGTCCATCGGTGGCTGTTCACTTCTGACATGATAAGGAGTTACAGGTTTGAAACAAATTTCATTATCCTCTTAGTTTTTTTTTATGAAGCAGTCATATTATGTTCGTTAAAATAAGACGCATATAGGGGTCAAGTAGTACATTATTAAAAAAAAAACCATATGAAATGTCATTCAAAGTTGATCTCTTGGTCTGTCGGTTAAGTTATTTTGTTTAATATTTTCTACGTTTTACACAATGTAATTTAGTATATTTTTGAAATAACTAAACCTATTCGGTACCTAATTCTTTTGCGAACTTTATTACGTACTTCAAATTACATGGTTCTTTATTTTGACTTTCAAAAAGCTACGATTTTTATTGTAATCATGTGTATTTCTTCAGTTTATACAAACGCGATGAACGTTGCCTCTTCCTATACGTGAGCGAGAATTCCGATGACTTCCAAATCTTCCTTCCATCACAAGCTTGCAGACAGCGACTACACGATCTTTTGGGAGAACTGACAGCCGACCATGAGAAAGTCACAGATTTGGATACCAGCGTTATGCAAGATCAGCTAAAGGTAAGAATATCGGATGCATAATGGGTTTATTATCAATATACTGTTACTGTTAAAAGGTTTGTTGAAAAAGAAAGACGGAATAACTTTATGAATATATTGAACTTTTACTAATCGACATAATTATAATTTTTAGTATTTGATAGAATCAGGCGTTACTTGGCGGAAATCCATATCTTAGTAGAAAACGAAAAATAGACCGCACCTGAGATTGGCACGGTCTTACAACTCCTGAGGATGCTCCGTGTGTGGGCGAAACACGTGTAGAGTAGTCGGTGAAGGTGCAAGGTGTGTCACTGGGCTGCATCTGCATTTTTCTTGCGGAATTACGCGACATATTTTTCGTTTTCTACTATAATTTTTAGAACACAGTACAAGTGACAAAGCCACAGACTACAATATAAAAAGTTAACAGATTGCGCTTGTTGAAACTAGATGGCGCTACGCGTTTCATTTATAGTAATAAGATTATGTATTTACCATAAGTTACACCAACTGTTTGTCCTTCTGTCTGGCTTAGCTCAGAGGTCCTTACTTCTAACTCTACTAACGACTAACTAAAAAAAAACATTTTATAAAAAAAAATCAAACCGACTTCAAAAAGTAAAAAATAAAACTTTTGGAGTCGGTGCCAGCCAGGGCATTCTACATTGCACTTCTATTAACTATTTTTTTTTTGGCCTTAGCTAGCTAGCACCGACTCCAAAAGTTTTATTTTTTACTTTTTGTAGTCGGTTTGATTTTTTTTTATAAAATGTTTTTATTTCAGATTTTTTAGTTACATCATGTGCCGTTACTTACACTAAAAATCAGCCCATACACAACAATGTCATCTAGGTAAACGACTACTTGCCAAAAGGTGATTAATATTTTTCAAGATTATGAAAAAACTACTAGCCAGATCTTCGTAAAAATTATATGGGACCACACATAAATCATTTTCTTTCAGACAAAAAAAGAATTATAATTATTGCGTGAAACTTCAGCTCGAACAAGAATCTAACAATTACCTGTAATTAATGTCATGGAAGTCATGAATAATTGTTTCATGACTTCCATGACATTAGGCCCCATATCTCCGAAGATTATCATCGGATCTCAATGAGACTTATATGGGACCAAATTGACAGTGAACCCGATCGAACAAAAAAACAATTATTAAAATCGGATCACCAACACCGGAGTAATCGGTATACATACATCAGACAAAAAAAAAAAATACGCGTTGAATTGAGTACCTGCCTCCTTTTTGTTGAAGTCGGTAAAAAAAATGTTAATTTTGAATAAGTTGTCATAGGTACAAATTCCATTGCATAGACAGATGTATAGTCGTTAGTAGTGTCAAAAAGATAGAACTGCGAGTGGGCCGACACGCACTTGGCCAATTTTTGTAGTAGATAGTAAAATAATACATAATATTACAATGTTTACCAAACCGAATTGTGAAGCTTTATTTGTTTAGATTCGGTACTCTGAAGAAGTCGAGCATCAATAGAATTTATCGAATATATCTTTCACTCTAATAGTTATTTTATCATAACTACGTTTTGAGTGGCATTACGGCACAGCACGCGACTTTAATTTACGTAATATGCTGTTGATAACGCTATCATGATCATACATAAGTTGCGCAATGTTATCTCATACATAATACCGAAAATGCCATTTTCCTTTGTGATTAGATTACGTAACGTCACATCAATTCGAAATATCTTGTAACAATGACATAAAAGTTTTATACAATCTACGTCAGTACCATTTTAACGTCGACAAATTAACGAATTCCAAAAGGGGATTTACGTAGAGGAAGAAATATAAAAAATACTTTACTAAATAGAAGAGTTCTGGCGGGTCGAATGGACTGCCCTATGCTGAAGCATTGGATCCGGCTTCATGTCCTTGGTGCATGAAGTACCGGATCTAGAGTAATTATGTCGCCCTATATTCTATTTCATTTTACTAACATAGTTCTTAAGTGCATTGTTACTAACAAATTCTATGGACATCTGTCTGAAATAAACTAATAAATAAATAAATAGGCTCAGACTCTAAAATCGTTTGGCGATCATGTTAGAAGTCACTTCCTTTCCCTTTCTCCTTAACTTATAAATATTATCTTTTATTTCTCTTTCGATATTTATCTGTTAATATATACTTGTTCTTTAATTTTTCTGCACTCATTCCCCTATTGTTCCACTTATTTTTTCTTTAACCCAAGGTTGCCTGGAAGAGATTGCTATGTAGCAATAAGGCCGCCTGTTGTTTGTTCTCTATTTGTAAATTGTCCTGTGTTACTTGTTTCTTTAATTGTGCAATAAAGTATACATTATTTAATTATTATATTAAATACTAGCTTCCGCTCGCGGTTTCACCCGCGTGGTTCCCGTTTCCCTGGGAATATCAGGATAGAAAGTAGCCTATGTTGCTTTCGTCCTTTCAACTAACTATGCCAAAAATCAAGTCGATTGGTTGCTTGATTAGGAGTTGATGGGAATAATGTATCAGTTAAAACACAAAAAAAAAACATTTTTATAGTAACTAAACAAAATAATTTTCATTATTTTTCGCATTAGCACTTGTATTACAAATATTACAATTCCCTATTTTATCTTAGTCGTGTAGTGTAACCCCCCATTTCCACTGGCAAAACATTTACAAGAAAACATGTTGTAAAATATAGTGCGGCCGCTGAGAGGATGACCAATGACTCTCGATAGTAGCTGCCAAATAATGCATTCTCTCATTGGCCGCATTATACGTTTACAATATGAAAAGGGGGGAGAGAATACTCGTAGACGGCGCTGCGTAACTAGCGTATCGATCAAATGAATAATGTATATATAAAGAGTTAATTTATCAAGTGCCGATCGAGCAGAGGCTGCTCAGGTCAACTGTATAGAACACAAACTATACAAAAAAAATTAAAGATGTAATTTTTTCTTTTATGATTTTGTAATTTTTGCATTTTTTAATGCTATTTTTATACTTATGGTAAATTTTAAATAGAAAAATATTGGAAAAAAAATTGTGGCCGAGTTAATTTTTTCCAATATTTTTCTATTTAAAATTTACCATAATGTATTTTTTTATTTAATTTTAGAATTTATTTTAACTACTGAATATTCAGCATAAGCAAAACCAAACGTAAGTAGAAATATAATATGTTTTTTTTGGGCAAAATTGTGTTCTATATTTGGCCTGAGCAGCCCCTGCTCGATCGGCACTTGATAAATTAACACCTTATAATATATTTTTATATCATAGCCTATTTATCAATCGATCGCTCTTTTCAGTTCGAATACGAGTTGGATGATTGCAACAAGCGAGTGGTTCTCGGTAAAGGCACATACGGCGTGGTATACGCCGCAAGAGATCTCAATACCCAGGTGCGAATAGCTGTCAAAGAGATACCGGAGAAGAACCTGGGAGATGTACAGCCTTTACACGAGGAGATTATGCTGCATTCGCAACTCAGACATAGAAACATAGTACAGGTAACTTTAAAAGATTTTATCCCTAATGTGTAACAATGATAAGATCGAAATTGCTATGTCTCACATGTGGTGTACAATTCTCTATTTTTTGAATATCTGATGGTTTGTAAGTTTATCTGTATTAGAATAACAGCTAGTTATTATTTCTCTCTCTCAATCTGAGATACGAGATATTACTATTATTCCTACATTGCTTTAATAACAGAACTATTTATCAGAAAAATACGTTGTAAGTATCACACAATGTAAGTGTATTGTAAATCAGTAGTGTAAAAAAACGTGACCAAGACAAACACTGTGTGCAGACGATTCATTTTTATTAACTTATTGTTATTATCAGGTAATTATTTCTATACGAAAAGTTATTTGTCATCATTCAACAATGTTTTTAGTACTTGGGGTCTATCTCCGAAGACAACTATTTCAAGATTTTCATGGAACAAGTACCTGGAGGGTCTTTGTCAGCTCTGTTGAGGTCTAAATGGGGTCCTCTGAAGGAGAATGAAGCCACCATTGCATATTATACCAAACAAATATTAGAAGGTAAAGAATTTCCCTTTATTTTTGAAAAAATGTTGCTAATTAGATCGAGAACTAAATTTGACGAGGTAACGTGGTTTCAAATATATGTCGGTCCCTTTGAACTTCAAACAAACTTTTAAAATGCAATAACATTTAAAGCAGAGTTTACAACTGTCGATTAGAGTGGGTTAACATATTGTTATCTCCCTTTCAAGTGCAAAGAAACGACTGAAATGCAATGACATTTAAATGAAGTTTAGCGTTAGTCAGTTTCCAAACTGGGGCCTTTAAGAAGTTTAGCGTTAATCGATCCGCGGGCTTATTACCTAAAAATTGGCAATAATCGCGCAGTAATCGCGCGATCGACGTAGAACGTCAAAAATGGTATTACGTATGTATATGTGATCGCTAATCGCTCGCTGATGGTTCGTATAGCGGCGTCTCACTCTCTCACACTCCTATCTATAGTGCGAGAGTAAGACACCGCGTTGCTATGACGCTAGCGCCAAAAACAATTTGGTGGTAATAACAGGAACTACATGAATGTACATTATAATTCATCGATTGTTCGGAAGAGGCAGACATAATAGTGCGGTTGCTTTACGTGACGTAAAGCAACTTTTGCTATCGCATTTATCAGTTGGCGTGATTGAGTTTTAATGACAAAAACAATTGTTTCAGGCCTTAAATACCTTCACGATCAAAAAATCGTCCACCGCGATATAAAAGGCGACAACGTCTTAGTAAACACTTACAGCGGAGTAGTAAAGATATCGGACTTCGGTACTTCCAAAAGACTCGCGGGACTTTGCCCTTCGACTGAGACCTTCGCGGGGACTCTGCAGTATATGGCTCCGGAAGTAATTGATAAAGGACAAAGAGGTTATGGTGCACCTGTGAGTATAATTTGGACTTTATGTCGATGTCATAAATATCACAATAAGACATTGTGTTTTTTAGACCCTGTTCAGTTTATGCCTAGTAAGCTGACCACGATAAAACTGTCTCGACTGAATCGGAGTCAGTACGGTGTCTGGGCCTAGTGTGAGTTTGCAAATGTCCAAACGTGACCATCGCGTGAAAGTAACATTTTGACAGATAGCCTTAATACAATGAGAATAAGGATGAGAATTAAACTCTATTCGTAAACTGCGGCGTAAACAAGTAAGGTGAGAAAACTCACACTAAGCACTCTGATATAAGAGGGACAGGTAAATAGCTACGCGCGAGATAGATGCGTTTTGTTACATATTTTTCTCCAAGTAACAATAAACTGTATTCATATTATTTATCTGAATACAGCAATGTCTCCAAAACACGCTCGTCATTTGGAGGTCTTTCACACAGACTTATATCGATATAGACGGTACAAGTGTACCTACCTTTCGTGTCAAAAGTTTGATCCACGGTCAAAGTTTTACGACCTAAGTCAGTCCGCTTGAGACCATTGCCATGAAAACACGCATCACTCAGAACCGAAAATGGTTAATTGTGCAGTGCTTTCTTGCAAGAGCTCGTCAATAACATTTCCAAATCACTAAATCTCGCTCGTGAAGTCATCGTAGGTACGAAAAATTCGACACGCTAGGTTCTTATACAGTTTGAAGCGCTCTTTCGTCTATCTCGATATAGGTCTGTGGTCTTTCATCTTAACCGAATATTTTTTGTTGATTTTTATTCGTATCTCGGTTGAATATGTTTTATACTTAAGAAAGCAATACTGTCTGCGTCCTGTAATCTTATTTGTGTTTTAACTATGTCTACAATAATTTGACTTCTTGTTTTATAGGCTGATATTTGGTCTTTGGGGTGCACAGTAGTTGAAATGGCGACAGGAAACCCTCCGTTTATAGAATTAGGATCTCCACAAGCTGCTTTGTTCAAGGTATTCAACGTTTATATAATAACTAGCGGCTACCCGCGGTTTCACACGCGTGATTCCCGTTCCCCTAGGAGTATCTGGGTAAAAGTAGCCTATGGTTTAATCCAGTCAATCTTTTATCAGTGTACCAAATATCATCCAAATCGATGTGGTAGTGTTTGCGTGAAAGAAACAAACAAACAAACTAATATACTTTCGCATTTATAATATTGGTAAGTTTATAAGAGAATTGTTAATTAACGCGATTTATTTATTAGGTGGGATACTACAAGACACACCCAGAAATACCGCAGGAGTTAACGCAAAAAGCGAAAAATTTCATACTTCGGTGCTTTATACCAGACCCTGAAAAGCGAGCAACTGCTGCAGAGTTGCTAGAAGATCCGTTTTTATGCGAGTAAGTTTTTGACTTTGCTTTATTCTTTGCCTTCGACTTTGCCTTCATCATACCTGATGTTAAGTATTGATAAGGCTGAAGATGCAAGCAAGTCTCTCCCGGAATCCTCAACCAGTGAGGAACTGGCTATCTTATCTCTAACTGCCGGAACACAATAATGGTGAAAATTTTCATATCTAGATTAGATGGTGGATGTTAACCAGGTCCACTTACAACAACTCCTACCACCAACCAAACCGAATACAATATGTTCTCTCCCCCACTGAGAATCGAACCCGGGCCCCTGGGTCCGATACCGGTGTTTGTTAGCACTAGACCACAGAGGCGATTTATTTCGCGAACATCTCGTGTGTTTCAAGTCGCATAAAATCTACATTTTGCAGTTGTTAAGCCGAGGCATATGCACTGGGATGTATGTTATGGCCCTTAAATAAGGAGAGCATTGATGAATATATTGTCCAATTGAATTTGAACCTAAACACATTAATAGTACCTACTTAACAATCAATTGAGAAAATTTCCTGTTTGACTTATTGTTATTGTGGTATGAGCAACGAGCTTCCGTGCCAGAAGCTGATGTGATGACTGTATGTATGGTCAATAGCAGTTTAGATCTTACAAAACTTGGCCACAGGCGGTTTATTACAAGCGTCTATACAGTAGTTATGCTCTATATTCGTTTGCAGTTCACGCAATTTACAAGACAGGATTTACACTTTACAGGACTACGTGACAGTGACAGCTCACGCCAATTGCATTCAAATAAGAAACTCAATTTCTGTATGGATGTTTCAATTTCTTTCCGTACATAATATAATGGGCTTCGACGAATTTTGAATCGCACGAAAACCAGCTAAATTCTTAAATTTTTAATATGCTGCTTGTAAACTAATAATTATAGTGTTGCGAATTCCGATCGCTATATTAAAGCTGCTTTTCTACTCATGAGTCTTGTCGAATGTCTAGTTGCAAGACAGAGTGCTTAGTGTGAGTTTTCTCACCTTACTCGCTTACGCCGCAGTTTGCGAGTGGGGCGGAAAAGGCAAACCGCTATATCACACGATATGATTACTAACTACGCTAAGATGGAGGCGAGACAGTGATTCGTTATAGAGCTGCGAGTGCTGATAAAAGCCGCTCATGATAGGTCCACAAAGCGCTCATTGTCGCGCTTGACAGACTAAAATATTCGATCACGTTTGTTAAGCAAAATTCGGCGCGGTCAGGTGTCGGATGGGTGACCGTAAAGTGGCATTATAACTGAGCGCTTCCGTGCTTCGGAGAGCAAGTTAAACCGTCGGTCCTGGCTGTTGTCATTTGATTACAGTCGTTAAGCCAAGTCAGAGGCCTTATAAGCGGCTTGATAAACTCTGACACCAGAGGCCACTAATCCCCACTCGATAAGAAGAAGATAGGTCTACTGCCCTCGAGCATGAACACCGCTATATCACGTGATATGATATGCACATGATGCTGTCTCGCTTAATTAACCTTCATGTGAGCGAGATTGTGACACGTTAATGAGCTGCGAGTGTTAATAAAAGCCGCATCCTATCTTAGCAACGCGACAGCAGAAATCGCACAATAATTGCTTTATGTCACGTATCAACAGTGCGGCCTCTACCGAATAAACGATGTACTACAATGTACATTCATTTAGTTCCTGTTATTGCTTCCAAATTGTTTTTGTCGCTAGCGGCATAGCAACACGGGCGTCATACTCTCGCACCTAGGTAGGAGCGCGAGAGAGTGAGACGCCGCTTTAAGAATCATTAGCGAGCGATTAGCCAGCATTCACATACTTAATACCATTTTTATTTTGACGTTCCGCAGCGATCGCGCGATATCTGCGCGATTACTGCTAATTTTTAGGTAATAGCCCCGCCACTCTATCTAGGGCTACTGACAACAGTGACCATCTAGCATGGACACCGCTTTATTCTGCGATATGCCCAACATGCTGTCGTCCTTTCCCCGCAACGATGAAAGCAAAACTGTGACACGTTATCGAACTATGAGTGTCAATAAAAGCCGTACATGCTAGGCTAGGGCTAAAAAAATTCAGTTCTTTCAAAATCTACCTCCATAAACAGGAAGAAGAAACAAACCACCCGTCTCGGTGGCAGTATGGACTACAGCCGAAGTATATCAGTGCCGGCTGACAAGGCTCGCCCGCCGTTAGCTCATAAGAAGATATCTGAACCTTCCATGCCAGGCAATCTGCCGAGCTCGCCTGAGATTGAGTGAGTACCTGCCACGGATTATGGATATGGATGTAACATGGGCAAGAAAGCTGAATAAAATTTGGTTTGATGTAATATCTGCTTGTAACGTCCTACGCCACATCCTGTTTCCAAACAAGATAGTGGTCAAATACTTGCCCTGTCTCGAATTAAAAAAAAAATTTTGATCTTTTAATAACCGACCAATTGGCGCTAAATGTCATTCCAATTACGTCCTCATTTTTTTCTTTGTAGTTTAAACTTTAAACGTTTAAATATAGTCGGATTCTTAATTCGGTAGAGAATTTGACAGGTGCCAATGTCACTTGGTAAAAATAATCCTGCTTTAAACTGTTTTTCGTAATGATTTACTCAGATCTAGTTCCAGTTTAGTAAGTATTGATTCCATTTACGTACACAAATTCAATATTAAGGCTAGGTAGCTCGTTAACATTTGTCTCTGTCTTTTTCTTTACGTGTAAAGAGTAAGGAAAATAACCTCACTTTTGTCATTTTTCGATTTTTCGGGACAAGTCTAATAAATCGTGTTTCCGTCGGATAAAATCACTATATTATACCCTCAACATTATTATTACAGTACAGTAATGAAATTTATTATCAATAAATTTTATTACTGTACTGTTATTGTTTATGTGGGTTTTTCAGAACGACCCAGCCTTAACACTAAAGCTACATTTTAGGGCAGCATTCAAGTATTGGAGAATTTCGACGGTGGTCCGCAAGTCTCGATAGCTCAGTGGTTAGAGCATTGGACCGGATTTACATAGGTCGTGGGTTCGAGTTCCATCTGAGAATTCACTTGTGACCGAGTTGATTTTTTCCAATATTTTTCTAATTAAAACTTATCATAGGCAGCATTATTTTTAAGATATGACATTGGCAA
Organism: Chrysoteuchia culmella; assembly: GCA_910589605.1. Lineage (NCBI taxonomy): Eukaryota > Metazoa > Arthropoda > Insecta > Lepidoptera > Crambidae > Chrysoteuchia > Chrysoteuchia culmella. The sequence goes on from OU342649.1 coordinate 7,684,440, forward strand.
CTGTCAAATTACTCTACTGATTTAAAAATCCTACTTTAAAAAGATTTTTTAAACCACGATTATCTTAGTTTTTTTAGATGCAGAATTAACTGTTACTTATTTGAGTAAGTAACCTTACCGTATCATTTGCTTAGTTACTTACTGGGGGTAGATTATTGAAACTGGCCCAAAATCGATAGTTCTGGCTGGCATCTTTCGTGTTCGGGTTTTTAATTATCTCGTCAATTGTTTTATAATAAGATCATATTTTATTTTGCTTTCTTTGCCCCAAGTACATTACCTATATTTTTGGCGTTTCAGTGATGATTGTTAGTTTACTTATTTCTTGTAGTAATGCATGGAATTTCTTAGTTTGACGTTAGAGAACTACTAACATAAATAAACGCTAGCGAAACATGTTTCGTTAAAGCGAAGCTTTTTTCTTTAATGAATTGTCAATTTGAACACAAAATAACACGATTTTGTGTTTAAATTTACATTTTAGTAATAAATAAAAATACTTGTAAAGTGTTCAAGATTATATTAGTGTTGGTGGTTACTTTTTTTACATTTTTATTAAATTGAGCATCTGTCTTAGTTTACAAACACATAAAACTTTGGGTTCCCCATTTTTCAGCATTCGAAAATTGTTTTCAGAAACCGTTTTGTACTATATTACCACAGAATATAATAGTACTAACGTACAGAAGTTTCACTCGGCAAATTCATTTAAATAATTGTACGCAAGTAAACTTTCTGTTTGGGGAACCTTATTTGAACAATGAGACATTTATCTCAACATTTAATGCAACGAAGCTATGACAATCCACACGGTCACATTTTACACTTATTATGAATGTAGTTTAGCGCAAAAACAAATATTTACACATTTGACGTTCTATTATGCGAAGTCTGTTCGCAGTATGTGTGGTTGTGACTGACTGACTAAGCAAAATAGAATTGTTTGTTTATTATGTAGCTTTAAGAGTCGACGTATAACGATATATTGGCGGCGTTTTCTTGTCAATTAAAAGTAGACGTAATTGTAGTAGTTTTCATAGGGTTGAAATTGGTTTGAAAGGCCATGTCTCCCATGAGTCGGTATGCGCCAACTCTCAATACATACAACAATGATACTTATCAGCATGTTTTAGTTTGTTTCTTACTATCTGTTAATTTCATATTTCAGTTGATATGTTTGATACTCAAATGTTTGTTGACAACGAGTGATGTCTTATCAAATCATTTCAGTTTGGTGAGAGGGAGCTTGTGTTATGGGGAAAAAATATATTTTAGTTCATCAAAATCACTATATTACAAATATAATGTGATTTTAGTTTTATTCTTAAACTTCCATAATAATACTAGATTCATGCTATTTAGCATACTTTGTTTTATAATTTCGATATGCAAGATATATCACGAGAAATGTAAACAATTGTTGACTGAAATATCTAAATCAAAACATAGATGTTAGTGATACATTTGCACATCGAAATTACTCAAAACTAGTGTATTGAGTTTTACATGAAATCAATTGGCATACATAATCATTCTTCCTTCCGCCAACGTCTCATTGGCATCTGTAGGTGAAAATCTATGATCTACAAAAGTCCTTATCTCCTACGGATTAGAATTCAAAATTCACGATACACATGAGTTTGTAACACGTTTTGTTAACATATGTCGTTTGCTTTGCACCTAAGCCTGTATTTGTTTTCCCGTAAGGGTGAAAACGGTCCGGTCTAACCCAACAATCACTAGGACGGCTTCCTCGATGCTATCACCGATACTGATATACCCGCCGGACTTATCTAATAGCAGGTAAATGCGAAATTTATAATGACACCTTTTTGAAGTTCATAGAATACTATATTTTTAAAGATTTAGACGCAACGTCAACATATTATGAAAGATTGCTTAGGTGTAAGATAGATATATTTTGGAAGAGCCAAACGGCCTATTTAAATTGGCCCTTTTTTCTTTGTATTTCAAAAAAATACTGCATAATATTCTCGTTTGTTTGGAAGAAGGCTAGTATCGAAAGAGTTAAAAAGTTGGAGATCAGCCGACATCATACATCAATATCACAAATTATCAACCAGGAATGTTCTGTTTCATTTAATGTCTGTTCGAAATCATAAAATATCGCATTCTATGAAATCATTGATTTTCATATTCACACTTAATTAGACATCGCTTTTTCACCTCCACAAAATTTGCACTGACTGCACCTTGCTCCAAATTGATTTACAGATTTTTATATTTCTTGTAAACGCTCAAATCATTACTAATGCTTTTAACATAAAACTAACCTATAATAAAATTTTGTTTAGTTATTTCTGTAATCTCCGCAATAAAAAATATGTATGATTAAGGGCCTGCGCAGACGACGGACATTGGAGGACTTTTTGACACGACCTTATAACTAAGAACATAAAGTTGAATATATAACGAGGACTATCGCGTACTTTTCGCGGATATACGCGGTCTAAGTTCAATCTTATTTGGTTAACAATAAAGACGTGTCGCGGACAAAAAGTCCTCCGTTATCCGTCGTCTCCGCTAGCTATAAGAATATCTTATTGCGACAATTCTTGAACTTTTTCTTTGGAGTAAGTAGTTTAACTATTATATTACTTTTCACAGTACAATGCCTAATACTCCGTCAACTGATGAAATGGATAACGGCGATACTATTTTGAATAGACGAAGCTCGTCTGGTGGTCTACTGTCTCCGGAGGTAAAATACTTGCTTTATCAATTGTAAATTTAGTATGTACTCGTATGTGTTTTGTTAAACTGTTTTTTCTAATCGATTTTGATTTAACAAAGGTTTAATTCCAAACCGACTGAAGAAATTTTAAACAGGGTTGAGTAACCCAACTTACTACTGTCTATCAGCTTTCTCAGCAATTCGTCATCAGCCATCTTTAATACCGCTGGGGCACTGGCCTTCCTTGCGGATGTATAAGGAGAATAGATTATATGACCCACCACGCGGGCCCAATGCGGCTTGGTGGGCTTTAACGACGGCAAATGCAGCCGGAACCAACGGCTTAACATGCCATGCCATGAGCTTGAGATAGTAAATGATTGGTCACCCATCCAGTGACCGACCGTTGCGAAAGTTGCTTAACTTCAACAATCGCAGACTGAGCGTACGAACCACTGTGCCACGGAACTCCTGTTTTACTAGTTATTAATTGCTTTATTAATAACTAGAAATTAAGTTTTTTGTTCAAACCATAGATGGCGGCTAACTGTTCTTCATATTCTTTTTTCTATTCCAATATGTCAGTTGATATAGGCATGTTAATAAAGGAATGCTCAACTAAATAATTTTGATCGTTTCAAAAACAACATATATATATATTTAATGCTGATAATATACTGTTATTAATATAATATTGTAGGTCGACATGGCAACTGTCCCTCGTTCGTCCATCGATGTGGAACACGACGGATTCTACCTGCTGAAAAAGGACTCGCAGCGGCGTCTCACTCTTTCCCGGGTGTTGGAGCAGGATAGCGAGAAAATATGCTCCAAGTGGATGCTTAGCGTTCAACAGGATTTTGGGAATACGCTATTGACTATGGTATATCAATATGATATGGTATATCCATGCCCTTTTTTATTTTTGTTTTTCTTTCATTGCATTTTATAATCCGCTGAGGTTCAGTCAACAGCACGCACGGCTTTACACTTTGACCTTGAGAGCGCCCTTACGTTTTTAATAACTGGGCAGGCATTTGACCACCATCGTGCTTAATGAACAGGATGTGGACTGAGGTGTTGCATGCTTGCCCAGGAAATGCCTATTCACTCTCGCCTTGAAAAGGTCAAGGTTGTAGGAATCGGGGAACACATGAGCAGGCAGCGCATTCCATTCTTTAGCGGTTCGCATAAGAAATGTGTCAGCAAACCGCTTGGTACGGAATGTCAACGACGTACGGGTGATAAGCTGCGTCTGGTACCCCGATGGTGGAAAGGGGCTGGAGAAACAAGGTCGTGCAGTTCTCTCGCACACTCTCCCAAAGTACGTCGCTCGTAATAGCGGCAGTTTTCGTAGTGAAAATGTAAAACCGTACGTGCTGTTGACTGTACATTTACTATAAATAGTTGTTGTCAAAATTTACATTGATTTCAATGAGGTGTTGATTTCTTTCTTTATAAAAGAATAAATATCCGCTAATAAAAATTATAACTTTTTGCAGAACCATTTAGAGACCCTTCGCTGTGCACTCAAAGACTACATAATGGACCAAAACCGAAGCGTCATAGAGCAAGCTATTACCAGTCTCAAGGAAGAATTGGACTTTGACGCTAAAGCTATAAACGAGCTCCATGCGGCCATATACATGTTTCAAGAAGCTGTCAACGCTGTGTTGAGGATGCATAGCATAAAACCTCATTGGATGTTCGCTTTGGATAACTTGGTCAGGAATGCTGTGCAGGCTGCTATCACGGTTCTATCTCCAGGTAAATTAGCATTTTCATCATAATAAATCAAATTGATATTACTAGTTTTTATAAACCCTATCAGATTTTCGCAAATTAATCAGAATCATTTCAGAATCAGAATCATTTATTCCTTAGAAAATGGTATTGTATAAGATGGTACAATTAATAAAGTGCAAACATTTTCTGCCATTAAAAAGCCTAGGAATTAGTACATGCATAAAAATACAAATGCCAGATCTCATTCAAATTCATTGAATCAATGGAGAAGTTCCTATTTTTTTCTAATTAATCTAATTTGAGAATATTAACGATTATTATGAGTGACGTCACGCCACTTCGGCCCGCTGGTAATTTGTAGGGCGGTTCGCCGACGTGAAGAAGTGGCGTGACCTTTTCTTGATGGATAAAAAAAACATTGTCTCATTAGTTTCGATCTATATTTTAATCCCATTAAGTAAAATAAAATCTACAGTTAAGGTTATACCACAACACAATGAGTTCATCAAATACCCCTATGAGTTTATTCTTCAAGCAAAGTCCCAAAAAAGTAACTCTGCATTAACTCGAATTATAATGAAGTCGAATGGATATGGCATGTGTTATGTATGATTCACCACAAGGGCCCAATGCAGATTGGTCGGCGTTAATAACTTTAAATTAATTATGTCCACTTGCAGGAAAATTGGCTAAGGTCCACTTGCAGCAAATTTTCTTAAATCTCGATTTAATTAAATCTAGAGTTTACCCATACGAAAGTCTAAATATTAAATCAAGATTTATATATTTGACATTTTTGTAGGGCTAAATATAGATTTGTCAAAATCGAGATATAGCCAATTTTCCTGCAAGTGGACCTAAATCAGGATCAACGGCTTAACCTTTCCTCCGATAGACCAAGGAGTCCCAGATGCAGAGAGCCATCACCAGCCAGCCATCAAGGCTTTTAAAATCTAACGTCAAAGTCAGGTTAAAATCATATTACTTATTTGTTCGTACAGAGCTCGGCGCCAACCTCGCCGGCCAAGAGTCCCGTCGCGGCGCCAGTGTAGGAGCAGGTGCCGGCGACGTTGCCACTCCGTCCGCCGTCTCCACCGCCACCTCCGCGCGCGACCACCCGCACCAGCTGCGTCAGGAGAACCACAAGTTAGTTCTATTGTGTATAGAGCTCGGCGCTAACCTCGCCGGCCAAGAGTCCCGTCGCGGCTAGGAGCAGGTGCCAGCGACGTTGCCACTCCGTCCGCACCAACTGCGCCAGGAGAACCACAAGTTAGTTCGTGCTATTGTTATATAGAGCTCGGCGCCAACCTCGCCGGCCAAGAGTCCCTCGCGGCGCCAGCGTAGGAGCAGGTGCCGGCGACGTTGCCACTCCGTCCGCACCAACTGCGCCAGGAGAACCACAAGTTAGTTCGTGCTATTGTTATATAGAGCTCGGCGCCAACCTCGCCGGCCAAGAGTCCCTCGCGGCGCCAGCGTAGGAGCAGGTGCCGGCGACGTTGCCACTCCGTCCGCACCAACTGCGCCAGGAGAACCACAAGTTAGTTCGTGCTATTGTTATATAGAGCTCGGCGCCAACCTCGCCGGCCAAGAGTCCCTCGCGGCGCCAGCGTAGGAGCAGGTGCCGGCGACGTTGCCACTCCGTCCGCACCAACTGCGCCAGGAGAACCACAAGTTAGTTCGTGCTATTATTATATAGAGCTCGGGGCCAATCTTGCCGGCCAATATTTTTTTTTCAGCTCCCTCAATTTTTTTTTTTACTTTACCGCATCTTAAATACAACAAATTTTCTGGGCCCCTTACCGCCTTAAAAAATAAAATACAAAAAATACTTCTCCCTTCTAGACCACCTGCGTCCACAAAGGGGCGTTATCGCCCACTTTAAAAAAGACTGACTTAACGGATATTCAAATTTGTTATTTCTTTCTCTGCTGGCATAGGTCTCTCTCATAAAGGTGGGTTTTGCCGACCTGCCCCCTAATTGTCTAATTTAAAATCTATGAGCAATCGCTTTCAGAGGTATTGTGATTGTGATATCTGTCATATTGCTTAGACAGTTCAATTTCGTTTATTCCATACCTTTTAAAACGCGTCCCGATCACAATCCCTTTCAAATGTCAAATAGTGACGGCTTGAATATCTTTCAAATTACGAATTGAAAGGGATTGCGATAGGTTTAAAATTAGAAAATTAGCCCCCTGGCTTGGCGATTGCAACCTGATAACGTAACTTTACTTAGTGCTACGTCGGCTGCCGTCGCCTTTTTAACGTCCCCGCTAGTGATTGGTAAAAAATCTTCCACAAAATTTAGATAAGTACTCTCCTGCTTATTATCGCGCTCCCCAACTAGTGGCAAAGGCAATCGCGACAAACCGTCAGCACAATTTTTGCTGGATGATACAAACTCGATATCGTAATTGTAACCGGATAATAAAATAGCCCAACGCTGTAACCGTGATGCGGCCATTAGTGGTATTCCCACTTTATTGCCAAATATGTATGTCAACGGTTTATGGTCGGTTCTGAGTATGAATTTACGAGCGTAAAGATATGGATGAAATTTGCGCACTCCGTACACGATAGCCAGTGCCTCCCTATCTATCTGCGCGTACGCTTTCTCCGCGCGCGTAAGAGTGCGCGAGGCGAACGCCACCAGCCGCTCGTCCGCGGGCGTCAGGTGCGATATCACCGCGCCCAGCCCCACGCCGCTCGCGTCCGTCGTTAACACCATCGGCAGATCCCTAGAATAGTGCGTCAATACGTCACTGCTCGCCAATAACTCTTTTACCTTAGCAACGCCCGCGCACAATCCGAATCAAAACGATACTTTACCCCGACTTTCAATAGACGGTATAATGGAGCTAAAATTGTACTAAGATTTTTAATAAATTTACCGTAATACGTTATCATACCAATAAATGCTTTTAGTTCTGAAACTGTGCGCGGTGTGGGTGTTTTTATGATAGCTTGAACTTTCTCTGGACAAGTATGAACTCCCTGTTCACTTATAATATGCCCCAAATACTTCACAGTCAGCAAAAAAACGCATTTCTCTTTTTTTACTTTTAACCCATATTTTTGTAAAAGTTCAAATACTTTATGTAAATTATCAATATGATTTTCTCTAGAAATAATTATGATATCATCCAAGAATACTCCCACATGAGGTAAATCAGCAAAAAGTTGTTCAAGTCTTCTTTGGAAAATACCTGGACTCGATGCCAGGCCAAATACTAATTGGTTATACATAAACAACCCTTTGTGAGTATTTATCACGGTAAATCTTTTTGTATTACCAAGTTCTAATTGCGCATACGCCTGAGATAAATCCCCCGTAAACGAACCAACAAGTCCTCCATTCGAGAATGGAGGACTTGTTGGTTCGTATATTTCATAATTGAGGTTTAACTTCAATTATTTTATTTAGAGTTAATTTGTAATCGGCACAAATTATGACATTACCGTCTTTCTTCAAAACCGGCACGGTCGGTGTCGCCCAATCTGAGCGCTCCACAGGCGTGAGGATGCCGTCGCGCACCATGTCAGCCAGCGCGCGCTCCACCGACTCGCGCGCGTGCATGAACAGCGCCCTTGCGCCCTCCCGCACGGCAATGCTCACGGGGCCGCCCGTAAATCGACCCAGCCCGTCCGCGAACACTTCACAGAATGTAGAACTGAAACGTGACATATCAAAATCGTTACTATCCTGCACAGAATATAAACTATTTTCAAATGATGGCAACTGAACTTTTAACGATGCCATCCACTGTCTGCCCAAAAGTATAGTTTTGCCATTGTCTATAACATAAAGATCCAATCTATCAACTACATCTTTAAACTTTACTATTGGATGAATTAACCCTAGTGGTTTTATCGTTTCCCCTGTATAATATTTCAAAATTATATTACAAGGTTCGAGAGGCAAGTTTCTCAACAATTTGTAATAACAATCTTTACTTATGCACGAAATTGCACTGCCCGTATCACACTCCATATATCTTTTACTTCAATATTTACTGTGATAAAAATTGGCTTACACTGTGACTAAGATAATTGCGAAACGTTCACCATAATTCCTCCTCGTCATCGGTTACATCACCGCCATCTTGTACCACCTGCGTCCTCGGCACTGACTCCACGCAATGGTGGTCTGTCATGTTAGGACACATGCGCCGTAAATGTCCTCGCTGATTGCATACACGGCACACGTAGTTTCGGAACTTGCACACACCCGGAACATGGTCGCCTCCGCACACCCGACATTGCTGCGGCTCCCGCCGAGCCCGCTCCGCAGGCGCGGGCGCATACGGTGCGCGCGCAGCCCCCTTGTTGCGAGCGCCGCCACCGCCAATGCTGTTCCGGGGCCCCGATGCCGCCGGCGCGGAACGTGGCCCCGTCGACCGCCGATCCACACTCAGTGCCTGACAGTTCACTGCCGTATTCGATGACCTTCCATGCCCTTCCACCACGGCCGCATCCTTTTCAGCTGCTTCCATACTTATCGCCAATTTGTATGCCTTTCCAAAATCCAAATCATTCTCGGAAAATAATCTTTGGCGAATAACTTCACTACGTATTCCGCACACCAGCTGATCCCTCAGATTATCCTCGAGTCCCAATTTTAAAATCACAAGTTTTTGACATCTTCTTCAATATAGCAACATACTCCGATATGCTCTCGCCGGCCATTTGCTTTCTATTCCTAAATTTATATCTCTCTGCCAAAATGCTTGGTTTCGGTTGGTATCTTGTCATGACTTCACATAATTCACTAAACGCTTTATCTTTCGGCTTAGATGGCGTACACAAATTCACTAACAGCTCGTAGCCTCATAACCGTTTGAATTTCTTTATCGATCTTGTTAACTAAAAAATATTGCTCCAGTCTTTCTACATAAAGTTGCCAGTCATCTTTGTGCAAATCGAACTCCGATATTTTTCCGATCGACATTATTAAACACCAAAACACGAACACGCGAAGATCACGTTACTTATTCTTACAATAATTAAGTATTATTTTTCCACTTTATCGTCGCCACTGAGGAATATGGGACTACAGAATAAATGATAGAACGTCTAGCCGGTAATGCGAATATATTCGGACTAACACACTGGTACAGACACACAATTAATTCGTTATGCAGGTTTCATGTATACCCTCAATAAACTAATAAACACATACGTTACAACTGCCAAGCAAGTTTTTGTAAGTTTCGGAGATGCCCGTCCCCCTGATGGTTGGTTTTCCTTAGTCGCCTTCTACGATACACACGGGATGAGATGGGGTATTGCTAATCTTTCTAAGCCAGAATCCTTAATAATATTTCATTAAAAAAACAGTTTTTAAAGCAAGAGCCCACATGCTATAAATCTCCAACCGAATCCAAACTTTTGACTTTCTTTTCGATTTTTTTACCTCGCATCTAAAAAAAATCCTAACTAAATATTTTATTTTTGTATAACAGACTTCATCAAGAATTAATTGAGAGCTACCACCAATATCAGTTGTTGCTACGTCAATTGTTGGAGGAGCAGCGAACCCAGACACAATTGATACGTGATCTTCTTGAGAGAAATCCAGTGAAGTAAGTATAAAGTATAGAGTTACACATTGTGAGAAAGGCACTTTCTGTGAATGTACATTTTGAGTTGAGCTAAAATCGAGTTAATCTGTTTATTATTTATAGTCTATAGTATAGACTAGGGTTTTCCAAATTATGGGTCGCTATGAGAGCCTAGACTAGGGTATCTAAGAATTACTTCTTCTTTCTTCTCGTTACAAGGTCTCCCGCCGTAGGGTTTGTGAACCGATGGCGTAGCTTCTTTGACGTTCATAAGTGCTTGTAACAGCCTAGACTGAATAAATGATATTGACTTTGACTTTACCAATTTTATGCCACCATTTCTTAAGACAGCCTAGAGGTGGGTCCCGAGTTTGCAAAATATACTAGATGGGTCGTAGCCCAGACTTAGTCCAGACTTACTTTTGGAACCGCTGGTATAGACTATAAATTATTAACAAATTAATCGGGTTTGACGCAGAATCACAGATGAATAAATAGTTACTTGGTAAGCGGAATGTGCACTTCGCAAAATAAGAACTCAATTCAAAATGTACATTTCGCAATCGGTGCTTTTCTCACAAGGGGCACTGCTCATAAGTGCTTTTCGCAAAATGTGCATTTGTCTAGGAAATAGTTTATACATTTATAACTTTTTAATTTTGCATTTTACAATGCTATTTTTATGTGATAATTGTTAATCAAGTAAATATACTAGAAAAAAGCAATTTGTCTCATGTCGCCCTGTCGGGACTCGAACCCGCATCCTTGGGAATCCGGCCCAATGCACTGACCAATTATGCTACAGAGACCTACGAGAACACGTTGAAATTCTCTAGTATATTCACCTTTTTCTACGGTGTTGGCCACCGTCGTTTCATCAATGAGAGAAATATCCTCGCATTCGAAAGAAACATCTTTACAGATGTTAGTTAGTTTATACATTTTAAGTTCTCATTTTGCGAAGTGCACATTCCGCTTACCAAGTAACTATTTATTCATCTGTGATTCTGCGTCAAACCCGATTAACGCTTCAATTAATAACTAATTTAAATGTCATTGCTTTGCAGTCATTTGTTTTAAATTTAAAAGGACAAAGTGATGTTATAAACAATTTATCTAATACTAGCGGCCGCTCGCGGTGTCACCCGCGTGGTTGTCGTTCCCGTGGGAATATCGGGATAAAAAGTATCCTATGTTCATAACCAGGCTATCTGCTATCTGTGTACCAAATTTCATCCAAATACGTTCAGTAGTTTCGGAGCCTATTCAATGCAAACAAAAAAACAATCGAATCTTTCCTCTTTATAATATTAGTATTGAGCCAATCGACAGTTTATAAACATGGCTCTTAGGGCCGGTTTCACTACCGACAGATAAGTTCTGGATAGCTTATATGACGGATAATTTGACAGTTGTAGTATGAAAAATATGTCAAATTGGTTTTCAAGTAAGCTATCCATAACTTATGACGGTGTTCAAACCGGCCCTTAGTCTTTTAATTCATAAAGTTTCACGGGACCGCCGGTCTCAGTACAATGAAATATTGATTGTGTCTCATTTTCCCGTACCTCACTTAAAAACAATTCAGCTGTAAATAATGCTAATCCGTTGTTTCTGCCACAAACATTCCAATGAGTAACAAATTTTTGCTCGCAGGCAAGAAACTGTCGAGGAAATAGACGAGGAACAATACAATGCGATCCGCGAATGGGCGTCGCGGAAAGGAATCCCTGACTCGGCCGTAAAAGCTCTCGCTGCCAACGACTACACGCTGAACGACTTGCTGCGGCACGCGCAAAAGGAAGACATCGCAAGGCTCAACCTAAAGTAAGTAAAAGAATTCTTTATCAGTTAGTTTGAAATTTCGAATTTTGAGGATATACAGTCCTAATCACAGACCTTTATCGAGATAGACGGTAAAAGTGTACCTACCTTGCGTGCTAAAAGTTTGATCCACGGTCAAAGTTTTACGACCTAAGTCAGTCATCTTGAGACTATTGCCATGAAAACGTCACTCAGAAACGAAATTGGTTAATTATGCAGTGCTTTCTTGCAAGAGCTCGTCAATAACATTTACACATCACTAAATCTCGCTCGTGACGTCATCGTAGTATGAAAAATTAGACGCTAAGATCTCATACAGTTTGAAACTCTCTTTTCGTCTATCTCTATATAGGTCTGTGGTCTTAATCTTTTTTGGGTTTTGATTTAATATCAGATATTAATTAAAAAGTGCGCGTGCGCAGAAATCGAAGAAGTTAATAAAGTTATAATTTGTATCATATTTCATTTATTTGCTTTTACAATAATTTCCAAGATAAATAAAATTAAATCACAGTGTAACAAAATGTAATGTTTTAAAGCTTTTATTTTACGTCGTGTAGTGTGAGTCAGATCTAATGGATTCAGTTCAAATCGTGAAGACGTTTTATCAAAAATACAAAACAGCAACTGTAATCCAATTTTTCTTATTCTTAGGGGTGGCGTAGAACTCCGCCTATGGCGAGCCATTTTAGACCACCGTTTGAACAGTATCAACCATCTCCGTCGAGCGAGCAGCACAGAAACAGACATGGACACCAATTCTATAGTCGTCGTCGAATGTCAGCGCTGCAAAACGACGCAAAGAACAATCTCGAACAATTCCTCCTGTTCTAACAACCCCACCATAGTCATACGAGACCAGCAACTGAACGGCGATGAAGACCCTGAGCTGTTTCCCGAAAATGGAGTTGACAACCCTTGACGATTGCGCGGGTGGTGCACTCTGCAATGAAGAGCTCAAATCTTTGAAAGCAAATCAACCTTATCCCCGTAGACTTAAAGACTACAAATACAAAACCAGTGTAGAAAGATCAGCTCAACTATTCAGTGGCGATTTTCTATCTGTTTGAACGCAAACGCTAACTAAAAATTTTAAACCATCAATTAAGCAAGCTTATTCAAATTGAAGTATGGTACTATTGACATGCTGAAATCATGCTATTTTAACCCGGATTTAAACTTTCGCGTTGCATTATAAATATTGAAAATTAAAACGGGTATTAAACGCGTAGAAACGTGATAGGTATTTCACCTACCTAATTTTCCCGAGCCAAGTTACATCGGCCGTGGTAACGTGGCAGCCAGTTATTTTAAGCGCTCATGGCCGCGTTTGACAGTTCGGCCCGGTCAGGTGTCGGATGGGTGACCGTAAAGTGGCATTATAACTGAGCGCTTCCGTGCTTCGGAGGACACGTTAAACCGTCGGTCTCGGCTGTTGTCATTTGATTACAGTCGTTAAGCCAAGTCAGAGGCCTCATAGGCGGCTTGATAAACTCTGACGCCAGAGGTAGCCACTAATCCTCACTCGATCAGAAGAAGATTTTTACCCGATTTAAAAAAAGAGGAGGTTCTCAACTTGACGGTATTTTCTTTATAGTTCATTCTTACTTTAAACATTTAAGTTTACATTAGCGTTCAAACGAATAGATAATGCAACATTTCAGTAGAGAGAACTAGTGAGTAGTGTCAGAATCACAATACTGGTTTTGAATTGAAAGCAATGTCATAGCATTATCAATAAAGTTTTTGTATAAAAAATAATAATAATACTTACTAATAGAGTGGCAATATATGCTTTAGTGTTATATTAATTTCCGTAATAGTAAAGTAGACCAATTGAAATAAGTTTCCTTTGTAAACCTTTCAGAAATCTTAATCTAAAATATACTGAAGTACGCTTTATTTTTATTATTCTGCACATAAATATTACAGGTTGCAATGTTGAAACTAATCGCAATATTTGGTGCTATCACTATCCGTTTGTAGTTTGTTGTTTGCTTTTCATAATCGCTATAAATAAACGCTTGAGCCTATGAGTGTGTCACCCAGAGTTCATTATAATTTATATTCTAGATATTGACGTCAAAATCGTAGATTTTGTCATCTCAAAAAGTTTTGTCAAAAAAATAACGCAGGTCCAGTACCACGAGCTATTGAGCTATGAGATGGCACTATACGCAGTGAATAGCTCCGTCCTTTAATCATCATTATTTAAATATTGCTGATGGTAGGATCGCTGTATTTATTAGTATCAGGTAGTTTCGATGTCAATATTTAGGGTAATAAAATTATAACGACTAAAATATTAATTTAAAGGGAGTATTTCAACTAGGTCGGTAAGTTAACGTATTTTTTGTTAAGTATACTGTTTTAATACACCCTACTTGTAAATATCGATTCTTGATACTAGTCTATGTAAATAATATACTTTCTAAAAGAAAGCATAATACGTTTATTTCTAAAATGATTAATATTTTTGTTACGCGTTGAAGGTGCTAATATTGTGATTGAAGTATGAAGTGCCTTTTTAAAATGCTTTAAGTGATGTTATCCAGGATTGTTAAAAATTATGGAATAATATTCATATATTACATACGTAGTTTATATTCGTCATCATAATAAATAATTATGCTTTATCTAGAAATTTGTTCGTCTTAAAGAAACAAAACACGCACACCGAATTGTTCAAATGATCAAGTTCAAAATGTAAAGTCTGACGTGATGTTCAAGATATCACCAAAAATATTCCAATCTGCACTTGGAATTTCCATCCTGCAAAAAAAAAATTGATTCATTTTCAAGTTATAGTTTTTCCTTAAATAAAATCCTAACTAATATTGTAAATGTGAAAGTGTGTTTATTAGTCCTTTCTTGACGCCCTAACTAAGCAACCAATAGATTTGATTTTTGGCACAGAGTTAGTTGAAAGGACGGAGGAACATATGCTACTTTTTTATCTCGATATTCTCACGGGAACGGGAACCACGCGGGTGAAACCGCGGGCGGAAGCTAGTTATTAATAAAACACGCACAGTAGTACTACTATTAGGATGTTCTATAGTGCAGTTTAATCAAATCTTATTACTCCTGAATTTTGTCGCCGATTCCTTTCTGATTACGATAATAATTGAATGTTAATGTGCCATATGTCCACCAATTCAGTAAACAATTACGTTTATCATTTAACCAAAATAGTCCTCCATAGTTATATTTAAGATAACTTCTGGAAAAATATATTATATGTAAATTGTGTTATGTGGCTACTAAGAAAATATATATTTATGAAGACGGTTATAATATAATATAGCTGTTATTTATGAAAGTTGGTCACTGATTGTAATATTTTATCACGTATTCGAAATGTATTTAAAACGATTAAAACTATAATTAAGTAATCATTTTCGTTACGTTTGTACAAATAATTAATGATCGAACGAAATTCGACAAAAAAAATATCAAAGGCAGCTCTCATATTTTGACTGTCGTTGCTCAGGTATGTATTTAAAATCCGTTGAAATTGTTTTCTATACTTCGTTTTACATATTAAAATTCCTAAAGTTTATATAATGTTATTCGAAATTCGTTAGTTTAATTTCTTATCACATCAAAAGCATGGGCGTGAAATCGGTAGACGACACGTGTAGTTTCGGGTTTTTTATTACACCCCGGCTAATATTCAGTTATTTCTGATGCGGTTAATATAATACGTAACAGACAATGTAAGTATAAGTAATGCAACGTGGTTTACTCTTTGAACAGAGCGACTCTTGCTACTCTTACGCTCTCTTTGAATGGAGAAGGTTCCATTTTTTTCTATTAATCAAACTTGAATATACAAGTAAAATTAAACATAACTGAGAAAGAATCATGAAAATATATCTACAAATAGAGAAGTAATTGGGCCTTAAATTTGCGCTAAACGGCTCAGCGTGTGACGTCACGCCACTTTGGCCCGCGGCGAATTTGTCGGGCGATGCGCCGACGACGCGATACGTGAGAAAGTGGCGTGACATCACTGCCATATTGAGGCCACGGTTAATTCCGCTCGAAAATATGTTATTTAAATAATTTGTTTCTCAGATATTTCTTGATAAATTAAAAAAAAACTCCATTCCTTCACATAATTGTCATACTAAACGGAAAACAAGCAGAAAACGCTTCAACTTCCCACGCCCGCGCTTTCGATGTGGAGATTATTTACACGATCATATTTATATATTAATAGCCTTTTTCATTTGGTATACTACAATTAAATACGTAATACAATACTCATTTGTTCGTCTAAGTCGCAGAATAATACAACCAAACAGACCAATTTCAATGAATTTAAAACAAATTCACTCATAGTTGACGGAGGTAAAGGTAGATTTGACTGCCTCGTTTAAATTTAACATTTTAATTAAGCCAATTATAGGACATCAGGCACTTTTCTATGAACAAAAACCCAAAATGCATAACATTTCTATTTAATTTAAAATAAAAGCGTATTATAATCAATAAGTCATAAGATAATATTCACCGTTTTATAAAATCATTTATTTTGGGAGTTATTTATATTTGAAGCTTTTGAAAGAAAAGGCGAAACGGAAGCAGTCGCACGTAACAAAACGCTTTTGGCAGTTGGCTGACAGTAACAGTGACAGTTGAACTCGTTTTTGGCTGTCAATAGTGTTAATGTCACGTCAGTTATCATAACATTAAACTTGTGTGCTTAAGTAATCAAAATGGTGTCTGTTTCATGTATTTACTTACGTTTTATCAAAAAATCATTTAAGCAGTTAAAACATAAACTTACTATTGTTTTATGATTGTAATAACTTAAAGTGTATATAGATAACAGAATTATATTGATACACTTTTGGGTCTTATATGCCTGATGTCCTTTTGACGTGGCAAAATTGATACCATTTACACCAATTGAATCTTTGCAGCTTTACCGCCTAACTTTTGCAAATTAAAGTCCCTACCAATGCGTTGTCTTTTTGGTTGTATTTTTTGTGGTATAAAGTACAAGCCTGTATAATTTTACTTCTAGTTATCGCTTTATTAATATACACATATTTAAATTTCTACATTTGAGTTTGACGTAACGTGTTACAATTTGTATAATAATATCTTCTATTATAATAAAATATATTAACATCATTTACAATAATGAAAATGAGGGAATCTCAGGCTTGTGCGTTATATAGAATTTAATTTCCAACTAGCGATAGGCGTTTAATTATTAATTTGTGCTTCCAGAAAGTTGTGAAATATGAGTGTATTGTTTTAAGATGTTTTTGAAGACATACATAAGTTGGTATCGCCATAAAAACTTATAAGAATTGAATTATTAGAAGCGACAATAAATATTATGTAAATATTATTTACTTAAGATTCTTTTTATTTTGCGTTTTTTTCTGTTTCACTAAGCGACATTATTACAACAAATTATCAAATTAAAATAATGATGTTAAAATATAATTAATTGAACAGACTGTCTTCAATAAAAATCAATATCAATCATTATAAAGTCGTCCCTTTTTTCATAGAATCTCCAATGACAGAATAATTTCATTATTACACTTAATTCAAACTATAAAAAACTTAGATGTCGCTGTTAATCACATTTTTATATAATTTGTATTAATTTATTTACTTAACTTATCATATGAGTTGTAATCATAGTGTTTATGTTATGCAGGTACTTCACAAAAGAAGATTAATCTTTCAATTATTGATCAATCGATACAACTTCATTTGTTTCATGTTAATTATGTAAGCAACAAATGTTAGAAAAGTAGCTAATAAATGCCTAATACAACTAATTTATACGTTTTATTTTTAGAGGGAATCTTCATGAACGTCAAGATGACGGGACCACGCCAGGTTTTTCGAATACCATGTGTTTAGGATTTAAAACAATATTTCTACTAATTTATACTTTCATAGAAAAAAATTTACACATAAAATATCAAAAAATTCTACAAAGAAGGTGGTGGTCCCGCTATTTTGACATCAAAATGGCGGGACCACTATTCAGTTACTGGAAAACTCACGTCGTGATCTTAAGCTGTACACACCAAATTTTAATACGATATAGTACGACTACGTTTGGATCGTTATTATACTTTTAAAACGATCATTTCAAATAAAAGTATTAAATTATAAGAGCCATAAAATGGTACTTGGCTTGAAATGATACTTTTTGTTCAGGCGCTTTTCTGATGTAATTATATTTAACACTTTTAATTAAAATTAGAATTTTAAAAGTATAATAACGTAGTCGTACTATATCGTATTAAAATTTGGTGTGTACAGCTTAAGATCACGACATGAGTTTTCCAGGAACTGAATAGTGGTCCCGCCATTTTGATGTCAAAATAGCGGGACCACCTTCTTTGTAGTTTTTTTTGATATTTTATGAGTTTAGAATGTTTCTATGAAAGAATAAATTAGTAGAAATATTGTTTTAAATCCTAAACTCATGGTATTCGAAATCCTGGCGTGGTCCCGTCATCTTGACATTCATGAATCTTCTTTACCTTGAGCTGTTATTAATCTGTCACGAAGACGAACATATTTTATCCTGAAATAAGCTTTAACTACGAGGGTGAATCAAAAAGTTCTTAGAAATGGAAACACTATTTTCTTTTTTTGTGCATGTTTTTATTTTTATTTGTGTCATTATCATTTAGTTTAAATCCCAAATATCAATTAATTCCGTCTTGTCCTTTTAATTTTATTAATTATTTTGGAAAACAAATAAAGTCTACCAAACAAGGATAAAAACGAGATACGCGCGGTGATAAAGTACCAGTGCCTGAAAAAAAATGTCAACTACGGATATTCAGCAGTCATTAGGGACTGATGCTGTACCTTATTCCATGTTTGCTTACAGGGTAGCCGACAATAGCCGAGTTTAAAAGAGGCAAATCGAGCTATGATGATGATTCTCGTTCTGGTCGAACGTCCACGCCTTTAAACGAAGATAATGCCAAAAAAAATGGAAAGATTGGTACTTAATGACTCTCAAAAATAACCTGCAGATCCTAAAGATTGCATTTAGCAGTTCCCAATTTCTCATTTTCTTAAAAAAATTGGGTCTTGTGTCACCCTGGTACCGCTTCAGCTTATCGGTCGATCCGACGTTGCACTCACGGTAATCCGCAAGTATTGCTTTGAAATTCTAAATAACCCGCCATATTCACCGGACTTAACCCCTAGTAATTTTCATATATTAAAAGCGCATGTTCATGGAAGAAGATCACGTCACTGACGCGTTATTGGCCGCGGTAGAGGAATTTTCGAAAGTCAAGGATTTTTTTTTTCGGAGGGAATAAAAAGTTAGAGAAGCATTTTACCAAATGTATAGTTAGAAGGAGATAACGTAGAAAAATTATATATTTTTTTGACATTTAAATGATGCTTTATTGGCGATTCTATGAACTTTTTATTCACTCTCGTATAGGTTATTACAAAAACTCTCCTATATGTTTGTGGATTTCGATTTTTACTTAACTTTTTAATCCATTAGAAAAGTGTAATATAATAAAATCAAAGTAAGATGAATAATGGGAAGCACCGCTGGTATTCGCGACCAAACCAAACCTTCCTCTAAGTTACAAAGTATCAAGTTCCTGCAACGTTAGTGCTTGAGATCCCAAGTACTAAAGGTATTAAATACACTAAGGTACGAACAGCCAATCTGAAACCAGTCTACCTCCTTGCGAGTCCCCCCTAGGGACATAAGTAAGGAGACATTAATTCACCCAATGTTTGCTGCTAACGTCCGCTTTAATTTACATACGGTACGACGCTACTTAAGTTACGATCGTCTGAGGTAATGTGTTATTGCAGATTCACTCGATATCAATATGGTACATTCATAGGTTGTGAAACTAATTACCTCGAATAAGTCTGTTTAAGGCATAGAACACAAAATGGTAAGTTGACTGACAACCTTTTATGCCACATTTTACAGCAATCCGTCTGTACGGAATTAAATCTTACAAGAATTTATACACTCGGTAGCAAATAACTCGAGCCACTGCGTTATCTTCATACAAACATACTCACTTCACGGTCTTATCAATAAAAAAGTATGTGTATTTCTGCAAAGATTTGGGTGTTCATGGCGAGTTCAAATGTTCAATTAACCAATTAGCATTTAAAACAACTAAAAACATTTATTGATTTCTTAAAATTTCTGTAAAACAAATGATTAATTTTCATTCCATATAAAGTTGTAGGAAACTGGATTTGTTTTCCTAACTTTGCACAAAACTGAAAGTTTTCTTGAATTTTTGGGACTTTTATTCGCAAGTCGAGTATTCGACTGATACTTCGACGTACATTATGTTTACATAGCTGTTCATATGTTTTGAATAATGACATTGTAAAGTGAGCATGTTTGTATGAAAATAACACGGTGGCTCGATTTATTTGCTACCAAGTGTATAAAATAGCAGTTTTGGAATCAGTTTTCCCGAAAACGACACCAACGGCGTGTGTTGTATTTTCACTTATCGTAGCGACGCAATATTCATCGGGCTTTCGAGGTGCCTCTAAAGTATTTATTTTTTGTGAAACCTTAATAAATTTAAAAATTCAGTTCTTCAGAATAATTTGCTGCGAGGAGGTAGGGCGATAAAAACTGTTATTAAGCTTAGTTCCAATATGTAGGTAGTCAGCAATTTTCCCATATATTATATCCACGTGGCTTAACTTTACCATTAATTCTGACGAACATAATTTCCATGCGTAATAGTGTTTCCATAGGTTTGACATGAGATGTATTAAATCTAAAGCAAATGTTGACAAAGCCATTTTACGCAAATCAGATTCATAGTGTAATGATAATGTTGTTAGTTTGTGCGTACGAAGGGGCTGTGACTGAACTCTTGACGTTTGGTATTAAGTGTTTAAGTCAGTGTAGGTACGGTATTATACTAAAGCATGTACAGTCAACAGAACGTCAGGCTTTACTCTCTAACCTTAAAATTAAATGGCTGTTTCTTATCAATAGTCAAACATGATCAAAAATGATTTTTACGAATGCGAGGATATTTTTCTCTCATTGAAGAACCGAAGCTGGCGAACAGAGTAGAAATGGGAATAGAAAATTTCGATTTCGGTCCTCATAAGTATCGGTAGCATAATTGGTAGTGCATTGGGCTGGATTCCTAAGGGTGCGGGTTCGAGTCCCGTCTGAGCGACTTAAGACCAGTGGTTTATTTTTCTAGTATATTTTCTTATTTACGTATAATATATATACTTGAAAACACCTAAGGGTGCTTTCAATAGATACATAAGTGTCACTCGTAATAGCGGCGGTTTTCGTAATGCAAAAGTAAACACTGAGGTGCTGTTAACTGTACATTTTATGTAGATTTGGAGGAAAGGGGTCTTTGTTGAACTTCGATAAAGGTTAATATAAGTTTCTTGCTGTTATAGTTGTAGTTTACACTCGCCTAAAGTTTTCAATTGATTTTCACCTTTCTTTTCTGGCAGAGAAAAAGGAAAAGACCTTTCCAGTAGATTGCCAAGTTAGTTTTCTGCCATAGAAAAAGAAAAAGACATTTCAACTTATGGTAAATTTTAAATAGAAAAATATTGGAAACAATTAACTCGGCCACAAGTGAATTCTCAGACGGGAATCGAACCCGCGACCTTTGGAAATCCGGTCCAATGCTCCGGCATTTAAATTTTAATTTTTTCCAATATTTTTCTATTTAAAATTTACCATAAGTATAAAAATAGCATTGAAAAATGCAAAAATTACAAAATCATAAAAGACATTTCTGTTCAAAGTATGTTTTCTACAAAAAGCAATAATACTTGGGTACTTTTGAGCTAACTTGTAGGTACCTACTAAGTATTTAGTTACCTAGCTCGGCTAGCTGTAGGTATGTATAAAATTGTACGAGTCGTACGTAAGTATAAGAAATACCTACTAAAAATATATATACTTGGATAGAGCGTTTTTCAATTAATGTTATGTATGGTGTTAGATGTAGAACGTTAAAATACACTTCTTGGCAAGAAAGTTTCCTACCTATCCTGTTTTGTTGATTGTTCGAAGGGTCCCAGATCAGAGAGTAAGTAAGTATTTGAAAAACCCAAGTGTTCCTACTATATAAGAAAAAAGTATCCAGTTTTAACAACGGTGTGGACTGGTGTCTACTTAATTACCTCAGCTTCTTAATTATATTAGATATGCCAGAGGCTCGAATTTGAATTTCAATTGGCCTAAACCTGTCGGATGGAAGAATTGTTAATTTTATTAAAGAAGCCCGGGAGCTTTTTAATGCAAATCGAGCGATGATCTCATTAGATTACGTTCGCATATTTTAATTTATAGACAGTTCCTTATAGACATGAAATCGAGAAAGTTAAACCACTTTCTCGTTGATTGGTTTCTGGATGGCTGATCAATGCATTTTAGCTTGCAATATGACCTAATGTTAACTAGTGATTGTACTGTTACACTACCGGCGACCGAGGAGCCCGTGGCGACCTTAGGCTCAATTTACACCGCCGCGGAGTGGAATGGAAGCGACTTTTTGCAACGAAACTGCACCATAGCATAATGAATTTTATATCAACTGTATAACGCACAAAATAAATACGAGCCTAAAAATTGGACGCGCGTCTTCCGCGGAATCCTCGCGCATTCTCGAGAATTTCAATTTTTAGGCTCGTATTTATTTTGTGCGTTATACAGTTGATATAAAATTCATTATGCTATGTGCAGTTTCGTTGCAAAAAGTCGCTTCCATTCCATTCCGCGCCGGTGTGACTGCGATTGTTGAGGTCAAGCAACTTTCGCAATGGTCGATCACGGGTGGGGTGACCATAAATTTACTATCTCGAGCTCCTCCGTGCTTCGGAAGGCACGTTTAGCAGTTGGTCCTGTTGGCTGCATTTGCAGTCGTCAAAACCCTCCAATCCGCATTGGGCCCACGTTTTGGGTCATGGCCCGTTCTCCTTATCCATCCATATGGAAGGCCAGTGCCCCAGCAGTGGGGACATCAAAAATGGCTGATGACGACCGACGACTTCCATGGTATAGTGGTATGTCACGGCTTTCAAGGAGTCGCTTCCTACTCTGGTCCTAGGTTTGAATCCCGGTAGGGGTAAACGTTTGTATGATAAATACGATCATTTGGGGTTGGGCTAATTGGTGTGAGTGTAATAATAATAATTTATTTATTTGCTGAAGCTATCAAGAAATTAGGTAAGTAAGTAGGTATTGTTAATAATAACTGTTTGATTCTTAGAAATAAATTGCCTTCATTTACGTATCGAAAATTGTATGGAGACTAATTGCATAAATTACGTAGGTAGGTTGTTAAGTAGGTAGGTAGTTACTTATCAAAAATTACTCACTGCACGGTTGGTAAACTCAAACAATGAAATGAGTTCGGCTTTGATTTTATCGTATTATTATAGTTGATTAGCGAAGCACTTACTATATCAACAGTACCTAGCGATACACAGTCAGACTGATTTCTTAAATTACACGTCTGTCTGAACCACTAAACCAGAGTTGAATTATCTATTTTGGTTTAGACACCTAACGTGAAGATATGAATTAATAAGTAGGTACCTACCTACCTACGTTCAAAATACTTATTGTAGGTGAGTCATATCCAAAAAAGTGTACATCAGGAAATAATTAAGAAAAGGTATTGTCAAGAAATGTTACGAAATGGTAAATGTAAAGGTGCGTTTTGAATTATGCAAATAATGGCCTTAAAAAGGTACTACTTTATTGAGATGTTTCTTTCGCTTTTTATCGCTCTTTCACAGTAAAAATAAAACACAGTTTAAACCTAGCCTAGTTAAATACAATTTTGCCCTTTTCTTACCCAACTGAGTGTCACGGTGACAGACAGTAACAAAACATAGTTTAACTAAAATCGTCTTAAACAGTGTTCATATTTATTTGGAATAAGGCCTCATTTGTTTCGATTTTGCTCATAAATGAATAAACGTTTATGTTTAATATTTGAAGAGGAGGTCATAACAACTGACGTCTCATAGCTAGATTTTTGTTATTGTGAACTTGACTTAACTATGATTTACAATTTACTGACGTCAGGAAGTCATGAAATGGTATCAGGAAATTGAGGTGTCTTAATCATAACTATTCTTTTAATTAGTCAGATTGTTAAATTATCATCTTTCACACGTTATTATCTCATGAAATGATATATTATTTCTTATGTAATGCAATGCGAAACATGTTCCTCTGTTACTTTTTTGGCACTTTTTTTAGCGTCAGTAAATAGGTATTTTTTTTTCCATTACACACCGAACACACTTCAACACGAATGACATGAAAACTAAAAAGGCGGCAGGTTACTAACTTGTCTATAATTACACGTCAGTGTTGCCACATTCAAATGATAGAGCTACCACGGCTCTGTTGGGAAGCTGCAGTGAATATTCGCGTCATTAAATGAGCGTCAGTAAATAGTTCGATTAATCAGGAGTCCTGATTAATCGAACTATTCACTGACGCTCATAATTGAAAATAAATGTGTCCTGAGACACATAGTTTTACGCATTTTTTAAAAGTTACTTCTGATATTTATTAACTAAAGAGCATGAAAACAGTGAGTTCATTTATTTTCAATTTATTTAGTTTGTTTAGGTCAGCAAAATAATAACACATCATTTAGTAAAACTGATTTTTAAAAGTTGCGAGCTATAGAGGACACTCACTTTTTTTCATAAATTACCCCCTTTTTGAGAAATAAAATTGAAATTTTACTAGAATTTACTAATAAATTGCTCAGTTTGTAAATGGATTGTTTAGTTTATTATAGCATTACAATATTTAAACAACATTAAATATAACTTTCGCAAAAATGATCAAGATAATTGACTAGGACACCTAAATGACGGTGGATGTACAAAATAATGGATATGACTTAGGTATCTACAGTCGGGGAATTCCCCCGATTGTAGGTATCTACTACCCTTAGAATAATAACGTTACTACCTAACCCTACCTAGTGTACGTTCAAAATACTTATTGTACAAATAAGTTAGGTACCTAAGCTTGCTTGGATTTTCGTGGATGCAATCGCGGGCATTTTGCCCTTTATTAAATGCAACTACTTAGTATTGGTATAAAATTATTATCTAATCATTTTGTTTTTAATGTAACTTTGCAAGGATCTGGAATACTTTGCAGATGGACGATTGGTAGGGGGCAGCTCAGAATGGAAACCATGACGCCCACTTGTATCAGACCAAAAGCCTACTTGGGGCTACGCCAAGATAGTAAGTAAGCAATGTACTTAAAACTACTCGTATTAACTCGGCAAAACAAAGGTCGCAATGATGGCTCCAGAATAAGCAAACAAAATGTTTGTATGTTTAAGAGGAATTAAGCGGTAGTTATGCATATAGCCGCCGTCTGCTGGCAGCGAACCAAAGCGCTGTTACTAGCATAATGTGGATTTATATCACGCGCGAGATCGCTAAGCGGAACGCGCCTGAGCCCTAAGCAATTTGCAAGAAAGCTCATACCACCCGTCGCGTTATGCGCTCCTGGTACCGCCGAATTATTATAAGGCTTTGGCTGCAAGACTTACTTGAGAATGCAATTTCCTCAAATGCTTACTAATTTTTCCTAATACTCAATAGTAAAGGTGGTGTAAATTCCTGTATTATTTCTTCAGATAACGTTATAAGTTCTGAGAAAGCTTTTTCGAATAGTCTTATATTAAAGTATCACAAACTAATTAATACTATTTAAAAATTACACATTTATTGACTAGCCTCCTACTACTACCTACTCGACTAGACTCCTTTATTTATCTGGTCAATTAATGTTTTGTATTTTTTGCTAGATGTTGTTAATTAGTCATTTACTTCGGTTGGTTGCAAGTCATTACTTATTTGTTATGCAAGGCTGGAAAGTTGGTTTTTGCGGCGCGTTACCTCTATTAAAACTTTAGCAAGCAAAAGGTTCAAGGATTGAATCCTGAGCGTAGCGAGGGTTTAAAAGGTACGAGACGCTAAAAACTTTTCTGCCGTGCGCAACAGCGAGGAATATTAAAGCAAAGGAAAAGAATATTATACGTTGTTTCCGCGGTCAACTAAAACTAAACTTAAATGTACCTTATTCTTGTAGTTTTAATGATATAAAATACTGAAATAATAAAAAAGGAGTGTTATAGTTAATTTAAGGTTATTTTAAAATAGGAATTAATTGTTATCTATATTAACAATAAAAACGATTCGATAAATGTTGAAATTGACATGAGGTACAGAAAAAGACAATTTAATAGTTATTTGTTATGCAAGGCTGGAAAGTTGGTTATTAGCGGAAAAATACCTCTATTGAAAGTTGAGCAAGTGAAGGATTCTAGGTTTGAATTCAAATATTGAATCCTGAGCGAAGTGGGGATTTCAAAGGTACAAGACGCTAAAAACTTTTCTGCCGAGCGCAACACACAATTTTTCACCTCACAACAGCGAGGAACATTTTATGGTTATTTCCGCGGTCAACTTCCGGTAAAAAATCGAAATATAGCTTATTCTCATTATTTTAATTATATAAAAAACTAAAATAATAAAAATCGGCCAAGTGCGAGTCGAACTCGTACATGAAGGGTTTCGCCTCTCACCCAAGGTTGCCTGGAAGAGACTGCTACGTAGCTATAAGGCTGCCTATTGTGTGTTCCTCTTTTTGACATTTTCTCTGTATGTGTTTGTTTTTGTATCGTGTGCAATAAAGATTCTATTATTATTATTGCCAAAATGCCATTATAATTTTTCGTCTGCAAAAATACCTTTGCTTTTCATAGTGTTTGTGTGAATGACAAATTTATATTTGCGGTTTTGGAAAATGTGCTATAGCTTTAAACTACTAAATAAATTTCGTTCAAACCAAATCTTGTTAAAAGTTTTTATAATGATCTACATCATATATTTTTTTTTGATTTTTCACTTTCTTATTTTAAAAGTTAGAGGGGGGGGGGGGGGACACACATTTTTCCACTTTCGAAGTGTATATCTTTCAAACGGTTGATTTTAAGAAAAAACTGTAATAGAAACTTCAATGTAATTTTAAAGACCTATCTATAGATATGCCTCAAGTATAGGTTTGATGAAAAAAATTTTTTTTTTTCAAATCCCTTTCGGGAAAAATGCTATATTTCTAAAACTGACAACCATATTTCGTTCAAACCAATTTTCATTGAAAGTCTTCATTAAGATCTACAGCATATATATATTTTTAAATTTTTACTCTCTTATTTCAAAAGTTAGGGGGACACACATTTTACCACTTTGGAAGTGTACATCTTTCAAACGGTTGACTTTAAAAAAAAAACGTTTTAGAATCCTCAATGCAATTTTTAAAGACCTATCTATAGATACCACACACGTATTGGTTTGATGGAAAAAAAAATTTCAGTGTCAGTTCCATGTATGGGGAGTTCAATTAAATATAATATTCCCTTTTTTAGGGTTTCGTAGCCTAAAGGCAAAAAACTAAACCCTTATAGATTCGGCCAAACCGATGTATGTATCACACCCATTTAATTCCAAAACTATGAGGATTACACAGTTGAAACTTGGTAGGTAGGTATTCTGTAAACCGCTTTACGGTTTTTACACAAAATTAAAAAAATATATGAATTAAGGGGGGGCTCCATGGCATACATGGAACTATTACTGATTTTTTTTTCATCAAATCTATACGTGTGGGATATTATTAGATAGATCTTTAAAAATTATATTGAGGCTTCTAAAATAGTTTTTTCTCAAAATCAACCATTTGAAAGATATACACTTCCAAAGTGGAAAAATGTGTGTCCCCCCCCCCTCCCCCCCTTGTGGGTTAGGTTGTGAAATCTCACCTAGCCAGCATATAAAATTCTTAAAACAAATAGTTTAATGTTATTGTTATTGTTTTTATGATTAAGGAACGATTCGGAACGCATTATGACGTATTTTTCTTTGTAAATTTAAAAATTACTTTACCGGCCTAGGCTGGGAAATGCGATTTTCGCCGCAGACATTAAGTGAGAAAACCTCCCTTTCCGAGCTTGTGAGGTGAAAATTACTATTATTACACTTCTACTATTGTTAGGCATGTAATTTCCACAAATTGAGCTATTAATCTCGTTGGTCCACCGGGGTAAAGTGTTAACTGCTATCTTGCGATCGCTGCAATAAATGGCATGGGCACTTCGGCACATCGTCGTCTGATACAATCTATGTACATGTTAGTTGCTTACACTGCGTACAGATTTATTAGCGTTGCTTGACCATTTAGAACTACGGATATCTCATATTGGTCGAGGTCGTCAATATAAGAATATATTGACGTTTTCACTAATCATACAATTGAAAAAAACATTGAAAATAAGTGGGATTTTCGATATGTTGAATATTTGTTGAATAACAAGTATTTGTAAAGATTTTTAGTTTATTTCGCTGAAATACTGTTTATAATACCATCACTTCTTTCGTCAGCTCATTCCAACGTTTCAACAACCGATCTCGTAAATATGTTTAAGCTCATCGCTGCATACACCGAGCACTTCGTTCTTTACCCAAGAGAGGCGAGAATCGAAATCGATAGATCGCTACGACAGACGTTTACAGCACGTGTTGAAAGGTCTTAGATAATGTAATATAAAAGCTTTCAAGAGAATAGCGCTTCATGGCGTGTCT
The DNA here is from genome assembly GCA_910589605.1 of Chrysoteuchia culmella. NCBI lineage: Eukaryota > Metazoa > Arthropoda > Insecta > Lepidoptera > Crambidae > Chrysoteuchia > Chrysoteuchia culmella. The sequence continues at coordinate 7,712,952 of OU342649.1, forward strand.
GAAGTATCAATTCAGCTTGTAAGATGACTACCTCTCGGATATACCAGACCCCCGCTAGCTGTATTGGAAAATTGCAGGCAAATGCTCCGGGCGGAGCAAATGTCTCAGGAGTTGATTTTTATTAAAACTTTTTAACTCTCGATCATGTGCTCGGCGCATTATCGTGGTCGTTGTCGTTTGTTTAGAGTCGGTGCTCGATTTTCGCAAAATTTCGTCGGGTGCGAGAGATGTTTCCCCGAACAGGGAATCGGAAGAATGCGCCCGCCTGATACTTTATAGCGAATGGAAAGGATCTCGCGAATGCCTCCTCTTGTTTGAACAAACGAGAAACAAATACATTGCGGAAATGCAGACTCGCTTTTATTCCGAGTTACGCAGTTCAAAGGGCTACATTACACAATAGTTCCACAGAGAGATTATGTACGTTTCATTAAATAAAGAAATTCGGGGAATATAAAGCGCAAGCTTTATATTCCCCGAATTTCTTCAGGTGCTTCAACTATTGCTTTCGGCGCATTTTGATATAAATCCTTTAGCGGGAAAAGTTCCATTGATAAAGCGCTTCGCATTTTTGAGTAACAAACAAGTGAATCCCGGATCTTTATGGATAAAGCTAACCCCACCAACCAATTAAGTTAGTCGCGATAAATTTTTATTGCAGTAAAAATTAAATTAATCTCCACGTAGTTCATTTAGCTGTTACCTTTGTTTCGGTGTGAACATCTGTGTTCCTATTATAAGCAATATTTGTTTAGGCTTGTATACACATGCAGGGATGGTACATTTGCATATTGGAGCTCAAGCTGTCTTAATTTGATCGTAACGGCGACGCTGCGAGGGTGCGGCAGGCATGTGTTGTGTGCAATTTATTGTTCCAATCTGCGTTGCAACTAAAATTACCAACGTACAGACCTGAAAGTCCCGTGCGTACGATATTGTCAATTTTGTAAATACACACGACTATTTTTGATATTGGGTGAGAACGGGATTGTGCTATGCGCTGCGTTGGTTTTGAGCTAAATTGGGCGAAAATTTATTTAAAGTGTAAAGTGGAGGAGATTTTATTTTTATCAGAGATCTGAGGTTTACAGTAGTTGGGAAGTTCTTAATTTCATTAAGTGTAACTTTTGTTAGATTAGAATATTACTCTTGATTGTAGTGTGTGTCTGTATGGATAATGCAGACGTCCTGATAGCACCCGGGGATAAACTAATATTATATTTTGTGATTCATGAACATTTGAATTTTTTCCTTGTCTCAGTATTATTTATGATTAAGCTATTTTTCTCTAAATCAGATCAATAGTGTGTTGCTGGATGATGGACGATATTTGGTTTACTTAGATATCTTATGACAATAATTTTTACCTATGTAAATATTATATTTTAAATAATAATTAAATAATTGGCCAAGTCCACGACTCTATAAGGGTTCCGTTTTTTTCCATTAGTCTACGGAACCCTAAAAAGGACCTGTCTTAACGTCTGGGGACATTTGCCCTTAATGAATACTAAGCTTTATAATACCGTCGGGGTCAACCAGGTTAAGTGTTTCACAGAAATGTTTTATGATGAACTTTGGTTTTGTTCTTTTTCTTTAGAAATTTGCATGCACTTAAGACGGCACTACAAATCGAATAAAAGGACTGTTTGAGTATCTACACTTATCCTAAGTACAAAGGTCGTCGATCATAGATAGGTGGAATTCTATCTTGGTAATCTATATTCACCAATACGAAAAACTTTTACTATGGAGCCAACAAAAATCGCGAAAAGAAATAGTTTGTTTCCAACGAGTCACACCAAAACGAATCACACTGTTACTCGATGGGAAAAAATCCCATCGAGTCACAGTGTTATTCATTGGGAGCACAATTTAAGTATCAAAATAATTCCAACGAGTCGCACCCCGAAGGTATCGAATATTTTTCGGTGAAAGAACAGTTTTTCAACCGCCTCTGTGGTCTAGTGGTAACAACCACCGGTATCAGACCCAGGGGTCCCGGGTTCGATTACCAGCGGGGGTACAATTTGTATTCGGTTTGGTAGGTGGTAAGACTTGTTGTGAGTCCGCCTGGCTAGCTACCACCATCTTATCTAAGTCTGACGCCATAATAACAATGTTTTCAGCATTGTTGTGTTCCGGCAGTTAGAGATAAGATAGCCAGTAACTCAGTGGTGGAAGATTCCGGGAGAGGCTTGCTTCCATCTTCAGCCTTATCAATACTTAACATCAGGTATGACGAAGGCTAAGAGTCTCCCCGTCGTTTATAAAAAAAAATAAAAAATTTAAAAAGTGACAGGGTTACACGTTGTGGTGTGACTCGTAGGGCACAGACGAAAGAAATCAGTTATTTTATAGAAAAGTACACATACCTACTCGTTCAAAATGTTTCGATTTGATGGAGGGTACTACCACCTCCCATAGTTTCTCAGATAAGAAATGACGGCGTAGAATCGGCATTTTTAGGACCTCATTTTTGAGTGATGAATTGAGAGGCCCGTTGGCGATAGAATAGAATATAATATAATTTATTAATTTGTTGAAATAATGTGTGGCACAGTTCTTAAAAATCTAATTACCATAATTATATGGTATCAACATGTCTTACCATTGTAGGCGTACGAATTTAGAATAGCGAGTTTAATCAAATGTCATTTATAATTAGAAATGCATGCAACACAAAAATCTGTATAAGTAAGTAGTAAAATAGTTAATTGTAAAAACTATATTAAAATACCTTGTTAATTAAAAATGATAAAAAATTAAATGCTAATTAATCTTAACTAAATAATATTTTAATATAACAATCTCAACCACACATTAAAACATCATTACATTTTATCATTCAGAAATTCATTTACATTATAATAACATTTATTTATAATAAGAAATCCATTCAATTTAGTTTTGAAAATATTCATATTTTCAACGATTTTGGGACTTTATTAAAAAGTTTAGAGGTTTAATTAAAAAAAAAAACAATTTTTTTATTAAAAGGAGTCGCGATTCTACCTGTTGCGATCGGGGTCATGGATTCGATCCCCATCCGGGCCTGTTTTGTGATGTCAGATATTTTTTATTATTTTACCAATTATATAGGTAACCCCAAGGTCTTTTACGATCACTTTCTTTATACATCCACCACCGGCTTTCAAACACTTTTTTGTGAAAACATTTTTATTCTGCATGGATGTACCGTTAATTGATATCAAACTGAAAACAATTGCGACACTATTGCGATGTGTGGTGTAGTTAAGGCAACCACTATCTTCTCTATTGCTATAATTATGTCTTTAATTTAGATATGTTTCGATATCCATAGAAGTTTACAAAAGTTGCTTTTTCAAAAAGGTACCTTCTTATACTTTATTTTGCATTCTACAAACAAGAACCATGAAAGCGGCCAAAACCAAAACTAGCTCCGTATTATTTATTTTTATACTTTATTTGATACTAATAGAAAAATATCTAAGGTAGTACAATGTGGGGGTCGGACCCAGAATCATTCTCCGAATTCTGAGCATTCTTGGGATAATGTATTTGTATTGTTGTTTACAAAATATCGTAAATTCGTTATTTATGATGCCACTACCTTTTGTTTTTGGAATTCATGTTATGCGAAAAACTTTTACAAAAGGAAAACTACTAACTTAATAATAACAAGCAGTTGTGTATTATTATTTTACTTAAATTACTAAAAAGCGATGTAAAATTACAGTTTCTGTGCAAATTATGTGTAGGTAAGTCATCTTTTTGCTTAGTAGATATTTCAAATGTACTCTGTAAACATACAATTATAATCAACAACTGTTGCTAAGCAACCAAATCCTGAACGACGACACGTAAACTCCAACTCTGCCTTCTGCATTTTACTTGCTCAGTGATACGCACGTTACAGTATAAATTTCTCAGCCCGTCTTCTCTTTAAAATGTAATTACTTTTGATAGAGTTGACCGATTTTGATGAAATATAGCCTATACGGTAAGTTGAGATACGGACTTAAAACATATAAACAATTCTGTGGACTTAGGTCAGTGGTTTTGGTGTGATGCTCATTCAAACACACGGACAAACAGACGGACAGACATTAATTCTAAAAATGATAGATATTGGGTGTTATATTTCAAAAAGTAACAGAAATACAGAAAACATTTATATTACAAATTATGAAACAATAATAGGTATTTCATTTAAACATGAACATGTCTATTTGTCTTGGTCTGGGTGTTTAATATGTATAATAAGTATGTATTTACAAAAAAAAATAGAATTATGTTTATCCGTTATCTAGTATCCATAACACAAGTTCTTCATGAAACTTAACGTGGGCTAGATAATTGGTGTGTTGTATGCAATTATTTATTATTATTATTTATTATTTTTTTCTTTCACCTTAATACCTACTTTCATAGAAAACGTTTTCCAAAAAAACTCTTCTGGTCAACCGGGAAGTATTTATCAAGTCCCTATTAAAAAAAAACAAAATTAATGCAAGTTACATATTTTTAGGTAATGCTCTTATTTCAAATCATTTTGGTATTACGTTAGAATTAGGACCGGTCGCCGGCCACTTAAGTTTTAATAATCTATCGCTCTTTTTCTTTCATATTTCTGTCGACTGCTTTACCGACATGAGGAATTTCGATAGTTTTCGATAAAATTGATATAATATCAACAAGTACTATGGGTAGTGGATTGCTTCCCGTCTTCTCTTTTAGCCGTGCTTCAGTATCATTCTGGCTCATTCCAATGACTCGTACAACTCTTTTTAGCGATTATTAAATAGGTAATACCTATATATATTTTCATTCCTCTGTTAAATACAAAATCAAGGAATAAAAAATGCATATTCAGTTTATTACTCTCAGTTCAATTTAAAGTAGCTCGGAAGAGAGTTGAAGAAAAGATCTCAACAATTCTTCAGAGACTAACTTTTAGTCTGGCACTCATTTTAATTCGTCGACTATATTTCAATTAGCACAAAGACGTCTGTCGTAGCTTTTTTGCTATTTTTTTTAAATTATGAATTAGTCGTGTTTGAATTCTTTTGTTGAAGTTTTAATTCGTTTATTTATCAGTTGGTATTAATAGTAAAAATAATATAAGTATTTTTGATATCAACAAAAAAAATGCGCATTTATCCATCAGTTAGGGGCTTAATTTGATTTTAAAGGGATCTTATACTAAACTTATAATATTATAGTGTACCATGTGTAAGCAGGAAAACTTACTAGTTTTTGGGCTGAAAACTAGAACTAATAGAAATAAAAATAATAAAGATGGCTGGTAGGAGCTGGATGCGAGAAGCCGAAAACAGATCTCAGTGGCGTGCACTTGGAGAGGCCTATGTGCAGCAGTGGACTGCGACAGGCTGATGATGATGATGATGATGAATAGAAATAAAAATATCAATTTAAACACCCAGGATAAGATCGCAGTTGCTTGAATCAACGTCAAATACATACGTAATAGTTGTATTATTTGTGATTATTATATCTTAAAAACTTGCTGTCCTTGATTGCCACTTCAGCTGCTCCAACATTTTGGATTGTACTTTAATCAGATGTTTCCTACTAGGTATTTGGTGTCCCCTTTAATGAGGCTGATTGTGTCTACCCTTTTGTCTGATTCCTAATTAAATCGGTTGTTGAACCCAAACAGCGTTTGAAATGTAATAAGCAACTTAAAAACTAAATTATTAAAGTGCTCGCTTTCTAGTTCTCCACCTCAGGAGTAATACTGGAATCAAATGTTTTATTTATAATGCTGGTTGTCTCGACGTAGGCTGTCCCGACGTCTCGAACTAGCAGGCAATGTACTACTTTCAATTAGTGTAATCATCTTGAGGATGTAGGTACGTTGGGGAAAATGGAATGATAGTGGAAATGTTGACAATTTTAAGGGCGATAAAGTTTGTTCACCTTTTATAGGTTTTTCGTAACCTATAAAATGCGTTGCCGTGTCCTAGACTTTCTGTCCTATGGGTTCAAAATGAGCTGACCAAGGGAAACAGCCCTCAGCAATATTTAAGCGCCCGTCTGTAAAAATCTATTTTAGAACGAATAAAATATTGCATTCCACATTCAGAATTCGGCGTTGAAGGCCAAAATAATTGAAATTTTTATTTTATTTGTAAGTTCTACACTTTTTTTAAAGCATTAATCAAGAGATCGTGGCGTAACAATCATTTGTTCTGTTTTAAGCTTCGAGTTTAATTTTTCATTCCGATATTTCTGAATGAAAAACACGTACTTTTTAGATATTAAAAATGCAACAACAACGCGCAGCTTTTAAGTGAAATATGTTTTCACCTGAAGGATTAAGATGTATACCGTATACCTAAGTATATAAGTTATAGTGCTGTTGAAAATTTACGAAGACATTCTATCCTAGACATGGCTGTCTCTCGAGAGTTTGGCAGACAAAGTAAAATGTAAATTGTCATGTATTTGCAATTAGTGTCTCCCGAAGACTCTCAAATACTTATAGCTTTGATATTTATGGTACACGTTGCTGCTACGAATTCCCAATTGCCCATGTTAATCAGCTTGTTGTAAAATGTTTATCCTTTTGTTAAGGTATTTATTCTTGAATCAACGATATTCAATGCATTTTAAACTTTCTATTTTAACGTTTATATAAAAGCTTTTCAATATCAATTGTATTTCATAACTCGGGGCCTGGGAGGCTTAAACGACCTTAATATGACGTGTTCTGTTTTGAAAACACAAAAAAGTGTATTTAGGCTAGGGCTTTTCCTTATTTTTTACTTGATGGTTATAGAGATAAAATTTTAAATGCTCAGATGTAAATCAATGTACGAAAGGATGCTTTCAATTTCAATAGTGACTCTTTGACAACCTATTTGACTTGGTCTAAGCGAATGGATTAGATCAAGTTTATTTGTTAATAAACAATTGTGACTATAAGTGTATATCCCTTATTCCCCTATACTCCCGAGGGAGTCTGGCAATCAGTGCGGATCGCGGCTCGTTTTAAACCCATTACGGATATATTAAGGAGCTTCTCGTGCGCATATGCAAATTCTGTAGCACCTGGCTTCAAATAAGCTGTATAAAAGAGAATTGTATTGCCTGTATATGTTATATTGAGATGTGGATTTCACTTTGTTATGACTTCGTTATACTGTTTGATTTTCATTTTCAAATTCCTATTCATTTAATCTCCACAAGTTTATAATAGTAGTACATAACATATAATGTTAGTGGTTACAGTTGTTAATGCAATTATAAATTCACATTTTCAAGGTATTGAGATATTATAAAGGTATTAAAACTAAATAATATAATAACTACGAGGAAAAACAACAAATAACTAAGTATATAAATATTTTTATACAATGCTCAACGAAATTAAAATCTTATTTTTTTTTCTAAAATTAAATCACATCATAAATAAAAAGAAAAAAAAACAAAAACTACATCCACATTTAAATATCGACGTTACAGTTCACATTCGAAATATTCTTTCATGTTATAAAATGATTTGGCTAATAATTTATTTTTCAGTCTTTTTTCAAATGTACTATCTTCGAGTCCGATAATATTTGAAAAAGGTTGTTGTTGAAATAAAACAACTTTTGCAGAGTCTTTTTAGGGTGATTTATATTTACCCGAAATATATTAATGGTAAATAAATCTCACTAAATACTCCGCAAAAGTTGTTTTATTTCAATTATGAGTGCGTGAAGAAACTTAAGTACTAACTTAAGCTACTTTCCCCTATTCCATCTATCCTTACTAGCGTATGATGTAAGCAGACATATATATTAAATAGTCCAATAGATTGTTTACCTCTATGCACACAGACACCTCCCTCACCACACTGCCACAACACAATGCATCGGGACAACGAGTAATATACTTCTTGGTTTTGTTTGTTGTTCTTATGCATAGCGCCTCTTTACTGCTATAGAGATTGTCAATTTCAGACCTGTTATTGTTTGTAAACAAATAGTGCCAAATAAAGTTTAATGGTAAACGCTTCCACCTCCACAGGACAGGCCCAGCCTAGTGTGGAGGCTAGGTAGATGTAATATGCCTTGTATTTATTGTTTTTTTGGAAAATAAATTTATTATTATTATTATTATATTATTTTTAATTTTAATCGGAAACAACTTCTCATTGTACGTAAATAAAACCACACACAACATTATTAATCTATTAATCTAAAGATTTGCCCACTTATAAACAGAGGGTGCGTAATAATGAATTAAGAATCAAATATTCTTGCGAACACACAAATGCTTTCAGGCACTTATGAATATTCCGCCATGCCAATTGAATCCGAATCATATTTCATATGACAAACATCAATTTTACCTTTTCATTGTGAGGAGGGATGAGAATGCCATTCATCTTGCCGCACCCGCTCCTAATGTTTCCAGCTTAGTATACATTTTTTCGCCTAATTGTCTTCGTATGGAAAACCTTAGGTTGCGAATAGAGTGGCGTCAAAAGCGAAAAGTTACGCTTAGGTACTTATAGTTAACTAAAGAGTTCCTTTATTTATCCTACGACTAGCTACTCGTCCGCGACTTTCTCATTGTGGAATTTAAAAAACATTTACCTACGTACGATATTTTTTCAATTTTCTTATTAACCTTTCAGGTCCTGAGTTATAAAGCACAATACATTTTATATTCTATTGTTCTCTGGACACCAGTGTCCTGCTAGCAAGTGACGAATTAACATTATTAAAATGTATCTAAATTAAGTTAAAATAAGTTTCTTATAATTAAAACATATTTTTGTTTACAGTTTAACAGAACTACAATGCATACTTATACAATAATATACTACTTTCCACGAGAGCTACTGCCGACAAACTGTTGTACAGTTTGGCTGACGTTGTATAATTTGTAAGCACTGTATTCTTGAGTGAACAATAAATAAAAAAATAAAAAAAATAGGTTGACCGGAAAGTTCCCCGATTGTACATACCGACATTTCGGCGATGCATTTGTTTATAAAGACAAGTCAGTAAGTACCTACTTTGGTAAGTACGTTTTTAATGGGATTTTCTGATGTTTATCCACTAGAAATTTCAAACAAAAACTAAGGCTTGCAATTTTACTATAGTGAAAATTCCGTGTCGAAATTCCATGTCGTGTACTTGAAGAGAATGAGCTTAAATATCCAATCATGCCTCAACTTTTCAGCGGAGGTAATTTTATTTATTTATTTAGTTTAGTTTATTTGGGAAACAAACAATACAATTCGTCTTATAAATAAAATAATAACTAAATATATCTTAAATCAGCAAAGTTTCCACTTATTACTAAAACATATGTTTGAGCAATGGACAAAGGTAACAATCTTACACACAATCTTACAAAGATCTTAGAAAAAAAAAAAAAAAAGAATTGGTATAATCTGTACTTACAAAAAGGACAAACCTTGGGTAGGTATGGCATTACAGTCTAATAACTAAGGGGAGACAAAAAGAATAAAATTATAAAAAAACAACAATAATAACACCCCTCTTTCTGCGTGGGGGCTTAAAAAAACTTACTATTGTGAAACATACTTCCTAACGCTTCGCTTCACAGAAGCAATCGTGCTATTAAACATGTCTATTTCAAGAGTAAGCTTATTAAAAAATTGAGACGTTTGGTAAATGAAGGTGTTAGACAAATGTTTAGTCTTAGTAGAAGGTATACAAAACAGATCCTTCTTTCGTGAGCCTGATCGGGGGCACCTAAACTTCAAAAAATTTAAGAGGAAAGGGGAGTCAATATAATTGTTAACGATTTTATACAATAGTAAAATATCACGCTGGGTAATTTCTAACCATACCTACACAGTTTTAAATAACGTTGCCTCCCTTCAGCTCTCGTCATTGTCTTTTTCGTCGGCATCCCGTTGTTCGTAAATAATCTACTGTGTAATCTGTTGCTTTTCCTCGTATATTTTCTAAATCGCTTTCGCCCCGCTCATGAAACCGCGCAGCCTTACTGATTAATGGAGTCCGTCATTTCACCCTTGCGCCTAAAAAAATTGCGTCAAAGGGTCGCGCGCGCATCATTTAGTCGTTACGTCACCGTCATCAGTCATGTGCTAAATCTGTATCGAATCGGTCCTGCTAACTTGATTTAGGTGTTGCTACCATTATGAAATATCGATGTAATTTTGTCTTAATGTAATATTATTTATGTGTAACTCATTTTTTTTTCTTAGAGTTACAGTATTACTTTAAACTGCTAATAGATACTAGAACAAATAGTGAAATACATAGCAGATAGATATTCATTCATCCAACATACCGGTAAAATATAAATTTTGATAATGACCACTTACAGTTTCTTCTAAAATTTATACAATACTTAATAGATGGCATACATAGTTATTTCTGCAATTTGAATAGATAATTACACACGACGACGACACACGATAACCATTTGGTTTCAAACCTGGTTTGTCCACAGAGAGCGCTTTACTGTGTGTTAAGCACGCTATAACATACTATACGAAACGTAAAACTCCTGTTTTTGCGTGTTTCCTACACCTCTCAAAGGCTTTTGACCTGGTTTCCTACGACTTGCTATGGAGAAAACTTCAGAAAGTCGGAATACCAATTGAACTCATAAATATTTTTAAATATTGGTATGGAAACCAGGTCAACAATGTACGATGGAATGGTGTTCTCTTAAGATCATATGGATTGGAGTGTGGGCCGAGACAGGGGGGTTTGAGCTCGCCCACCCTTTTCAATCTATATATGAATGAGTTGATAGGCGAGCTCAGCAGCACCAGGATCGGTTGTTACATAGATAGTGTCAGCGTAAACAATATCAGCTATGCGGACGATATGGTGCTGCTGAGTGCTTCTGTCTGTGGCCGGAGGAAACTAGCTGCTATTTGTGAAGCATACGCCGAGTCACATGGCCTGATATATAATGTCAGTAAAAGCCAGCTTATGGTCTTTGAGGCTGGAAATCGACGGGTCGACAAAATACCACCGGTTCTGCTTAATAAGTGCGAACTCAAGAGAATATACTCTTTAAAATACCTTGGACACCTGGAGCGGAAAGCGGAGCGGAGGGCGTTGTCAGTCAGAGCAAACATGTTATTTCGCAGGTTTGTTGAAGTAAAAATTACTTTGTTTAGGGCTTATTGTACATCCTTTTACACGTGCAGCCTGTGGAGTAACTACACTCAAAGTGCTTATCACGCCCTCCGAGTTCAGTATAACAACGCGTTCAGGGTGCTGTTGGGGCTGCGTCGCTCCTGTAGTACATCCGGGATGTTCGCTGAGGCCCGCGTTGATTGTTAAACTATGCGCAAAAGATGTGCTTCACTGGGGCGCAGGGTGCGGGGGAGTCGCAATATCATCTTGAACATGCTTGCGAACAGACTTGACTGTTTATATATCAATCGTTGCCGTGGCTTATCAAGTGACATGGCAAAAACCTAATGTATTTATGCAAAATATAAATAAGTACTAACATAGTTCATAAGCAAAACTGTAACTAACAAAATGAGTTGTATTTTATTACTCGATGAAATAAATAAAATATAAAAATATATAATTGACAATATTAATAAAGATTTCACAACATCTTTTCGCCAGAAATTTAATCCCGTAAAGACTCTTTGATTTATCTTTATATGCAATATGAATGTGTAGAGTCCGGCTCATCCGAGTATTTTTCTGAACTTTTATTATGGCTACAATTTCACATATTAAAAATCAATGTCACCTGGTGACAGCGACATTTTAAACTTGCATTATTAAAATGTTAATACCATCTAAAGTTTTATTTTAATTTCCCACCCTTTTCAAGTTCAGCTTTTATTAGACAGACTAGTACAAACAATGTTAATCCAATACAATAAGAAATAACATGTACAGTCCCGCCCCCCTCCCCCCCGCGGTTGCGGTAGGGTTGATTGATCGAGGTCCTGTGCCGGCCCTGGCTGATAAATGACGCCTCCCTAATTGCAAATCTGTATTAATTGCCACAACTTATTTAACAAAAGAGCGATAAATATCACAAATTTGATTGAAACACTTGTTACTCATTTTACATTATAGAATTACATCAGTATCAATCATACTGTTACACAAATGGCCGCCCGCATATTCAGCCGCGTGCTTCCCGTTCCCGTGGAATCCTACAATTTTATCCGGACTATCTACTATTTGTGTGCTAAATTTCATCCGAATTAGTTAAGTAGTTTTTGAGTTTAGTCCTTACGTTACAAACATACAAATCTTTTCTCTTTATAATACCTATTAGTTTACAAATGTGAAGATATGCAGGCATAACGGCTTCGGAATCTCGTAGTTTTGTTTTAAATAATGTTATTCCTTTAAACGAACTTTCTAAAAGTCTACCTACTTATGGATTATTAATTTTTTTTAGAAGCTTTATGAGTGGATTCCTTTGTTATTATAACTGTTATTTGCCAACAAGTGAGTCGAAACTATTTCCAACAAAGATGTTTATGAACTGGGGATAACAAAGAGTTTTAAATTAACTGGATTTCATTATTTTTGGAACGTACTGTGTACTTAAATATTAATTAAGTAGAACTACTTGTGATTTCTTTTGAAGTCTTAAGTAGAAGTTTTAAGTAAATAACATCTTATCGTTTTTTACAAATCCATCAAATCAAATAAGAACTGTTTATTCATTTAAACTCTTATCAAGTATTTATGAATTGTCATTTTTTCCCTACCATCTATTCAGGACCATTTCAGGACATCTTTTGGCTGACAAGAAGAGCGGCCGCAAGAAACTTTGGTTCTGTTTCATCTTTCATAACGGTACAAACAGTTTGTTTTCTAATTATTATTTTTTTGTTACATTATTATGTTAAACTATGTTCTCATAAGACGTTCAGAAAAAAACAATCAAGTGTTTTTAATATTCACATGTCATGCGATATGCAAATTTTTAAAAGTGGTTTCCATTGTCAAGCAATGCACTGTTTTTTAGTGATATGTTATCATAGATAATGCATTAACCATTTAAAGAGTTTACATCCTGTTACCAGTATCTGATCAAAGAGGTGATATTATAAGCAAAAATATCTTGGAGATACTTAGGTAATTTATTTAAAAAAAAGCAATGCCTACTTACTTAGTATGATAATGTGTCAGTATTTCGAGTGCCACTTCGCTCTCTATGAATAATATGAGAAAAATTGGTTAAAACCTGTCATTAATCGTAGGCTCTATATTATAAGCTCTATATTCTATAAACATCAGGACATAAAACAGACATTCTAAAGACCTTATGGGTTTTTAGAACATCTGTGAAAGCTATGCATCGTTTTACGCAACAAAAAATAAATCTAAAACTTGACAATGTACGAACTTTGGAAATCAATTTACTTCCCCTCCACTAGGCGATGGGCGTCACCGAATCACTTCGTTAGCAAATTCAAATTTATTCACTGATCAGCCTCTCGTCTGCGCTAACGCGTTTAAAAAGTGATTAGAACTTGGATTGACACAATATGAACTTTTTGTCCCCTGAACAGAACCGTAATCAAGAACGAGATTATTCAATTTTCATTGAGAATCACAGGCTCTGATATTAGATTGCTCTCCTTGTATTTGCAAATGTTGTGCGTAATCGAATTTTTTGAAATAAATGAAATGAAACATTTTCTGTTAAGGAAATTCCATGCGAACAAATTGAATAAACCGTAAGTCACATACCTAAAGACAAAATTATAACATTTACAAAACAAAAACTTGGTACCAAACATTTAAGCTTGCAATAACTTTTAAAGATGTTTTCAAAATAAAAATGATTGAAAATACAAATCATCTTAATTAACTATATCTTGAAATAAAGTTTATAAAACATTCTATAAAATGTTTTTATTGTTTTAAAACTCTCAAATATATAGTTTAGAAAACAGCAATTTCATAAGAGTGGCGCTATGTTTTAACGGGCTGTGAGCCTACTGCGTCAAAAAAATGACTACCTTTTTATAGTATTATGTTTCATAAAGACTATCAATCAAACATTTTAATAAATACATAAACATCACCTCGCCAAGTGAATGCCACAGCGTACAAAACAGCACCTTTAATTTCATTCATAAGAGTAGCCGAAGCCTTTCTTTCCCACTTAGCCTCATCTTTTTCAGCGAGCATTTTTAGAGATATTACGAAAAGCTCTCTATGTTGCCCACGCCGGTTTAAGAACGTTATATTTACATCGAGAATCAAGATTAAATTTACATTGTTGCTTTTACTGGGCTAGCTCACATCTGTTATGGTAAGGTATTCATGAGAGCAAACGGACTGGCTGTGGCTAATAATACAGCGATCATAATTTCCCATAAGTAAGTTAATTCTACGGAAATTATGATTATTTTGAAAATAAATAATAGTATCATCGTGGAGTAGGATTCTAAAGAAAAACGTACTTGACATTTCAGGCTTGTAAATTTAATAGTTAGCACCAGTTAGTATTTCTAATAAAATCTGAGACAATCTTAAACAACAATCATTCCAGATAAACAGTACTTATATCAGTATTAGTAACTCTTTTGACTGCTAATATAATTTTATAAATAAAATGAATCGCTAAAATATATGTAAGCGCCTAACTTCAGAACGACTGCTACGACGTTTAGATAATTTGTTTTTTGTTGTGTTCGTTATTTAGGGTTTAGGACAAGGTTTTAATAAAAGAAAAATAAATAAAAACGTATGGAAAAGTTTCTACATTTTTACGGGGATGAAGTTACGGGCGGAAAGCAACCAGTGTTTAGTATATTACTTTCATGTTATTATAGAAGACGAGAAACTGTTCAAACGATAAGATCTTGTTTTTGAAACTACACTGCCTACAAGTTAAATTTTGGTCACACGTAACTACGATAAACTATATTAGCTCTAATGCAAATGCCAATGATTATTCAATACTTACCTTAGTGATTCCTCCTCTCGTTGCATTTACAACCGCGACTTTAGTCCCACGGGGCTCTAGCGCAATACGAAGCTGGAACGCGGAATCACCCGCGTTCTAACTTATGTTAATTACATTTGGAATAATCCGCCCAAAGCGTAATGCGCAAAAGTCAAGACATTTCAAATATCTCAAGGCGTTTTAATAAAGCTATTAACATTCATAAATAGGAAACAGTGCATAATTACTGGTTTTGGTGTTATGCAATTTGTATACAATATCATCTTCGAGAGAACACACTCGTAAATTAAATCCATTTCTTGTATTTGCAGTTTATTCATGAAGAACATGAGAAAACATTTAATTTTACAGTTCTTAATCATCTACTGTTTTTTCCTTCGTGAAGGCTCAAAGGCAGTAAAGAGAGATTTACTCATAATGTCACTTTCTTTTAGATACCGCTGAGCTTTGTGTGCGTCAATCATCATTTTAATGTCTTTGGAAAAAAATTCAATAGTGGCCTTCTTCACTATGTCTTGATCTAAACTATCCAAAGCAGAAGTAAGTTCAAAATAATGTGACTCTAAATTCAACATCAATGTCACGACGGAATCCTTAGGATCTTCAGGGCCGTGAAAAACTAGTGAATTTGTATACTGTAAACAAGTGAACAATTTGCATGCATCGTACGATGCGTAAGATGTCTTGAAATCATTGATCAAAATTTTCTCAAACTTATCTTTGGTGGCTTGCTCCGTTTCCTCTTCAAATTTAATGTATTTTTTATATAGTTCCACTAATTCTTGCATTTCATTGACTTCCATGTTTACCTGTGACTTCAACATATCTCTACTCTTAACCACTGAAGTTATAATATTAGACATGAGAACATTGATACCCATATATCTTAGGCATAGGTCACTAATATCATCGAATATTGATACCAATGCTTTTGGCCTTCTGAAATATAATTTTAGAGGAATATCTTTAAGTATGTTAAGTTTCAATTTACATTCATTCATCAAATCATCGAACAGTCCTGTTTCATCAAAATTAAAATCTACATCTACTTGATTATTGTAAATTTTCCATGTTTCAGGTGATAAATTGTGGAGGAATTGCCGATATCTTGATAAGGTCACAAAAATTATTATGACAACTCCAAGTTTATTTCGCAGTGACACGTACTCAAAACACAGTGCTTCATATTCTTCTGTAACTTTGTATAACAGCTTTTCCATTTCTTTAGCTGCAGTTTGAATAGCTCTAGCTTCATTATAATTACATACAAGGAAATGAGTAAAATTTATCCTACAGCTATTAAACGACTTATAAACATTATCGAAATTTTTCTCTTCCACAGCAATAGCTCTATCGATTTGAAATATTTGATCCTTCAAATAGGCTGTGTTTGCTTTGAATAGCGTTATATCTCTAATAGAAGTTACATAAACCTTAATATCGTCGAATTGACGTAATGGTCGGCCTTCTATAATTTTATAGAATGTGCTATCGATGTCACATATGGTAAAAGGTTCTGACATAATAAATGGTACAGGTTTTTCTTTTCCCAAAGACTTGCTTTTGCTAAATAATCTTTGTCTGTTAGGTATATTAAACGGATTCTCGCGTCCAAATTTTTCAGTTTCTCTATCATGGGTCTTTAGACTGAATTTACTTACAAACTCAGTCGGTGGTTTCAAATTCTCCTTACAATGCGAATTCAGATCACTGGTATTAAGTTTCATAATCTTACTTTTTGCCAGCCGCTTCTGAGCAATAGTTTTGGGAGTTACAGTAAACCTGAAATTTGTTTTTTTATCATTAGCTTAGCATGTAGAGTACAAATAATAATATACAACATTGACATCGCAATTAAACTCACTTATTCATTTTTTACGCTAAAAATAATCCGTAGCATTAAATGTCTTATCTTAAATTCAGCACCTATTTCTATAGTACCTACTCTTAAAAGTAGGCAAATATTTTCACATCAAATCCTCTTTCAACATAGCAAATTGTTTGACACGAAGCGTCATACAGTGTTTTCTTTATCACACGCCTTTTTCTTTATATCCTCTTTTCTGCTTAATATTTTAGTCATTTAGTATTAAAACCTCTTTTGTTGTTTCGTAGAAAATACATACTATCAAATTTTGATAGTATTTTTATTCTACGAAACAACAAAAGAGTTTGCCATTGTTAAAATAAACACCTCTCTACTCGTTGTTGGTCTGTTTCGAGAGCTGTTTTCTTCCTATCGTGGTAAATTGTACAGGTTTCTAGAGGAAGTGGTTTCGCGAGAGTAGAGCCCGAGGGATTTGCTCGGCCGTCACTCAATTTAACGCCTCCAAGTGACCGAGGGTCGGGGCTGGGGAATTTCTCTTCACTGACCGCAAGGAAGTGCCGGTTGTCTTAGTACTGCGACCTTTGCATAAGTGATTAGCGTGAAGTTTTTGCGTGGGTACTTATGTATAGACATGTGAAGAGTTTTTTTATGGCCAACCTATAACAGCTTTAACTCGATTATAGGTAAGTACAGTTATTTTCACGCCTGAAGGCCTGAACCAATTTATAAAATTTGATGAATTTTGGTAAGCATAATAATAATGGCAGAAAAGACAAAGCTTCTTGTTCTCTTGAAAATTTCAAAGTCATTTCTAAAGAAAGCGCAAATAACTGAAATCTACAAGGATGTTGTAGTGCGCGAAACGCCTAGTTGTTTATAATTGTAAGTGAGACCTTTATTTATAATTTGATTACTTGGTAACAACAAATCCTCTCAATTCATATCGAGCTTTATACCTTGTACTTAAGTTTGATAATCCGTTGAAAGATAAACATCTGTTCTGTAATTTTCTTACAATTTGCTAGTTGTTACCGATTGCATTCTCGCATAGTCACTTTATTTTGCATATTGCGTGACAAGAAATAAGACATGAACACAATTTCAACTAATTTATTCGACTGGTATTTTTGACACGTCATAAAACAATTATACTGCGTAATGTAATGTAGCATTAATGGTATAATAAAGCTCCAACTATTGCTGTTAAGTAATTTAAGAATAATAAAGCTTAGTCGAAAAGTTATAAAGATTAATATTTCAGAACTTTATTGACTACAAATAAATAAAAAAAACTGTTCAGATATTTTCTTTTATAAGCTGGGGTTTCACAGGCAGTTCGTCATCAGACATTTTTAATGTCCCCAATGCTGGGGCACTGGCCTACCTTGTGGATGGTTATGGAGAATGAGCCAACATCCACCACGCGGGCCCAATGCGGATTGGTGGGTTTTAACGACTGCAACAGACCAACGTCTAAACGTGCATTTTTGGTTACCCATCCCGTGACCGATCGATTCGAAAATTGCTTAACCTCAACAATTGCAGGTTGAGTGCGCAAACTATTGTGCCACCGAGCTCGTGAATTTAAAAACAGTTATGATGCATAAAAATATGCCCGATTACAAATATTTTTTATCTTATCAAGGAATTTGATTTGTATGTTAACCAGAACTAGGTAAAAGCCGCTGTGTAGTGTCGGCTTAGAATAGCACTACCCCCTCTCATCCCGTGGGTGTCGTAAAAGGCGACTAAGGGACTCAGCCTTCAGGAGACGGGCAGCAGCGTCTCCTACAAACTTGGCCATACTGCGATCCCCAACCCGCCTGCCAAGCGTGGCGATTATGGCAAACCCCCCCTTTTTGGGGAGGCCTATACCCAGCAGTGGGTGTTATGTGGCTGAGACGACGAGATAAAAGCCGAAAGTACTAAATGACCAAATTGTACGTTACCTCAGCGAAATTAAAATCAATATAGCCTATAATAGAGATAGCCACCGCTTCGCCGCCGCTTGTGACTTGGGTACTCATTAAAACAAATAGTTACAGAAATCTTGTAGAAACTATCCGAAAGGGACGACGTTGATGTAGTTAATTAAATCCCTTTTACTCGTAGAATTGATCATGAAAATCCGAATAATAATGTAACACAGCTATTTTCTTTTGAATTAACGGGTAATCTATTAGATTTTCAGATAATACTCATAAATTACTCTAAGTTTTGGGAACATTCAAACATTATTTGGTTTCGTAAAGTTAATAGACGGAGAACTTTGAGTTTTCAATTAAAGTTCATAGGTATGTTTTTCACTGCATTCAATAAGGTAAATGACATATTTTCTGAGGTTTCCATAACAAGAGGTATTTGTATCTACATTTAACAAATAATAATTGTATGAAAGTTACTTAAAAGTTATGGTATTTACCTATGTTATTAAATTTTTTTTTCATCTAAACACCACCTCAATTTTGGGCTCGAAATTCCATAACGTTTTATGTTTTTTGCTTCATTTACTTTATTTTTTTAGCATATTTATTTTCTATATTTACAGCATAATTCCACCTCAAATGAATTGTTATTTTTAACCGACTTAAAAAAAGGAGGAGGTTCTCAAGTCGACTGTATATAAAAAAAAAATGTTTTTATATAACGTCAGTTGTCAACCGATTTTAATAGGTCTTTTTATCTGAATAAACATAGCTCAAGTGTGGTCCCATATTTTTTTTACAAAAATATAGCTAGTAGTTTTAACATAATCCTGAAAAATATCAATTACGTTTTGGCAAATAGTCGTTTCCCTAGATGTCATCATTGTTGCGTATGTGCGGATTTTCATTGTAAGTAACGGGACATAATGTAACTAAAAACTTCGTGAAGTATCTATAAAACTTGTTTTTCTTACCATTGAAGTATTATTGTATGTTTCTTACAAATATTTTATGGCACTTTTAAATAGTGCTTCACTGTAATATACTGCTGCAATTTATTTAACCTTTGTTACTAATTTATATATAATATATTCACTTATTCAGTTCCAATTATAATAATACATAACTGCTGATAAAACTTGCATAATTTAACTAACAAATTCTGAATTAGTTTGATATTTTAACAGTGATTTTAACCGGCTAGAACGTACGTGCAAAATTAAGTTAAAACTTAAGTAAACTATTTAATACAGTTAAAAATTAGTGCCCTCTTTCGGTTATTATTATGACTGAAAAGTTCTGCGGGCTAACTGTAAGTTGTGCGTCTACGGACTCGGGTTTGCATAATAAATTCAATCTCTTTTCGCTTCAGCAAAAGAAATTAATTTTTATAATATTTAGAAGTGGAATTTAATGTCTGGTAAAAATTAGGGACTTGTTCAGAGTAATTTTCTGAAGAACAACGTAGCTAAAAAAAATATTTTAAAGTTACCTATGAAAGAAGGAATGTATGGAAATGGCTAATCTTTGAACTTGTATACCTCGACTTGAGTAATCCTACAACTTTTGTGCCATATCAACTATTGCTCCATACGACCAGTTCTTGCCATACGTAAATTTTTTTTTGTTTGCCGGCACTTTTAGAAAACGGCCCAATTTATGGAGCCTGAATGTTCTCCTTTTTTAACCGACTTCAAAAAAGGAGGAGATTATCAATTCGACGGTATTTTTTTTAATTTTTTTTATGTATGTTCCACCATAACTTTGCCAGTTGTTAACAGATTTTTATAATTCTTTTTTTATCTGAAAGAAGATGGTTTATGTGTGGTCCCATATAATTTTTAAGAAGATCTGGCTAGTAGTTTTTTCATAATCTTGAAAAATATCAATCACCTTTTGGCAAGTAGTCGTTTACCTAGATGACATTGTTGTGTATGGGCTGATTTTTAATGTAAGTAACGGCACATGATGTAACTAAAAAATCTGAAATAAAAACATTTTATAAAAAAAATTCAAACCGACTTCAAAAAGTAAAAAATAAAACTTTTGGAGTCGGTGCTAGCTAGCTAAGGCCAAAAAAATATATAGTTAATACAAGTGCAAAGTAATATAATGCCCTGGCTGGCACCGACTCCAAAAGTTTTATTTTTTACTTTTTGAAGTCGGTTTGAATTTTTTTTATAAAATGTTTTTTAATGCAGTAAAGAAGTAAGTACTATGTACATAGAGTGAACACTTAATCATAAGTAGGTGTTCAAGATAACTCTCGTTAAGTTCTAAGCATTCGGTGCTAATGAATAATGAATTAAAACTCCTAATGAAGTCTCTTGTGATTCGACAGCGTAAGTACTTCAATATTAATGTAAACAGCGTGACTGATTCTGAAATCGGTACAAATTTAATAAGCCACGGCGCTTATGCTAATGTATGGCGCATGAATAGAATCGGCTCCATTCATACACAGTTAATGGCAGAATCTCGACTCCTTTTTTCCGATGTAGGTAATTATCATCAGTAATATCACTTTCTGTCGGGGAACACATAGTGCTTTATTTTTATTACATCAAATTAAAACGTAAAGTATATGAAATTATAATAAAATTGTCTTGTTTACTTGTTGCCAATAGGCTATTTGACAGGTTTTTAAAATCCATTTTATATTATGTACTAGAATTTAAGGAACCCAGTAAAAGTAGTTTTTTTTTATTCTGGTACATATTTACTGAAAAATATCAAACTAAAAATTCAATATTTAAATAGCGTGCCAAAACGCTACTTTGAATATGGCGCTGCAATGGGGTGGGTGACGTCACTTGCCTGTATTCTGATCTGTTTGACATATCATCAACATACGTAGGCAAACGAGGTTTACAAGCAGGTGACGTCATCATAAACTCACAGAATCAGGATAGTTTTGTGTCACTTGATAAACGTTTAAAAATGCATTTTTATTTACGGATTTTTAAATAAATTTATCGTTATTTTTAACTTACGTTAATAAATAACCATTTTAATACTTTTAATTTATACTGATAACAGTAAATGACACTTTATTTTTCGCATTGTCAAATAGCCTATTTCAAACTCAGGGGCAACTGAACAGGTACAGGGAGTCAATTGAAAATCCTTCTTCAACAATTCTAAATGACTCTAATTCCACATGTTGAGCCTGAGATATCTTACAAGAACTGATTCCGAAAACCTTCACCTTTTAGATTAGAAAATAATACTTGAAATTTTGTTTTGTTTATGAGTCTCTTCCCCTTCCGTTTTTCGCTTATTTCATTTCACGAGCCGGCCGGCAGCATGCTAAGATAAAATGAAATAGGTATTTTTAATTCTATAATGTGTTATCGCAATAATTATCTGTGTGGGCGCTTCAGCACCAGTTTAACCTCAGTATTTTTATTTTCATTCAGGATAAGTATTTGTCAGGATTTTATAGTTATACCATCTGGTAGACCTGTGCAGACGCGTTTCTGCTTTAGCTTAAAATGCACTGTGATTCAAATTAGGTTACTTGCCACCTGCATTGTGAACGACATTGATTGCGTTTTAATGACGACGCCGAAATATGCGAATGCGAAAAAGGTGGAAGGGAGACATTTTGATTAATTTAGATGATTGCATAATGTTAAGTTATAATCTTTCGAAGACTGATTCTGAACAAAGTAAGAAATTGTAGTACCTATTTGAATATGTAAATAGTGAATCATAATCATAATTATTTATTTGCGAAAAACACGATGTAAAAAATGTTGTTACAAAAATATGAGTGCAAATGTTTTGCCCTTATTATTGAAGCATGCAATTTTTTTACAAGTTTGTTTATAATACTAATAAGCGGTACCTATAATTAATTAATTGTTTTACATCATAGAAATTACGTTCATTGAATTATAAGTAAATTTGTAATGCATCATTATGCAAGTAAGTAACGGTATGTATCGTTTATGTTTCCGTACTGCAAGCAGGCAAGCTAGAGGAAGCAATAAAATAAGAAATGTTAAAATAAACGAAATCTCAGGATTATATTAAAAATAGAAATATGTTTTTAATTGGATTTTTTTAACAGTCGCCGTTTTTTATAATAACTGTGCAGGCATTTGACCACCATCGTGCTTAATAAACAGGATGTGGTCTAAGGTGTTGCATGCTTGCCCAGGAAATGTCTATTCACTCTCGCATTGAAAATCTATCTATGATTTTTAAGTTTTGCATTTTCAAACTTATCTTATATAGAAAAATACTTATAGAAAAAATCGATTCAGCTCACAAGTATTTTCGACGTGACTTGAACCCGCCACCTTTGGTTTCCCGGCCCTCTGCTCTAACCACTGTGCTACCGAGCCTTGCGATCAAAGTCACCATTATTACAAAATGTCGTAGATTAAAAAAAACCTATACAACAATGTAAAATTAATTAAACCAATTCACAAAATAACTAACAATTATATCTTTAACCGATGATGCATACCTCCATCCATGAAGTTTACACTCATACTTTATCAATAACCCTTGTCCATCGAAATCTTATCGAAATGTATTAATCGAAGGATCTTGATTGCGGTTCAAATCAAGCAGAATTTTATTAAACAATTTTGGATGCTGAAGGGGCAACAACCTTTGCTCCAAGTCTCATTCTTATCAAATAATTTCAATTTGAATGAATCGGCAAAGATCTGGCCATGATATTTTGCTAAGAGCGGTTAAATAAATATGGAAAAAATATTTTCGTCGAGAAAATTGCAATGTAAGAAATAATATTTAAATGTACGTTCTCAATAAATGTTCTTCTTAGATTGTAGTCTTAAGAAGACTAGTTTTTGTTTATTGTTTACTGTTATTTTGTAAAACTGCATCAGTATCACTTTCAGCTGTCTGTGACGTTTTTATTTAAGGACTACATACTTACTCAGAGGGTCTGGCGATCGTCGTCGTATAGTCTTCTAAAAGACAATTTTTTATTAACCCCCGACGCAGCGCAAAACGGGGTGTTATAAGTTTAAAGCCTATAATCTGTCTGTCTGTCTGTCTGTACATATATTCGTAGAGCCTAAACGAATCAAGCGATTTTAATGCGGTTTTTTTTAATTGAAAGCTAAATTAATCGGAATGGTTCTTAGCCACGTTTGATGAAATTCCATCTGGCCATTTATGGAGATGGTCAACTGCCCGCCGAAACGGAAAAAGATGCAAAGGTAGTGCTTTGACTAAAATAATGTACACCCTGGGCAAATTTAGGTGCAGCAAAAAAAAAAATGGCGGCAATATTTTTTTTGTCTTTCTGTACATAAATATTCGTAGTGCCTAAACGAATTAAGCGATTTCAATGCGGGTTTTTTTTATTATTTTGTGTGTAATTTAAAAAGAATGAAAGAATTAAAAAAAACCCCCGACACAAAAAATAATAAAAGAACTCTCTCGGTCGGGGGACCCCCAATGTATAATATACCCTTTTAGTACTTCTCTTTTTTGTACAACCTGATGTTAAGTATTGATAAGGCTGAAGATAAAAGCTACTCTCTCAAACACTGAGGAAGTGGCTGTCTTATCTCTTTTTTTGTCTTTCTGTACATAAATATTCGTAGTGCCTAAACGAATTAAGCGATTTCAATGCGGGTTTTTTTTATTATTTTGTGTGTAATTTAAAAAGAATGAAAGAATTTAAAAAAACCCCCGACACAAAAAATAATAAAAGAACTCTCTCGGTCGGGGGACCCCCAATGTATAATATACCCTTTTAGTACTTCTCTTTTTTGTACAACCTGATGTTAAGTATTGATAAGGCTGAAGATAAAAGCTACTCTCTCAAACACTGAGGAAGTGGCTGTCTTATCTCTAACTGCCGGAACACTACAATGCTGAAAACATTGTTGTAATGGTCAAACTTACGATAAGATAGTGGTAGCTAGCCAGGCGGAGTTACAACAAGTCCTACCACCAACCAAACCGAACACAATAATTATGTACCCCGCTGGGAAAACCGGGACCTCTGGGTCTGATACTGGTGTTATTACCACTAGACCACAGAAGCGGCCATGCATTCATGTGCCTGTGCTACATTAGTTGCACAAAAACCTAGATAGGGTTCTTCTTCTTTTTTCTTTTAAGAAAGAAAGCATTGCCAATCTTGCTAACACTGACAGGGGATTTGATTAAATATTAATTGATTTGTTGACAAGCAGTGAACATACCGAGGAGACATTCGGGCGCTAATGGGAGTCTGACGATCGCAGTCTTCCAGATTCTAGAAGACGCTGCTATTCTTCTTATGCCTGTAGTTTATTCCCTTCTAGGGACAGTCATCACGGGATGGCTGGATGGTATTCAAATGCCTAGGATTCATTCCTTTCCCGGGACAGTGGTCACGGGATGGCCGGGTGGTGTCCAAATGCCTGGGATTCATTCCTTTCCAGGGGCAGTGGTCACGCGATGGCCAGGTGGTTTCCATGTCCAAATGCCTGGGATCCATTCCTTTCCCGGTGCAGTGGTCACGGGATGGCCGGATGGTGTCCAAATGCCTGTGATTTATTCCTTTCCAGGGGTAGTGATCGGTCACGCGATGGCCAGATGGTGTCCAAACTATAATAAAACGAAATAAAAATACTTAACTATCAAAGTGTGTCTGTATTCCCGGCAGCCTACAACCCTGGTATATTTAAAGCTCGAGTGAATAGGCTTCTTCTAGGAAGCTCGCTATATCTTGGGCCTCTTAATCTTTGATGCAGAATGATGCCAACAGTAAGCCTATTTTAAATTAAAAAAACACGCAATATGAAACTAAATATTTTTTATCCGTAAAAGCTTTTTTTAAGAGCGCCTGTTCAATTCGTTTCGTTTTAAGTGTATCCCAAGTTTGTTAGTATACAATACAAGTTTTATAATTAGCGTGAGAGGAGGGCCAATCTAAGAGTACCCTCGTCTGAGGGCTGTCTTGTCTTAAGGTTCAACAAATTGGTGCCTCTTGACGTCTGCGGTCCAAATCGGTCCGAGACTAATTCGAGTGGTTTCAGATTTAGGGACGGTCACCTTTGGACAACTATTTACTGAGACATTGGATATTTCAATTCAGTATTTTGCAATTATATTCAAAGACTAGTAAATAAATTGACTGTGATTAAAAGTAAAATTAATAGCAACCCAGCGAGATATGTAGGTAAGCATCGTAAAAAGTGCATAAAAGCGGTATTTGCTAACAAGGCGAGAAAGGCGTGATGCGTGTTTTGTAATTTTGGTAGTTGGCAGTACTAATTGTACTACAACTATCGTCATTAAATTACTATCTTTATAGAGATATATAACATTCCTGAAACGTTTACTTGAAAACGAAATACTTAGTATTTGATTTTTATAGCCAGATTTCTGACTTTCTAAAAGAAAATAATATAAATAAAAAATACTGAGTCAATGAGTCAGCTAATTCAAACTAAACATACTCATATGACGTAATGATGCTATTTATGTTCTAAAACTTATTCGGGCAACCACCTTTATTGCTGTTTTGTATAAAAAAAACTATTCTAATTGGAAAATGATATTTTACCTGACGAAAGGAATAAAAGCTTACTGGCTATTTAAATACTTGATTGGTTTTAAATCTCGCAATTTCATTAAAAGTTTTTAATTTAGCAGTTGCTACGAACTACGACGTCTGGAAACAAATTCAAATGGGTACCCACCGTATTTATTTATACAGGCTCTTAGTTTTGTTTCCATTTATTTTCGAGAGAAACATTGAGGCAGGACAAGATAGCGTGATCACCTCTTACATTGAACACTTACGCAAATCGTTCTAATACTCATTTGGCACCTTTTGCTACATTAAATAGTTATAATAGGTCTAACCGCCTCTGTGGTCTAGTGGTACAACCACCGGTATCAGACCCAGGGGTCCCGGGTTCGATTCCCAGCCGGGGTACATATTGTATTCGGTTTGGTTGGTGGTAGGACTTGTAGTAAGTCCCCCTGGCTAGCTATCACCATCTTATCTAAGTCTGCCGCCATAACAACAATGTTTTCAGCATTGTTGTGTTCCGGCAGTTAGAGATAAGATAGCCAGCTCCTCAGTGATTTAGGATTCCGGGAGAGGCTCGCTTCCATCTTCAGCCTTATCAATACTTAACATCAGGTATGATGAAGGCTAAGAGTCTCCCCATCGTTCATAAAAAAAAAAGATACATAACCTCTTCTATCTAGCTAGAAGATATTAATGTTCCATACTAATGCCGTAATTTTGATGCATCAAGATAGATAGATAGTTATAACGCTTTTTTGCACACACAAAGATACAGTACATGCAGAGCATAAGAAAAAAAGGTAATACATGTGGGCAAAGGCGATCTTATCGCTAGGAGCGATCTCTTCCAGACAACCTTTGAGGTATAGGATAAGCAAAGAGAGAGCGAGAGGCAGTGTACCAGTAACCAGCAAAATTACGAGTAAGGTTTTTTTAAGATTAGGGGATCGAGCTTCTATAACAAACCTACAAATTATTTTATGCAAAAAATTACCCTGTATTTTAATAGTTATTTAACAATTCCGAAAAAACATGTTTGACGACAATCTATTAATTTATAGTAAGTAGAGTTTTTTTATATTTTTTTTATTTACTAGCTTTACTCCTGCCTAATTGTGAAAAGCGATAGTGATGCATGAAGCGACGTGATAGCATGAAGCATTAAATAAAAAAAACGCCTAGCGTGATTGAACTTTCAATCGCAAAAACCGAAACACAATTTTTTATTTCAACAAACACGCTACATGAATTTCTGAATCAATGTCTTAACAACAGATAAGTCGAATGCGAGTAAAGTTGATATCTTTTCTAAACAAGTTACACAGGTGGAATAAAAATAAGCAACAGCGAGGAGCTGTGCGACAGGCGTGGAGTATCGAATCCATTCTTACACTTCGGATTCGAGCATTTCGCTTCGAGCTCTCGAAGCGTGTGCCTTCACGAACTTAGGTATATAGTGGGAAGCTTATACCTGCACCGAGAGAATGGAAAAAGTGCATTTTCCATTATAAGTGGAGTGCAAAAGAACACTCGCACGTCGCGTTTGTCTGTAAAATGACGCATTTATTTAAATGCAAAGTGAGTTCTGAAGTGATGATAATACATAGAGCTCATGGCGCACCTTCGATTCTCTGCCAATGTAATGTTCTAATTCAATGGGCCAATATGACATGACTTGACCCACCACTCAAGCCCAATGCAAATTGGTGGGTTTTAACGATTGTAAATACAGCTGGGACCAACGACTAATTTGTGCCTTCCGAAGGATGGAGGAGCTCGAGATACTTAATTTATGGTCACCCATCCCATAACCGACCGTGTTGCGAAAGTCGCTTAACCTCTAAACGCAATATTACGCAGGCCAAGCACGCGAACCAATGTGCCACCGAGCTCCACTCCCCAATAATGTTTAACTATATTAATTTTATATCAGATTAAATCAGGGATAAAATTCTCTATTGGTTTCTTTATTCAACCCCAAAGACTATGAAAGCAATATGACTTCGAATCGAAACACTTATGCGCGCGGATTTGCTCTATATTGAATGCGATGATACTGTTACGGCTTTCGATGAATTTTGTCAAGTACTCGACTGAGGCAGTGAATGTGCGAGACATAAGGACACTACGTAACACGTGTGATGTATATTAGAAAAGTGTATAAAATATTTGCTACCTAAGAAAGTTACTTAGCTGTTTAAGACATGGGGGGCCTAATGTAATTTTTTAGAATCCATCATGTCATAAGAACTCTTCAAATTCGTACCGGTTATCGTCTTAAACCTCACTCCTGCATATTGTATGTAACATTTTGCTCTGAGTTATGTTAAAGATGTTTTTAACTTGAAATTCTCAATTCGTAGTTATTTAAAACGTAGTTATTTCCATTTTTCATAAATCTTAAAACATTATCAAAAATAAGGGATAAATATGAAAAAAAATCTTGGTTTCTAATATTATGTTGGTAAATAATATCTACAACACCGGTGTTGTAGATATTATTTACCAACCCGGGTTCCTGCGTGTCTTCGAAACATCTCAGCTACCTAATTATGGACACTCTGGCTGTTATAGCCTTGACATGTCTTTTACGTTTACCTGCATAATTGCATAACATAACAAGGATAATATACTGTTTATTAATAACAAAAACAACTTATTGTTTTATCTGTTGTTC
The DNA here is from genome assembly GCA_910589605.1 of Chrysoteuchia culmella. Lineage (NCBI taxonomy): Eukaryota > Metazoa > Arthropoda > Insecta > Lepidoptera > Crambidae > Chrysoteuchia > Chrysoteuchia culmella. The sequence goes on from OU342649.1 coordinate 7,741,823, forward strand.
TTTAAACAATGAGTTTCATGTCGGTCAAGGCACATTTAAAACCGCAGGATTATGTGAGGCGACGCATGCGCAACCAATGTGACTAATATCATAACATAATGTGCATATCGCCTTGACTCCTTGAAAGCAAAATTAAAACTTCTTGCCGAATGTATTGGCTAACGTATATATTTGAAGAGTCAAATAAGTATGCTGACCATTGACCAACAACAACCCCATCATTAATATTAGTCGTCGTCGTCGTCGTCGTCCCAGCCACATGACACCCACTGCTGGGTAGATGACTGCTGATAGGCCTCCCCCAAGGATCTCCACGGCGATCGGTACTGCGCTGCCCGCATCCAGCGGTTCGTTCACCAGATCGTCGGTCCATTTTCGATGAACCCTTTCAGCATATTCGATTCTCCGTTTCCCGCTATCTGTTCATGTAGATATCTCATAAAATAGTTGGTGTATTTTAGCAGCAAAATCTATCGCTGATTGTTTTAAATCTATCTATTATAGTAATTTTTGTAATTTCTGTGAGGGTAGTTATAATGTTCTTCACTATCTATCACTCAGGACATTTTACAAACGCAAGATTCTTTCAAAAGAGGCAGCGAATAAGGGACTCAAAAAGCTCAGGTATCTATTTGGTAATGTTTATTGATTATTATAAAAAAAACATTGTATTTTCATTACGGATAAGTACAGTGACTTTATTCTTAAAACATTTTTAACTCCAGATTTCGTAAGTTTGTGTGCATTTACAATGTTTTCCCTATTTCACTTCTACATTAAGTGATGTAAGAACTGGGAACAAATTTGTGTGTCATCTTTTTATTTCAATTCTTTATTTTGTTAAAGTCTTTGGTAAGCAGGTACTTGGTATAATTATAAAACTAAATCCTTTCTACCAGCTTTCTACACAATAAAAAGAACGTCAATCGGCACGTGTTCCAAATTGCACAGTATAGTCGAAACCTTTACGGGCAATACAAATGGGTGCCAATTCTGGTTAAAATAGCAAAGCCAGGCCAAAGTGAAATGGCGGGGTGCCAAACTGCTCCAGTAATCTCTACTCTCGACAATACGGCAGAAGCCCTAAACTTAACTCTTAATGTGACATTCCTTTCATAAAAAAAAGTAGTAATTTGAATAAAATTGCTCGTGAATAAATTAGCATTGTCGAGTCAATAGACGCCCGTTGGGGCGCATGGTGGGTACAAATTATTGCGATTACGCTCTGACGAGGCAACGCTATTGCCTCCACGATGGTTTGTAGGGCCATTTACTTCATTCATTATTAGATGATTTAGGTTTATAAGCTGTGAATGAAAGCATTTGTGTTTTCTAGGTCTCTTTTTATTGTTAAATCATTTGTATGCTGTGATTTGTAACCACTTTTATATGAAGCCAAAATACTTTCTATTTCAGGTTTTCTTGCTCTTCCATAATTAGGTACTCATTTTATTATTTATTTTGTACGTGTATATTTTATTTTATTGACTGATTTTATTTTACACTTGAAATTTTTACTATCTCTTGACAATAATATGCTGTATTTTTTATGATTTTTGAATTTTTGCATTTTTAACGCTATTTTTATACATATGATAAATTTTAAATAGAAAAATATTGGAAAAAATTAGCTCTAACCGCTCTAACCGCTCTCTCTCTCTCTCTCTCTCGCTTAAAATTTATCATAAATAATATGCTGATTTTCATTCAGTCAATATTCAAAACCAAGGTTCGAAACAAGGTTCAGAAAAAGAATTAAAAAAATCTTTCGAAATTGGTACTTATATTTTTTTCTATTTTGGATAACAAAGGCATAAGAGCCCTATTACAAATCTGCACTCTGCATATCATACTGAGTTCAGACGGCCGGCCGGTGCGTTGCATTTTGTAGTAATTTTGCAGTTATATTTATCGTTTTTATTGAAATAGGATAATAAATTCATGCTTAAAAATTATTAAAACTTTATTCCTCATAATGTAAAAATTATTCTGGTACAAATTTGGCTCAATAATATTATCGTAGACAGGAGAAATTCACAGTAACTTGAAGCGATTTTCGAAGTTTTTTGGTTTTGAAAAAGATTTCTTTTCTATGTTAAATCAATGACATTTCAAAATGCCGAGGCTGCTACAAACTATTCAACTAAGAGATATAATTCATTTTCTTTATTTCATTTGATTAGAATAGTAGTTTAACCCAGGTGCTCAAAAAGTGCCTTCGCGCATTTTATGAAAATCTTTCTTTGCAATTTTGGGTTTAAAAAGTTAACCAAAATTTACAAAAAGCGAGGACGCTACGAACTATGCCAATAGCTATTCTGCACTATCGAATAAGTCAAAATTGTTAATGTATTTTTGTTTCAGAGCAAGAACGCCACAATTGACCATTTTACGCGAAAATCACAGTCGATATGTAATATGGCTAATAAGTACGTACCTAATTCAATTGACTAGGTACCTATCTATAGGATGAATTTATTTAAGAATATACCTTACTCATTTTTTTTATCCATGCATTTTATAGTAAATGTAATATAATATAATATTTTTAAAGAGTGACCAAATATTAATAGAATAGAACGCTTAGAACGCTTCAAAATGCAATCAATATCTTTTACTATCTTTTACTTGCTGTAATTCATTCTGGCTTCTTTTTTCAACGACAATTTTGCTTTCCGCCCTGCTTCTAAAGTTCTAATAAAACCCAAATATGTATATATAACTAAAGGTTCTGTGGACCACTATAATGTGAAGGTTCTTGATGTAATTTCGAGTCGAGTGCGAGTAAACAGCCTCAGAATTAGTGAAGTGGCGCTATGGTAATTACAAGACGAGAAGAGTCGGACGCAAGTTACAGGCACGTAGCTAGGACCAATAGTAATTTGTTGTGCAAGGCTGGAAAGTTGAATAATAGCGGCGAGTTAATAGAGACCCAGACCCCATACAAGAGGGCGCGGCAGACCACTGGATAGCTGACATCCGACGACACGGAGGACGGGACTGGATGAGTCGGGCACGAGATCACCAGGAGTGAAAAAAGAAGGAAGAAGCCTACATCCAAGATTGGATATGAAAGGCCACCATGATGTTGATGATGATGAAAACTATTAAGAAGTAATTAACGGAAACATAGGTTCATGCTGAAAACTATAAGTACGTAATTGCGAACTGTTCTTATATAATATTAACGTAAGCTTATCATAGTTGCTACCCTACTATTTTACTAAAAAAAGAGAAATACATAGGTAAGTACCAACATTTTTGTTAGATATTTGCAGAAAATAATATTAGAAATAGCAATGCAAGATATAACAGTATATTTATTATAGAAATAAAAATCGCCTACCTATGAAGTTAATATTCATATATAATTTGAAGCTACAATTAAATTAATGTTTTTCTTTTTGTTTAGTAACTACGTAGACATGCAACCTTTATTCTTACAAATTCAATTTTCCAATAAGGCTTAAGACGTCTAAAAGTTTGCTCTGTAGACAAGACTGTATTTTTAATGATGCTGCATATAAACATTTTATCTTTAGAAATAAAAGTATGGCTTATATTTTGAGGTCGGTATAAAGCACTAGTTTTCGTAATCTTTAACTGACCTAAATATGACATTTTCGTAATCATTATTTTTTAAAGTTTCTGTAATTACTTCTTATTTATCGATAAATACACATTTAGCCGTTAAAAAAATATATAAAAAAGGACAAATATTGTCTAACACTTTAATCGTGATAGAGATATATAAGAGAAGAAGCACAATTTATTTAGGGCGTAGCACAGAAATATAGCTATACGAACTTGCGGCGCAATAGATAGGTATTAAAACGAATATCAGGGTATAACGAAGAGCTAGTTCCACAGTCAGGTCTGCACAAAATCATAGATATATAAAAAAAAGTCGAAATCACCCCTGAGTCGCTAAATTGAGTCGGTACAACAGTTTTATGTTATCTGTGAACTGTGATAAGTAATACATCGACAACAAACAGTCATACCAACACAAATATTTACAAAGTGTAGAAAATAGTTGTTGCCCTAGCAATCTAAGTTAAGGGGCTTGCTTGCTTACCATGTGATCGAAACAGTGACACGGTATTCGGCACTATGTGTTCTGTGGTATTGAGCTGCGAGAGTCGATAAAAGCCGCCCATGCTAGGGATACTGGGCTATTTTAGGGCCCTGCTTAATCCTAAATACGTCCCTGCAGTACGTCCCCCTCTTGAATCGTTAATCGGTGCAACCCTTTCTCAAGCTTGTCACTGAGCTTTTGCGAAGCCAACGCCGCTGTGCCTAATTGTGGAACGGATGAGTTTCCACCAATTGTAAATAATTGTATATTTACAATGTATCTAAATGGTTCGTATTGTCCTAGCATGCTATGCTAAGGGGCTTGCTTACTTACCTGCTAATATGTGAGCGAGACAGTGATAAGGGACCGAACACATCATTATCTGGTCTGTGGTATCGAGCTGCGAGAGTCGATAAAAGCCGCACATGCTAGGGCTACTGGACTATTAAAGGGCCCTGCTTAATCCTAAATACGTCCCTGCAGTACGTCCCCTCTTGAATCGTTAATCGGTGCAAGCCTTTCTCAAGCTTGTCACTGAGCTTTTGCGAAGCTAACGCCGCTGTGCCTAATTGTGGAACGGATGAGTTTCCACCAATTGTAAATAATTGTATATTTACAATGGAATCTAAAATGATATTTATTGTCCTAGCATGCTAGGCTAAGGAGCTTGCTTGCTTACTCGTTAATATGTGAGCGAGACAGTGATACAGTACCGAACACAACATTATCTGGTCTGTGGTATCGAGCTGCGAGAGTCGATAAAAGCCGCACATGCTAGGGCTACTGGACTATTTAAAGGGCCCTGCTTAACCCTTAATACGACCCTGCAGTACGTCCCCTGCTCTTGAATCGTTAATCGGTGCAACCCTTTCTCAAGCTTGTCACTGAGCTTTTTGCGAAGCCAACGCCGCTGTGACTAATTAGGGACGGGTGGGTTTTATCTTTTCTTCTGCACTTCATTATGCAATCGTGTGGCATCTGTTAAGAGGAAAGTTTCTCGATTCACACGTCTTGTGTGTTCAAATGGAAGTAAAAAGTTTGGTTTTGAGAGTTTTAAATTGCGGGGTTCCTACTTCAAAGGTCTAACATTAAAATCATGATTAATTTTATAGATATTTGAGAAATATATATATTTTTAGGGTTCCGTACCTCAAAAAGAAAAAAACGGATCCCTTATAGGATCACTTCGTTGTCCGTCCGTCCGTCCGTCTGTCAAGACCGTTTTTCTCAGGAACGCGTAGAGGTATCAAACTGAAATTTATATCTAATATTCAGGTCTACTGTCTCTTGGAGCTGTGAAAAAATTAAACTTCTAAGCCAAAGCAATCAAAAGATACAGCCGTTTATGCCGCAAATTTTCGAAACTCGCACGGGAATCAAAACCTTCAGGGTACTTCCCGTGAACTGAGAATCTTGAAATTTGGTACGAAGTAACGTCTTATAGTACAGATTAAGGAAAAACTGCGAAACCCGTTAATTTTTAGTTACATCATATAGTAAAAAATATTTTTGAAAATTTTAAATTTCATTTTGCATTAAAAATACCATAACACTCGATTGTCGTGATGGGTGAACTTTTACTTATATACCTACAGGTTTGTACTTAACCCTCGGTGCGGGAGTCCGACTCGCACTTGGCCGGTTTTTTTTTACATAACCGTTGCTTTCTGTTAACTATCCGTGTTTGTCAAATTTATTTGACCGTCTGCGGCTGTGTTTGATGCGTTTTACTTCCGAAAATTGATTTGTCAAAGTGTTTGTAAAACAAGTTTGATCGTGTTGGCCCCTAAAGGCTTAAGTTTAATTTGTCTGTTTATTTTGTATAAGTGCATTATAGGGTTTCGTAGCCTAAAGGCAAAAAAAGAATCCCTTATAGATTCGGCCAAACCGATGTATGTCACACCCTTTTTATTTTTTAAAAATATATATAAGATAAATTCTTCTTCTAATTTTAGATATGTATAATAAAATATATATAAGAAATAAAACAACTTTTACGGATATCAAACGCGCTATATTTCCACGAACTAAGTTGTAATTGTCCGTATTTTTAGGTTTTTAGGGGTTTTTTGATTTTCCCGACGTTTCGGCACCTTTACAGCTGCCGTGGTCACGGGATGACTAACACAAACAACTTAGTTCGTGGAAATATAGCGCGTTTGATATCCGTAAAAGTTGTTTTATTTCAATGAACAGTGCGCGCCAAAACATAAGATGTACGTATATGTATAAGAATTTCAACTTACTCATAAGTCAGAATGTTTCACTTCTTTATGCTAAGTACAAAACTAACCTATAACAATATTAGATCAAAGTTAAAAGAAAATTTGCGACATTTCTTCTAACATCCAAAGTTCGCATAGTAACTTTAATATTGTAAGCAAAGAAAACTCATAAATTATTTTTACCAACAATGCTTGTCGACCATAAATTTTAAAGAACGTAGCAAGTGGCGACAATGACTTCAAAATGTGGTTAGGTGTTATAAGTACGTCTAAAACATAGTAAATATGGCTGTCTTGTAGTTAAATCTTTGTATTAAAATACAAGGATACTTATAATATTTACTGATCTGTGTTTATAGGTCTAAGAAACTGAAACAAGAAAATGAGGTATTAGTTGTTGTATCGATTTGGGGAACTGGGTGAAATGCACAGACCTATATCGAGATAGACGAAAAGAGCGCCTCATACTGTATGAGAACTTAGCGTGTCGAATTTTTTGTACCTACGATGACGTCACCAGCGAGATTTTGTGATGTGAAAATGTTATTGACGAGCTATTGCAAGAAAGCACTGCACCATTAACCATTTTCGTTTCTAAGTGACGGCATTATTTTCATGGCAATGATCTCAAGCGGACTGACTTAGGTCGGAAAACTGACCGAGGATCAACCTTTTAAGCGAAGTTTCAGACTGAACAAGCGGGCGCAGGAGCGGGCGCGGGCGCGGGCGCGCGGGTCTTGGCGTCTGCGCGTTCAAATCAAAATAAAAAAAAACTCAAAAATATTTATTTACGTTCAAATATCATTTTACATAGCTAGTGGCCAGAGTCTCCTTTTAAGCATAAAAATACTTCTATATAATTATCTTCAGTGTGTTTGTGTATAGTGTGTGTGTGTGTGTGTGTGTGTGTATATATTGTGTGTGCGTGCGTGCGTGTGTGTGTGTGTGTGTGTGGTGTGTGTGTGTGTGTGTGTGTGTGTGTGTGTGTGTGTGTGTGTGTGTGTGTGTGTGTGTGCGTGCGTGTGGGTGTGAGTGTGTGTGAGTTGACTGTAATTATTTTAATAATAATTCAGCTTCTTCATAATTTTGAGTTTTGATCCATGTTGTTAATGAAGCTTTACAATCGTGATATGATTTATGTAAATATTGCGCGTTCACAGTGCCGAACGAGCTACGAGTCTCAATGCACGTGTGTTTGGCGGTTCTCAAACTTTGCTGCTTGTTAGAAAACATGAATGAAGATTTGATGTTATTAATGAAAAAAAATGTTGCGTATGTTTACTTTGCCAAATAGCAGTGCGACGTTGTACAGCAGATATAAATTCTTCCGTATTACGACCATATCCATGACGGACATTGGCGGGTGAATCAAAATAGTTTAGAACCAGACGCGCAAGCACTAAACAGACGCTATAACACTATGAAAGATACGGGCGGACTGAGCCATTATTAGATACACCAGCGCCACGCGCGCCCGGGCCCGCCTCATGAAGGCGCGCAGCTCGCGGGCGCACTCTGAAAGCAACGGGCGTCTACGTATATTTGAATCACACGCACCCGCACCCGCGCCCGCGCATGCGCCCGCGCCCGCCTCCAGTCTGAAACACGGCTTTACACAAAAGGTACTTTCTTACTTACTTTCACCGTCTAACTCTATATCGAGTTAGACGGTTCTGTGGTGAAATGGTTCCAAAGTGGAAAAATGTGTGTCTCCCCCCCCCTCTAACTTTTAAAATAAGAAAGTGAAAAATATATGATGTAGATCTTTATAAAAACTTTTAACGAAAATTGGTTTGAACGAAATTTATTAAGTAGTTTCAGAGCCATTTTCCAAAACCGCAAATATAACTTTGTCATTCATACAAACACTATGAGAAACAAACTTATTTTTGCACACGATAAATCATAATGGCATTTTGCCCATAATAATAATAGAAACTTTATTGCACACGATACAAAAACAAACACATACAGAGAAAATGTCAAAAAAGAGGAACACACAATAGGCGGCCTTATAAATATAATAAATAGCAACGTAGCAGTCTCTTCCAGGCAACCTTGGGTGGGAGGCGAAACCCTTCATGTGCTAGTTCGACTCGCACTTGGCCGATTTTTAGTATTTGTTGTTATAGCGTCAACATAAATACATCATCTGTGAAAATTTCAACTGCCTAACTATCACGGTTTCATGAGATACAGCCTGGTGACAGACGGACAGACAGACGGACGGACAGCGGAGTCTTAGTAATAGAGTCCTGTTTTAAATAATTGTTGATGTTTTTTGTATGTTAAAAATTAACCCGCAAACCGTAGCGGCATGTTTTATTACATTCTATCAATACACAAGGGACACGTAGACATTCAACAAATTGATATGTAAATATCTCCCCCAACGTATTCGTATGGAAAACCATTCGATTTGGACGGACGGCGGCTAGTTTTAAATATTCCATGTGCGGTCAAGCGCAAAATCTACAAAGAAAAATATATTACCTTTCTTTTATTGCGATTCACCCTCTTTATCTGTGGGCTACACGAGTTTATGGCGAATTTGTCAATGTTATGGCAACGGCGGCGGCGGTCCAATAAGTGAGACATAAAATTTGGGAACAGAAATATGGTTTACACGTGACGGCGTCGAGTGCGCGAATATGTTCATCATTTTAAAAATGTAGAATGTTAAGGTTTCTTAATGGTATAAGTTAAGGTTTCTTAATGGTTTTTTTTTTAAATGCCTTTGAAAGGTTACTTAGAACCGAGGAAAGAGTAATGAGCATTTATACTTTAGAGCGTTGTTGTAATAACTACCTTGCAGACTAGAACATGTTTCTATATCTTAATAAAGTATTCGAAACAACTATTTTTAAAGCTTGATCCGTAACTCTAACGATTCAGAAAATAAATAAGCAAAAGTTTAATGCCTTTAATTCGCGTAGGTATTGCAAAATCAAACAATTTTTTTTAAATAAATTTGGGTATATAAAATGTGTTTTCATTTTAATAGCAAATAATGATTGCACGCCATGCATCGCTAAATTATTATCGGACAATATTCAGTCAACTTCCGTATTCACGCGAAATCACAAAAATTAAAATATTATTAAGCCTTATTCAATTAAGGACAAGTTTCATTATTCGCTTATGTAAAATAATAAGTAACTTATAAAGTGTAAAATGAAATAACCCTATCATTAACAGCAGCTTTATAATTACGATCAATAATTATTTCGAATAAATTAAACTCAATATTTGTACAAAAATACAAATTCACGTCTACAGTTAATTCGAATTCGCGTCACGTTAAAACAAAACAAACATTACGTAGCTGAATCTCGTAATTGACAAGCTTTAGAAAGAAAATTCGTCTTGCAAATATTTATTTCAATTAAGAGCCCCAGTCAGTGCGATTGACACGAAACAAGATGGTGACATTTGAGAAAAAGGGTTCCTTACTGATTGAGGACTCTCGAGCCATACTTAGCCTTTTGTGAAGACTCTAATTAACGGTAAGCTGGTAATTGAGTATTTATTCGCGTTAACGAGTGTAAAATTCGAAGTGTTTTTATCGCTTTGTAAACAATAGCGTTCGGTGTAGGGTTAAAAGAGGGCTTGGAAGAAATTCCGTTTGAGGGTCGAGAGCTTGTGCTGTGAAAGCGATCTTGATTAGCAAGATACGATGAGGGGCAAAGGAAGTACGTTTTAAGATAAATTAATGTCACATTATATGGAAATGTTTTCACAGTTTATCATTTGGAATATGTGTTTTAAATGTGTTCATGATGAATGATGGATCAATATTAAGTAGTTAATTGCGGTATATTTTCATATATATATATATTTTCGTATATATTTTCGTATACTTTCTCACGATATGAAATAGTGATTCTTAACGATTCAGTTAATTCTTTAACTTCCATGAAGTTCTCCTACAGCCAATTAATAATGTAGTTATTATTAATTGGAAGGAGGGACGCCGGCAAAGCCGGACGGGCGAGTCACCATAATCGGAACCATTTCGGCCAATAATGTAGTTAAGTTCACATTTACTTAAATCCCGCGTGAGCAACTTGTAGACTAGTTATTTTATCTTCTTAATTAGCATTATGCAAAAAAATATCACAATAAGTATTCGCACCACAAATTAACGCTACTTTACTTTCAGATTTATCTTCCAGGAAACTTATTATCAAATGAAAAATTGTTTCTTCGCCTAGGAGCTGAGAGTAGGCCCCCCAATCACTACTCACTAAAATGCAACAGTTGAATACCCATTGAGACACATTAAGCAAATTAAAATCGCAAATAAAAGCACTATTTCCAAAAGTCCAAAATTTTCCACAAATCCATTTCTTCGCTTCATCCAAGGGAGGTTATTCGCAATTTTCTAGTGAATTTCTATTTATCTTTGGGCAAACCGAAGGCAATCGAACGCCACTAATGGGATGGTACAATTGAAACTGCTCTGCGGAAAATCGAGCAATAAGTATGCATCACGTCGCCTGTTGTGGCTGATGCTCGAGATGTCTGGGAGGCTATCCTTAGATATCGAGCGTCCTATCGACTGCTTCGACAAGAAGTTTGCATAGAAGAAATCTTTAATCAATTTAAGTTATCCAAACAGTTTTACTTAAATACGAGTATAGAGTCCATGGATAAATTAAAACCAAAGTTAGAGCGCTTGAACAACAGACAATAGATCCAAATATACGCGTTGATAGGGATATGGGTTCGCCAAGATTAGGTAGTGATTGTGACACTGCATATGAGCTCACATTCAATTGGTTTAAGGAAGTAATTTTTACGACTGTTACGGTAAAATTAAAACTGCTCTACGGAAAATCGAGCAATAACCTCTTAAGACCTCAACTTGAACCAATTAGATAATAATGTTTTTATTTTAGTTATAATAGGGGTATAATTATGCATCACTTCGCCTGTTGTGGTTCATGCTCGAGATGTCTGGAGGTAGCCTTACTACGAGATATCGAGCGCACTATCGACTACTTTGACGAGAAATTTGCATAGAATGGATCTTTAATTAAAACTATTTGGAAAGCTCAAAACGAGTAGAGAGTCATTGGCTAAAATCAAAGTTGGAGCGGTTAAACAACAAATAGATCACGCGTAGGTATGGATATCGGTTAGCCAAGGACAGGCAATAATACTGCATAAGAACATACGTTAAATTGGTTTAAATCATAGGAATATAAAAAACTAAATTTTACTGAGCCAATGAAACCTAGTCAGCCATTATTTCTCCTCATACCTTAATTATTTAAGCGTGATTTATTTAGTTATATTGAATCTAGGAAAAATGGGAAATTTAAACGGTAATAAAAAGGTATATATCGTTATGTTTAAAATCAATTTACCCAATACTTAATAACTTCATAATTAAATTCATGTTTAAATTATTTGATTGATTTTTTAAAGATTCAATACTTGTTATTATTATAACTATTTACTCACATGAATATTAAATTACAACATTAAATACAAACATAACATTCAATAGAAGATGTTCAATATAAATATTTCGTAAGCTACGTTTTGTGATTGTATTCTTTAAGCAAACAAAGTCACAATGTTACGTTAGAATAACAAATGTTAGTCGCCAAAAGAAATTAAATCTTTATTTGTTGAGTCCATGGATATATTATTAATTGTGTATTGAACAACATTGAAAAACCAGACAAAGTAAAGTGTAAATTTCCTTTAAACATATTGCATTAGCTATGAATACTGAGCTATACTCGGATATTTTAATGTGATCCTCAAAATAAATAATCTTTCCTGATTGGATGGATGATGATTGAATACCACTACTTACTAGGAAGTAGTAGTATCCAATTTGAATACATATTGATGTTAAACATGATTATAAGTACAAACGTAATGAAGAGCAAAACTCGGATTAAATACGAGTACCTACGATACAAACTTTACCTCTAAGAGCTAACGCAGACGACGGATAACTAAATAATTAAATTATTAGGCTACTTTTTGTCCTCATATTCCTACGGGAACCGGACTCACGCGGGTGAAACCGAGGGACTCAAGTAACGTATTAGGCCCCTGCCTCGAATCTAGCGGGCAGCGGGGCGGCGGCGGCGCGACTGTGTAAACGCTCGCCCCGCACCACCCGCGCACCGCCGTTTTCGAAAGTCGCGCGGCCGCCACTCCGCTGCCCGCTAGATTCGAGGCAGAGGCCTTAGGGCCTGCGCAGACGCCGGATATTGGAGGACTTTTTGTCCGCGACACGTCTTTATTGTTAACCAAATAAGATTGATGATTGATCCATGAAAAGTATGCGATAGTCTTCGTTATATATTCAACTTTATGTTCTTAGTTATAAGATCGTGTCGCGGACAAAAAGTCCTCCAATGTCCGGCGTCTGCGCAGGCTCTAAGGCCTCTGCCTCGAATCTAGCGGGCAGCGAAGCGGCGGCCGCGCGACTTTCGAAAACGGCGGTGCGCGGGTGGTGCGGGGCGAGCGTTTACACAGTCGCGCCGCCGCCGCCCCGCTGCCCGCTAGATTCGAGGCAGGGGCCTAATACGTTACTTGTGTCCCTCGGTTTCACCCGCGTGAGTCCCGTTCCCGTAGGAATATGGGGACAAAAAGTAGCCTAATAATTTAATCAAGGCTATCTTCTATCTGCCAATTTCAGTTTTTGGATAAAAGAGTAACAAACAAACACACATACTTTCGCATTTATGATATTAGTAGGATACAATAGATAGGTGTTTCGTACATATCGTAGTAGGGTCTTCGTAAACTCAATACCATTAGTACAATGGTTACATTCAGTTCTAATGGAAGTCTGTTCGTGAGCTAACGTGTATAGGGTCGAATAGCAATATAAGTAAATAAATAGTTATTGGATGGGACCAATAGGGATTTGCGTTATGAATTTAGTCGAGACTTCAACCCAAGTCATATTGTATTTATTTAATATACTTATATAGCATGTTTTCATTTAATATTTCGATTTGTACTTACTCTGTCTCTTGTCCGTCCACAGGCGACTTTGTGCGTTCTAAGTCTATGTCTTTATCAAAGGTAACAAAAATGTTACTTATGTCCTCCAAACGTGGTTGATATGTATGTAACTATACCAGGTCTGGCGACGGCCTGTCTGGAATAGGGGTACAATACCTGCTTTCTACGCCGATTGTCCCGGGTTCGATCCCCGGTCAAGACAAATATTGGTGTGCATGAACATGTCTATTTGCCTTGGTCTGAGTGTTTAATATGTATTTTAAGTACGTATAAATATTTATGAATGTTTATCCGTTATCTAGTATCCAAAACACAAGTTCGTATTGAACCTATCTTAGTCAAGATAATTATTGATGTGATATAAAAAAAATATATAAAAAAATATTAAGTACATTTATGCTTTCGTCTCCTTTTGCTTTTAAAGTAAAATAGGCAAGATAACGAAAAACCTTTTTCTCACGGAAAAAACCTGCCAGCATGACCTTGTTTTGCATAAAACAGTTGAGCCAGTGCGAAAAGTTGTTTTAAATGAAAAGTGCTCTCAAGTTTCCATTATTTCTGAAGCAAAATTAAAAAATTGATGGGGTGGGAGGCTGAGGTTCATCTATTTTTCTAATCCATCCGATCTGCACGAAGCATAGATGGTACTACCGACTTTGTATTTAATCTAAATTGCTTCTGGATCTTATGTTGCGACGATAATTTTATTAAGCGTTTAAAATATCTCTCTTTATTAAATAATGATTTTTCATTCTTATTGATTCCAAAAAGATTCCGACGAGTTGAGAACCTCCTTCTTTTTTTTTGAAGTCTGTTAAAAATAAAATAAAATTTGTGTTGAGTGGGGAAACCAGCGAGGAACTAAAATACAACATAGTTATTTATTTCCTTAGAATTATATATGGTCTAGTTTTAATTTGTTCACACTCCCGTAACAATGTCTTTATTTATTATTATTACTCTAGATGTAAAAAAGAAATAATATTTTAAATTACATAATTTTTGTCTTACCATAAGTACACTAAGCCTACAATTATTATAGTAATACTTTAATATTCTGGAAAAAGAAAAATTGTTCCCATATACAGGGATTACCTACATACATCTTATGTTTTGGCGCGCACTGTTCATTGGAATAAAACAACTTTTACAGATATCAAACGCGCTATATTTCACGAACTAAGTTGTAATTGTCCTTAGTTTTAGCTTTTTAGGGGTTTTTGATTTTCCCGACATTTCGGCACCTTTTTAGCTGCCGTGGTTACCTAGTTTGGGGACCCCTAGTAATTTGTGTACACCGTAACTCTTTTCGGTGAATAATAGTACATTATTGCAAAGGCCGTGAAATAGGCAATTGCAATTCGAGTATGAGTTTGAAGGCCGAACCGTAGGTAAGGACTTCACTAATACGAGACAGGCAATTGCCATTTCCGCCGAGGCATATATAGTGCTTTTCTCAAAGGAATGCAGGGAAATAAAACATACTTTTTCACATCACACGCTCTGAAAAGGAGGTTTTGTCAATCAGTTTAGACGTAGAAAAAGGCTTTTTGCGGCCTAGCGCCCCAAAGTACTTTTTTAATGTAATACCTAAAAATATGTAATAATGCGTTCCGAATCGCACTATTGTATTTTTGTAACATTTTATTCTTATTTTAAATAGCCGTTTTGGTTTTATTATATTATTTTAGTTCATTGAATCATAAAAACAATAACGATAAGATTAAACTATTTGTTATAAGAAAACAATATTAGGCTGGGTGAGATATCACAACCTATGATTGGATATAAGATTTTAAACTTTCGCGTTCCATTATTATTATATATTACTATCCATTTTTTGTATAATTATATATCATATAATTATAATGGAACAAAAAATGGAACGAAAAAAAAATCGACAGACGAGTAAATCCGCGGTAGCTGAGCATCTTTTAGAAGCTGGTATTAATCATTGGATGGAGTTACATGATCCTAAAATCCTCTCCACCGATCGTCATTATCATACTAGGATGGTACGAGAAACGATTGAAATCAAGAAGTACAAAAAATTCAATCGGGATGACGGATTTAAATTGTCATCAGCGTGGAATCCAGTGATTAACAAGTGTAAGCCGCGAGTTTTACCGTTTCAAACAAACCCCGATACTGTAAGTGTTGTGTGCCGTCAGGACATCTCTAAAGACAATAAAAATAAAAATAGTGACAATATGAGGGTGATAAATTTTAAATAGAAAAATATTGGAAAAAATTAACTCGGCCACAAGTGAATTCTCAGACGGCGATTCACTTGTGCCCGAGTTAATTTTTTCCAATATTTTTCTATTCAAAATTTACCATAAGTATGAAAATAGCATTGAAAAATGCAAAAATCACAAAATCATAAAATATGAGGGTGGCTGAAGATCTCCAAGCCCGCCCGAACAGACGACGCGCCGCGCACCGCCAGTCTGCTTGTGACCACGGCTATTGCAACATAGCCGAAACATAGTTGTACTACATAATAAATGTCGCGTTTTAGTCCCGTTGTTTTAATATATAACTATGATTGGATTTCGGAACGTGACATAAATCTTTATTTTTAAATAACTTTGAATTAAGTATAATACTCCCTTTTTTATTATTTTAGTTTTTTTATATAATTCAAATAATGAGAATAAGGTATATTTAGATTAAACTTTGTGTTTAAAGATTTTTTTACCGGAAGTTGACCGCGGAAACAACCATAAAATGTTCCTCGCTGTTGTAAGGTGAAAAATTGTGTGTTGCGTTCGGCAGAAAACTTTTTAGCGTCTTGTACCTTTAAAATCCTCGCTACGCTCAGGGTTCAATCCTAGAATCCTTCACTTGCTCAGCTTTCAATAGAGGTAACTCGCTGCTAAATAATCAACTTTCCAGCCTTGCATAACAAATAATTATTTATATTATACATTTAATTTAATTAATATTAAACGTTACATGTTACAGAAAATGTTATTGATTTCCCCGGTACATTTATGTTTGTTTGTTGAACTATGATGAGGTTTGCAAGAGGGCATTAGATGTAGTGGTAGAAGGCTGAAAAACGCTCCTGCAATGGATTTCATTTTCTTTGTTCGTAAATTCGATACTTCGCGTGTTCTTTTTTCGAAAATAATGACAATATTTCCATGCATGTTTGAGAAAATAAGTTTTATTATTATGTATGACGTACCTTTTGTGCGCGGTCAAAATATAGGAATCGTAAGTTTACTTAAATTAATATTAGTCTATTTATTAAACTGAATATTAAAAAGCACGCACCCAAGTACAATATTGAACAATTTATTAGAAAAAAACCCTTCTTAATACTTGCAAACGTGCAGTAAATGGATGGTACGGGTACCAGGCGAGCATAAGTTGTGGAGAGGCGGCAAGTGCAGGCAATGACCACTAGAGGCGTTTTACGGTTATTCGCGTGTGAGCAGACGTTAACATCCTAATTTATGTCGTTAATACGATGGCGTGATGGTCGCTTAAACAGCCCGTCGAGATATTGCGGTGACAATGTGCACGTATTTATTAGATGGAGGCGCGGAAAAATCACTTAGCGAAACATTACCTAGGGGTGTCACCGTCTAGTAAGTACTACTACAATTTTCAGTGGTGTCACTGTTTAAAAGTTAGTTGATACGGCAGAAAACTATTGGATCATATTAATATTGTAGACTATCGCAATGTACATACATGGTTTTCCAGCAAATAAATTATTTATTTCTTTCTTTCTTTCTTTCTTTCTTGGGTGGTTGGTGTTCGCACGGTTTATATAGAAATTACTTAGATAAAACTTGTGATTTTTTATCAAAATCGTTAAAGAAATAAGTTACGAATTTTTCATTAACATTTTTTATGTAATCCATTTTTTTTGCAATGACTCATTCAGTCAGTATTATAAACCTGAAATCGTCTGTCCTCATCCTAGCGCGCCTAATTCATATTTCATTAATTGAAATTTTTAAGCGATTTCAATGTTCGGAGAGAACAAAAATAAAAAGAAAATTACACCAAACTGACTGTAACATTATTTTAATTCCCACAATAGCTACGCTGTTAGAGACAACCGTGCCGCTCAATATCTAGCAAGAACATTTTAATTTGAAAGAGACTAATCTAAATAAAAATAAAAAAAGCAAAAAGACTTTATTACCTTACCAGTGAATGCCAACAGCAAATTAAAGACTGTAGAACAAAATAAAAATGTCTTCATGAAAAGACCGCAAATGTGTAGTTTTTTCTTAAGACTTGTATCTATTCCTTTGAGCAAAACGCAGACAATCTTTTTCTGTCTTTGAACATCTTGTTTTCACAAACACTAAAGAGTTCGAAATAAATAAAGTAAATGTATTCACTTTTGTAAGTAGACAAGTAAAAAGTTTTCTTTAAGAATTTACTAATGTACTTGTACCTATCGATCAATCTTTATCCGTTGAAATAACAGACTTTAGTTGCTAAATTTAAGGTTTTAGTTAGAGACTAAGCTAGTAAAAATATTTTTATAATTTTCTATTTTAGAATAATGAACGTGATTTTGTTTAAACAGTCCGTTTAAGTTAATTCTGTTAACTCAATATTTTTATATCTAAGTATGTATACTATTAATTAATTTTAATATTACTAATTTTATCACTTTTCACGGCTAAACCACTGACCACATAGTGAACTAGCATGATCCTATGTTCTTCTCCAGGCTATAAATAAAGTATCTGTGTACCAAAATTCATCCAAATCTTTTAACAAGTTTTTGCGTGAATGGGTAACAAACAAGTATCCAAATATCCTCACAAACGTTATTTTATTATATTAACTTAATTCTTCTTCTTCTTTTTATGTAGTGGCGGTGCCCTTTGGGTTTTCGCCAATGTCAATTTAGCTATGGTTTTGGTCTCTAGTTGTTTTTCCTACATACTCAGTGCTTCTCCGAGGCATCGCGCAAGAATACGGGTACGCACAAGTATAGAGGTAATGAAGTAAAAAAACACTTTAAAATGTCATAATCATCAGGCATTCAAAAGTGTCCTTTGAGCCATATGCCTTTCTTTTGGATGAATAATTAGAATAAGTTATGAACTCTTGCCTACCACGCTGACCCAAAGCGGGTTGGTTGTGACGTTGTGTTAATGACTGCAAGTGCAGCCCCAGTGCATAAAACTCGGATGAGCTCAAGGTTAATAGTAGATTGTATTAAAAGGGAGCACAATTTTACGGCGAGGGCGCTAATTGGGGACAGTGAGGGATTCAAAGTACATCGCCCATGGGAAACATAGTTTTGCTCTCCCGTTATACACTCTACTTTTCGTCTCCTTGTATGAGAAAATAAATAAGAGACAGTTTAAAGTAATTGTATGACGTTACTAGCTGCTATTTTTACTGTTTCAGGCATAGATTTATTTTTTTTTCGCTGTAAATTCTAAATCTATGGTTTCAGGAGTTAATATAATGTTAAACTAACTTAATGTAGAATAGAACTCACTTTTTGCAAGATACAATATTTAAAATCCGTTCCGATTACGAACAGAATTCTCTCGTTTCCTTTTTTTTTCAGTGTGCGCGGTCCTTGTCTAATATATAAAATTCTCGTGTCACAGTTTTCGTTCCCATATTCCTCCGAAACGGCTTGACCGATTCTCATGAAATTTTGTGAGCGTATTGAGTAGGTCTGAGATTCGGCTACTATCTATTTTTTATCCCGAAATTCCACGGGAGCGAAGCCCCGGGGCATAGCTAGTTCACTATATAAATATGAACATTTTCTTTTTTTTCTTTCTTCATAAATAGTTTACTTGAGCTTCCAGTAGTAAGTACATTTGTAATTTTAAAATTAAGAAAAAATTATGTGTCCGGACATGATGATAAAAAAATAAAATCGTAAAACGGAAATTTATTTGACAGCATCTGTCAGTATGACTTATCGTGACAATGACAACAGGCCCGGCCGCGGAGCGTAGTGCTGCCAGGGACCAGAGCACAGATTAATAAAATAGTTACTTCGTAAACCAGAGGTCGACTGCCTAGCGAGGGGCCGCAACAGGCCTCCCCGTGCGCCGTACAGCCATTAATTCCATACAACTTGCGTCCGATTTCTATGAACGATTCATGTTCAAAATTCAAACCTCATTTCGGCCCACTAAAAACTCACGTACAGAAAAGATCTACTATGCTCCCGCTTATCGAGGAACAATACGCTTTACAAATAGAAGGGGCGAAGAAGTTTTTGATCACCCATTTCGTGACGTGTTACCGATCATAGTTAAAGTTGCTGAACCGCGGCCACAACCACACGCGCTGGCCACGCTCATTACCTCCCTTCATCTCAAAATGTATCAAGTTCAAAGTCATCGAGTACAAAAAGTGATGTAAAGTATATCCAGATTGAAATTTGTAGCAAACAGGTGTCTGGGGAGGTCTGATTGTTTGCGCCCGTGCCTAACGAACCCTGCGTACACCGAGAGCATAATGATAGGGCTGACAGTTTTAGATGTAGGTAGTATAAAAATTCGAGTGCACCTAATATATTATATAAGAAACTATGAACAAAATTCTAATAAATACAAATAAATTGTATTGTCACACTGTATTGTTGTGTTGTGATCGTTTTGTTTATTGTCGTGTTTCTTTTTTTATTTATTTTTCTTGTGTGTTTAAATCGTAGTTTGGTATGTTGTTTGTTTTTGTTGTTATTAATATGGCAACATAAGAAAAATACTCCAGATGCGAACAGGCTGAAGAAACGCCACCCACGTTCAGTAGTCACTCTTCCTAAGACGAGAACAACTTTTGCAACAAGGCAGTTCCAATACCAATCAGCATTTCTCTATAACAAGATAAACAAAAACCTGAATATTTATTCTTTACCTCTATTCAAATGTAAAACTACAGTATCTTCGTGGCTGAAAAGTCTCAACTATGACGAAACAGAGTCCTTACTAAAAAGATGCATATAGATGGCATAACAATCTACATTGAATTGTATTTTAAAATATATAGATAACATATACGTATACTTTTAAAAATATAAAATATTTCAGTTAATAAAAATATTATTACTACTATGTAATAGATCTTTAATTAATTTTATTTATTTTAATTTATTTACGATAAAATATTATATTATTATTTATAAATATGAATAATAAATAACCTAATGTATGAAACACAGATTCATATTTTACATTAATTTTAAAGATATAATATATATATATATATATATATATATATATATATATATATTTATAGGTCTATATATTTACAACATTTTTAGTAGTGAGTTTTTATTTATTTATTAATTATTATTTTTTTGCTATTTGTCAATTTCTTAGAATAAGTTTTAGCTTCAAAAGCAAAAATTCTAGTTTTAACACAGGTGTAATGTAGATTATGTTGAAGAGCGGCTCCCTCCCAACACAGGTTATACTTAACTTAAAGGGAGGAGTCCACTGTATTATTCAAAGTCTGTGTTTGTCAATAAAGATTATTGTTTATTGTTAAGATTATTGTTTATTGTATTGTTATTAACCGGAACGTCATCAAACCGGTCACGACAGAAGACCATTGCGGGTCGTAAGACCATGCATTATGCTGAGTCGTGACCGTTTTGGGACAAATCTTAATGTTGTTGTTTTTCTACACTACCAGTTTGAGACAAACCGAAGTGCGGGACTTATTGTAACTTAAAAAATTGTGAAATAAAATCTTTTTATAAAAAATACCATTTTTGGAGTCGGTGCCACCCAAGGCATTATAGTGCATTCTATAAATTCTACATTGAACTTCCATGCTTCTTGCCTTGGCTGGCACGCTTTTTTACTTTTGAGTCTATATTTAGACGACGATTTTTTTGAGACAGTAAGTAAGTGTATATTTTAAAGTTTTTTTATAGAAAGCTTTTCTAGATTAGACTTGAAAAAATGAGCTAGTAACAAACAACTGAGTTGAGAAGTTGTTTTTTAAGGTTCCGTAGCTCAAAATAAAAAAAACGGGACCCTTATACGAGTAGGATCACTTTGTTGTCCGTATGTCCGTCCGTCCGTCCGTCCGTTTTCGATTATCTTGGAATCGCGTGGAGGTATCGCATTGAAATTAAGACCATATATTCAGGTTAACAGTCTATACAAGGTGTAAAAAAATTAAACTTGTAAATTAATGTAAAACAACGATAGGACCGTTTATGGCGCAAAAAACTATGAAATTTGGTATGTAATATCTTTTTTTACTACAAGTACAGGAAATAATCTGAAACTAAACATTTGTAATTCAATTATTAAAATTTATATCTTTGGTTTTGAAACCTGAATTTCGGGGAAAAGTTGGGAACGCGTGGAGGGTTCGAGTTAAAATTAAAGGCTAATATTCAAGTCTCTTGAAGCTGTGAAAAAATCAAACTTGTGAATTTACGTAGAGACAAAAACACATAGGGTGTCACATAGTATAATTTCTTACTCTGGACGAGTACCGTTACTCGTCACTAGCTAGCGCTGTGTGCTGTTGATATAAATTTTACGTGGCGCTGTTAAGAATGTTGCTAATAACTATAAGATATAAATAATAAGGCGTCGATTAGGCGTATTGTAAGCCGCTTATTTTTCAGTGATAGCTGCTAAATTCAATGTGTCACTTAGGAAATGAGTCATATTTTTAAGTTATGTGTACGTGTATATTTAATAGTTAGGCTAGGCTAGTTTAATTTTTTTTATGTATCTTATTTGTGAAGACCTGTAAATGCTTTATGTTTATATTTAAATTTTTTAATGTATTAGGTTAAGCAGTTGGTTTTCCAGTAAATAAATAAATAAATAAATAAATAAATTAGTGCTTTCTTGCGTATTAAATTGCGCTGTGTAATTTTAATATCTCTGGTTATGCCGTAAAATAAGTATATTATTGGGAATCATAGGGTAATTACTTTGCGTTGACCTAGAACTATGTTTGGTAAGTTAAAAGTAACATCTACTTTTACTACAAATTTAACAATTTCTGACTTTTCTTGCTCAATGCTCATATCTCAGTTAGTGTTTTAATCCTCATGAGAAACAGGATCGATTCGATTGCCAACAAAAATATATTTGGAAACTCATCATTATTCTGCTGACTGAAATGTTTTATTCAAAATCGGTTAATTCAGTTCAAAAATTTTCAAAAAATTCACGAGTATTTTCATGTAGCTACATTGGTTAAGTTACGTGCCCTTCATGCCCCGTTTTAAATTTCCATCCTGTATATAATATGTATGTACCAAGTACCAATGTACCAAAGAATATATACATAAATACCTACAAATTTGTGCGGAACCCTCGGTGGGCGAGTCCGACTCGAACTTGTCCTGTTTTTTTACTCTATGACACACTAGGGCAAAAAGTAGGGCTTTTTAAATAAATTATTACTATTAAGCATAAACACTTGGTTTGTTAAATAATATAAATACCTAATTGTCCTAAGCTAATCAAAATACTGTATTGCGATATTCATTTATTTCATGTTTGATGATCGACATAATAAGATACAAGTAGAACCCCCATCAGTTCACATTGAGCCATGGAGATATCCTCATCAATTCTTAAAGGGAGACTTATCATACAAAACTGTGGACATCAAAACGGCGGCGGATACTACGGTAGTTTTCATTATCGAACCACCTCCCTAGTTGCAATCGCTTACACCACCACATATAAAGCGCAATCAAAAACTGAAAAAATCGGCCAAGTGCAAGTCGAACTCGCAC
Source organism: Chrysoteuchia culmella (assembly GCA_910589605.1). Taxonomy (NCBI): domain Eukaryota; kingdom Metazoa; phylum Arthropoda; class Insecta; order Lepidoptera; family Crambidae; genus Chrysoteuchia; species Chrysoteuchia culmella. The sequence goes on from OU342649.1 coordinate 7,764,858, forward strand.
ATGAAGGTTGCCTGGAAGAGATTGCTATGTAGCAATAGGACCGCCTATTGTGTGTTTTCTCTGTATGTGTTTGTTTTTGTATCGTGTGCATTAAAGTTTCTATTAATATATTAAATACACCTACCTACCCAAAATGCCACTATGATTTTTCGCTTGCAAAAATAACTTGTTTTTCATAGTGTCTGTATGAATGACAATGTTATATGTGCGGTTTTGGCAAATGTGCTATAGCTCTGAAACTGCATAATATATTTCGTTCAAACAAATTTTCGTTGAATGTTTTTATAAAGGTCTACAGCATATATATTTTTTAGATTTTTCACTTTCTTATTTTAAAAGTTAGAGGGGGGGACACACATTTTTTTACTTTGAAAGTGTATTCATTCAAACGGTTGGCTTTGAGAAAAAACAGTTTTAGGAACCTCAATGTAATTTTTAAAGACCTATCTATAGATACCTCACACAAATATGTTAGATGAAAAAAAAAAATTCAGTAACAGTTCCATGTATGGTTCCATGTATGTTCCATAATTCCCTTAATTCATATATTTTTTTATTTTTGTGTAAAAACCGTAAAGCGGTTTACAGAATACATCTACCTCATAGTTTTGGAATAAAGCGGCTGTGACATACATCGATTTGGCCGTATCTATAACGGTTTCGTTTTTTGCCTTTAGGCTACGATAACCCTAAAAACAAGTACTTTCTTTGTCGTCTGATTCATCGCATGAATCATATCGGCCGAGGCCATGTTACGTTACGCTGACTCATTCACTCGTACAACGCGAAAACAACGATACTTTGCAACTGAAACGCGACTTTTTTATTTATTTTCGTACTTATCAGCAGTTACTCATGATCTGACGCCGTCAAGTGAAAATAATTGAAATGATGCAAGCTCTTTCTTTGTATGATTGTAAATTGTAACGTAATTATTACTGTCTCTTTTTTACATTACGACGTCTTATGAAGTAAGCTCACTTTAAATACATCGTAATGTCTTAGTGAGAAATAGTAGTGTACAATGATTGGGGATTGGATATGAGGAACAACAAATAATGAGTAATGTTTTTTAGCCTGGGCTATAGTATCACAGCCAGCGTAGCATGCGCACCGCGACTCGCTGTCGACGCTTATCTCGCGATGTCTGCCCCGCTCATATCAGTACGGCGTGAGCGGGACAGAGTATACGCTAGCGCGAGAAAGGTGTCGAGAGAGCTTTGTCGAGGTGCTCATGCTACGCATGCTGGTACGCCATTACTTGTCGCCATCGACAAAAACAGTTTCACATATGTCCGTTAATAGTCTTTCAGTATCTGCACTGGAATAGGATGGAATTTAATGATTATACGTAAAAAAAGTTTGCTTCGAAAAATATCTTACATAATAAGATATTTTTCGAAACAAACTTTTTTACGTATAATGATACAATACAAAACAAGCGAGCTAAGTTGTAGTCGAGTTATTTTCAATAATAGGTGACCCTACAATAGTTTGAGGTCCGAAACAAACGGTTGAATGCCGCAAATAGCGTCTGTGGGCCTGAGATCGCGTCTGACTGCCTGGCGTGCCGCGCGAATCGTTAAGGGTCGTACCGAGAACTCGAGATAGGTTATTCTCTAAGCAAACATCCTTGATATTGACGGCTGAAACAGCGGAGATCGCCCCATTTTCAATTTTATTTGTCAGCTAATCTGACATTCAGTCATGACAACAGCGTCGGTGTTTGCTTATAGCGGTTTGCTATTTTGCAGGAGGGTCTCTGAGCAATATTTAAGCTATATTGTCAACGATATGACAATCAGCGAGATGCTTATTTTAGAGTCTTAAATCTAGACGGATGCTCTCAGTGTTACCTTCATTGTAGACACCTAACTTAATAATGTTTGTAAAACCTATCATTACAAATTACTTTTTGTATAAAGCAACCCAGAAATCAAGAAAAACAACACAACAATTTCATATATTTTAGCAGAGTTGGAATACATTTTTGTATGCAACAGCTCTTTTTCCATCAATAGGTGAAACAACTGTATAAATTGAGGGATAAAAATTATTAGTTGGGTTGCTTTTGGTTAATTACGCAGAAATCGCTTTGACGGCTGCGGTGCAAACAATACGATTATAATAACATTGAAAACATCATCTATCAGAAAATCTTTGCAATTAACATTAATATAAGTAAATTTCAATGTAGTAGATGACCCTACAACAGTTACCGAAGAGTCCAAACAAACGGTCGCATCTGATCTGACTGTCTTGTATGCCTACAAATTATTCAGACCAACCCTTGGCCTGGAGATCGAGGCAGGTTTTCATACCACACCACACCACAGCTGATAGTACAACCAAATAGACCATACACTGACACGGGCGTCTGTTTATCTAGGTTACGCAGTTACACTGCACTGCTTAGAAGCCCTCACTTAGGCTGAGTTGCACCAGTTAACTTTTACCAATTTTTGGTTGTCAAAGATGTAACAATATATTGTTTTTCCACCGTTAAATTTATAGTGATTTTTAAAGTTAGATGGTACAATCCACTCTTAATAATAAATTGTTTCAGATTGTTTTCAATGACGGTCAATTTTAAGACGCCAAAGAAAGTTTAAATTGGCTAATATTAACGTCAAATTTAAAAGGAGCCGTATTGTATTGTATCCTAATATTTGTTGGAGTTTGAAAACAAAAGAACGAAACTAATCCCCAAAAGCTCGCTTTTCACTTGTTTCTCGAGAATTATTAGTTATGAAGTCGGAAACAAAAGAACGACTTTCTTGTATCGAGAACAATAAAGAACCTGAACAATAATTATGTTTGTTTCACGCTTAAAACGAAGTCTTATTAATACAACACATATTATATAAATCACTATTATTTCAGAGGTTGGTGTTAGGACTTCTTGGAAGTCCGCCTGGCTAGCTACCACCATCTTATCTAAGTCTGACGCCATAACAACAGTATTTTCAGCATTGTTATGTTCCGGCAGTAACAGATAAGATAGCCAATTACTCAGTTATTGAGGAAAAAAACATCTTCCATCTTCAGCCTTATCAATACTTAACATCAAGTATGATGAAGGCTAAGAGTTTCCCCATTGTTCATAAAAAAAGGAATTATATTGCTGACCATCTATTGCATTTCTGTAAAATACCTCAGTCGTAACGCCTTGTCCGTAGAAATTCTCAAAGATACTCGAGTAGAAATAGACAACTAAAAGAATGCGAAGGAACGCATGTAATGGAAAAAGAAAATAGGAGTACCTAAGTGAATATTTTCTTTAAAACAAGATATATTGCTCTGCATCTTTGCAAGTTTTTTCGCAAGTAAACCTTATAAATAATTAGACATCTCTCTAGAAGCACTCGAAGAGTCATTTATTAAATAAATTGCTATTACTGCATGCGACAGTAAGCCTGAAGACGATGAAAAAAAATGCTTTTTTGGCGACAGGATTTTAGATAAGATGGAGGTAGCTAGCCAGGCTGACTTAGAAAAAGTCATGACAACCAGTACCACCAACAAACTAAAAGATAACTATGTACCCCTACGGGGAATCGAAGCCGGGGACCTCTATATACCGGTGATGTTACTAACACGAACTGAAGCGGTTAAAACATGATTGTACATTTTAGCTTGCACGGCACGCGTTACCTGCTCACATCAAAGACGAATTACTCACAAAAATCGTAGCCATTAACGTCACAGCCGAGCACGAGACAATTTGTCTCCAAGAAATGCTTAGCAGGTGTTTCTGTTCACTTGAAATAAAATGCTTAGGTAGAAAAGACAGAGGATAGAAAAGGTGTGGTTTGACTTTGAAATATTCAACGAATTCCACCCATAATTTGTCGACAACTTCTTTGAGATTTGATTGTATATGAAGACATTATCATAATTCCATATCGACAGTCCATTATTTTGAAAGTAACTATGTTTATCTAATATATTATGATACTATGTATATTGTACCCTGGAAAAAGATAGTAGTCCATAGAGCAACGCGGCTTCCTAGTCGGCACGGAAGCAGTTTTCCTCTATGTAGGTAGGTAATAGTCTTTCACGGGCTTTAATAAAACTGGAATAAGGGAGTATTATAAAAGGTTCCATTTTTTTTTCCAAAACTTAATTGTGGCTTTTTTTGATGCTACAAAAAATTTCAATTAAGATAAATCCAATTAGTAACAGATTATTGCAGAATTAAGTGCAAATTAATTTCATTGCATAGCTGAAAATACTTACGATTTATTATTGTTATTATGTCCTTACCACTGAGCAATAAATTCAGCGTGCCTATTGTTCTGTACGAATTCTTTGATATTTAATTGAATGTATGTACTAGCGATCGCACGCGAACTTGCCCGCGTAGTCTTATGGGTAAAAACTCGTAGTGTAGTATTAACCCTTTCGATGCTATCGTCGGGTTATCTCGTATGAAAAAATGTGCTTTCGCATACTGCTGACGAGATATCTCGGGTAACAAAATCTGCCGTGGTATACGGAGACCATAAATACAAAACTGCTTCTACAAACTGTGCGCCAAGTTACGATGTCCCAGCGATCTTTGAGATACCTAGAGTTTATTATGTACCTATATATTAGTTTTAGTGTTGCTAGTAATGAAAAATAAAAAAAACATTCAAATTTACTTGTATTGGACAAACTTGAGGGATTTTGTTTATCCTCTACTACTTCCTACTAATACTATAAATGCGAAAGTATGTCAGTTTGTTTGTTTCTTTATTTGTTTGTTTGTTACTCTTTCCAGCAAAATCTACAGACCCGATTTGGATCAAATTCGGCACACAAATAGAAGATAGCCTGGATTAAAACAAAGGCTACTTTTTATCCCGATATTCCCACGGGAATGGAAACCACGTGGCTGAAATCGCAGGTGGCCGCTAGTCTTCTATAATTAAAACATTTTGACCGTCGTTGTATGAATAAATTACCGTAATAAGCAGTTTTAAAAACTAGCCTAAAAGCAATTTTATACAGGGTCGAAATTTAAAACGGGGCACGAAGGGCAGGTACCTTAACCGATGTAGATGCATGAAAACGTTCTTATGAAACCAACCTTAATTTTTTTTGAGAAATTTTGAACTGCATTCACCGATTTTGAAAAAAAAATACAGTCAGCAGAAAAAGATGAGTTTCAAAAACATTTTTTTATGGCGATCGATTCTGTTGCTCATGAGAATCAAAAAATCTGAGAATCAAAAAACACTATATGACACATAAGTCATAAATCGCGTAAAACTTTTTTATTTATTTTTTATTTGGTTCACAATTTGAAACATACATTGTTACAGATACACATAGACGAACAAAATGTATGACATATATTATTTTTGCCGAGGCTAGAGAACCACAAAATATATCAAAGTTCCATCTTATGCCATTGTAACGAGAAAAGGCTCTGTACAGCGGAGAATGCCGGCCAACATTCGTTCTGCAGTGAGGCAGCCTGAAAGTTTTGCGGTTTGTCAAACGACTACTTGGACGCGGCACCTCAATGTTAATGCATTTCAGGATTTCTGGGCAATCTACATGCCCATGGATAAGCTTATACAAAAACATTATATCAGATACCCCACGCCGAAAATTGAGAGACGACATTTTATAATAATTTAATCTGCTTTCATAAGACTGCAGAGATTTGCACTTATTATTGACGTAGGAAACCTGATACAAGAACCTCTTTTGTATTCTTTCTATTCTATTGGAGTGCACTGTATATCCTGGAGACCACACACAACTTTTATATTTCAAAATGCTCCTTACGATGCAGTTGTATACTGGTATCAAAACACCTGGGTCCTTGAAACATTTTATTTGCCTTGATATGATACCAGATACCTGAGCTGACTTCTTTACTATGCTATTTATATGATCTTTGAAGCTCAGAGATCGATCCACTATGACCCGTAGATCTCTTATTTTTTCCACTTTAACTATGCGAACATTTTTAAGGTAGTATGTAGCTGGCAGAGGCTTTCTCTTTTTGGTCAGTTTAATGTGGTAGCATTTGTCTATGTTTAATAACATTTTGTTTTGAGAACACCATGTATCTATGCTATTTAAATCATTTTGTAAAAGTGCAGTGTCTTAAACATATTTAACCCGTTTATAAACTTTCAGATCGTCTGCGTACATTTTAAATTCACATTTTAAGTATTGGCTAAGTCGTTAATAAAAAATACAAAAAATAAAGGGCCCAGGTGAGATCCCTGAGGAACTCCTGATGGTATTAGCTTAGGTTGAGATTAAAAGCCATGTGTCCTGACAAGTTGAGTACGGTTCTCGAGATATGATTTGCACCACCTGTACAAAGATCCGTGTATACCCATCTCTGAGATATTTTTTAGAAGCACGTCATGATCTATTATGTCAAATCCCTTTTTAAATCAGTGTATATGACATGTACTTCATCACCAGCATCATTAGCATGAGAGACATTATGAATAAAACCCATTTTTGTGGCAGTAGATTTTTTTTGGTAAAAAGCCATGTTGTTCTAGGTGAAGCTTTCGTTTAACAAGCCAGTATAGTTTTTGTCGCACTAGAGATTCCAAGACTTTACCTGATGCTGAGAGTATCGACACTGGTCTAAAGTTAGATATAACATTACTATCACCATTTTTATGTATGGGAGTCAAACGAGCTTCTTTCCATTGTGTGGGAAATATTCCGTCTTTAAGAGATTTATCATATAGTTCTTGCAGAGGTACTGCAAGACTCAGCACACATTCTCAATAACACGTTTGGTATTCTATCCAAACCGGCTTCCTTGCTAGGATCTAGCTTCTTTAATGCTGTTTTAATTTCTGATGCCGAAAAACTTATTTCAACCAGAGTAAACGAATAATTCGGAGTATTAGAAATATTTGAAGTGTCTTTGTGTACAGGTTGGTTTGCCGCGTAAACTGATTGAAAATACTCGGAGAACAGATTACAGATTTCTTGCCCACCATGAGCTACCTTATCATCTAAAATCATTTCATTTGGTAATATTCCACTTTTACCTTTTTGGTTGTTTACGTATGACCAAATATATTTGGGGTTAGTCCGCATACTTTTAGCGGCGTCTTCTTTAAATTGTCTCCAGCATTCCAGCAGCAATCTATCGTATCTTTCTCTGAGAATCTTCTCCGATTCTTTGTCTACTGGGTTGCCATACAATTTATACCTCTTATGGTATTTAAGCTTTTCTTTTGCACACTTGATTAAAGATGCGCTAAACCAGACAGGGAAGCGATCACTTTTTGTTTTTTTAAGTGGTGTATGTTTCTCTACAATTGGCAATAAAACAGAACAGAATCTAAGAACCATCTCGTCTACCGTGGAGTTATTTAAACTCTTTAAAAACTTTTTTACTCGTTCCCGTGGCGCTTCTTTCTATATAAATATTCGAAGACTTTTTAATCACTATGGAATGTTTCCATAGCAACGATAAACTTTAGCGATCCCATGCATAATACCAAATCAGTGTGACGATATCGAAATATTTCAGGGATGGCGATCTGTCACTCATTTTTGGATAATCAGCCTGCCGAACTGTCATAAAAAACCCGATCTTCTTTTATCCGAATCTGTTTAACCCAGGTTTAACCGGTTTCGCGTGATTAAGTAACAAAAAATCCAAATTGACATATTAGTAGAAAGTAGGAAGAAGAGTTTTGCACTACAGCTACTTACACCAGTTTCAGCTCCTGAATAAATTAGATATATCTTTTGATGTTTTAATGCCTTTCTAATCCTCATCTATTTACAATTTAAAGGTGCGAGACCAAGGGTTATTTGTCAGACTCGAAACTTTTTTAATACTTAAATGTACTTCGATTTTTCCCAGACAGAGCTTGCAGCATTGCTTATTCATAATGTTTTTAAAACTTTTCATTTCCCTTCCAGACATAGTAGGTACTTCCGCTCGCATCTAATTTAAGTTATGATTCAATTATTAATATGTATTAATATCAAAAGTGGAAGTGTCTGTCGGTTGTCTTTTTATAGTTAGACTGCTTCAGGGATTATTAGTGACACTGACGACCCGCGGTTTCTACTACCTGGTCCCCATTGTCGTAAGAATTCGGGATAAACTATCTGTATGCTAAATTTTGCCCAAATTTGTTTAGCCGTTTTCGTGTTTTCACATTTTTTAATGTTACTAGCAGCCGTGCGCGGTTTCACCCGCGTGATAACCGTTCCCGTGGGAATATCGGGATAAAAGTAGCCTATGTTTTATTCCAGGCTATCTTTTATCTGTGTGGCAAATTTCATCCAAATCGGTTCAGCAGTTTTTTGCGTGAAAGAGTAACAAACATACAAACATCCTTACCAACTTTCGCATCTTTAATATAGGTAGGATTGGATATGATTTTAACGACACATATCTAATCTACATATTATGTTTGCTACTGAACCACGCGAAAACGACTGAACGGATCTATAATATGTGAAAGGACATCAGGCATATTAGTATAAATATAATTCTGCTTCCTATATACATTATATTATGCTATTAGAATCATGAAACAATAGTAAGTTTATTTTTTAAATTAATATATATATGAAACGGACACCATTTTGATTACATTTGCACATTAAAAAGTATAATGTCACATGATAACTGACGTGACATTGACACTAATGACAACCTAAAATGAGTCAACTGCCAAAAGCGTTTTGTTTCGTACGAATGCTTCCGTGGAATATCACCCGAGTTCTTTTCGTAATAACACGTGTTGTGAGGCTCCATTTTTAACTCAATCTACCGTAAAATTTCTATATATTTACTTGACATTGGCAAAATTCGTGCACACCATTAATTATTAAAGAAGAAGATGAAGAAGTATGCTTCCGTTTCAGCTTTTAGAGATAAAGATAAACTTTCTTTAAAAAGTTTCAAATTTAAATTACTTCCAAAATTAATGATTTTATAAAGCAGTGAATAAGTATTATCTATGACTAATTGATTATATGCCTTTATTTTAAACTAAACAGAAATCCTATACATATTGGATTTTTTTTCATAGAAAAGTGAGTCCTTTGGCACCACATTCTAGTTTATAGCCTGGATTAAAACATATGATACTTTTTATCCCAATATTCCCTTTGTTACACTAATAATAATAATAATAGGTAATAGCAAATGTTAGTACTTCAGAGGAAACAAGACACTCTGTGATCGAACGTGGTGGCAAGCTTCAAGAAAAGCGCCAGTCCTTGGCGAATACTTAAGCTCTTGAATAAAATATGTTACATACGATTTCAAGCGTTACATACAGGGATATAGGGTTACTTTGCCACAATCTTCTAATGTTTCTTCTCAAAACAAGCTTGCTTAACTGCGAACTAAGTATTTAGGGTGACTACATGAAATTGTTTCTTTAAGGATTGTAAATAATCCAATGAATCTCAAAATGTTGCCTCGATAACGAATAATAATGATAAGCTTTAGACCGAGAATCAATTTTTAAAACGTCTTTCTCAAACGAGTCAAGTCTCATTTGTGACCAGCTTTAAAAAGCTTTGCTTAGCTTTAACGCTTTTGGGTGTCACAAGGTCACAATGATGGGAACAAAAAACGAAAATGACTCTTATTCTTTTTTTGTGTAAATGTGTAAAAATAAACCAAACACATTTAATACCTAAACATTCTTCTATTTAAATAAAACGCGCTCGCCTTGATAGTCATTTACAGGTGGGATCATATGTGAAAAAGATAAAAGCCTGGCCACCCTACATCAGCGCGTTGTTCTTACTAAATCACCGTTAAAAGTTTAAAGTAAAGTTTATTGTAATCAATTGCGTCCGTTCAAAGAGCAACTTGTATACACGTCCAGACACGTCCCGGAGGAGAGGTACACGATGCTGGCTGGGACTTAATCTGAATCGATTCGGGATGATCGCATCGATTACTTGTGGATATTGTACTTTTATAAATCCTATACTATCTTACTATAATATTATAAACGCGAAAGTTTGTGAATATGATTGTTACTCTTCCACGCAAAAACTACTGAAGGGATTTGAATGAAATCTGGCATACCCACCTACAGATAGAAGATAGCCCGGATTAAAACATAGGCTAATTTTTATCCCGATTTTCACACGGGAACGGGAACCACACGGATGAAACCACGGGCGGACGCTAGGCTCGGAGAAGAGGTACACGGTGCTGGCAGGGACTTAAACTGTATCGATTCGAGATCATCGCATCGATTATCTACGTAGGACATTGGACATTTATAAAATACTAGCGGTCGCCGGCGGTTTCATCAGCGTGGTTCCCGTTCTCGTGGGAATATCAGGATAAAAAGAGCATATGTTTTAATACAGGCTATCTTCTATCTGAGTGCCAAATTTCATCCAAATCGGTTCAGTAGTTTTTGCGTGAAAGAGTAACAAACATCCAAACACTCTCACAAGCTTTCGCATTTATAATATTGGTAGAAGTATAAGTACGCATTTGTTATTTACCTACGACACTGCAGAATGGAAAAAAAAGTCCCTACGACACTACTAAGCCGCACTAACTGGACCTCTATTTTTGAATCACTCGTCTCGCGAGTGGCGAGGCGAATGAGGAAGCGATCAGGCGATTAGCGACCTTGCATGCCTGGACATAGCACGCTTTTCGCTTTGCCCCTCGCGCGCTGGCGTTGGGAGGCGGTACTACAGGCGAAAAGCGAAGCTATGTATATACGGCAAGGTCACTTTTACGGAATACGGAAACTCAAATGTCGCACGAAAATCAGTAGAATCCTCGAGACGAGTGAATCAAAAATAGAGCTCCTGGTAGTGTCGTGGGGACTTTTTTTTGTGGAGTAGATTATTTTAACGTGTCTAAACTTAGGTAGGTTGAGGGTCTACAAAAACCTAACGGTGGCGTTGTGGCGGCACCTACCTTTTTTTTTTAACGCTGCACATGCAACAACACACGGTGCAAGAAACATGTATCCACCGTGCATCGAATAGATGACGCTGATAACAATTCAGTATGGGATTCAGTCTGTCGGACCGCGGTCCCCGGACTACCAACACCCAGTCCGGAGGAAGAGCTCGCTATTCGACCTTCCTGCAAGTGGCTTACCATCTACCAACCTTTTCCATACCTTATCACATCATCCCTAAAGCGTGACCCTATTCTCTTAACATTAGAACCGTGGAAACCAAATTCGTGGTAACCCATATATAAATGTTGTTAGTTATGTTTTATTTTATATACGTTTTTAGATTTTTTATGAAAAATCACAACATAGTACCTTATGAATTCTACTACATGAATACAGAAAAGCCTAATAATATTTTTTATTACAATTACTATCAGAAAAAGCTGATCAGCTGATGGAAATTAAATTTATAGTCACATATTAATAACGCTCTGGTCCATGCTGACTCTGTTATCAGAATTTTTAAGCCACAAAATTGAAATTGAATCCGAATAAAGACCTTTCTATCTTGTTTCGTTAAAATTGGTCTACAAATTTAATTTGCGACCTTTTTTGTTGCTTCTGAAATTGACTGATCATTAGTGAGAAGATATTATCAAATCACATTTATGAAATGAAATAAAGTTAGGTTAACGTTCATTAAATTCAAAAGGTTTTGTATAGAACTTGTACATATCTCAGAATCAATGCATGTGATATTTTTGAATACCTTTTTATTTTATAGAAGGAACAAATAAATGTATTTATTATAAAATTAATTGAATTTAAAATTAATGCCTTTCGCTTGGCTGAAAACTAAAAATACACCGATTTTAAAATAAACTCTAAACCAGAGAGATACAAAATGTTGTGTGCTCGAGTATTCTGTGCGATGCGTTGTACCTACAATCTTTTTAGTTTCCGGAATATGATACCTACTATAAAAATGTTTTCTTTTGATAAAGATATCATAGCCTGAAAACGCACCGCACTATGCATATTTTCCAAACCAGAAAACAATTCTAACTTACAAAGATTCGGGAAATTCGGAATTTCACCAAAGCTGCTCTGATTTCTGCCGTTTGGTCTCTTAATAACAAATGTAAAACATTACGTAAGCTGAAATTAATTTCCCTTTTAGAATATATGAAATATTTGAGCGCTTTTCCACCCCCCTAAGACATATTTCAAGGTTGTTTTGTGCGAATTCCAAATGGAATTTAGCATTTCAGTATATTTAGAGCGGGCTTAATGGCGTTGAACTTGCAGACGATGCTAGTGATGAGCTGTATTGAAAATAAAACTATATTGATCGATACATTTAAATTATCTGAAAATGTTAATATTTTGATTTGTATAAAACTAGCCACTGTGAAATTATGAAAGTAAGTAATTTAAAACGTCTTTGCTTTGAGTACTTGTGTAGCAGTGTGCACATCTTCTTCTTCATGGTGGTATTTTGTGAGTGTTGGATTGAAAAACCTTTTGATCATTGACAATAAGAAAACAAAATAAAGATTATAATCGAACCGTTAATTTTGTACTCTACAACAAATTTTTGTTCCACTGAAACAAATTCATTAGCGAAAACAACCTTTTTTTATCTAAGCGATTTTTTCTATTCCCATCCCTATCCCTCAGGGCGACGGTAGTCCATTTCTCTATCAGGCCCAGCTTGGCCCAAACATGTTGCTTCCACATTAAATGTTAACTTGCTTTTTGTCAACACGTAACGTAATGTCAACGCACTGTCAGCGAGAAAAAATTTTAATTTTTTAACTAAGCGAAATTACTTTTTTGTTGCTTATCAATGATTTCTATCTAAGAGATTTTTATATTTTTCGTTGGTTATCGATGTTTTCCTTTCTCATCCCTATCCCTCAGGGCGAAGGTAGTTCAGGGCTCTATCAGGCCGGGTAACGGCCCGACACCTCGGCCCTAACATGTTGCTTTCACGTTAAATGTCAACTCGCTTTTTGTGTCTGATTTAGCAATGACTACAAAGGCATCTGCCTGCGATGTTTTGTGACGATAGCGCTGTGTTGCTATCAGTATTATAATACAAGGCTGGCACGTTTATAAAGAAAAAATACCTATAGGTACATTTTTGTCAAGAGAATATAATACTTAGAAAAAATCAACTAGTCTCATTCCGCGAGATGGGTCTCGAACCTCACCTTTAGGAGTCTGACCCAACACCCAATGATCTCCTAAAGGTTGAGCTGTTCAATTCAAAGCTTTTATAAAAAGATATATTTTTTCGTCCTCTTTTAATGTTTTAACGAGGTTTATGTTTTCATTGCTTTGAGAATAGAGAGAACGGACACATTTTGGACACCGATTACTACAGCGTTTACTTAGTAAGTAAATACATGTATTTTAGGGAAATTTATGTTTTACCATAGATTCAACAATTTGGAATTTATTTTTAGTTAAATGAAATTATTATCTCTTCTTTGATTTTCAAGTACTTATAAAAAAAAGTTTATAAGAACGGGGTAATATTCTAATATTTATAATCGTCGCCGACTCAGCCACATGACACCCACTGCTGGGTATAAGCCTCCCCCAAGGATCTCCACGACGATCGGTCCTGTGCTGCCCGCATCCATCGGCTTCTCGCGATCTTCACCAGATCTGTCCACCTTGTGGGGGGCCTGCCCACGGAGAGTCTCGTCCGGTGTGCGGTCACCATTCCAGAACCTTTCTGCCATCGGTTCTTTTCGCTGTGTCGGGAAACCCACCACCCACTGCCACTTCAGCTGAGCAATCTTCGAACGATGTCGGTTACTTTAGTTGTTTAGATAGTTATTTATAATGCGTTTACTAAACTTTAGATCTCAAAGATATTATTAAAGTGTAGAAAAAAGTACTTCAACGAAATGGAATAGACTCATTACAAAGTTTGTAACGATGGTAGTTGATAGATGGATGTCTAGATCGAAATCAGGATAGAAACAAGTCACGCTATGATACTAAAATAGAGCTGTAATAAGCTTTGAAACCTCACATTTAAGTGGTAACTCTGCTTATTTTGAAAGTCTATTTAAAAACCCAGTGAAGTTGGAATCACATCTCTATATTAATAGAAATAAAGATCAGTGTTTTTTGAAGAAGCTATATTTTATCGTTGTAAGTCAACGCTGAAAATTAAAGTAGAAAATTTATAAAAGTTGCGAGAAGTGGAATTAGCCACACGATTTTCGAATGTGGTCTGCGAAAGGGTGAAATTGAAAGTATTATATGTCACGAAGGGCGCTCGTTATTCAGTCAGTTGTATTGATGCCCAGACGGGTCGTTATTTATTCAGAAACTTGCCAAAAATAGTGCATCGTGGGGCTTGCATGAATAACTTGCAATACGTATTCGTATCGTCACGTCAACAAAGTAAATGCATGAGGTACTCAGCAACATCCTACCAGACGTAAGAAAGAAAGAAAGAAAACATTTATTGGCCTCACAGTCACAAACAACACAATATAAAACATTAGCATAATATGATAAACAAAACAAGAAAAAAGACGTAATAGGTACAACACAATATAATTAACCAGAAGTAATGCGAGGTCAACCAACGGGTAGCTGTCTCTGCTTTGCTTTACCTGAGCACTTCAGTAGCGATGATTTTCAGACAACTCCCTGGGTGTTTCGAAAATAAGAATAATAATAACTTATTAAATAAACTATGTTTATTATTAATATTATATATTAAAATAATATACCTACATAATTATTATTTTTTAAATACATTTTCTTGACGTGACGATTCGAATATTTTCGTGCTAGCGCCACCAGTACCTAACCTAGGGTTACAGCATCAAGAATAATTAATGTCAGCTGCAATTTTGACGATTTTGATTTCAGCTGACAACTTCTTCGCGATTATAAAACTTTGTGATTTTAAACTAAACGTTTTGGAAAGTAGTCGTTGTTGTGTATGGGCTGATTGTTAGTGTAAGTAAGTAACTGCACAATCATGATGTAACTAAAACTTGGGAAATAAAAAACTTTTTATAAAATAAAATTAAAACCGACTTCAAAAAGTAAAAAATTAAACTTAGGAGTGTAACTTCATAATAAACTGATACCATACTAAGCTATTTATTTCTAAAATAATCTCTTTCTATTTCTTATAATGAACGGAACCAATAACTACAAGGGAAATAATACACATTGTTATGTTGCTTTATTTTGGTGGAACGTTTATTTCGAAGAAACGAAAAGATTTACCTCATTAACCGCCCTTCTTAAAACTTGCTATTTATTAAACTTTTTTATGTAAATCATTTTTTGTATGAAATCTGAACGTATACGGACTTTGCTCTAAATATAGTTTCAAGGAAATGGAAAATAGGAAATTGACACTGGCAAGGCTGGGGCAATTTATTTAAATCAAATGTTTATATCACAAATAATAGACTATTAAGATGTTTTTGAATAATACATTATTTCTTTAACCTTAGTACTTTCCGAGAAAACGTTTCCCGAAAAATCTCTACTGGTCAACCGGGAAGTTCCCCGATTGTACCTTTTGTCACAGAATTAAAGTTGAGAGTAGTCAAGGACCGATTACGCTCGCTGGAGGATTTGTCTCTGTCTTTTTCTTTACATGTAAAGTTATTTTTTTTAATGAAGTACGGGGCGACTCTTAGCCTTCATATGATGAAGGCTAAGAGTCGCCCCGTACTTGATGTTAAGTATTGATAAGGCTGAAGATGGAAGCGAGCCTCTCCCGGAATCCCCAATCACTGAGGAACTGGCTATCTTATCTTTAACTGCCGGAACACAACAATGCTGAAAACATTGTTGTTATGGCGTCAGACTTAGATAAGATGGTGGTAGCTAGCCAGGCGGACTTACAACAAGTCCTACCACCAACCAAACCGAATACAATATGTACCCCCGCTGGGAATAAGGAAATAAGAACAAGGAAGGAATATAGAGAATTAGGAAATAACCTCAATTTTGCAATTTTCTGATGTTTTACATTGTTATTTTCATCAATATCACGATTAGCTTTCTTGAAAAAAGTAGAGCAACTTCGCAACTTTAAATTGCGTTTTATTATTTTATAGAATTTTTTTTTTTATATTATAGAATTTATAGAAATACGATTCCGCTATTATTTACGCCAAAAAGATGAACTAACGAAAGCTCTTTTAATGATTTTCAGATTTTTTGTACTATCATTTGTGAGGTTTATATGCAATTTGATCATTTGTAGCAACTAGATTTCTTTACGTTTTCCATACTTATAAAAAGTTACCTACCACGCCATGTTTTCCTATTACTTACCCTTAAGGAATCGAAAGTTTTTATTTATTTATTCTTTATTGCAATATAAAAAAAAATACAACAAATGGCGGACTTAATGCCATCAGGCATTCTCTACTAGTCAACCAGTAAAAGGTGTTAGACCTACCGTATCGGCAATAAAGTAGCACAATAAAACACATGTAGATTCCTATCGGCATCCCTGTTAGAAATACCACCCCAGCAATCCACCATAGAATTTAGAGAATTGTTTGATCCGGTTCACCTTTTTTTTATATTTCGTCCCTCGCCACTGGTCTCAAAATGCGGTAACCGCTATCTAAGTAGGTTACTAAAATAACAAAGAATACTTATGCGACTTAAAAAAAAAATGATAAATTAATAAATATATAATAGCTTCCCCTAAAATAGCGACATGGTGGTTTATTTAATTCACCTAACATTTGGACGGCAGACGTTGCTTTCCGCTTCCCCATTTGTGTACAATCGACAATAAAACACATATTATCAAACTTATATGGTATGAACTTATTTTATTTTATTCAAAGTACTACACTTTGAATGAAATAAAATAAAATAAGTTAATGAATATGTATTTAAAACCCTAATTTAGTTTTGTATTTTATTAATCACTGTTTCTGATAGGACTATGCTTGTGTAGTTATGCAGACATCATGTCTGCATTGATTGATTCTATGTCTGAGACATACGCAAGACACAAAGCAAACGCAACGAATCAACGCTAACAAATATAAGAATGACTTATTTGAATTCCCTGTGCTTATTTACTAATTGAACTTAATATTAGAAAAACCTACCTCCAACAGAGATCTTCCTTCTGAGAGGAGGCTAGTTGTTTTCATCAACTATTAAATTAACATTTTGTAAACACTTCACAGTTTTGTACTCGCCTCTACATACTCGCGAACATGTCAGGTGGTTCGGTGTTCGTTTTGCTGTCTGTCGCAGAACATCACTGGGAATTGGCTGTAGTTCCTGGTTTTATATTTGGGTATATAAGAGCCTATAAAGCATTTAAACAACTCTTTCAAAGCTGTCTGCGTCTTAATTGAAACGGAAAAGAATGACGGTTATAAAGCGATGTTTGACTTTGAATATACAGTACTCAGGTTTTATTTAGGTAACACTGAAATAGTCAAATCATTAAGTTTCGGTAGGTACCAGCCTAGATTCATTATAGATTATTTTGTGCCATGTGCGCCAAACGAACCAGGCAGGCAGCGTCTAAAAGTCTTGCTTACTACGATGGCCAACATTCCTGCAATATATAATAATTTAATCTATACTATATAATCTATCTATACTATATAATATTATAAAGAGGAAAGATTTGTATTTTTGTATGTAACGAATAAACTCAAAAACTACTGGACCGATTTTGATGAAATTTGGTATAGATAATCCTTAGACCCCAAGTAGTAACATAGGCTACAAATGATAAATTAATAAAAAAATCCCACGGGAACGGGAACCACGCGGGTGAAACCGCGCCCGGGCTCTAGTAAAATATAAATAAAAAAAAACATACAGTCACACCAATTATCTAGCCCAAGGCCAAGGTAAATTTCATAAGAACTTGTGTTTTTGGATACTAGATAACGGATAAACTTACGTTTTTTTCTTTTTTGTAATTTCATAAATACCTAAATATATATTAAACACCCAGAGAGACAAAAAGACACGTTCATGTACACACAGATTTGTCTTGTCCAGGGATCGAACCCGAGACCCTCTACGTAGCAGGTGGTACGTACCCCTACGTAAGACAGGTTGTCCATCAAGACCCATTTGTGGCGCCTTTACATAGTAGTAGCTAGTAATTACTGCATTTTTTTAAGTTTTAAAACTACCACCACAACTAAAAATGAAATAACAGCTAGTCTGAAAGCAATCTATTATTAATATAAGAATAAACGTTGACTATTCGATTAATGGCGGATTACACGAAACCGAAATTGCTTTCGAAGAAAAACATCACGAGCGAGTCAGAACGCGTCCGTGCGATTACATGATCGGACGCCGCGCAAGTAACTTTTGTATGTACCCACAGGGGCGTAGTGAGGGGCACACTACTCATTGATTCACAATGGGAAACTGGAGATTGGACGATATGACTGATAGGACACCGTTCAATTTAAACAACTTAATAGCCTAGACTGCATTGCGCAAATGCCGATCTATAACAAAATACCTAAGTACTTACCTATGTATTTTATAGTTATACTAAATTGGATGTTGAGTAAGCTTCGATCATATCGATGGTTAAATAATGATAAGTCTAAAGGGTAAAGGCACACTTCTCCCGAAACCCTCAAAACTGGCGAAATTATCTCTTAACTTCCGGAACACAAGAACGCTAGAAACATTGTTGCTACCTATGACGGACAGTTTAGATCGTGGTAGCTATTAACAAATCCTACCACCAACCAATTTTTTGTGCGATTATCTCTTTGATTTTAGCAAATCTGATACAGGACACTATAATTCAAAAAATACGAATAGCTAGCAAGAAAAAATTATAGGAAAATGTAACTCCGTTTACGTCCGGTAGGAACGCTGCTCAATAAGTCATACATTTTTGACGATACGTCCTCGATACTTAGATACTCGAAAGTGTTTTCGTGCTAGGCCTACAGCAGCGCAGCAGCTGTAATTTAGCCTTAAACTTACGTACATATGATATTTTTTTGAATTATTAGAGAGCCCCAAGAAATTCCCTTCCAAGGGGCCCTGTCCAATATCGGCTACTTTTAGTGGTTTTATGTTGAAATAATGACCTATTCGTGACTAAGCTCACTTTTCATCGCAGGGAAAGTTTATAGCATTGGCCATCCCTGTCTTACCCGCAGCTAATCCGCAAAGCTTTTACTTGATGATTTGTTGGAGTTACATTATACATCTGTATGTAATGATGGTGGATTGAAAGCGATGGTTAAGGGTTAGATATTGCGGCTCTTGTTTATATTAACTGAGGGGTAATTATATTAACGTGTGCCTTCAGTTCAGTGTTCTATTCAAAAGTTCGAAGATAAGTTTTGAAAGGACAGAGATTGTTTCTTATCTTAGATGCCTTGTGTGATCGAAAAGTTAGTTTGGACACGATTGACTCGGTTGTCTTGTTATAATAATAATAATAATAATAACAACAATATATTGATGCCGAAGCCTCCAACAAATGGTTACAGATTGGTGCACTTTTCCCAGAAACTGAAGGGTTTGCCGTAGCGATACAAGATCAAGTTATTAATACAAAGAATTACAAAAAATATATCATCAGGGACCCTAACATAACAGATGACAAATGCCGTAAATGCCACAAACATACAGAAACAATACAACACATAACAGGAGCATGCCCGAACCTGGCACAAACAGATTACACTCACAGACATAATCAAGTTGCCAATATCATTCATCAAAATCTTGTTCACAAATACAGACTGTTACAAGACTCACACAAACATACACCTTATTACAAGTACACACCCAGACCAATTTTAGAAAACAACACGCATAAACTATACTATGACCGAAGTGTCCTTACCGACAGAACGATACATTACAACAGACCAGACATTATTTTGCAGGATAAACAAAACAAAACCACATACATAATAGACATCGCAGTACCAAACACACATAACATTACAAAAACTATCTCCGAAAAAATACACAAGTACACTGACCTAAAGGATGAAGTAACCCGAGTCTGGAGACAAGACAAAGTGTACATAGTCCCAATTATTCTTTCTACCACGGGTGTCATACCGAAACATCTACACAAATCGCTTCAACTACTTGGCCTCCGACCAACCACGTTCATTAATATGCAAAAAGCCGCCATCCTTAATACATGCAGAATAGTTAGAAAGTTTTTAGATATTCCCGAAAATACAATCGATTCTTAACTACCTAATATTACAGCCTCTTTGTGTTGACTCACAGTTCCACAAAAGCTTAACATACCAAATATTTGAGAAAACAAAAATAAATATAATAATAATAATAATAAATTTCATACAATCACACCAATTATCTAGCCCACGTTAAGTTTCATGAAGAACTTGTGTTATGGATACTAGATAACGGATAAACATACTTATATACTTTTTTTTTCGTAAATACATACATACGAGATACACATTAAACACCCAGACCAAGACAAATATAAATGTTCATGCACACAAATTTTTGTCTTGTCCGGGGATCGAACCCGGGACCTCTGGCGTAGAAGGCGGGCTTAGTACCCCTGCGCCAAACAGGTCGTCAATTGTTACACTAAATAATGCAGATATCAACCTTATAAGAGCTGATAATAAAACTTAATCTAGTCAAGACTGAGGAGCCCCGTCGTGCATTGGTTTGTGCGTTCGGCCTGCGATTGTTGTGGTTAAGCAACTTTCGTAACGGTCGGTCACAGGATGGGTGACCAAAAATTAACTACATTGAGCTCCTCCGTGCTTCAGAAGGCACGTTAAGCCGTTGGTCCCGACTGCATTTGCAGTCCTTAAAATCCAACAATCCGTAATGGGCTCGCGTGGTGGGTCATGGCCCAATCTCCTTATTCATTTATAAGGAAGGCCAGTGCCCCAGCAGTGAGGACACAAAATATGGCTGATGATGAATAGTCAAGACTGCTGCAGCGTTCCAAAGAAAACGCTCGAACTTGAAATAAAAGCTAATGCGCAATGAACGAATATCATACCCATATTTACAACGCGTAAGGTTTTATATTATAGCAACAAAGCATGATTATTCAGAACTAGGTTATTCTGATACATATACGAGTACCTTCTGACGACTGTAGATAGTTCAGCTACGGCAAACCGATTTTCCGAGTTTTCCGATGTCACTGTTTTCAACAAATAGTCAATCAGCTAAATAACTTGTAGAGACCACCGCATCAAACGGTCGATCTATCAATATTTTCCTCGCCCACAGAATTCATTTCGCATCCATCTATAAAACTCTAATTTTGATGTCAACGTATAATGGATTGAAATGTCTGAAACCTCGTAGCAAAATTTAATATTATGTTCAACGGTCCTGCACGGAGAAGAAAGGTAAAAACTAGTGATGTTCTCTTCGCGACTGCAGGTTTTATTGAGAAGGATTTTTTTCATTTTATTTCTTGGGATTAATAATATGGAAACCCAATTTTAAGACTACTCTATAAGTTTTAAAAGCTTTTGATATAAGACGTGTTTCTGGGTTGTCAATAAGTCCATAGGTAGTCTATAGTTATGATAGACATGAAAGCAACACAACCATTAAACAAATTTCATTATTATATAAGGCGTTAAATTGCCTGAAGCTCCTTCACTAAAATATTTCATAGAGGTTTTGTTTCAAATAAATATATAGGACTTCTGTAGGCCTAGCACCAAAAACTTTCGAGTAAGTATCAAAAAGTAACGTCAACAAATGTATATTGAGCAACGATTTTACCGGATGTAAACGTAGCTTCTATGACATTCAAAAGTGCTTGTAAACAACCTATATCAAATTCGAGATTCCAAAAAAAATACTTAAATCTACCAACACGGAGACACAACTGGCAACACTAGCCCGAGTACGATTGTCGTGGGATTGGGACCAGTGAAAAAGTCACGAAGGCCACCATTTTGTCTAGACTCGAGACAGCGCCCTCTCGCGGGCACTAAGCCGTCGTTATTAGATTTTGATGAGTTGTTGACAATTTTACAAGTTTCAAGTTGCTCTCGCTTGTTAAGGAGGGGGAGGAAAATTGAATGATTAGAAATATAACACGAGTTCAGGGAGCGCTTAGGAAATGAGGTGGGACAAAATTACGCCCTAAATAGCTACGGTAATTGGATTGGAAAAAACACATCAAAACAAAATCATTATGGTCCATCAGCTTATCTAATAAGCAACTACTGAGATATTTTCAATTGATTTGAATGATTTACGTATATATAGAGCGCGATGAAATGAAAGTACTAATAACTTTATACCCTGCGTTGAATCTCAACAATATAGATAGCTGATAGATAGATAGATATATAGATGATACCATGTACCCGCATGTTTGTATTAGTCACTTAACTTTTTTCCATACTAATATTATAAAGAGGAAATATTTAATTGTGTGTTTGTTTGCATTGAATTGGTCCGAAACTACTGAAAGAATTTGGATGAAATTTGATACACAGATAGAAGATAGCCTGGTTATGAACATATAATACTTTTTATCCCGATATTCTCACGGGAACGGGAACAGCGGGGGAAACCGCGATCGGCCGCTAGTTTATAATAAATAAATATTTCCATACAATCACACTATTTATCTAGCCCACGTTAAGTATCATGAAGAACTTGTGTTATGGATACTAGATAACGGATAAACATACTTATATAGTTTTTTTTTGTAAATGCATACATAATATACATATTAAACATCCAGACCAAGACAAATAGACATGTTCATGCACACAAATATTTGTCTTGTCCGGGGATCGAACCCTCTGGCGCAGAAGGTGGGGTTAGTACCCCGGCGCCAAACAGGTCGTCATAATAAGCAGGTAACTAGTTACAAATACACAAAATATTTAATGACAGCTTTGACGAAATCATTATTTAAAAGCTGATTATAAGTAGTTATTATTATTTTTTATAAAAGATTTTTACATAAACAACATTTGAATAAATTGAAAATTCTATTTTCCAACATGCAGCTGATCAAATAAAGTTGCATTGCATTGCATGAACGAGTGTTGCCAATGCCTGTTTATTTAAAAAATAAAAGCAGCTGCCAAAGGTCTCTTTCAAGCGGCAGCCTTTCAGAGTTGTCAGTGGTATGATATTTTGAAAAGACTTCGTTCGCACACAGTGGATATTTTTGTTATTGAAATCAAATACATTGAGGGAATCGAGAATTCACTTTATGTGATGTAAGTTTTTATTCAGACCGTTAGACGGTAAAAGGAAGTGCTACGTTGATCATGTAGTACCTACAGTAATAATTTATAAAATAATAAAAACACTTTTTTTTAAATTGCTCTTTCATTCTACTGCCGTCAAAATGTAACACGCTTTTAAAAGCTTCTTAAAAAAAATGTTTTTTTATTTATATTTCATTTTTTACTTTTTAGTATTTATGATGCGGGAGTTACTAAGATTACTTACTTACAGAATGGCCGGTATACAACCAAATTAAACTTTGAAATTGTGGCAAATATTGCTTATCAATTGCTTATTGCGGAGTTCCTATGGTGACCTTCCAGCTCAATCATCAGATCAGTTCCATGTCATCATAATATTGCATTGTCACGCAATATACATATGCATGCAAAAATTCAGCTCCATCCGAAACCGGGAAGTGTGTCAAATTTAACTTACAAAATTTCATCACAAACACCGGACAGGTTAAAGTAAATAAAGCTTGTAAAAAGCACGCTTACACGCCTCAACGATGCTACGTTTTGCATTGTTTGGGTATAAGATGTCCGAAAACAATAATGACAAGTTGGCATTCTATTATCTAGCTAGTCAGTCTTTTATTCTGTGGTCTAGTAAAGTACGAGGGTGAATCAAAAAGTTCTTAGAATTGCCAATAAAGCATCAGAGAAATGTCAAAAAAAGAATTATTTGACTACGTTATCTTCATATAACTCTATACATTTGTTAAAATGCTTCTCCAACTTTTTTATTTTCTCTGAGAAAAATCAAATTCCTTGACTCTCGAAAATTCCTCTACCGCGGCCATTACGGCGTCATTGTCGTGAAATCTTGTTCCATGAACATACTCTTTCAATGAGTGAAAATCACAAGGGGTTAAGTCCGGTCAATATGGCGGGTTATTTTAAATTTCAAAGCAATACTGACGGATTGCCGTGAGTGCAACGTCGGAGCGATGAGCTGAAGCGTTACCATGGTGAAACAAGACCCAAAAATTTTTATGAAAATAGATTGGAAACTTATTGGAAACTACCAAATAAAATCTTTAGGGTTTCTGCAGGTTATTTGAGAGAGTCATCTAGTACCAGTCTTTCCATTTTTATGGCATTTTCTTTGCTTAAAGCGGTGGACGTTCGGCCAGAACGAGAATCATCTTCATAGCTGGATTTGCCTCTTTTAAGCTCGACTACCCAGTAAGCGACCATGGAATAAGGTACAGCATCAGTCTCTTACGATTGCTGAATATCCAAATAAATATCCGAAGTTCACAATTTTTTTTAGGCACTGGTACTTTATCACCGCGCGCATGTCGTTTTTATCCTTGTTTGGTAGACTTTATCAATTTGTTTTACAAATAATTAAATAAATAAAAAGGACAAGACGGAATCAATTGATACTTGGCATAAACACTAAATGATAATGACACTTGAAAATAAAAATAAAAAACTTACACAAAAAAACAATTTCTGTGGCCAAGTGAATATTTTCGTTATTTTTTACTATTGGGGATATTGGGGATTTTCTATCGATTAGAAGACAAATAAGTCTTATGTGTTGGTTCTGAATATTAAATATCAACACCTTTTTCAACAAATGTAGAATAAAATAGAGTTATTGCATACACAATACCACTTTCTCTCCTCTCCGTCTCGTCTGAGAAGTTAAGAGACGAGTAGACCTACTTTTTTCTAAGTAGATAGTTCCACCAAATAACATGCAATAAAAAATCCCAATGTTTTAATATAACTACCGCATATTCTAGTTTACAATAAGCGCAGTCCCACCCGTTATCTCGTCCAATTTCCATGGGCGGCGTATCGGTCCGGCGGCCGGCGTGGCGGCGGCGCCGGTATTGTTACCGGCGTGTGGATCGCGATGTGCCAACCGAATGAAGCGAGACGAGTTTAAATAGTTTGATAGATTTTGAGATGTTATTTTATTGATTTGTAGCTTATATTGAGACAACACAACTCAGTTATTAGTAAGAGCTGAGTTTATTAATTTTCTTAGTAGCCACATTATATTACACCAAATTGCATACAATTTTATATCCTAATGTTTTAGTGTAACGGGCAATTAACCTGCCGCATATTCCAGTTAACAATGAGCGCAGTCGCACGCGTTATCTCGTCCAATTTCCATGGTCGGCGTATCGGTCCGGCTGACGGCGAGGTGGCGGCGCCGGTATTGTTACCGGCGTGTGACACGCCGGATCGCGATATGTCAGCCGAATGAAGCAAGACGAGTAAATTGTTTGATAGATGTTGACATGTTATTTTATTAATTTGTAACTATTGAAACGAAATGGATTATTTAAATACTCGTTAATGAGTAGAACTTAAAAGGGATTCATTACCTAATGATGATTTGACGACCTGTTCTGTACTAAACCCGCCTTCTGCGCCAGAGGTCCCGGGTTCGATCTCCGGACAAGACAAATATTTGTGTGCATTTACATGTCTATTTGTGTTGGTCTGGGTGTTTAGTATGTAGGTATATTATGTATGAATTTGCAAAAAAAAGTTTATAAGTATGTTTATCCGTTATCTAGTATTCGTAACACAAGTTCTACATGAAACTTAACGTGGGCTATGCAATTATTTATTTATTCATTAGCGTTTTATACCTTTAATATTAAATGAAAGCGGTAGACGTTTAAGTATATAACGTAGGATTACGTGTTTACGAGTATGTTATGCTGAGTCTATTCTCAATTGTGTTAATTTACAACACAACTTAATTTATAGGAATCTGTCAAACAATATTTTCTCTACTATTATTATTATTATTTTCTCATAACATCATATACGTAGGTACGTAGATTATGGTGTTACGTATGTCCATGAAACATTATATTTTCACGTGGCCACCATGCCCGCAATCCGGCGAGCTGAGCCGGCGTTTCCCGCCACCCGTCGCCGCCGCCGGACTTCAATATGAGGCAGACATTAAACAAATTTAAAATTCAATTTATTTTACTCACATCCACATGCGCCGATCACGGTAGACCGACAACCAATGGTTTTTGTTTCACTAAAACTATCCACCTTTTTTTATAAAAGGACAAGGATTTACAACTGATAGTGTTTCAATCAAAAGTTGCTAAGAAAAATCAGAGGTTTTCATTTGTTTAGTTAACAATGAAAAACTAGCTAACAGGTTTTTATTACAGTTCTTGTAGACTAGAGTATTTAGAGATACCACAGTTTAATTCAGCGTCCCACGCATATCAAAACAATACTTATAATAGGTATATATAATAAAAAGTGAATTCAAAAGGTTTATGTCTGAGGGGCGATCGAAAAGTTTCCGGTAAAGAGATAAGATAAACCATCAGACGAGATAACGGTCAAGCGCTAACCTATACATAATAAAATAAAAGAGAGGGAGGAGTTAGAAATGTTTTTTTATTTTTATTTAATATATTTTTTTTATAACCGTAATACCCACATTCCTCGAATCGCTCAAATTTATTTTTTGATGGTTTTTACAAATGAAAACCATTGAAAAATAAATTGCTCCTTCACGTTAAAATTGCCGACTGCACCACTTCTTTGGCGTTAATTTTTTTTCAGGCACCTGGAGATCTATTTTTGATTCACTCGTCTCGAGGATTGTACTGATTTTCGTGCGACGTTTGAGTTTCCGTATTTCGTAAAAGCGACCTTGTCCATATATACATAGCTTCGCTTTTCGCCTATAGTACCGCCTCCTTAAGCGAGCGCGCGAAGGGCAAAGCGCATGCAATGTCGCTAATCGCCTGATCGCCACCTCATTCACCTCGCCACTCACGCGACGAGTGATTCAAAAATAGAGGTCCTGATTCTTCTTAAAAAAAAAAGTCATCCCGTGGCCACGGCAGCTGTAAAGGTGCCGAAACGTCGGGAAAATCAAAAAACCCCTAAAAATCCTAAAAAGGCGAGGGCGACATAAGTTGTAATTGTCCGTAACAATTACAACTTATGTCGCCCTGACGGGATGAGACTAGTTGCTTTTTTCTGGTATATTTTCTTGTTTAATATTTATCACATAAAAATAGCATTGTAAAATGCAAAATTAAAAAGTTATAATTACAACTTAGTTCGTGGAAATATAGCGCGTTTGATATCACTGGTATAATAATGGTCACTGGGGGACAAATCTGGACTATAAAAGGCATCGAACTTTTTATAGTCCAGGTTGTTCGAAGCCTCATCGGTGAATAAACGAAGTTACAACGTGACTCTAGTGCGCGAAAGTGCATTTTCATGCCAAAGGCGCAAACCTTTTTGGAACTTTTTGGACTTCTTTTATGGACCCCTCCAAATGTACTTATAAACGAAGCTTTGTATTGTACGGTTCTATTAACACCACATTCTACATAGTAAATGAGTAAAATACACACAAAAACGTCGCAAACATTTTTCCGCCTTATTATCCAACTCGGCCCTCTTGGGCGACGAAAAGATTTTTTGACGGTGGTGATCATAACTTTCATCTTCAGTATTAAATCTGTAACTTCATTCTTTATATAGCCACAGAACTCCAAAGGCTGACGAAAATATTCGGAAAAAAATCTTGATTTGTTTTAGTCTTTTGCTTGCTCGTTAAATAACTAAAATATTAATAACAGGATGCTTAATTAGCCAGGTGATCGCCATGCATTTAAGAACTCGGTTTTCTGTGCGGCCACGGGTGGACGCGGCGCGGTGCGGTGCGGCGCGGCGTTAAACTACGATTTCTCGAGAAACTTGTATGGAGACTAAACATAAATTATACATTATTTTGAAAAATGTTTTTTTACAAAAACAATTTGTATAATTTGCCGCCGTGTCACCTGCATTAGGTGTCTGGCGAACGCTTCATTGTCAAAAGTTACCTGACCTTTCGAACTACTGATTAGTAGCTACCTAGTCAAATGAACCTAACTCCACCATCCACCCAAAACCGGAAACTCCCGAATGTATAACTTACATCTAAAGATAGTTTTGTGACATTTTTTTTATAATGTTATATGTTAAGAAGTTCGCAATGATTAAATTAAAGGAAACAGTTGAAAGCATGTCGAGCACACTGAGATTTGAAAATGCACTAAGTATAGAGTAGTGCCTTTTCTCGAACTATCAGTACTGTTACAGCTCAATAAAAAGGAGAAGAACCGCGTACTGAATGTCGTTTGTATGTGTCGTATTGTACACATATTCATACATACAAATACAAAGATAAGCTCTCGCCTCGCCGTCGGAAGGCGAGGAAACGGTGCAAGACGTCATCGATAAGAATTTCTTGTGCGATTTCTCGCTTTGCAAGGAGCATGCATTTCTCCACAGAAAATATATCATACAGATGAAAACATCGGACGGCTGCCGGTATAAATGAAATATTTTACAAAAACAACTGGTAAGAGGGAATGTTGCGAAATTGTGTTTGGGTTCTTTCTTTTGTAAATTGTTAGAAAAGTTTGGTGCAAAAATGTTTTTGTCGAATTAAGGATTAAGTAAGTATGTAGTAAAATAATAACTACTGTACCAACGATAAATTTTAAATAGAAAAATATTGGAAAAAATAACTCGGCCACAAGTGAATTTTTTTCCAATATTTTTCTATTTAAAATTTATCATAAGTATAAAAATAGCATTGAAAAATGCAAAAATTCAAAAATCATAAAATACTGTACCAACTTTAAAATGAAAGAGTAACATTTTGTACCAACGAATTAGTTGCAATGGCACAGAATATGGCAATGGGCAGATTTTAAAGCTTGAGTTTGACCTTTTCCTTTCATAAACTTTCTTAAACATAGGTACTTACCACAGACCTATATCGAGATAGATGTAAAGCGCAAACTGTATGAAAACATAGCGTGTCGAATTTTTTGTACCTACAATGACGTCACGAGCGACATTTAGTGATGTGTAAATGATATTGACGAGCTCTTCCAAGAAAGCACTGCATAATCAACCATTTTCGTTTCTGAGTGCCGCGATTTTTCATGGCAATTGTCTCAAGCGGACTGACTTAGGTCGTAAAACTTTGCCCGTGGATCAAACTTTTGACACGCAAGGTAGGTACGCTTTTACCGTCTTACTCAGATACATTTTGGAGAAGTTTTGTTTATAGTTTTAACAGTTGTACCGAGAGCAAAATGAACTTTATAATTTTTCAAAAAACTGTACTATAAACTATCTTTCGGCACGCGACAAATTGAGTTTGAAAGATTTTCTGTACGATTGTGCAAAGATGTCCTTATCATCACGTACAGCAATCCAAAATGCTCCTTAAAAATACGTCATTAAATTGGGAAGCCACTCGAATAAAAGGCGATTGATATCAGCTACCTTCACACCGGTCAGCAAACCACCTATACCAACATTGTATGGCTGTTACGGTATCAATTTCATGGTATTATGCAGTTTGAAGGGACATAATCTGCGTCACATGGGATATTGCGTTTGCCGACCATTGTCCGGCAGCGGGCTCAGACGGGATATGCACGCGGCTGTAAACTGCATGCTTTATGGTTTTCACGCCATTGTTGGGTTTGGAAAAAAACAAAAGAGAATTTAATTTAGGCTCTTGGTATAGTAGATTAAAATGGTCTTATAATCTAGGTAATATTTCAAATACGAATGTTACTGTGTCTAAAGATTTAGATTTTGGAGGAGCTCGGTGGCGCAGGGTTTCGCGCACTCGGTCTGCGATCGTAGCGGTTAAGCAACCCTCGTAATGGGCGGTCACAGAATGGGTGACCAAAATTTATTATCTCGAACTCCTCCGTGCTTCGGAAGGCACGTTAAGCCGTTAGTCCTGGCTGTATTTGCAGTCGTTCAAATCTTTGTTCTGTGGTTCAAACCCATCCATCCGCATTGGCCCTGCATGGTGGGTCATGGCCCATTCTCCTTATTCATCCATAAGGAAGGCCAGTGCCCCAGTAGTGGAGACATTAAAATGGTAGATAATGATGTTTATAAGGCATTTTGGAGGGGTATAATCTGCGTCACATGGGATATATATAGCGTTTGCCGACCATTGTCTGGCAGCGGGAACATATGCACACGGCTGTAAACTGTATGCTTTATAGATTTTCACGCGATTATTGGGTTCGGCAAAAAACAAAACATGATATATCATTTAGCCTTTTTATAATTAATATGATCTAATACTTTAAATGCGGAAGAACGAAATCCACAAGGCTCTTTTTTAAGATTTGGAAAAGTAATTTTTAAGATTTATTTGAGCCTTTATATTAATCTAGGCTATAAACCTTTTGTGTGCCAAATTTCATCCAAATCCGTTTAGCTATTTATGTGTGACTGAGTGAGACATTTCGAAACATACAAACTTTCTTTAAATATGAGTAGGATTAAAGTTATTGCTTTTATTTTAGAAATATAGTTGAAAATTAGACATAATGTCTATTATGCCTAGGTCTGAAGCTTATCAAACGATAATAGTAGATTATGCACTAAGGGGACAAAGCAGTGTCTTATGTCACGGGCAGCATATTGAATTCTGACCGAATTGAAGGATTCTGTAATTCATTCCCGATCCAAGTGAGGGAATTAAGATGTTAATGTAATGATGCGAGGTTTTTTATAATTTAAATTATTAAGGCGGTACCCTGACCGAAAGTGGCGCCGCGTTGAATTTTATTAAATATCGTAATTCTAATTCACAATTTTAATAAAACTTTACGTGGAAAATTTTAGAGCCCATAGTCTAGTATTTTTAGACGGTATCATTACATTCCCTCGTAGTCACTGCTAGAAGTAGATAGCAAAACTGCTAAAAGTGGCCGTTTTTGACACATTTGCTACCTACTTCTACGAATGACTATGACGAGATGTAGCGATACCTTCTAAAAATACAAGACAATGGGCTCTAAAAATTCCACGTAAAGTTTTATTAAAATTGTGAATTAGAATTACTTACACTTTCGGTCAGGGTACCGCCTTAAGATATGATGTATAAAAATCCAAATAAATATTGCCAGATTATGTTTCTAATATTTAAGTTATAAACATTTTTCGCCGACGACATAATTCGAAAAAAGTTCAAATCTTTCTGCACAATCTACATAAAATTGACTAACTTTTCCTCAGACGTTGCATAAAATAAATAATATTGCGTATCAAAATAAATTCTGTTCTAGCTTACCAAGAATACTAACTTAGCTAAGTCACTGTTATTTAAGTAGCTGTCCTGTTAGTCTATAAATACTGGTGTTGAATTACAAGTTTAGTGGATAACTTTAGCAATAAGATAACTTATTGTTTAACTTGTCTCGACTTGAGATAAGTCGCTCAGTACACGTTTCATAATGTTCTGTTATGGATTTTCTCACGATTTAGAGAAAATAATTTTATAACCTTTGTCGTCTACGTTGGTAAAATATATCAAAACGCTTATTTTCGGTAAGATGTTTTAATATTGGTTGATATATTATCAACCAACTACATACATATTTTATATTTCAACAGAGCAACTATGTATCATAACAATAACTTAGTTGGACATCTAGAGCTCCGTTTCTATCTCACGACAAAATAACTGAGTAATTTCGTTGCAATGAAAAAATGCTTCTCCATTGTACTTATGAGCTAATTAAAACATCCGATAAACTCTAAAATGTGGGACTCTCGATCTCAACATGTTACACACATATCAATTATTCCTTTGTAAAAAACCGACGAATAAACAAAACAAGTTTGAATTAATTGCATTTATCAAGGGAAGCATCTGCTATGCATAAACATTGAGTTTTATTATCATTTTAATTTTTAACACTCGTTTGATACACATTGCGGTATGGTGAATATTAAATTTCTGCAGATATTATTTGCACCATGTGTGACAATTAAATAATTTAGTTTCGTATTGCAATATCTTGTCATTAACTGACTTCCAAAAAGAAGGAGGTTCACAATTCGGTTGGTATGTATTTTCAATTTTTTTTATGTATGTGATGATGATGTACACAGATTACGCCGAGATTCCTGATCCGATTTACTTACGTTATTCTATTTTTGTTCGATGCGGAATAACATCCAGATGGATGGTTCAATTTGGCTTAGTTGTTTTTATTATAAGGGCATTTTTGTTAACTTGGACATGTAATTTTCACGATACTTTATTTATAATGTACATGAAACCTAATCTAATCTAGAAAAATCCTACTGTAGTTTACAAAACAACCTATTACAGACATTAAAAATTAAAATAAAAACTACGTCAATAAAACCGACTTTAAAAACTAAAAAGCAACTTTTGAAGTCAGTTTTTTTAACGTAGTTTTTTTGCTTATTTTTTTAACGTTGGAAATTCAGAGCAAATAAGACTAAAACGAACTCCGTTCGCGTGGAATTCGGTTACATTGTGTTTATATAAGGATAATATCAGATTTTGGCAACCAACTGTGGTCTTTTACCTTTTCCAAGGTCTTAGCTATGGCAAAATTTATTAATATTGGTTCACTGATTTAGACATGAAAAGGCAACCGACAGACAGGTTTACTTTTGTATTTATAATATTTAAGTTGAGTGTGGAAGACCATTTTATACTGTTAAATAAAAATATACGTTATTACAAGTTATTCAATTAACATTACATATACCTACAGATGGTCAATGCTTTTATTGGTAACGATATACAAATATAATTTGAAAACATTTTTAAATAAAATTATGATAAATCAGACAAGTTTTGTGCTTTAGTTTCTTTTATTAGTGAAAATAATGTTTTAAATATACCTAGCATTCTCGAATCTTTTTCATATTTTTACATTTCGAAAAAAATAGGAAAATGCATAAAGTTTAAGTTTACTAATACTTCTGACTATACTAAATTACAAATAAAATAACTAAGGGACTGGGCACACATGCTACTTTTAGCTTCGGCGATCGGCGTTTCTGCGACTGCATGCGTTTCTCGATGCTGCATCGAGTTTCGGCGACTCTCTGCGTTTGATCGCTAACATCGGCGTCCAAAATTTGTTATATTGGTACTTTGGAAATGGTTGCTATGGTTTCCATAGCAGCGTGGATGGGTAAAATTCAAGAAAAAAAATTACAATTTTAATTAAATATTAAAGTAAGTGTAACCATTTTGAAACTTTTCCTTTACTTGTGCTGTGTGACCTTTCACCTTGCTTATATGATTCTAGGTCCTCAGAAAGTAAGTATCCTATAAGTTTTGATTTACAGTCTTTAGTTTAGTTTATTATATGGTGGTATAGTAAACGATCATATTCGTTTATTGCGTTGACTTAGAAACATCATTTTTTTACATATTTAAGGGACCATAAAATAAGTACATATTTTGTATTAATTGCAACTTTATAACTCCGCACGTTTCTGCGAAAAGGGTCTTAATATACCGACAGGCAGACGCACAACGGCGCGTGATCTTTTAAGTGTAAAAAACGAAACCCTTATAGATTCGGCCAAACCGATGTATGTCACACCCTTTTTATTCCAAAACTATGGGGATTACACAGTTGAAACTTGGTAGGTAGATGTATTCTGTAAACCGCTTTACGGTTTTTACAAAAAAATAAAAAAAAATGAATTAAAAGGGGGCTGTTTTTTTTTCATCAAACCTATACGTGTGGTATATCATTAGATAGATCTTTAAAAATTACATTGAGGCTTCTAAAACTGTTTTTTCTCAATGTCAACCGTTTGAAAGTTATACACTTCCAAAGTGGAAAAATGTGTCCCGCCCCCCTCTAACTTTTAAAATAAGAAAGTGAAAAATCAAAAAAAAATATATGATGTAGTTCTTTATAAAAACTTTAACGAAATTGGGTTTGAACGAAATTTATTTAGTATTTTCAGAGCTATAGCACATTTTCCAAAAACGCAAATATAATTTGTCATTCATACAAACACTAATAAGTTTGATTTTCAAACTTATTTTTGCAGACGTAAATTTATAATGGCATTTTGGCAATAATAATAATAGAAAATTTATTGCACACGATACAAAAACAAACACATACAGAGAAAATGTCAAAAAAGAGGAACACACAATAGGCGGCCTTATAGCTACGTAGCAGTCTCTTCCAGGCAACCTTTGGTGAGAGGCGAAACCCTTCATGTGCATGTTCGACTCGCACTTGGCCGATTTTTTACTTAAAAGGTTGTTGGTAACTGCAAAAGAACAATAGTCAGGCAAATGACGTCACATTCATGTTCTTGTATTTGGTTTAGTTTATTTATATCTCTTTCGCAACATAATTCTTATAATTATATGAATAGCCAATTGACAAAATTAAAAGATATAGTTCGATATTACAGTTTTATACATTTGTTCAACAATAATCTAAATTAAATCTCACATTATCCTTTAATTTATATTTAAAATAGGAAACTTATTCAGAAAATAAAAGCATTTATAGTACTGTTGAAACTAAAATATTTCAATCCGATTTGAAAGATTACATCGTTTATTTTTAGTTTTCATTTCATTGAAGTTTACCCTGAACGTTTTGACATTCATATTCTGCCCAATTTCTACTTGTTTTAGTTTCTATTTAGTTATTGTACCTACTCGACGCTAGATGGCGCTAGTTTACCCTGTTAAGGTATCGTTCTACTGCTACGTATATACTGTGTACGATATAAAGGACCAATGTAGACGGTGGCTTGTGTTAAATGCATATAGCTTTCATATTAAAAAATCGTTTAATTGACCACGACACGACATTGGCATCTTATTACTTATTTAACTGACTTCAAAAAAGGAGGAGATTCTGTTTGTCTGTATAATTGTTTTTTGTGTATGTCCACCGAGTACTTGAAGACGGCTGGACCGATTAAAGTGATTCAAACGTTACTAGATCAAAGTAGTTCCCAAGATGGTCCAATTATTTGAAATTTTGTAATTGTTTCAATAGTTTTCCGGAAATCTTGAAAATATCGTACAAGTAATATCGTTACACGGCTGGCTTATTTTTAGGGACTGATTTTTTTTGTTACCGCCTAGCCATGGGACATTCGCCATGGCGAATATTCGCGCGGTGCGAATGGCGAAGCGTCTAGCGACTAAAACAAATGTATGAAAGAAGTTCCTTCAAAAATGGCAAATCCTTCAAGCCCTCCTGGGACCCGATTCATAGGTCACTCGAAATAATTTCGTGTACGAATTCACGTAAAAATTACTTACATATTTATGTGCAGTGCAGAAAACTTTTAAAAAATCGCACACTAAAGTTGAGTCTGTGTCAAAAGATGTGAATAATGGTGATCTCAGACTGAAAATAATTGTTTGATATTAAGTCTGTTGCTCAACTAAATTATTTCGAGTGACCCGAGATCGGGCCCTTGTCTGCTCCGCAGATGACAAGTCGCTGCGACCGGCATCTGTAGTGTGCACAGGGTAGCGTCCAGTCGCTGCATCGAGCTGCCGAAGCGACTCAAACGTAGCGACAAAAAAGTAGCGTGTGTGCCCAGTCCCTAAAAGAATGTTAGCGTCATTTAATAAAAAAAAAGTTTTGGGCCACTACACCTTGTAATTAATCACAAGAAGAGTTTTTTTTTAGATATTTTCCCATTTTCGACTTTATGCATTAGTTCGTTGTAACTAAATTCCTGTAAACTTATCATGATAATAAGGGTCTGTTAATTTAGGAGACAGCTGACAGTATCACCTGTGGCAAAAGGGTTCCCCAAGGAACAACAGGAGAAAGATTTTTTATTCTTGCGAAATTAAAAATCGTGACACTCGTGATGGATAACTTTATGAATTTATGTGAAATCTACTTAAAGCTTCGACTCACGACCGAGGTGAAGAATAGATTACTACCAATTGTTTAGTTAGCAACACTTTTTCATATTTAATTTATTCTCAATACGATATTGAGAAATACCTGGGCCAAGCACCCTC
This sequence comes from Chrysoteuchia culmella, assembly GCA_910589605.1. Taxonomy (NCBI): domain Eukaryota; kingdom Metazoa; phylum Arthropoda; class Insecta; order Lepidoptera; family Crambidae; genus Chrysoteuchia; species Chrysoteuchia culmella. The sequence goes on from OU342649.1 coordinate 7,800,869, forward strand.
ACTCACCAAACTATCAAATAATTAGTATGGCTTATTTTTTAAACATTTTTAAACTCCGTACATTTATATTCCGCATCAAATTTCATTTAATTTTCTGTTTTTGTCTGTTTCTTAACATACTTACGCGTTTATGATGGTTTGCTATCCAATATTATCTGTCTTTGTATCTTGGCATGACTATTTCACATTTGTAACAAATTTTCCAAATAGTGCTCAATCGATATGTATTTCATATGCATGTCAAGCTATTTATATACGCTTATTATATTAACTACGTTTTCATTTATTGCTCATAGGTATAGCTCTAGCTATCTACGTTGTGGTTCCTTAGTGTAATCAATCTTGGTAGTATTTTTTGTCCTTATGCAATAATGGCCTCTACGGACCTCTGAACTGATTTGGATAAAACCCTCAACAAAGAATGGCATAAGTTAGAATTTGCAGAGAAATGTACCCGTATTTTATGTCAGTACAAACTAAAAATCCTTACATTAAATAAAAAGTCTACAACGGAATTTTGATGGGTTTTTGGTTTTGCTGAAGTGATTTAACTTTGAACTTGATGTTCTTGTCCTTACCGAATGTTGGATAAATGACAGTTCAGTGATAGGTAGTATATCGATACTACCTATCATCACCGATGGGTTCGCGCCTTTCTCCACCTCAAAATAAATAAATCAAGCAGGTGGTGTGGTAATTTACGTAAATAACAAGTGGAATCCAATTGTCACCGAGCCTAATATTAGTGAAGCAAACTGTCTCCTCGTTTATATTCCAGTTTGTGTTACGGTTCTGGGAACAAACAACTTTGTAAGTTCTTTATAGGAAATAATTGCTAAGAAGCCCAAAAGACCTTGTCACGTAATGACTGGGGATATAAATATAAATATTTTGAATGAAAATGAAAGTTCAGACTATCTATGCACCCTTGGCCAACTGGATTATAATCAAGCAGTTGACAAACCCACACGACGTCTTGCTTGCTTAAATCACTTTTTCGTAAAAACTATCGCAAAAATGGAGTCCGTCATATCTTGATATCTGTTCAAAACTCTTAGAGAAAGTAGTAGTAGTAGTAAATAAGCGCTTGATGCAGTTCCTCGGATCCAATAAGATACTTTCCCCTCACCATTATGGTTTTCACCAGGGTAGCTCCACTGACCAGGCGGTCACTTGTTTGACCGAAACCGTGGCCCCATGTCTCGATGAAAACAAAAAGTGTGTAGGTGTGTTTCTGGATTTGTCGAAGGCATTCGATAATTTCTCTTTCCATTCTCCTGAGGCTTTCTCAGGATTTTTCTCGAGATGATCGGAATACGAGGCTATAAATGGTTTCGCAGTTACTTCGAGCATAGGTATCAACTTACCAGGGTCGGGTCCTTTATCAGTAACCTTTCAGAAATTGTTCTACGATGATTCCTGGGACAGCGTACTTCAAACGGCTCAGGCTGGTCTTGGGGCAGTTCTTGGAGAGATCTACTTAGCAGAAATCTACTTACGCTCAACTCGAATAAGACAGTCTCACACATGTTCTTTGTACTCTCCAGCTCCATATGATCCACCTACAGGCGTGTGTAGTTGCATGACCTTAAAGAGAGTTAATCGAACCTAATTTTTGGGTGTCTTAATTGACGAAAAAATCTCATTCAAAGATCACATACTTGCTCTGTCACGTAGACAACTTTGAAGAGTTCGAAAATTCATTTATATCATGCTTCTAGTACGTGACGTCGCCACATGGAAACTTCTCAAGTGTAGACACACTACCTTATGTAAATCATTTTATCATACTGCATACTGGCATGGGGAGGTGCAGCTACTACCCACCTTATTACATTGGAACGAGCCCAACGAGCAATTCTGAAAACTAAGCTGAGAAAGCCGACACGTTTTCCTTCCGATACTTTATATAAGAAAACGCAAGTACTTAAAGTCAGAAAGCTGTACCTGCTCAAAATTACACTCACGGCACACTGTGAACTGCTATAACTGGGACCAACAAGAGATTCTTCTGAATAAGCGGACGGTCAGACACCCAACCCCCAAAGTGAATACCACTTTTGCCTCTCGTTTCAACTCATATAGAAAGTCTTTTAACTACAATAGAATAAATCGCTGTTGCAACTTAAATCTGAACTTCTGAACTGGAGCTATCGTGCTTCGGAGGACATACTAGCAAATATAAAAAAGCACTTTATACTAAATCGCCAAAAACTTAGCAAACTTTTAGTACAAAACTTATGTATAATTTTGTCGATAGATTATGGAAATAGCTAGCTTTTAAGTATCATATATCATATTTCGTACATATAAAAACTGTCTTGTTTGATAACACTAAAAACTGTAAATTAAATTGATTATGTAGGTACATCTTTTTGTCATCAAATTGACAATGTTGTTGTAGGTACCGCTAAATCTAGCTATGATAATCATTATAATAAGATTCCCACAATACAAGCCACGCCTAGAGTGGAAAGTTATAGTCTTAAGAAACCTACTTGTAATCGTTTCTTTAAATAAATAACAATAATAATAATTATTATATTTTTTAAATATTTTTTTAATTTAACAATAATAATTATTATTATAGTTTGTGGTTGTAAAATCAACTAGGAAATTGTTAGCTATAAAAAACAATATATTTCATTTATTTATAAAAAACACACAACACTGTTGAATTATTACAGAGATATCAATCATGGTTAACGTGTTCAAATGCTTATAAAAGTTATATTGAAAATGAGTTTCAATAGTCCACTACTTTCTACAAATCGATGTTATTATGATAGCTTTTGTGATTAAAGGTAATTTCGTCCATCGTCGGATCACAACAAATTTTAAAACAGTATCTCAACTCAGGTCCTATTTCACAAGGGCGCGTTCAAATAACTTTTGACGAACGGGCGTTATTTAGGGTGTCATGTCATACCGGCTAGTTGATTATCTAACTCTGTTGCTAACAAATGTTTATTGTTTTTTTAAGATAACTGGGCAGGCATTTGACCACCTCATGCTTAATAAACAGGATGTGGTCTAAGGTGTTGCATGCTTGCCAAGGAAATGTCTATTCTCTCTCGCCTTTGAAGAGGCAAGGTTGTAGGAATGTGGGGAACACATGAGCAGGCAGCACATTCCATTCTTTAGCGGTTCGCATAAGAAATGTGTCAGCAAAGCGCTTGGTACGATATACGGGTCGTAAGCTTACCTGCGTCTGGTACCCCGATGGTGGAAAGGGGCTGGAGGAACAAGGTCGTGCAGTTCTCTCGCACACTCTCCAAAGTGTAACCTATAAAAGACCGATAGACATGCAACTTTGCGACGATGAATGAGACTAAAATAAATTGATTGAAAGTGCAGATATATTGCTGCTTAAGTAAAATAGTTGTAAAATACTGTGTTACTGATGCGGAAAGGAACGAAAAGGACCTATCTTTACACGAACATACAATTTACAGGACAGGTTTTTCAGGAAGCTTGAGAGCATTGTTCCTTTCAGCTTTTTTTAGCTTCTTTTGTTTCGATTGGTCTCAATCCGATACTCGTTAAGCAATGCTGTCTCCTCGCTGAGAGTCTGGTATTGTATCGCTGTTTCGAACTTTTGAAGTTGTGTTACTGCTTTACCTATAATATTTACTGTGGTCCTATACTTTCTAAAACTTGTCATAATTGGTCATTAGACTTTATCACGAGTATCGTTCGTTACAGGCGGGCGGGTGCGAATCTAATTTTTTACCGACTTCAACAAAAAAGAGGGAGGTACTCAATTCAACGCGTTTTTTTTTTTTTTTTTGTCTGATGTATGTATACCGATTACTCCGGTGTTGGTGATCCGATTTTAATAATTGTTTTTTTGTTCGATCTGGTACACTGTCAATTTGGTCCCATATAATTTTTACGAAGATCTGGCTAGTAGTTTTTTCATAATCTTGAAAAATATCAATCAAGTAGTCGTTTACCTAGATGACATTGTTGTGTATGGGCTGATTTTTTAGTGTAAGTAACGGCACATGATGTAACTAAAAAATCTGAAATAAAAACATTTTAACACAAAGTAAAAAATAAAACTTTTGGAGTCGGTGCCAGCCAGGGCATTCTACATTGCACTTCTATTAACTATATATTTTTTTGGCCTTAGCACCGACTCCAAATGTTTCATTTTTTACTTTTTGAAGTCGGTTTGATTTTTTTTTATAAAATGTTTTTTTGAAATACTTAACTGTACTATTCCATAGAAAATATTATTATGTAACAAGCTACAGATAGTAATAAAACTCTGACTGCTTTAGCTTCTACACATTAATTTGTAATAAAAGGTTCTGGAACTCAATATAAAGTATCGTTTCATATTACATACTAATATTATAAGAGTACTTGGTTAAAGATCTAGCAATGAAGAAAATACTTAGTTTCCAGACCAAAGCTAATATCAATATAGTTAGTAACGACGAACAAACTCATAACAAAGTCAGTGATGATCCTCAAACTCCAGAGCAGCTAGTAATTGGATTCATAATTTCACAGATAACGGAACTTTGCCGGTGAAACGTCTTTGACAAGTGCAATTTGATCTGCGCCGGGGTGTCAAAGTATACGGTTGAATGTTAAATTTTCAATCGAGTTTCGTGTTGAAATTAACTTATTGACAACTAAGTTGAGGGAATACTAAGGTGAGATGAAGATGGGGTTATATTAGGTATGTATGTTGAATAATAAGCATTACATAGAATTATAAGATTTTTATTAAACAAGTCTTCAAGATACAGATATTCATAGATAGATAGGTACAGCTCTGACTGCTATATCTTCTATACATTGACTTCAAAAGTTATATTAGTAGGTATATATGTATAGTTAGGTATGTATGTGGAATAATAAACAGGATTTTTCACGTGATTAATATTAAACAAGAAAATATACTAGAAAAAAGCAACTAATCTCATGTCGCACTGACGGGCCATCCCGTCAACGCGACATGAGACTAGTTGCTTTTTTCTGGTATATTTTCTTGTTTAATATTTATCACATAAAAATAGCACTGTAAAATGCAGAATTACAAATTTATAAAAAGATTTTTCACCTTGACCTCAAAATAGATACTTAGCTGACCGTTACTTACCATATCTAAAAATTTCGGTCGTGGGTTCATTTAATAAAACGAGCTTTTTCATTTCACATTGAGTTTTAAATTGCGTTTTTTTATATTTTCCGACGTTTCGACGCCTTTCCAGGGGCCATGGTCACAGGTACGTTATTTTATTTTCGAAATAAAAACGAATTCACTATATGGGATTAAAAATTCTAGTACTATAAAGTATAGTGCTCATTTCAGACTATGGCCTGGTATCACTCAGAACTCTACTTAGTCCCATCCCAACCTTTTATCCTGCAAATATCTCTAGATTTAATTGCCATGATTATAAGAAGGAACAAAAAAAAGAGAAAAGAGTCTAGTAGAATACTTATAAAAAAATATAACAATTTTATTCATAACGTCAATAGCAAAACCACTGACGAGTATTTCGTAAAAAAATCCCCAAGAAATTTGAGATAAAGGTATCCGATTAATTTTTAACAATGCGCAGCTGTACAGTTAGGTGTACCTCCTGAATTTTTCTTTTGTGAAACGTCACAATGGAAAATCGTTTTTAGACTATTGTACACCTATCAACAAAACTGTTAAGTCGCAAATTTTAGCGCCTGCTATTTATTATTATTGAAAATTATATGCAAGTTTGATGACTATTTAAAAAAAAGGAGGTTATCAATTCATCGCGTATATTTTTTTTTATGTATGTAACCGATCGAAACGATTTAAACGTTATAACATCGGGTTTGTTCCCAAGTTGGTCCTACTTTTTTAAATTGTGAAATCGGTCCAGTAGTTTTCACGATATATTGAAAAACTGTCATTTTTTCGGTCAAGCGGTTTAACACATACTGTTTGACTCTAGTAGTTGCCTACACTACTAGTTTGAGTCAAACGAAGTGCGGGACTAATTGTAACTTAAAAAATTGTAAAACAAAAAACTTTTTGTGAAATAAAAAAATACTTTTTTAATTTTTGAAGTCGGTTTTGTTTTAAAAAAAAAAGTTTTTTTCCAATTTTTTCTCTATAGGTACTACTATTTATTTGCCGCCTAAAATCCTCTAATATTTTTACTTCCGACTGTACTTTACTTACGCAAAGGCAGAGCTTAAAAAGAATTACTTATTTATATCAATGGTCCATAACCTGAAGCACTGTTTCCCCCCACAAATTGGTTATTGTTCGTCACATAAACTTCTTTTATTACGTTGTTAGTAAAACGAGAAGGTAGGTCTTTTTTCAATTACACCCCTGCTTTAGATAATAAAGGAATTTAAAACTAATCCGAGATTCTTTATGAAATGGTTCGACGTCAAAATTATGGTGTTTATAATGTAAGAGGAAAACTGGGGGATTATTTTTTCAGTGTTCTGATCTGTATATTTTGTTGTTTTTACTCAAATAAAAAACGTGAGCCACATTAAATAATATTCTCATTCTCTCTGCCTGTCTCTCACGACAGTTCAAGACGTCGTCGTCGCGTCGTTTCTAAATAATGCGTGGATATTTGAAGTGGAAAAATTAAATCAAATACACAACGGACATATTTTTGAAATCCTATTGCCGAATTGAAATTTTTAATTACTTATCCAGGTTAAAGTTTAATTGTGATAATATTTCTATCTCTATTAAAAACTCAAAATAGGTAGCAAAAATCATCGTTACGAGCAATTTTTTGGTTGAAAGCCCTGAAATCGCGGAAAAAAATCTCTTGGTCATATCATACGCTTTAGCAGATTTAAGAAAAAAGAGACAGTTGCTTTTTTGTTACGATGTATTCTACAAATGGTTTTCAGGTATTTAGTGAAGATGTAATAATGTATGTTGCGTTTGAACTTGATAACGCCCACCAATTCACATTGGGCCTCGAAGGCTCCGTACCCATCCATGAAGAAGATCTGTGCCTCAGTGAGAACATTAAAATATGCCTTTTTTGTTGGCTTATCTGCGATCAGTCTCTTGACTATGAGCAGATGTAATGTAGGCAATTGTCATGCAGGATACTGAGTGTCCCTACATTAAATTTTTTTTTCTATCATTCTCCTGATAAATCAATGGTGTGTTGTCGTTTAAGTCTCTTGGGGTAGTTTAAAGTGGTCAATTTCGCTGCCAGGCGGTTAAGATTTGTACTTGATGAAGAAAGTTTAACTTCCTTAGTGATCGAGTTTATCATGAGTTCATGTTATCGTGATTTCATGTGGTTTAACCGCCTCTGTGATCTAGTGGTACAACCACCGGTATCAGACCCAGGGGCCCGGGTTCGATTCCCAGCGGGGGTACATATTGTATTCGGTTTGGTTGGTGTTAGGACTTGTTGTAAGCCCGCCTGGCTAGCTACCACCATCTCATCTAAGCCTGACGCCATAACAACAATGTTTTCAGCATTGTTGTGTTTCGGCAGTTCGAGATAAGATAGCCAGTTCCTCAGTGGTTGAGGATTCCGGGAGAGGCTCGCTTCCATCTTCAGCCTTATCAATACTTAACATCAGTATGATGAAGGAGTCTCCCCGTCATTCACAAAAAAAAAATTACATCATAGCTGATGATGATTCTCTCCTAAACTGAAGCAAAACGAAAGCCACAACATGCGCAAACATTAATCCTACATTTTATATTTCTCTTGCTACTGTAATTGCTTACGATCTAATTGCGAAGTAAGCAAAATAAGCAACAAAGTAAGAAGTAAACGTGACTATTTTCTTAATACACAACCATATTCTGTCTAGACTTAGCCATGTGTGAAATAACCTGGTGAATGTGCTCGCCAATAAACCTTAAACGTACCACATAAAACTAATAGTGGTACGTCACTGTGTCGTAAACTTAGTTATTAACTAAGGATAGCCTTTGGACGCCTTTCCATTATCTTATACGACTGGAAATAATATGTTGCGGCTTGCGGCATGTGAATGAGAGAAGAAAAGAGAACACTAACCCCCATATTCTAAGTCGTTCCTCCAAAACTTTTTACACTCCACTCAACCTTGTCGTGGGTAAAAATGGTAGTGTGCGCTAGGCCTAACACGGAGTGGCTACGTACTCTTTGGCTCCTCCAGGTCCTTACGGAGTTATGACTTAGAATACCGATTTCGAGGAGTATTTCGAAGAGGTTTTCAATGAGGTTTCGTTAAGTCGAGGACGAGTAAGTTTTGGAGGAACGACTTAGAATATGGGTGTTAGTCTTTGTATTTAGAAAAAAATCGTCATTAGCCAATTTTAATGTCCCCACTGCTGGGGAACTGGCCTATGGATGGATAAGGAGAATGGGCCATGACCCACCACGCGGGCCCAATGCGGATTGGCGGGTTTTAACGACTGCAAATGCAGCCGGGACCAACGGCTTAACGTGCCTTCCGAAGCACGGAGGAGCTCGAAATAGTAAATTTTTGGTCACCCATCCCGTGACCGACCATTGCAAAAGTTGCTTAACCTCAACAATTGCAGGCCGAGCGCGCGAACCACTGCGCCACGGGCTCCTCAAGAAAAAAATAAATAACCAAAAACCTAAAAAGGGTCAGTTAAATCAAAAACTGCTTGTTAGCTTATACTGTTTGGAGACGAATATTTTGTGAACTCCACAACATAGTGAAAAAAAAACATAATGATCTTTACCGTATTCACGTCGTTTAACCATAATACACCTATTGTTATATTAGTATAATTTTTGTAAAACGAAAACAGAGGGCTTAAAATGGTTTTTAAAATTAATAGTGGTACGTCACCGTGTTTAGTTATTAACTAAGGAGAACATTTGCACGCCTATTCATTATTTTAGACTACTGGATATAATATTTTGCGGCATGAGAATGAGAGAAGAGAAAAGAAAAAAAAAAGAAAAAAAATCTTTATTAGTGGAACTGATTAGGTTTAACTAATCAACACTGTTCAGAGACGAATATATTTTTAACTATTAAGCATAATGAAAATTTTACAATGATTTCTTATTTTAAATATTTTGACCATGAAAGGCCTTCCCTATTTCAAGTGTTAATCTTCCTCTGCTCCCATTTCATCGAGTTCAATTGGTCGGGTGAAATAGTAAGTTGAAAAACCAATAATAGTGTTTTAAAAGTTAGACTTGGTGAAGTGGAAACAGGCCTCACTCCCGCGAGGTCCGGTGGCAAAACGCAACACGTTTAATGCACTACCCGTATTTAATTTCACGTGTTTAACTTCTAGACATGCTTTAATTAACCGACGTCAAAAAGAAGGTACGTTTAGCTACCTTATTTTATTCACTATTACGCTGTGAGGGTTATGAAAAAAATTACAGCAACAAATTATTAATTTCTTAGAACACTGAGTTGTAGTTTTGTTAGTGGAAAATGTTGCCAAGCAACGTAAATCTACTCGTAATTCATATTAAATGTTGGTGATTCATGGTTCACTCTGAAAATTAGTAGGAATTTACATTAGAAGTTCTGCTAATCGGTTAAAAGCACATAGGTAGGTAATGGTCCAGGAATTGATATTTTTTTGAATTAAGTACTTACTTACTAAGCTGGAATGCTGACTTACTCATTCCGTTACAGCAATATTTCAAGCTGTAAGACAAATCACCTTACCTTACTTTCTTATTAATTTAACCATACGATTATTCCGAAAAGCCAAATCAAAATAAATAAATCATATTTCTTACATTCACACCATTTAACTTAGCCCCAAAGTAAGCACTGTAAGGTTTGGGTTATGGGATACTAGGGTAACGGATATAAATACATATATATTTTTGTGTAGAAATACATTTAGACGTCCATGACTCAGGTACAAATGCTCGTATTCATCGTACAAACATTTGCCCCTACCGGGATTTGAACCCAGGACCTCAGAGAAGGCGACACCTTGAAACCGATGTACGTGTACGTGTACGGTGCACTACCACGGACGTCGTCAAAAAATAAATCAAAACAACAATAACAATCTATTTAAAAAAAACAAAGAAATTACGTCCGTAAAGATGAACACTATACAAGTATATCCATGATACGAGTATAATACTTAAGCTTTGACATAAGAGTTTCATATCTCCACAGCAAAAAGTTTCATTACAAGCGTGATAAGTGAAGGTAACGATAAATATCGTTTACACTGATCCCTCCGCTCGGAGCCGTGGCAATAACGCTTCTCGGAACTGCTAATGTTCATGCCCACTCGGGGATCTTCAACAACTTCATTGGCTCCGAATCCTGGTAAAACTCTGATGCTTTTAATAAGTGGTACATTTTAGGAGAATTCTTTCGCAAACTTTTCATAGCTTATCTCTGAAAATGGGTATGTTTTTTTAGTTTACGCGTATTTTCTATCTCGGATATATCTTGTTTTAGTGGCAGAAAAATAAAACGTCGGCATCCGTCTCGTCTTTTGGTAATAAGTAACGAAAAGCCTTGAGCATTTTGTCCCCAAAAGTATAAAAGCATTTTTTATTATTATCCTTCGATATAAACACACATATTATTTAATATCCTCGACTCTAGACATATCCTTAAGTTGATTACCTTTTGATTTTATTTAAATCGAATAAAATTTAAAGGATGTAATTTAAAAGAAATTAAGAAACTTTTATAGTAATATTTCTAGTCATATTTTGATAATACGCTCTAAAATATCGGTATCAAGAAGGTACCTATCTATTAAAATTCATTATATATTATAAGGAGCAGACCTCAAAATAGTCGACACTATTTCATCCGCCATGTTTAAAGTGCATTACGCCAGCAGATGGCGCTGCCACAACAACCAGATAGGGTTGCCAACATCCTCATATTTTTTTTGGAGAAAAAATATCAACAGCAAAATTATATTATACGGAAACAGGAAAATATTAGTTAATGCGGTGAAAGTCTCATTTCGCTCAGTGAATATTAACCACATCTTTGTCAATCCGTAGAATTTATTTGTTTACACACTGTGCATAACGGACCTTTTTATTAGTGATTGTTGTGAGTGATTGTAGTCTCTATTTTAAAATGTGATGACGTCGGCTTTTTATTTGGCATTGTATTTTTAGTGTTCAAGTGTGAAAAAACTATATCTAAAAGTTTGCCTTTACATTTATATTGAATTCCCTTCCATTACGTAGCCGCCTTTTAATTGCTAACCAGTTTTACAGTCCCACAGTCACACACACTATTATTATCACACATTTACGTTTAGTTACTTCTGTTTTATATTTTATAAGAAGTAGCTATTTATTACATTATAACTCTCAAAATATAAACGAATCACGGGCAGAATCTGAACCTAATTAAATATACCCCAAAGTTATGAATTTATCTAAACTAAACTAAATTATTTCACTTTACTAAGGTATTGATATTATACTGATACTGAAGCTTTGTTAACTTAATCTTAACATACACAAACACACACACATGCACGCACATACACACCCACAAACACACAAACTATATTTTTTTACTGTTTTATATTTATATATAATTTTGTTTTTCTTTGTTTTCCTGATTATTTTCTTTTCCTTATTATTATGTAACATAGTAAGTTGTTCCTGGTCCAAACCAATCTTAATAATTTTTGTAATGTCTAATGCTATATTGTAGTGTAAACACTATTTATATGAGCACCACTGACTTTCATAACACAGGTTTTCCTACCATGAAAGTCAGGGGGATCTACCAACACAGGTCCCCTGATGTTGCCATATAGCTGTAAATGCTGTTGTGTCACCTTTCATTGTAAATCATGGCTATAGATAAAATAAACACAAAAAAACGAATTTTGCAGCAGCGACACCAGTGACAGACAACCCTAGATTTTGCTAATGATGTCGTCGCCACATTAAATTATTTTTACGATCTTCCACGACTCACAGTATAAAATTACGTTAAATTTCTAACATAACGTTGATATTCGAAATATGCGATGTTATTTGTTATTTGTATCTCCATGTTTTAGGTGACTAACAAGAAATACTGCATAAATATCACATGCATGGATGTTAAAATTTTAAATTGCTTGTATTACTATTACGCATTGTACTACATTATCTGACTACTACACAAATCTCTTCCGTTACTGAAAAAAGTAGGTACACTTTTTTAATGTTACTGTTATACCTACTTAACCCCACTTGTTACGGATATACCTTCTTTCATACAATTCCTGTGATTTTTTATAAATAAATAAAACACATTTGGCCTTGTGACATTTCTGAGAGACAAAGGGGCTATCATATCAGCAAATGATTAACAAAATGATTAAAAATGTAATCAGAAACTACCTCCATTGTTTACAAAATTATTGTATTTTTGTGATGATCAGTATATCAAACGTTAGTAACAAGTGGGTTCGCGTTAATTGTTTACTTTTACAATGTTATTTTCTCTTCTCTTAACTTAGTTTATAAGAGTTTTTATGATACTTACTTAAATTGCAATGCTATTTACTTTTCCGATTTTTATGATACTCGTGCTGATATTTACCTTCCCGATTTTAATGATAGGTACTTGAGCTTGTAAATTACTTTCCCGGTTTTTATGACGTGATAGCATTTAAATACTTTCCCAACATTTTGTTTTTCTTGTGCTAGTATTTACGTTCCCGGTTTTTATGACACTGTGATGGCATTTACATCCCGACATTTTTGTTTTACTTGTACTAGTATTTAAATTTCCCGGTTTTTATGACACTGTGATGGCATTTACATTCCCGACATTTTTGTTTTACTTGTACTAGTATTTACGTTCCCGGTTTTTATGACACTGTGATGGCATTTACATTCCCGACATTTTTGTTTTACTTGTACTAGTATTTACGTTCCCGGTTTTTATGACACTGTGATGGCATTTACATTCCCGACATTTTTGTTTTACTTGTACTAGTATTTACTTCCCGGTTTTTATGACACTGTGATGGCATTTACATTCCCGACATTTTTGTTTTACTTGTACTAGTATTTACTTTCCCGGTTTTTATGACACTGTGATGGCATTAACTTTCGCGATTTTTTATTATACTTGTGCTGGGATTTCATTACCTCTGCTAGCTTACGAATTATGCTTCTTTATTGCGTTATTATAAGAAAACTAATAAAAACACTATGTTTTCATTTTTGTATGTAAACCTACCACAAATACTAAAGCAACTTTGCAATGCAAAAATATTGCATCTTGGACCCCTAGCCAACAATTCTAACAATTCAAAAACGATAATAAAGTTCGAAAATGATTAAATGTATGGGATTGGCGGATTGGCATAAGCCGCGCTAAGTCAAGTGGTCTTACCGCAAGTCAATTGGCGAATATAGACAAAAAAAAACTTTGTCTACGGGCCCAGAACCGACAAGAATCCCAGCCATCTCCTACCTTTATTTTGTAAACGATTTTGTTTATCAACTGTTATGATTATTTTAATATCTTACGCCTTGATTTCGTGATCTCGCTTTAATTTGTAGAGCTAAAGAATCTTCTTCATTAATTTCAAGTTCTGAAATAATCTAATTACGCTTACAGAATGTCTTCTCATGTCAAAAACAGTTAAAAGTTACTATGAAATCGTGTGTCGCAATACAATTACATTTCTTGGATAGTTGTTATTGCAGTAATTATCCTCGAGCTGTTAGGTAAAATGGCTGTTGTATTAAATACAATTTTGGTAGAAGGTGTTGTATTGTATTTCGAATACCGCCTGAATTGTTTTATGAGGTTCTATTGACTTGACAATTTCCTTAGCCTTTACAACTAAAGATCTTCTAATGACTTTTCCTAAATTACTAAAGTGCAATAACGCTGCAGTCGCACCGATTTACTCACACGACGCTTTTAAGGTGTTTACTGCGCAGTCTAGACCGCGATGGTTTACGACTGAGTCCTAATGTGCGACTTTCAGGTACATTTTCAGATCTGAGAGATATAATGTGCTTTTGCTTTTTTAACGCGATATTTCACGTTAAGCGGGCTTTTTGCGAAATTACTGAGGTTTGTTTTCGTAGAGAAGATTTTAGCTGGTATTTTTTTTTATAAAGGATTTATATATGATGCTTTTATTCGTGACGAAAGTGAACTTAACCATATCATTATTTAAACAAAAGGAAAAATAAGCCTTTTGATGTCGGGGCCAGACAAGGATTACCATACTTCTTGTATAAAACTGCAATGTATAATTTAAAGAATGCACCATCGATGCCTTGGGTGCTTGTTGGGTGGCACGCACTCAAAAATGGTTATTTTAAATTTTAGATTTTTATTATTTTTATTTCAAATAGTTTTTTATTTTAAATGTAAATAATACTACGACGGAAGACCAGCGCGGGTCGTAAGACCACGCATTATGCTGAGTCGTGACCGTTTTGGGACAAATTTTAATGTTCTTTGTGTGTACTGCCCTTCATTAACGTGTAATTTGTCCCAAATAAATTGATTTTTTACCGACTTCACCAAAAAAGGAGGGAGGTACTCAATTCAACCCGTTTTTTTTTTTGTCCGATGTATGTATACCGATTACTCCGGTGTTGGGGATCCGATTTTAATAATTGTTTTTTTGTTCGATCGGGTACACTGTCAATTTAGTCCCATATAAGTCTCATTGAGATCCGATGATAATCTTCGGAGATATGGGGCCTAATGTCATGGAAGTCATGAAACAATTATATCATCCAGGTAATTGTTAGATTCTTGTTCGAGCTGAAGTTTCACGCAATAACTACTGAGCGGATTTTGATAAAACTTTTTTGTTAAATAGCTATTGGTCCTCGCCAACATACCTATAGGCTATAAACCCTCAATAAGTAACGTCCCTGCACCGGGAAATGCAGCTTTGTAAAAGGTAATGAGGAGTTGACATAAGGTTATTAGCGTAAAGTGAAATAAAAAACTTTTTATAAAAAAATTAAAACTAACTTCAAAAAACTAAAAAGCAAAAAATAAACCTTTTGGAGTCGGTGCCAGCCAAGGCAAGAAAATAATATAGAATGCCTTGGCTGGCACCGACTCCAAAAGGTTTATTTTTTGCTTTTTAGTTTTTTGAAGTCGGTTTTAATTTTTTTATAAAAAGTTTTCTTTCTTTTCTTTCTTTTCTATTTTATTATTTTTAAGGTTAGAAGTCCCTAACTTGCCTACACTACTAGTTTGAGTCAAACTGAAATGACCCGGTTTGTGTCAAACGCTTGACCGAAATAAACGAGTTTTTTTTACATTTCCTGAAAACTACTAAACCGATTTCAAAATATAAAACATGGGACTATTTTGGGAACAAACCTGATGTTATACGTTTAAATTGAATCATTACAATCAGTTCAGGCGTACATACACAAAAAATATATACAGTATGGAAAAAATCTATGGGACCTGGAGCAACTACCTTAAATCCTTTAGATAGCTCATTTTACTGCAAGGAAACATTCTTTATTTTCAAAAATAAGTTAAACCGCATTCAAAGATTTTTGATAAGTCACTACCAGTACAGGGAATCGAACCGGCTTAAATGAGAAAAAATACATCCTGTACTTTTATGGTATCAATCGATAGTCTTAGTGTAAAGATCAATTTCGCTTAAGAAACTTAGTGTCTTAAATTAAAGACAAAACCTGAAAAGCTTGTTCAAAAAACTTTACTGAACTTTCATCCATTGAACTCGCGTCTGTTATGGTGAATATTAGTCCAAAAATGTTAATTACCTAGAAATTTAATCTGTGTATTGTTTCTCTCATTTCGATCAACATAAAATTAAGAACTTATTTTTTTTAGTATGCTACCTACTTATTGTAGGTACCATAAAGTGTATTGAACTATAAATCTTTTATCTTTCCAGGCTTTATCTTTGATTTAAGACACTAACACCCATATTCTAAGTCGTTCCTCCAAAACTTACTCGTCCTCGACTTAACGAAACCTCATTGAAAACCTCTTCGAAATACTCCTCGAAATCGGTATTCTAAGTCATAACTCCGTAAGGACCTGGAGGAGCCAAAGAGTACGTAGCCACTCCGTGTTAGGCCTAGCGCACACTACCATTGTTACCCACGACGAAGTTGAGTGGAGTGTAAAAAGTTTTGGAGGAACGACTTAGAATATGGGGGTTAGTTACTTAAGCTAAATTGATCTTCATACTTAAGACTATCGATTGGTACCATTAAAATACGGGATATTTCTTTTCTCATTAAGCCAGTTCGATTCCCGTTATAGTTAAGAGATTCTTTGAATGCAGTTTAACTCATACACACGCGACGTACTCACATATACGAGACGAATTGACAACCTGTTTCTTTTTTTGAAATCGGTTGAAAAGCAATACCATTATATAATTTTATAATAATAATATGTGTACTAAATCCATAAAAGTGTTTTATTTTAGTTCTAAGTATCTATATTTATCGACGATATCCAGCTCTATACAAAAAAATCTCAACGAGGAAGTTAGTTTTGTATATTATATCTAAAATAATATAGACTAATCCGCGATGGTGTTTGTTACAGTTTTTGTTCTTCTTTTTATGCATAACATCTAAATCATTCATAATTAAAGTTCTAAGCAAATAAAGTCGCGTCCACAATGGCAATATGAATGAATATCATATCATAAATACAACGTTATTTTATTTTACGATTTTTGAAGTTTTGCATTTACATCCCTTTTTTTATAATTCTGATAAAAAAAATATTGAAAAATATTAGAAGGAATCGACTCGGCTCACAAGTTATCCTTAGAATATTCAGAGGTTAGAGCAGTGGGCCAAAGGTCGCGGGTTCGAGTCCCGTCTGAGAATAACTTGTAAAGCGATTTTTTCTAATATTTTGAAATAAAAATTTATCCCAAACGGTAATTTATGTTTTCTCAAAACCATTTCTAGAACCATTAATACCACATACTCGTTAATGTGTAAAACTTATATGAAAATCCATATTAGGTATCTGTCGTGGTTTAGCGGCTAAATAAATTAAATAGTAAACAGAGTCATATCTGTCGTGTAATTAAAAAATCGGCCAAGTGCGAGTCGAACTCGCACATGAAGGGTTTCGCCTCTCACCCAAGGTTGCCTGGAAGAGACTGCTACGTAGCTATAAGGCCGCCTATTGTGTGTACCTCTTTTTTGTCATTTTCGCTGTATGAGTTTGTTTTTGTATCGTGTGCAATAAAGTTTCTATTATTATTATTGCCAAAATGCAATTATAATTTTTCGTCTGCAAAAATAAGTTTGTTTTTCATAGTGTTTGTATGAATGACAAAGTTATATTAGCGGTTTTGGAAAATGTGCTATAGCTCTGAAACTACTAAATAAATTTCGTTAAAAGTTTTTATAAAGATCTACATCATATTTTTTTTTGATTTTTCACTTTTGTCGATTTTTACGAGCGACAGAGAAGCTCAAATAATCCTAAGCTGTTTGTTCCCAATTATAATAACATGTATGGAAAATATCAAAATAAACACCTAATACCTACTTTGATTAATGACCTTCCTAAAAAAATCAAATTCGACCTTAATGAGAAAAATATAAAGAGAAAATTAAAAATACACTTTTTGGATAATTTAACTTAATTTAATAAAATAATCTAATTTTACACTAACTTATTTTAATATGATAAGCCACACAAACCTATCCCTATACTATGTTTTTGATACCTATATATTTTATATACTTATATATTTAATAATTATCACTAACTAAAACTAAAGTAAAATGCAAAATAATGAGTAACAATATCTTAACAATACAAAGAATATCAAGATTTCTAATATTGAGCATTAACAACATCATACTGTATCCTCGATAATAATTAATTATGCATTAGAAAAAAAACTATTCCTTCACTCATTCATCAAGTAAAAATGGCAATGCGAGTGAGGGCAGCCGAGCCGCGTCGTCGTGTGCAACTCGGCTGTTATCGTCGCTCGTCGGGATGAGAGCGAACAGTCTACAAACCCAACTTGTTTGTTTTGCTCGATTGTGTTGCGTGTTTATATCTATGTATATTTGATAATAACTTTTTTAGACGATGAGTTGCGGTGTTCAGAAAAATCTAAAAGGTTTATGAAACACCGGAAATATTGTTTATTGATTTGTAAATGTTATGTTATAAAATAAATAAATAAAATAAAACTTTCTTATTTTAAAAGTTAGAGGGGGGGGGGGGACACCCATTTTTCCACTTTGGAAGTGTATAACTTTCAAACGGTTGACTTTAAGAAAAAACTGTTTTAGAAGCCTCAATGTAATTTTTAAAGATCTATCTAATGATATCCCACACGTATAGGTTTGATGAAAATATTTTTTTTTATTAACAGTTCCATGTATGGGGAGCCCCCTTAATTCATATATTTTTTTATTTTTGTGTAAAAACCGTAAAGCGGTTTACAGAATACATCTACCTACCAAGTTTCAACTGTGTAATCCTCATAGTTTTGGAATAAAAAGGGTGTGACATACATCGGTTTGGCCGAATCTATAAGGGTTTCGTTTTTTGCCTTTAGGCTACGAAACCCTGGAACATGGCAACCATGAGGTAGGTAATTAAATAAAAATAAATTGAGTATCCAGAGTTTCAATTAAATTTCGAACAACTGGCTTACTAAATAGAAAGCTGTTTAATTAAAAAAAAAGAAATTAACACTTAAACGCGGGAATTTACTATTTACATAAAAAGTTTTGGCTACAACAAGGCATTGATGGACATATGTTTGTGTGCCTCGGCTTCGCCTCGGCCCACATTTACACGTTCGTCCGTCAATGCCTCTTTTACTGGCCGCTGCACGCTGCAGTAATGTACTATTAACTCTTGGGCCTTATGAAAGTTAAATAATCTACAGCCTGATAGTACTATGAATGTCACAGTTTAGATGTTTATAGGTTTGGATGTTTGTTGGACAAATAGTTTTTCTTATCAGAAACTTTATTGAGGATGTCATAGTTATAGTCATTAAAAAAAAGCGTTTCGAATCGCATAATTAAACATGTGACTGTGCTGTAAATGATAACTTAGCCTTATAAAGCAGAACTATGAATCATATCTTTGGCAATCATAGAAAGAATATAATTTAATCGTTGTTAATTACTAACCAGCGTTAAGTTACGGGTTAGCGTTAAACGGTCGCCTTGACCTCCGAGTTTAATCGTGTTTGGGCGTTCCGTCAATTATCTGGGTATAACTATGACTATGTAATTAGTGAACTAAAACGAGCTAAGTTATTAGGGTTCGATAAATTTAAATATCGATACACTTTGAATAGGTGTAAATCGGTTATTATGATGTATTGAACAGATTACTAGTATTGATGTAAGAAAAAGGACAGTCACCATCATATACAAAGAACTTGACGGCACTGTATGACAGCCTACAAACGCACTTGCAAGCACTTGAAACTCTTGGTGTCACCAAAGATAAATATGCGTCTGTTGCGTATATTCCCAATGGTAGAGTCCGCCTTACCTGATGAGGTGCTTCGAGCATGGAACCGGCATAGAGCTTCTGACAGTAAAATCCATAATGATTTATCCAAACTAGTCGATTTTCTTAGACTAGAAGTAGAATCGGAGGAAAGGATTCAACTTGCCCACCAAGGTATGATTAATAACTCTATTTCGGAACCAAAAGCACCCACTTGCTGTTTTGTCGCTTAAACGAAACCAGAAACTCGTAAAAACTCAACACTATGCATCTGGTGCGACAAGGACACCCACAGCAACGCAGAGTGTCATAAAGCAGCGAAGATGGCATGTGAACAAAGAACAGAGCACATTAAAGCTAAAAAGGAATGCCTAATTTGTTTAAGACTAAACCATATTGCTAAACGATGCAAAAGTTTTCCTTAATGCCTATTTTAAAAAAAAGAAACGCCACTATACATTGATGTGCCCTGATTGATATGCACAAACAGAGTACCTGTAAAAACAAACTAGAACCTAAAAAGGCCAACAGTTTGCATTGCAAGTTGAAATCTACCACTTTTCTGCAGACTGTCGTCGTTCAAGTTGCATCCAGCGACGGCAAGATGTCAATTAAAGTGCGTGCTTCTTCGAAAGAATCTTGTTGAAAAGTTAGTTTTGAAACCGGTAAGAAAAGAGTTTATAACGCACTATCTCTATTTTGCGGAAAAGAAGAAAATACGGAAGAACGTCTAATTTATAACATTTGTGTCAAAAGTTTGACAAATGATTTTGAAATGCAAATGTCAACAGTGGGCCAACAAAATATTTATGGTTTTTTACCGAAAGTTAGATCTAATGAAATAATTCTACAATTACAGAGACACAACATTATATTGACCGACTCGACAGACTGTCTCGACGACGTACAACTTTTGATAGGCGCCGACTTTTCAGGTCTTCTCTTGTCTAGTGATTTTGTTCACGTAAGTAGTACTCTGACCGCAATTAAAACTTTCTCACATAAATATTTCAGATTTATGGGAGCTAGAGACTATGGGATAAAAGACCCCGCTGAACAAAAGGCGAAAAGTCTACATGACATAGAGGTACTTAGAGAGTTTGAGAGGACCATAACCATTAACGAGAAAGGGCGTTACAAGGTATCACTGCCATGGTGTGATGTACCGCGTCCACAATCCAATTACATGGTGGCAAAGAAGAGGCTTCATTCAACTACAAATCGGCTTCATATGTTAGGTAAGTTATCTCAATATAATGAAGCATTGCAGCAATGACTTGAATTAGGTATCATAGAAGTTGCATCAGACCAAAGAGTTATAGGGCACTACATGCCCCATCACGCTCTCATTAAAGAGGCCAGTTTAACGACAAAAATCAGGCCCGTATTTGATGCTTCAGCAAGGGATTCTAATGGTATATCTTTGAACTCTTGTCTTGAGAAAGGTGTTAACCTTCTAGAACAAATACTTCGGCTATTATTAGACTTTCGTAGAGGAGCTATTGGTATCATAGTTGACATCGCAAAGGCCTTTTTACAAATTTCCTTATCTCCTAATGACAGGGACTATTTACGTTTTTTGTGGCGGTTAGATGTAAACGATTCTAATAAGGGAACATTGACTTACCGCCATAAACGGGTAGTGTTCGGGGTAGCTTCAAGTCTGTTTCATCTTATCGCTACAATTAACTACCATCTTGACAACTGTCCGGAATATTTAAAAGAGACGGCTATGAAGTTAAAAAGGTCTTTCTATGTTGACAATTGTGTGACAAGTGTGGATTCAGAAGTAGCTCTGGAGACGTTAATAAGTGAATCGAAGAAATTAATGAGCGACGCTAAGTTTGATTTTAGAGGTTGGGTTTCCAGTCCAGTTATAGTTTGCGATCAAACTAAATCAATTTCTGTTTTAGGTGTGTTATGGGATATCGAAGGCGGTTCACTGCATTTAAATGCTAATTCATTAAAAACAACACACGAGAAATTGACAAAAAGAACTCTTCTATCTGTTATACAGAGAGTATTCGACCCTATTGGCGTGGTATGTGCAACAACAATAGTTCCTAAGATGGTGCTACAAAAGGCATGGAATAAGATTCTTACATGGGATCAGGAATTGCCTGTAGATTTATCTGTCGAATTTAAGCAGTGGCTAGATCAAGCACATTTAATTAATCAAATAGTCATTCCAAGACGGCTTACTAAGTCTTCTCTTTGTGAATGTGAAAATTCACTTCATGTTTTTTGTGACGCAAGTCAAGTGGCATATGCAGTGTGTATCTTCTTACGTGCCAGACACGGCGAACGCGCCGATTTGAGCTTAATTCAGGCTAAATCGAGAGTCACGCCAATCAAAAGAATGGATTACATCACCATACCGCGTCTCGAGTTAATCGCTGCGACACTTGGTGCCAGGCTAGCAAACACGGTCATAAAATCACTGGCTCTGAAAAATTGTCCAGTCTACTATTGGGTGGACTCAAGTGCCGTATTGGCTTGGATCAAAGGAAACGGAAATTGGAGTGTGTTCGTCAGAAATAGAGTTCATAAAATATTATTAACTACCTCACCTTCAGATTGGCGACATGTTCCCGGTAACCTGAATCCAGCGGATTTGCCGTCGAGGGGAATATATCCAAAAGGACTACTCAAAAGCCGCTGGTGGGAAGGACCTGACTGGTTACGATAAGATGAACAAAACTGGCCAGACGTCAACTTTGAAATTGACTTCGATGTAGTAGAGAATGAGCGGAGAAGATCAGTAAAGACCATGCTCACTGAGTGTGATTCTTTTTTGGAAAGATTGCGTTATTTTTCTGTGTACAGTAAGATCGTAAGAATGATTGGTTGGATTTTGAGACGTAAAAGGAAGCCAGAACCGTTTAGAAAGGAGCTTACGTATAATGAGTTTATACGGGCAGAAAAGGTTATCATCAGATTGATTCAAAACAAACAGTGACAGTATGTTGAAAAGTAACAACGCACAAACTTTTGTTGATAATGAAGGTATCGTACGAATCAAAACTAAGCTAGGCTTAGGCAGCGAGGGAAGAGATTTTAAGTATCCTATTGTCCTGCCAGCCAGCGAACCGATAGTGCAACGCTTAGTGCTTCAACGACACCTCGTTCTGCATCACGCTGATCTTCAGACACTAATGTGTAATCTACGTGAACATTTTTGGATTGTTGGTTTGCGTAGGTTATGCAGAGAGGTAGTCAACTGTGTGAAATGTAAGCGTTTTAAGGCTAAGCCTTATCAGCCACCAATTGGAAGTCTACCTGAAGGGCGCATGGATTCTAGCTCTGCTTGTGAAGTATCAGGAGTCGACCTAGCTGGTCCTCTTGTATTAAGGTCCGGCTGGAAGGCTTGGATTGTTCTTTTTACTTGCGCCACCTACCGAGCTGTACAGCTTGAAGTGGTTGAATCGCTGTCGACTGCTGAATTCATTATGGCTTTACGGCGTTTTATAGCGCGCAGAGGTAGAATTTCCTGCCTATACAGTGATAATGGTACTAATTTTCGGGGTCTTGATGCTTTTAGCACTTTAGATTGGAATGAGATTCTATGTTACTCTTCCATTGCACGAATAAAATGGAATTTCTTGCCCCCTAGCGCCTCCTGGTGGGATGGGTTTTATGAACGTCTTATCGGTGTCATAAAAGCGATGCTTCGAAGACTCTTGGGTCGGGCGTCCGTAACTTTAACAGAGTTGGTGACGATATTGTGTGACTGTGAGGCTACGATTAATAGTCGTCCCCTTACTTATGTAGACACCAGTGTTGATGGGCTCCGACCTCTTACACCTGCGATGTTCGTGCAACCTATGTTTCAACATGATGTATCTGATCTTGACCAGGTTGACAGGAAGACTTTGAATCTTCGAGCAAAGTACTATCAAGCACTACGCGAAGGGTTCCGTCAACGTTTTAGAAGTGAATATTTAAGCACACTCGTGCAGCCAATTTTAAATTGGGCGATGTTGTACTTATAGAAACAGATAATCACCAAAGAATTAACTGGCCAATTAGGAGTCATAATATAAGTTTTTCAGAGCAAGGATGATCAAACACGAGTTGCTAGAGTACGCACTGCCACTGGAGAAAAGGTGAGGCCTGCACAGCGCCTCTACCCGCTTGAAATTGCTTCTTTAGACAATTTTACACAGCTTGACCAACCCCAGACTGAGACTGACACTTCTGACAAGCTTCCCAAAACTACTGCTGAGGACTCTGACAGTACGGGTTTGACTACTACTCGTTCTGGACGAGTTGTGAGATCCCCAATAATGCTGTTATCGTTGAATGATTTCATTGATTGTTTATTATTATTTTTTCCTTTAACTGTGTATATAATTGAGTAAGTAATTTATGACATTCATCAATTTAATGAACCTACCGGTTTCTTTTGCCGGGGAGTGCTGCGGAATAACAATGTGAAAAGCTGGAAAATAAATACATCTTTGTATCTTATAAGTTTTGTTCATTTTATCATCAGGTATGTTAAGGCAAAGAGTCTTCTCGTCGTTTATAAAAAAAAAATACACACACTTACCTACACAAAAAATCAGGATTATTAACTTGTCGTCTATGATTATGTCACCTAGGTAAATAGGTACGAAAACGACACTATTTTTCAATATTTCTTGACTCGACTTCAAAAAACAAAAATTAAAAAATAAACCTTTTGGAGTCGGTGCCAGTCAAGACATTCTAATTCGCGGTTCTACTCTTTTATTTTTCTTACCTTGGCTGGCACCGAAACCATAAGGCTTATTTTTTTTTTTTTAGTTTTTGAAGTCGGTTTTATATTTTTTATTTCACAATTTTTTACTTAGAAGAGGTCCCGTGCCTACGCTAATAACCTTATGTCAACTGCTCATCACCTTTTACAAAATGCTGCTTTTCCCGGTGCAGGGACGTTACTAATTGAAGAGTTCTCACGGTACTTCATCACATGCATTGAGTCGAGCATAAATTGCTTATGAACCATATTAAAGCAATCGTATCGCTTCCGTGAAATGCTAAGTATTTTATAGTTCAGATGACATTTGTGGTCTTCATAATCAGTTCCATTTACCAAATGATGAAGCATATGCATGAGTTACTATAGAAAACACTGAAATCGCTATAGGAGTGCATATAAGATTTGAAGGGTTCCCTGGATTCAGATCCTGACATGATGTCAATGGGACCACATGGAAATTATATCCTTTTGAACAAAAAAAGAAATACTCAAATCGGTCCCGCTGTCTTCGCATAATCGAGTAACATACAATTACATTTTAAAAAAAAACGGCAAATTGAGAACCTTCTCCTTTTTGAAGTCGGTTAGAAAATGGGACCACAAACCTTATGTAATAGCGTAGAAATCATTCCGATCGGTCCAGCCGTCTTGAACATACACAAAAAAATTTACGCGATGAATTGATAACCTCCTTCTTTTTTGCGTTGGTTAAAAAGTAAGGATCATTTAAAAATAGATACGTTACCATAACAACGACATGTAGACATTCAAAATCAACCTCTTTCTTATCTTCAGTTTAGGAACACAATGCTACGCGTTGTAACGGTACACCAGTCGTAGCTGTAGTGACCGTAGCGGACTGTCGTCGTAGTCGCAGGTATATAAACCGGTCGACCTTGTAACAGCCGGCTGTGGGGTATGTGGGGTATCCAATGGCATGATTCACAGCCTCCCTCCCCCGCATCCGGAGAGTTACCTGACCACTTCACGGGAATGGCGTAATGTAAGACATTTAAACATAGTCAGTCAGTCAATCAGAGTATAGTAGTCATAGTTTACAGAGTCGCTCTTGAGCAGTCGTTCGCACTCGCATCACTACACGCGTACCTGCCGGTCGGTAACGAATTCTTAAAAACAGTAGTTGAAATATACGGAGTTAGTAAGCGGCAATCGAGTTTTGAATAAATTCCTTCTGATAGTACCTAACTAATAAGGGTAATACTATTATATACACAACCGCAGGATAACCTAATTATATTATAAACCCTAAATTCAGTCAGTGCTATCCATTATTATAATAAGGTGCCACTCTACTTCCCTTATTTTAAATAACATGAATTAACAGCTAAAAATCGATGTAGCCGTAATTCAATAAAAAAAAATCATAGCAGACAATTTATTTTTATTTATGTACATATTCGTCGACA
This sequence comes from Chrysoteuchia culmella, assembly GCA_910589605.1. Classification (NCBI taxonomy): domain Eukaryota; kingdom Metazoa; phylum Arthropoda; class Insecta; order Lepidoptera; family Crambidae; genus Chrysoteuchia; species Chrysoteuchia culmella. The sequence goes on from OU342649.1 coordinate 7,826,465, forward strand.
ATATCACTTTAATAGAAACATTACTGAATAATTTTTTTTTTGCCCACGAAAGTGCGATAATGTTTATAAATGGTTAAAGAAACTAATTTAATCTTTAGTACAAACTTGTAATAAGCATTTCTAGATCATCAATTATTGTTTTCTCTACCCATACAGTAATGAAAGTATCAAACGCTAATAAAGATCGCGATCCTAATAATTCCCAACACAACTAACTTGGAAACTCGGAAAGATTCCAACTTGCACGACGCCAACGATTCGAAAGTTCACACTGTACTTTACCACAAAATACGTAAGGCGGCGGGCGCCCAAGCAGAGACAAAACTCAAAATAAATGCAATTACTTGTACAGTCGAGGAACTTTTTTTATGTATGTTCTACCATAACTTCGCCAGTTGTTAACAGATTTTTATAATTCTTTTTTTATCTGAAAGAAAATGGTTTATGTGTGGTCCCATATAATTTTTAATATCAATCACCTTTTGGCAAGTTGTCGTTTACCTAGATGACATTGTTGTGTATGGGCTGATTTTTAGTGTAAGTAACGGCACATGATGTAACTAAAAAATCTGAAATAAAAACATTTTATAAAAAAAAATCAAACCGACTTCAAAATGTAAAAAATAAAACTTTTGGAGTCGGTGCTAGCTAGCTAAGGCCAAAAAAATATATAGTTAATAGAAGTGCAATGTAGAATGCCCTAACTGGCACCGACTCCAAAAGTTTTATTTTTTACTTTTTGAAGTCGGTTTGAATTTTTTTATAAAACGTTTTTATTAGGTATTTCATTTCATAAATTATTTCTTTAACCATAGTACTTTTCGATTAAACGTTTTCAAAAAACTCTACTGGTCAACCGGGATGTTCCCCGATTGTACGTACCTACACATTGACGTTATATTTACAGACATTCTCAAATGAAGCAGTTCATACTCGCGCTGCGATGGTCAAAATGAACAAGCGTGGAACATAAGCGGTAATAATTGACATTACAATCCTCAAAATTGATTGAGGAATAACCAATGTGCCCAAAAAGATTTAAATTTACGGTACGGAGGGACCGTCATCAGCCATTTTTAATGTCCCCACTGATGGGGCACTGGCCTTCCTTACGAATGGGCCATGACCTTTTTTTATACTAGGAGAAATGCTTTTACGCATCCCTCGCCCCCAGGTGCAGGGGCCGATTCGTATGTTGGACTCTTGGGTACTACCAACTAAAACTCCTAGTACTTGCCCTCCTGGCCGCCATTGGTCACGGGGGGTAGGGTTCGCAATCACCCCTAAGACCAGGCGGGAATGGGCCATGACATACCACGCGGGCCCAATGCGGATTGGTGGGTTTTAACAACTGCAAATACAGACGGTACCAACAGCATAACGTGCCTCCCGAAGCACGGAGGAGTTCGAGATATCAAATTTTTGGTCAGCCATCCCGTGACCGAATCACAGGCCAAGAGCGCGAACCACTGCGTCACGGGCTCCTCCCGAAATACCGGCCCACGGGACCGTACCTTCTAGTAACTTTTCTATTTTGTAACAGAACATCTGTCAGGCTCACATAATTGGTTTAGTGTTATCGTTGATAATTATTTGCTTTTAATGGATGCCTCGGGCGTCTGAAAAGTTTTTATCAGCTCATACGTGAGAATTGTACGTTATGATTGGAACAAATTGAGAAGTGAAACATTTTAGCCTTTTTGTCTTACATCATACTCTTAATAAAGATAATCTACATCAGTTAATAACCTTACAAGGAATACTTCCAAATTACTTTTTCAAATGTAACTAACATTTTCAAATTCAAGTAAAAGTCACACAATAAACACTTAGATAATATTTAGATATAGAAATGAAAATAAGTATTAAAATTTTATGCCTACATTCCTTGAGTATCTGATTTAAGGTCCGATTACGGTTGATAACACGTACGATATGATTGGTGAATCTGATAATGTGAATGACAATGAATAAAACACACCCACAAACAGACAGCGTATTAAAATGTAAAAAGTATTGGCAAAATTTCGACAGTCAGTCGCAGCTCAGTGGTGAGCAATGGGCCGGATACCCAAAGATCGCAGGTTCGAGTCCTGGCTGAAAATAACTTCTGGCTGAGGCGATTTTTTCCAATGTTTTTATTAAACATTTATCATAAGTACAAAAATACTTAGCATTGAAAATGCAAAATCTTAAAAATCATAAATCACAAAGAACTTGTAAAATTCATAAAAATAGTAGTTAATTGAAACTTAAATCAATGGCAGCAGCTGGTATTCAATTTTACGCTAAAGTGCAATATACAAAAGAAAGCCTTTTTAAATTACTTACATAGAACTTTACTTTAAGCTTAACCCTAGAGAGCTAACTTTCGTCCAAATGACGAGTAGAGGGCTGATTATCTACATATCGACAGGCTGATGGTCATCGTCATCAGCCATTTTTATGTCCCACTGCTGGGGCACTGGCCTTCCTGATGGATGGATAAGGAGAACGGGCCTTGACCCACCACGCGGGCCCAATGCGGATTGGTGGGTTTTAACGACTGCAAATGCAGCCGAGACTAACGGCTTGACGTGCCTTCCGAAGCACGGAGGAGCTCGAGATAGTAAATTTTTGGTCACTCATCCCGTGACCGACCGTTGCGAAAGTTGCTTAACCTCAACAATCACAGGCCGAGCGCGCGAACCACTTCGCCACGGGCTCCTCCTTGGTTGGGAGGCTGATGGTCTAACGGAAACTCGGTTCAGCTTCAGATTCGTCCTGTCATTACTGTCACATTTTCATACTGTATGTACTACAACAGCAATCAAACCAAAACTGAATCACAGAATACTTAATAGAACAAGTAACTGAATCTAGTTTCCGTTAGACAATAAAAAAAAAAAAAAAAAACAAAATAAAAAAAAACATTTATTTTCAGACCAAGGAGTCCATAGGTACATTTTATAGCACACAACATAATCATTAAAATTTATCAAATTATAATTACAATCAAAATTAAAATTAAAATTAAATTCGACATTTTATGCATAGTAAGTTATAGATAAGTTTTATATTTTAATTATTAAGTTATGTCATTATATTATTATATTATTATAGCCTGCCGATATGTACCTGTCACCGTCTTTTTGCAAGAACCGATTGTTTGTAAATAATCGATGGTATTTATAAACCGTCGCGTCAAATGATTGTTAAAGGACAATTGGATTTGCAATAATGATATTTCGATGATTCGTAAATAATCAGTATCTCTGATTAACCGCCTCTCTGGTCTAGCAGTGGACGATAATGGGCTAATGATGATGTACGTATTGTATTCGGTTTGGTTGGTGGTAGGACTTGTAAGTGCGCCTAGCTAGCTACCACCGTCTTATCTAAGTCTGACGCATAAAAGCAAAGTAAGTATATAAAAAAGGTCAAAAGGTACGTATTTTATCTAGCTAGAGTTAAATAAACCTTTTTCACAGAACTATGATATATGATACCCATCCGTCTGGACGTTTTCAATTCGTGTACAGAGTTTGAAAAGAAGTAATTCGGTCAGACAGCATGATCTGAGGGCCATTAGAATGATTGCTCTCATGCAACCGATGCAGACTGAGGACCAGACGATCTCTTAACGGATTGAATTTTGTACGCTCAGCAATATTAGTTACTTACACGTTTCTGAGTTAAGCTCCTTTTAAAATTATTTTAAACTAGCATAACTCGGGGAACTTCTTCTGTGCGAGGTTAGCACAGTTTTGATACGTGAAGATTTGATCGCTATAAAAAGTCCTACTCGTATTTACGAACTAAATATTTACTAATCTATGCTAATATTATAAATGCGAAAGTTTGAAAAAATATTTGTTACTCTTTCACGCAAAAACTACTAAACCGATTTGAATGAAATTTGGCACTCAGATAGAAGATAGCTTGGATTAGAACATGGCTGCTTTTTATCTCGATATTCCCACGGAAAAATAATGTTTGTAAACAAACTGCCTACACTTTTTACCTTGAAAGTGCTTTGTTTATTACATGTTTTAACAATATGTGCAGTTCATAAATCGCTTACATAATTCGTCCAAGTTTAATAAAATCGTGGTATAAATTAACTGAAATATAAAGTATTTGTGAAATTATTACGAAAAATATTCAAATGTTTGTTTCCTTATATTCTTACCAACTGCCTCGAAAATGGAAATATGCTTATTTAAATCATCTTTCTGTTCCTATTTACTTCAAGCAAGTGACTGAAATTTTAGTTTGTAACTAGCTGATCCTCGCGGTTTTACCCGCGTGGTGACCGTTCCCATGGGAATATCGGGACAAAATATAGCCTATGTCACTCGAAAGAAATGTAGCTTTCTAATGGTCTAAGAATTTTCTAAATCGGTCCAGTAGGTTCTGAGATTAGCGCGTTCAAACAAACAAACTCTTCAGCTTTATAATATTAATATAAGTAATAGATAAAAACTTAAAAGTAATAACGCCGTTTAGCGCTACCTAAATGTGTTTAGTGCCAGTTGGTGAAAGTCGCCCTTTAACTCAATGTAGATGTGGATAATAGTTAACACTAAAATTTTGTAAAATCTGTTCAGTAGATTATTCGTCTAAAGGGAAAATAAAGATTTTTAGGTACTCCTAAGTTTGTTATTCTGTTTTCCTTCGAGAATATGTTTTGTACAAAGAATATCATAATTATTTACCTAATATAATGCTAATTAGTAATAAATACTTAGGTATTATGTAGTATGCTTGTATGTTTATCATTAATTGATTTTTCTTGTTTTGAGGTTTCCTTAGGTATTTTTTAATCCAAAATTAAATTTCTTGTTGCCGACTGAGAGTTCACTCTCTAATAATTACTTTAAATAAACTGAGGTTTTCCCTAAGACTGCTACAAAAAGAGACTTTCTGATTAACGCCTTTTACTTAATACTTTTTTTTCAATAGCACATTTACGTTTTTCTTACCTTTCCGAATTCAACAATACTCTTACAATAACTTTGACAGTTCAATATCCAACAAATACCAGTAAGTAAGTATCTAATACGTCTGAATTTGCGGAGCAGCAGTCGCCAGCAATTCAGTCCCAAAGCAGTCGCAAAGAGGTGTTTACATGCATTTTGGACCATTCTCGCCTTTATCAAGTCGCTACATTTGCACCGCAGGAGTCGTCAACCTTCTCAAAATATTTACTTTGCGAGGCCTTTCTCACTTTACGAGACTTTAACTGCAGGTGAAAATTGAAAAAGTTTATGTTATGACCTTTTTAACGTTTGCAAACGGAATGTTTAGCTAATGAAGGTTCGTGACGTGGACTGGAGTAATCTCGATGTTAAAAGGAGGCTATGATTTATAGCGGTAATTGTATATTGTAGTTTTAGTAATGCATGTTCAATAACTAGTTCAGCAGTAAAAACTGACCAGTAAAATAAACAAATTATTCGTAATAAATATTTAAAAGGTCAGTTAAATAAATATTGAGCAGTAATATGATTGAATGAACTAATTTACCAACTGCAAGAAAATTAAATAACTGCCTATGTTTTTCAACTGATCGTAATAACATCCATATTGATTAAATAACTGGTGTAAAAATTATTTCCCATAAAACGATTCGATTACAATATGTGCAGAGAAAAATAACATTTTCTGATTCAAACACGCTTTTTAATTATTTATTTGGTTTTATATAGTATGTTATTTTATGTTATTTTGGATTTCCTGACACTTTTACACTTTTCCACACCACCCACATCCCGTGACCAATGCTTCTGGAAGTAAATGTACCGATCATTACGGCACGCGTTACAACAATTTTCTTACAAGAACTTTTTTATATGTAAGAATGTATAAGCATTATCTTATCTGTTTTAAAAGGTCAAAGGGCTCTACTTTCAATTGATACGTTCTTGAGTGCTCTTTTCTAATTTATTTAATGATTTTTTTGCATTTTTCTATATTGGAAAAAATCAACTCGGCCACAAGTGAATTCTCAGATGGGACTCGAACCCACGACCTTTGCTCCAATGGTCTAACCGCTGAGCTACCAAAACTTCAAAGATTTGTTTAAGAGATTTCCTCAATTCTTAGGTATATTTTTATAACTTATAATGACAAATTATTACAATATAATTTGAAATATCTTAGCGCCAGCGATATTCGGTATCTATAATCTGTCGAGTTGCCCCGATAATGCGGCCATTAAAAAATATTCCGCGACTGAAAGGCATCCGTAGACATCGTAAAAGTGAAATATTATTACCGCGTTTGCTGAATCTAGAAAAATCGCTGTCTCTGGTACGTTGAATTTAAATCATGTTATTCATGTTCTTGAACGCTACCAAACTTACACCTGTGTTCAAGACCGAAGAATTATTTATTAGGGAAAATATTATTTGATCCTCTAAAAACTAATTGATCTATACATATTTACTATCTATCTATACAGCACTTTTAAAAATAAATTATGTATTTTTTTTAGGTTTAATCTTTATATAGACGTAATAAGTCTATATGAGTTGATCTACGGATAAATTATAAATGAACTGCATTTAAGGTAATATAATAATTATGTTTTCACCTCACACGCTCGGAAAAGGAGGATTTGTCATTTTCCGCGTTGAAAATCGCATTTTGCGGCCTAGCGCGGTAAAGTACATTTTAATTTAATACCTAAAAATATGTCATAATGCGTTCCGAATCGCACTATTGACTTTTTTTAAATAGCTTTAAATTAATTATAATACTTACTCCGTTTTGGTTTTATTATATCATTTTAGTTCATTGAATCATAAAAATAATAACAATAAGATTAAACTACTTGTTAAAAGAATTTTATATTAGGCTGGGTGAGATTTCACAACCTATGATTGGATTTCGGAACGTGGCATAAACCTTTATTTTTAAATTGTCTTTTTCTTGTACCTCATGTCAATGTCAATATTTACCGAAACATTTTGATTGTTATTTATAAGTAACAATATATTCCTACTTCAAATAACTTTGAAAAAACCATAATACCCCTTTTTATGATTTTAGTCAAAAATAAGGTATATTTAGATTAAACTTAATGTTTAGTTTGAACTTCTTTACAGTGCGGATGAGTACTGTACGGTCTCACAAAATGTTGTTTTCGAAAAACACCGAAATATAGATCAAAATTGACTTTATTTGCTTGAAATTTTACCCTTATAGCAGAGATGCCCATACTTTTTGCTGTGAAGATCGACTTGAGAAAAAGTTAAGGGTTTAAGATCGACAGCTTTATTTTTATGTATTTTTTTAAATTATCGATTACTAATAATAACACGTATTTATATTTATATTATCATTTATTTTTATGTTGTAATAATAAGTAATTATTAATGATTAGATTTATAATATGTTTACAATCAAACAGTTTTACATAGTTTCTTACTCTTGACACACATTTGTACATAAAAAATATTATTAGACAAGAAAATAAATACAGGTCAAGTTATATTTTTCTTGTGGCGGAAAATTAACGAGACGTAGATGCATGACATTGTTGGTCATCAGTCAACTTTTCAAATTTGGGTGTGTTCTCACTCAAGGCTATACGGAAGCAGGCTACCAAGTGCTCGTTTGTGAGGCGGATACAGTATTTTGACTCGATTGTTTTCATCAAATACGTAGACGCGAAGAATGCGGTTATTTGAAGACTGACTTGTTTTAATAATGGATACTTTTTTTCTGGCATAGAAGACAAGTGAGTTGTCTGCAGCTCGGGCTTTTAAACTAATATCTGAAATTAGTTTTAGTACTTCATTTGCAACCGTACATAGTTCCATATGGAATGTGTTGGCTATGCATGAAGAAACTCCTTGTATGTCCGAGCAATTAAAGGGGTATGCCAAAAAGGTGAGAACCACCTGAATTTTTTGTAAGTCTTGAAAGCACTCTCTCACTCTATCGTAACTTTGGGCACTACGCACGCAGTCATAGCGTCGCCTGTCGACGTCGTCCGTCAGTCCGTCACATAAATAAATGAATTGAAACAAAAACGATCGGAATGCTCAGTAGGTAATTTATAAATTTTCGAAAATAAAATCTTGTACTTGCTTAACCTCTAAGATCGACCGTGAAACCTCTCGCGATCGACCGTTTGGGCACCACTGCCTTATAGACTAAATAGTTGTTTAAGCTAAATCTAGCTTCGCCCGCAGTTATGACATTTCGGCATTGAATTAATGAAAAATATATATAATGACATCGGTTCTGCCTCACATCGCACTAAAATAAAATTCGATTTGTGCCTCGACTAGGGATGGGCGTAAAAGAGAGTTGCAGTTACTATATATTTTTTTCTTTTAAAGATCAGTCAAAATGTTTTTCGTTAAAACAAGGCAAACAGAAGGATTTTCCACACTGGACACAAAAAGAGACATATGTTTTTTTTTTTGCAGCCTGACTGCTATTTAATGATATTTTAGACTAAAAATCAGCTTCGATACTTTAAGAAAATTTACTACTATTTTCACTTACTTTTTGCCCATCGTCGTCGTCGTCGTCGTCATCATCGTCTCAGCCACATGACACCCACTGCTGGGTATAGGCCTCCCCAAGGATCTCCACGACGATCGGTCCTGTGCTGCCCGCATCCAGCGGCTTCCTGCGAACCCCGTCAGGGTGATAGTTGCTTTTTTCTAGTATATTTTCTTAATTAATATTTAACATATAAAAAAAGCATTGTAGAATGCAAAACCAAAAAGTTATAAGGACATCAATCATACTTAGAATCGTATAGTTAGTTTTTTTTAATCGCTATAGTTATTTACTTCGAAGTGATTTTATGTTTTTTTTGCCAAGTCTGCAAAATCGGTCCTTCTCCTGCGCGCGTTGTTTTCTCATTGCTATATCGCTTTAGTCCCATAACGACTTAATACAGATAAGTATAAAAAATGCCTCTCAGTCGCCTCTTGATTAATCCCATGTAACATTAACAGAAAAAATCCGATTTTCCTGTAAATTAATTAAGCCGAAATTACTTGATGACTAAAATAAACGTAATTAAAACTTTCTAAATTAACTTGCGCCCGATTTCTTTTTAATTTGGGCCTGACTCGACTAATTTCTTAAACGCAACGGGGGTTTGACACACCCTAAAAAGATGTGCCTACCCTTTGTAAAAAAAGTGGAACTTCCAATATTGTGCCGGAAGCTGGATGGAAGAATTAGCGACTGTCTATTGTTTCCTGAATAATTAATTTGATTCAAATAAAGAAGTCTAAACAACTTCATTGTGCAATTTATATCTTTTGAAAAGTTTTCTTACGCAATAAAATATGGTTGCCGCTTTTATACCCTTAGATATATAACATTGCTTGTTTGTATATTATAGTAGGTATTGCAAGTAAAAAAAAATCTTTTTGCAAATAAAAATAAAGCCAAGGCAAGAAAATTCCTCTCAGATTTTAATCCAGCTCAACTTTATGGTTGCCTGTAAGAAATTGCTTTTTAGCGATATGGCCGCCAATTGTTATTCAAAAAAATAAAACTTTGTAAACTATCATGGTGTACAATCAAGTTTTTTTTTAATGAAAATTTTAAAGTATAGACCGCAATATATACTTACCTACTTATGAACTTACTAGCGGCCGCCCGCGGCTTCACCCGCGTGGTTCCCGTTCCCGCGGAATATCGAGATAAAAAATGATTAAATCCAGACTATCTTCTATCTGGGTGCCAAATTTCCTCTAAATCGGTTTAAAAGTTTTTGCGTGAAAGACTAACAAACATCCATTCAAACATCCTTACAAACTTTCGCATTAATAATATTAGTACGAGAAGTAAGTACAACAATGCACAATCGATGCCTTGGCTGGCACTGGCTCCAAAAGGCTACCTTTTTAACCGACTTCAAAAAAAGGAGGAGGTTCTCAAGTCGACTGTTTTTTTTTTTTTTTTTTTATGTATGTTCCACCATAACTTCGCCAGTTGTTAACAGATTTTTAAAATTCTTTTTTTATCTGGAAGAAAATGGTTTATGTGTGATCCCATATAATTTTTACAAAGATCTGGCTAGTAGTTTTTTCATAATCCTGAAAAATATCAATCACCTTTTGGCAAGAAGTCGTATATCTAGATGACATCATTGTTGTGTATGGGCTGATTTTTAGTGTAAGTAACGGCACATAATGTAACAAAAAAATCTGAAATAAAAACATTTTATAAAAAAATATCAAACCGACTTCAAAAAGTAAAAAATAAAACTTTTGGAGTCGGTGCTAGTTAGCTAAGGCCAAAAAAAATATAGTTAATAGAAGTGCAATGTAGAATGCTTTGGCTGGCACCGACTCCAAAAGTTTTATTTTTTACTTTTTGAAGTCGGTTTGATATTTTTTTATAAAATGTTTTTTTACTTCTTGAAATACATAGGTTTTATTAACACTCGGTACAGAATTTCATACGAAATAGATCTCGCACCCCTATACGAACAAATCTAAGCAAACAAAAATTTGCATGATAATTTTTTTAACAAAAAGTAGGTAAGTACCTACCTAGCATAAATCTAACGTATTACTGGCATGTAAAAAACTTATATAATGTCTGTATAAAGCTCTTATTAGTGTCGTTACCGTGCCCTTTTTGTATTGAGATGGCTCTTGTAAGACTACAAAGACCCTTTACGAGGGCCTCACTGTTTTACACCGCCTCGCTTTACGACTCATTACATTCGCTGACCAAGCGACGTGGCGATCAGAATTGCTCATCTCATTTATACAGTAGCTTTGGACAGTAGAATATCTCAATACTCTCCCATACACCTTTCCAACTAATCATACATATCAATCTTCCCGGGCTCGATTCCCAGCGGGGGTAGGTACCTACATTATTGTATTCGGTTGGTTGGTGGTAATACTAGTTGTCCGTCTGGCTAGCTACCACCGTTCTTATCGAAGTCTGACTCCACAACAACATTGTTTTCAGAATTGTTGTGTTGTTGCTATGTTGCAATAGCCGAAACGTCAAGCTGTAAGTACATAGTTGTACTACATAACAAGTGTCGCGTTTTAGTCCCGTTGTTTTAATATATAACTAGGGCGGTTACAACCCGATACTCGGGTTCGTCGATCGACGAAAAATTCCAAATTATCCGAAAATAATGACACTTTTTAATTGCAGTTTGTGATCATCACGTTTAACATTTTGTATATTTTATAATTTTCGGAACAAATAGACTCGAGTACCTTTAATTTGATACCTTACTCGGCCGCGTACTACGCGCCAAAGTCCCTATCGAGTCGTCACAAATTTTGCGAACCTGAATTAAGTATATAGATTATAATCAAACGCGAAAGTTTAAAATCTTATAGAATCTGCCATGTTTTACACTATGCAAGTTCGAATGCGTGTCCGTATAAATTTTTTTATAGACCAAAATAAAGTCTTGGGGGTTCATCAGGAGACAGTAGGCCGTGAAGAGAGATTGCTAACCGATGGCCCCCTCCTTTTATTGCTTGTTACGCGTCATAAACACGGACTCTGCGGTTCGCGATAATCTACACCGAATTTACTTTTGATGCTCATAAAATTTTAACGACATGTGCCGTGAAGCATATCTTACACACGTTTGGAAGTTTAGGTATTTCGGTATTTTTAACTAAAATATTTACTTATATACTTAATTCAGGTTCGCAAAATTTGTGACGACTCGATAGGGACTTTGGCGCGTAGTACGCGGCCGAGTAAGGTATCAAATTAAAGGTACTCGAGTCTATTTGTTCCGAATACTATAAAATATACAAAATGTTAAACGTGATGATCACAAACTGCAATTAAAATCTATATACTTAATTCAGGTTCGCAAAATTTGTGACGACTCGATAGGGACTTTGGCACGTAGTACGCGGCCGAGTAAGGTATCAAATTAAAGGTACTCGAGTCTATTTGTTCCGAAAACTATAAAATATACAAAATGTTAAACGTGATGATCACAAACTGCAATTAAAAAGTGTCATTATTTTCGCATAATTTGGAATTTTTCGTCGATCGACGAACCCGAGTATCGGGTTGTAACCGCCTTAGTATTTACTTATTTTGTATTTGTATATTTTCCTTTTCAATTCATTTATATTATACTTTATTTCTTTGATTTATATTATGTACATCTATATCAACTATCCTTCTCACAATTGCACCCACTCCCCTTTGTCCTCTTCGTAATTATTTTTCTAACCAAGGTTGCCTAGAACAGATTGCTATTTATCAATAAGGCCGCCTTTTGTATGCTTTCTGTCTGTTTTTGTTATTTCTTTATTGTTTGTCTTTGTGTGCAATAAGGTGTTTTTTATTTTATTATTATTATTATTATTTTTATTTTAATAAAAGGGTAACTAAATAAAGAAGCAACAGACAAAAGTGCAGGTACAGTCAGGGAACTTTCCGGTTGACCAGTAGATTTTTTAGGGAGCTTTATTTAAATCAAGTAATATATGTAAGTATAGAAAACATTTATATCACAAATAATAGAATATTAAGTCATAAATAAAATTATTTCTTTAACCCTCGAACTTTTAGCGGAAACGTCTCCCAAAGATAATTCTACTGGTCAACTGGGAAGTTTCCCTATTGAATACGGTTTGATACATATTTAATATATAATGTAAACAGTATTTACAAAACTCTAATATACTTAAAATTCTGTAGAGTTTTTTAAATACATGTTTTTACCTAAGTTATAAGTTAAAATAAGATTCGATCGAATTGAACTTATTAAAAAAAATCAAACAGGCTTAGTAATTAAGCGATATTTATCTTAACATTTTCCTACAGTTAAGTAAAAGCCTTGAATGTGTTGCAAGACTTGATAAAAGTTTTTTTTTTCAAATACACAGTAATTTTTCATCTTGCTGACCATCGATCCTCTCATACAGAATTCACGATGCCATAAACCACATTTCTCATTACTTAATACAAAAATCTCAGCGTCCAACCCACTCAAACTTTATTGCAATGCGCATCAAAACATTGTAAAAACGCTCGAACGACCACTTAGTGTCGAATATTCTAGATACGTTTAAACTGACAATACTTTAAGTAAATAAAAAAGGCACGAAACCAATCAAGTCAGTAAACATAGACGAGGGGGGAGGGGGGAGTGCATAAAACGTACTGAATTACATATACGCAACGAACGCTATGGAATAAAAGCATTTTATGTTTTCTGTAGAAATAGATAAAAGGGCTTAGAGGTGTCCCTTGCGGTACCTACGCCCAGTTTACTACCGTCCACTTTATGCTTCTCAAATTTCTATAAACTCATCTTTATTATTTATACAATGTGTTATGAAATGGCCTTACATTATACGTGAGGCTGATAGAATATTTTGTACGGACTCAAACAAATGTTGGACGATTTATTTTATGTTGAAGTTGTTTGTTGATCTACTGTAACAACGGCCTATATTGAAGCTAATATTTTTGAGCTGTATATTCATTTCCACATTCAAGAAGTTTTGACCAAGAAAAAATATAGCGTTCGGAGCAATTAAATCGTGTTTGGAATTATTACTCAATTAAATTAACGTGAATATTGAATGTACAAGACATTTCTCAACATAGTGGCTAATTGTTTCTCTCAAAATACATTGTCAGTGGAAAAGCATAATTACTTAAACGCTAATTTGGCCAAAATGAGTTATATATACCGTGAAATTTTTTTATTGACCCAAGCTTAAGGGGATGGTCATGTTAAGTGTTTAGAATAAAATGAACATGGAATTTTATTTTTTAAAAATATTTTAATTTTTTAATAATTTTTATTTTTATATTTTATCGACAATCATTCGGATATAATACCCAAACAACACCAAAAATAAAAAAATAAAAGCAAAAAACAAATTAAATAAGTAAAAATACTAAAACAGCTGATCGCCGGCGCGGTAGGTGCTCGGGCGGTCACTAGCCCGCGGCGCGACCTGTGTCGACCCCGCACAACCACACGCTCGCATGTGCCTTCTGACTACCGATCCATTTCTACAACTGAGACGAACCCCGTAAAAGTTCAAACGTTTGTTTATAAAATAAATTTTATAAAAAAAAACCTGAATGTAAGTACTTACAAGCAGCTAACCTGGTGTTTAAGGCAAATAAACAGTGTATGTAAACTGTCCATCAATTTCGGCATTATTCTCAAAATCCTATTTTTTTTTTATTTACTCTTGATGTGCTTAGAAGTTACACACAGGAATCTGGGATGCATACAAGCAATTCTTAATGTTTTCTTAATGTTTACATTTCTTAATGTTACTGAAAAATTATAGGGTTTTTGCAAAAATACTGGTTGCTTTAGTAACATTGGATATTCTTTACTCTGATTGGCTTAAATTTTTGGTTGCTTACTAACTCTTATTCTGATTGGTTCATAGAAAGTTTACTACACGTGAGATAATAAATTGACATTTGAAACGTCAAGTCGTCAACCAATCAGAGAAGATGTTGTTTTGGTCCGACAACCCAGTGTTCTTATTTCCTAATAGCCAGGGATTCTTTTCGTAATCTTACTAAGGCAACCAGTGTTTTCGCAAAAATCCTATCTTTTTTCAGTAGGATTGAGAAATGACAACACCATTGTCTAATTATCCGTGTTTTTGCAATATCCAGATTTTCGCGAAAAATTGATTTATCTAATTATCCTGCGACATATATATATTCAGCATCAGCGAATTTTTCTGCGCTTCAGTAACCGATAAAAAGGCAGTTTTCTTTGTTTGCTAATTACTGAAACGACACATTTTTCGGTCTTTGTCTTACGAGTGCCGTTTAAGTCATATTTACTTCCGATAAATTCACAATTGTCTTTCTAAGTAAAATTGACTTTCTGCTTTTTTATCGATGTAGTATTTATTACTCGTAGTATTTTTGCTCTTCTTGTGATTAGAGATAATCTATGATAAGTAATTTTGATTACGTCAATCGGGAAGGGTAAGAAGTAATTTAGCCTTACTGCTTTATGGCTGCTACTGAGGAACTTTGTAGGCTTAAAGAAGATATGGCATATCATTTTTATCGAGGGAATGTGCGTTTCAGTAATTTAACCTTACTTTTTTTGAGCAAGATTGTGACCTATCAGCAACATTGTTTGGTAGTAATTTTCTCTAAATGTCTATCCAACACCAGCCCCCGGCTAGTTCTTCGGGCGGTTTGAACGCCGTCATTGTCCTCAACATATAAAGTAACATGCATAAATGGGAAAATAATAAAGGTTATGCTGCTAAACGCTACTCGTCTGCGACCTATATTCGTAACTGGACACGAGGACAGAATTTTATTACTCTAAAAATATATAAATATGTTGAGGACAATGACGGCGTTCAAACCGCCCGAAGAACTAGCCCCCCACATTTTAAATGGGATTTAATATACAACCTAAGACCTACTGCCCTGATATGTGCCCATGAAATAGAATGACTGCTCTTGTGGACCGTAACTTTCAACCCAATCGAAACCTACCAATAAAGCCCCCTCTTGAATCCGTATTAGTTATTGGAGAGGTTTGACCCCTTAGTCTCTAGATGCTGTATTACCCTGTCTAATTTAAACTTCTCCAAAACCTTAAACAGCTCATTGAGGCGCACTATAGGCCGAGGCTATCGTCCGACAATTACAATTCCTTCCGCCCATCACATGATTAAGTATTAATTTTGCATCAGCATTTACTCCACATTTTAATTCAAAGGAGCATTAGGCGTCGTTACGATCTCAATGATTTTGTTGCTGTTCTTTTAAATAATGTTCCATTATCGATCTGATCTGATCACCTTTTGTGATAGACGCATGAAAATGGAAAACGTTTCCTGGAAGTAGCTCTGATTTACCAGCTTACCAGTATACTCATATTAAAAGATTTTTGTCATACTTCAATTTCTTTATTTCTGTGATAACAGAAATTTTAAACTACATATAAAATTTAACTTGACGATTTTAAGTAAATCTGCCTTGCTCTGAAATGAGGCCGCTTTTACTGAATCGTCACTTATTTCCTAAACTTTCATTAAAAACCTGAGCCACCATACTATTAAAAATAAAAGAAGAAAATAATTTTATTAAAATCGGATGATATGGTAAAAAGATATGATTTTTGAATGAAATGAAAAAAAACTTTATATGGCTTTTTCTCTAAATGGTGTTTTGGCGTTTCAGTATTTTAGCCTTTCCACTGACGAATGTAAATATTTTGGTTAATGGAATCTGAAATAAATTATGAACGGAGGGCCACTAAAGCAATATTGTAGCAACACTTAAGCAATATTGTTGCAAGATTTTTAATCATCAATGATATTTCATAAAATATGGGAGACTTCACAAGAACACCGTAGAAATTAGGTGTTTTTGGGTTGGACAAAATTTAATTACAAAACCTTTGATTTAAAAAATTAAAAAAAATGTAATAGCTTCATACGAGGGGTGTTCATTAAGTAATGAGAATGACATATATACTCTTTGATAAGAAAAAAAAGAAATACTGGCAGACATAGCTCATTTATTAATAATATTAAATAAGAAAAATGTTTTCGATTCTCTTTTGTTTTTTTTATGTCATTTATTTCCTTCCTTTCGTGGTAAACTCGCAAAAGTTGTTTTGTTCCACCTGGATAACGCCCCCGTGCACAAGTCTAAAGTTGCGATGGCTGCCATTAAAGATGCTGGGTTTGAGTTGATGGAGCACCTGCCGTATTGACCGGACCTCGCTCCTAGTGATTTTTATCTGTTTCTCCTATTAAAAGAGGTCTTTTAATAGGGGAAACAGAAGAAAAACCATAGAGGTCAGAAATTTGATGATGATGACGCAGTGATCGCTGCTGTACACGTTTTTTAAGCAGTCAGGACGAAGATTTTTTTTCAAAAAGGAATTTCAAGTTTAGAAAATAGATATGCTAAGTGTTTATGTTTACTCCTAAAAGGTGACTTTATTGAAAAATAAAATAACATTTAATAACGGATAACTGCGTCTTAGTCATTCTCACTATTTAATGAACACCCCTCGTATAGTACAATATTCCTAAATATAGGAAAACCTGTTTATTAGAAGAATGTTGAAAAAAAAAAAAATTGGCGTTTCAAAAACAGAACACAGTGAAGGACGCACCAAAGTGCTTAGATTTTTTTACCTTTAATATTTTTTATAAATATCTTCTATTTGGAAAACTGACATTTTTATGAATGGCAAAACTAGATTTTAGAATGAACTTCTACCAAAAAACAACTGGTCAAGGTTTTTTTGGTAGAAATTTATTATATTTCAAGTTGACATGGGTGGACAAGTGCAAAACACGATATCTCATATTCACCCATAAAAGCAACGATATGAGTAATAATGGTGTGCATTAACGTGGCAAAATGTGTTTACAGAGGTAAGTCTATAACAGATATAGCAAAATTAGTTTAAACTCTCAGACCCCGAGTTATGGACAGACACAATAGATATTCTATTGTTCTGATTAGAATTCTGAATGAATTAATATGTAGTTTTAAAGTTATTTGAGAAAAACAGATATTGATGGAGTACAAAAAAAAAACTATTTAGACACTAACAGCTAATTGAACCTCTCTTCTCTTATCGTATGAGGATTAGTGGCCACCTCTGGTGTCAGAGTTTATTAGGTCGCCTGTAAGGCGTCTGGTTTGGCTTAACGTTTGTTATGAGATGACAACAGCCGGGACCGACGGTTTAACGTGCCCTCCAAAGCTCGGAACTGCTCAGTTTTAATGCCACCTAATGGTCACCCATCCAACACCTCACCGGGCCGAACGTTGTTTAACAAATGTGATCGAATACGATCAGTCTGTCAAGCGT
Source organism: Chrysoteuchia culmella (assembly GCA_910589605.1). Classification (NCBI taxonomy): domain Eukaryota; kingdom Metazoa; phylum Arthropoda; class Insecta; order Lepidoptera; family Crambidae; genus Chrysoteuchia; species Chrysoteuchia culmella. The sequence continues at coordinate 7,844,280 of OU342649.1, forward strand.
GGCCATGAGCGCTTCAATTGATGATAAAAAGGAACATATACTTACTTACCAAAATTTATTAGCATTCCAACTGTGTCAATAAAGTATTTTAATCATTGTTCTAGGTTTTTTTTTTTATTTTAGATATTTTTTACTTAAACAAAATTGATATTTTTTATAATTTTGGCTATAGATTGATATCAAAAAAGTGCAGGATGTTATTTTTCTCATTTAAGCCGATTTGATTCCCGGTGCTGGCAAGTATTTATCATATAACTTTGAATGCATTTTTTTTAAATAAAAGAATGTTTTCTTGACGTATTTGCCATCATCAATATATATGGTACTTTCTTTACAGTTACTGTCTCTTTTTTCCACTCCCGCCATTTTAATAGTCTACAAAAATTACAATGTATCTGGTGTATTCGAAATTGCACCTTACTGCCATGCTCACAAGAGCGCAATTCTTTTGTGTTCAGAATTGACCAACACCACAGCTCGAGCGTAGGGTGGTACAATTGTTTAACTCTTATTAATTTAATGTTGTATGTATTTCTTACCTTCTCTAAAGTATTAAGTATTAAGTAAATTATTAAAATTCAGTGATGCAAAAATTCGAAATCAAACAAACAATTTTAATAGGTATAGTGTCGGAAAACATGGACATGGTGCCGTTAATGTTTCAAACTAATGTTCCATAAAATTTCGTTAGTTAGTATTAATGTTTTATGAAATTCATGTTTTGAACTGTACGGGTAACTTACAAGCGCAGGGCAGCCATGACTGATTTACAACTTCAAGTTTTCACGCGCTATAGGTACAGGCAAGTGACTGAGGCCCTGATTCAGGGCCTATTTCAATATTCTTTGTGAGCGATCAGACCAATAGGATGGGACCTTCAGACGGTCAGACCAAACATTCCCCCAGACATACATGAAGTATCGGTAATGTACAGTCACGAACCGGGATTGTTGGGCCACTAGCTTATCATCTTAACTTGTTTGTGTAACACGAATGCCGCCATTTTTCTTCATTGAAATGTGACCATATAGTTACCCGATTTGCTTTTCACTGGTAAAGTACGAATAATGGCAAGTGGCTCAACAATCCCGGTTTGTGACTGTACCTCGCGCTCATACTTATAGCGACTCGGGTTAGACACTTTAAGAAAATCTAATACTATTGTTACTTACTGTCGTGGACAAGCGTTTAGTCGCACAACTGACGCTTAATAAATGCTGGCTGGAAAATGCCACTACGTCCAATGATACGCTGAAGAACCGTTGATCAGTACAAATAAACAATTATTTATTATTTAACTCAGTATATTTTATTATTAAATAAATGCACTGAATCAAATTCACTTCAATACAGATTATAAATCGGCTAAATCCGCGACCACTAAATTATCTGCACTTTGAATAATTTAAAATCTATTATTCCTTAAAAACAGTTCACGCTTGACACTTCTAATTCGCTGCACTTGTTTGAACACTTCTTATTACCCTTCAGAACTCTTATTGAACACTTATTTTCAAACTCTTCTTTGAACACTTCCGGATGCGCTTACTCAATACACTTTTTAAGTCACTAATGCATACGCTGCGCTGCGTGCCGCTTTTATACCGCCCGCGGAAAGTCGAGAATCGCATGGAATATTCGCGACGTGTGCGTCTCGAACGTTCCCGACAATCCACGAGCGGCCGAGAGAGCGAGACACTATTTCTGTCTCGCTCACTCGCTTCCGCGGGAGAATTTTCTCGCAATCTTCGTCCTTATTTATTGCAGCGCGACTCTTTTTCTAACTTTTTTTTTTTTTTTTTTTGCCGCGGTAAGTTAGCGCGGCGCTCAAACAATGATTTAGGCGTCATACGTCGCTCACACTTACCTTTAGCACCGGGGTACCTATAAATCGGCAGCAAGCAGATATGCATATACTCAAAGTACAGTTACTAAAAACTTCAAAGCGTCAAAGAATTAAGACACTACTTAATCCCATACATTTAATTATCGTCAAAACTATATTTAAAAAATAATTTTAGTAAACAAATTGCTCTTAATGATATAGTAATAAATTTGTTCTAGTATTGACTACTCAAATCACAACATTTCGCTAGGGTAATGCACACGTAATAATTTTATTATAATGTCAGTATACTGATATTCCCACAAAAGGTGGAATGACAGTATAATGACAATATTATACTAATGAAAATGGAATGTCAGTATACTGATAGTGTGTAATGGGCTAATGTATAGATTTTTTCAGCACGTGCCGAGTTTACTTACCTAAGTGGCGAGTTTACAAATCCCAATTTATCGCATTTAATCTGAAAAAAGTCACGATTTTATATACTTACTTGAAATGCCTAGATTTCAATAGTAAAAACGTACTTCGTCGTTTAGAATCGCATCGTCGTTATAAATATTTCCCCCCGCCAAATTAAAGAAAATAAAAAATTGCATGCTCTTTATAGAATAGTAAGTAAGGGGATGTTAGTTTAATTATGCACCCGATGCTTAGTACCTAGCTACGCAGTGTCGTAAAGATCAATAAAAAAGTGAAATGAAATACAGTTCAGACGCTATATCGAAAAAGAACGTACTTTTTGATATAATACTATAGGACGGTTAGAGATGTTACAAATCTGGTAATAAGATATACATATCTTCATACCTTTATATAGTTTTGTAAAGTTTCAGAAACACGCTTTTATGTTTTTGCCTCGACTTTTTGACTTTTTCTTTTCGAAATGACCCCTTAAAAATACGAATTTTCATGAATATAAAGTATAAGTAAAAACCCTTTATAGAATTATCAACAGCTGGATCTACAGCTTCTAAATTAAAAATTTGGCCACCTCTATACTTCTTCATGAAATTCTCACGAGACGCCTTGAAGAAGCAGAGTCTGTAGAAAGAAAATTATTACTCAGCCGAAAAACTGGATACTGGCGAAATCCAAAAGGGCACCGCCATTATATAAAACGAAGAAGAAGAAGTATAAGTAGAAATAGGGTTACATTATAATACTATTGGAAATCGGTTTAATTAGTGGACAACAATAATATTTAGGATCGTATAGTTTCATTTTAACTTTCATCGCTATTGCGCTTGACTGTACTTATTAATAATTTATTACATAAGTATACAGGGTGTCAAAAGACCGAAAACGAAAACCACGTAGTCTCCCCCATCGCTACTATCATTTTTTGAGGCCATATCTGGGAACCGCATAGCTAAAGAGTTATTGAGGATCAAAGTCAATATTTATTATTAAAGATAATCAAGTTACAACACCGCAATAAATATCATAACCAATCAATGAAACTGGGTCCCGACCGCCTATTCGTACCTTCTAGATACACGCACACGTTGTTGCACGCGTTAAAACTAACACCCTTTTTTTACTAAAAATAAAAGTCGTTTATGATTTTGTAATTTTTGCATTTTTCAATGCTATTTTTATACTTATGGTAAATTTTTAAATAGAAAAATATTGGAAAAAATTAACTCGGCCACAAGTGAATTCTCAGACTGGAATCGAACCAGCGACCTTTGGAAATCCGGTCCAATGCTCTAACCGCTGAGCTACCGAGACTTGCGAACCACCGTCGAAATTCTCCAATACTTTTATATTTTTAATACGCTGTAGGCCAGCGTTGTTACATCAATGCTAGGAAATATCCTTGCATTCGAAAGAAACATCTTTTCAGGTGTTTAACGATCGATTAAGATGCAACTGCCAATAATTTATGATTTTGTAATTTTTGCATTTTTCAATGCTATTTTTATACTTATGGTAAATTTTTAAATAGAAAAATATTGGAAAAAATTAACTCGGCCACAAGTGAATTCTCAGACTGGAATCGAACCAGCGACCTTTGGAAATCCGGTCCAATGCTCTAACCGCTGAGCTACCGAGACTTGCGAACCACCGTCGAAATTCTCCAATACTTTTATATTTTTAATACGCTGTAGGCCAGCGTTGTTACATCAATGCTAGGAAATATCCTTGCATTCGAAAGAAACATCTTTTCAGGTGTTTAACGATCGATTAAGATGCAACTGCCAATAATTTATGATTTTGTAATTTTTGCATTTTTCAATGCTATTTTTATACTTATGGTAAATTTTTAAATAGAAAAATATTGGAAAAAATTAACTCGGCCACAAGTGAATTCTCAGACTGGAATCGAACCAGCGACCTTTGGAAATCCGGTCCAATGCTCTAACCGCTGAGCTACCGAGACTTGCGAACCACCGTCGAAATTCTCCAATACTTTTATATTTTTAATACGCTGTAGGCCAGCGTTGTTACATCAATGCTAGGAAATATCCTTGCATTCGAAAGAAACATCTTTTCAGGTGTTTAACGATCGATTAAGATGCAACTGCCAATAATTTATGATTTTGTAATTTTTGCATTTTTCAATGCTATTTTTATACTTATGGTAAATTTTTAAATAGAAAAATATTGGAAAAAATTAACTCGGCCACAAGTGAATTCTCAGACTGGAATCGAACCAGCGACCTTTGGAAATCCGGTCCAATGCTCTAACCGCTGAGCTACCGAGACTTGCGAACCACCGTCGAAATTCTCCAATACTTTTATATTTTTAATACGCTGTAGGCCAGCGTTGTTACATCAATGCTAGGAAATATCCTTGCATTCGAAAGAAACATCTTTTCAGGTGTTTAACGATCGATTAAGATGCAACTGCCAATAATTTATGATTTTGTAATTTTTGCATTTTTCAATGCTATTTTTATACTTATGGTAAATTTTTAAATAGAAAAATATTGGAAAAAATTAACTCGGCCACAAGTGAATTCTCAGACTGGAATCGAACCAGCGACCTTTGGAAATCCGGTCCAATGCTCTAACCGCTGAGCTACCGAGACTTGCGAACCACCGTCGAAATTCTCCAATACTTTTATATTTTTAATACGCTGTAGGCCAGCGTTGTTACATCAATGCTAGGAAATATCCTTGCATTCGAAAGAAACATCTTTTCAGGTGTTTAACGATCGATTAAGATGCAACTGCCAATAATTTATGATTTTGTAATTTTTGCATTTTTCAATGCTATTTTTATACTTATGGTAAATTTTTAAATAGAAAAATATTGGAAAAAATTAACTCGGCCACAAGTGAATTCTCAGACTGGAATCGAACCAGCGACCTTTGGAAATCCGGTCCAATGCTCTAACCGCTGAGCTACCGAGACTTGCGAACCACCGTCGAAATTCTCCAATACTTTTATATTTTTAATACGCTGTAGGCCAGCGTTGTTACATCAATGCTAGGAAATATCCTTGCATTCGAAAGAAACATCTTTTCAGGTGTTTAACGATCGATTAAGATGCAACTGCCAATAATTTATGATTTTGTAATTTTTGCATTTTTCAATGCTATTTTTATACTTATGGTAAATTTTTAAATAGAAAAATATTGGAAAAAATTAACTCGGCCACAAGTGAATTCTCAGACTGGAATCGAACCAGCGACCTTTGGAAATCCGGTCCAATGCTCTAACCGCTGAGCTACCGAGACTTGCGAACCACCGTCGAAATTCTCCAATACTTTTATATTTTTAATACGCTGTAGGCCAGCGTTGTTACATCAATGCTAGGAAATATCCTTGCATTCGAAAGAAACATCTTTTCAGGTGTTTAACGATCGATTAAGATGCAACTGCCAATAATTTATGATTTTGTAATTTTTGCATTTTTCAATGCTATTTTTATACTTATGGTAAATTTTTAAATAGAAAAATATTGGAAAAAATTAACTCGGCCACAAGTGAATTCTCAGACTGGAATCGAACCAGCGACCTTTGGAAATCCGGTCCAATGCTCTAACCGCTGAGCTACCGAGACTTGCGAACCACCGTCGAAATTCTCCAATACTTTTATATTTTTAATACGCTGTAGGCCAGCGTTGTTACATCAATGCTAGGAAATATCCTTGCATTCGAAAGAAACATCTTTTCAGGTGTTTAACGATCGATTAAGATGCAACTGCCAATAATTTATGATTTTGTAATTTTTGCATTTTTCAATGCTATTTTTATACTTATGGTAAATTTTTAAATAGAAAAATATTGGAAAAAATTAACTCGGCCACAAGTGAATTCTCAGACTGGAATCGAACCAGCGACCTTTGGAAATCCGGTCCAATGCTCTAACCGCTGAGCTACCGAGACTTGCGAACCACCGTCGAAATTCTCCAATACTTTTATATTTTTAATACGCTGTAGGCCAGCGTTGTTACATCAATGCTAGGAAATATCCTTGCATTCGAAAGAAACATCTTTTCAGGTGTTTAACGATCGATTAAGATGCAACTGCCAATAATTTATGATTTTGTAATTTTTGCATTTTTCAATGCTATTTTTATACTTATGGTAAATTTTTAAATAGAAAAATATTGGAAAAAATTAACTCGGCCACAAGTGAATTCTCAGACTGGAATCGAACCAGCGACCTTTGGAAATCCGGTCCAATGCTCTAACCGCTGAGCTACCGAGACTTGCGAACCACCGTCGAAATTCTCCAATACTTTTATATTTTTAATACGCTGTAGGCCAGCGTTGTTACATCAATGCTAGGAAATATCCTTGCATTCGAAAGAAACATCTTTTCAGGTGTTTAACGATCGATTAAGATGCAACTGCCAATAATTTATGATTTTGTAATTTTTGCATTTTTCAATGCTATTTTTATACTTATGGTAAATTTTTAAATAGAAAAATATTGGAAAAAATTAACTCGGCCACAAGTGAATTCTCAGACTGGAATCGAACCAGCGACCTTTGGAAATCCGGTCCAATGCTCTAACCGCTGAGCTACCGAGACTTGCGAACCACCGTCGAAATTCTCCAATACTTTTATATTTTTAATACGCTGTAGGCCAGCGTTGTTACATCAATGCTAGGAAATATCCTTGCATTCGAAAGAAACATCTTTTCAGGTGTTTAACGATCGATTAAGATGCAACTGCCAATAATTTATGATTTTGTAATTTTTGCATTTTTCAATGCTATTTTTATACTTATGGTAAATTTTTAAATAGAAAAATATTGGAAAAAATTAACTCGGCCACAAGTGAATTCTCAGACTGGAATCGAACCAGCGACCTTTGGAAATCCGGTCCAATGCTCTAACCGCTGAGCTACCGAGACTTGCGAACCACCGTCGAAATTCTCCAATACTTTTATATTTTTAATACGCTGTAGGCCAGCGTTGTTACATCAATGCTAGGAAATATCCTTGCATTCGAAAGAAACATCTTTTCAGGTGTTTAACGATCGATTAAGATGCAACTGCCAATAATTTATGATTTTGTAATTTTTGCATTTTTCAATGCTATTTTTATACTTATGGTAAATTTTTAAATAGAAAAATATTGGAAAAAATTAACTCGGCCACAAGTGAATTCTCAGACTGGAATCGAACCAGCGACCTTTGGAAATCCGGTCCAATGCTCTAACCGCTGAGCTACCGAGACTTGCGAACCACCGTCGAAATTCTCCAATACTTTTATATTTTTAATACGCTGTAGGCCAGCGTTGTTACATCAATGCTAGGAAATATCCTTGCATTCGAAAGAAACATCTTTTCAGGTGTTTAACGATCGATTAAGATGCAACTGCCAATAATTTATGATTTTGTAATTTTTGCATTTTTCAATGCTATTTTTATACTTATGGTAAATTTTTAAATAGAAAAATATTGGAAAAAATTAACTCGGCCACAAGTGAATTCTCAGACTGGAATCGAACCAGCGACCTTTGGAAATCCGGTCCAATGCTCTAACCGCTGAGCTACCGAGACTTGCGAACCACCGTCGAAATTCTCCAATACTTTTATATTTTTAATACGCTGTAGGCCAGCGTTGTTACATCAATGCTAGGAAATATCCTTGCATTCGAAAGAAACATCTTTTCAGGTGTTTAACGATCGATTAAGATGCAACTGCCAATAATTTATGATTTTGTAATTTTTGCATTTTTCAATGCTATTTTTATACTTATGGTAAATTTTTAAATAGAAAAATATTGGAAAAAATTAACTCGGCCACAAGTGAATTCTCAGACTGGAATCGAACCAGCGACCTTTGGAAATCCGGTCCAATGCTCTAACCGCTGAGCTACCGAGACTTGCGAACCACCGTCGAAATTCTCCAATACTTTTATATTTTTAATACGCTGTAGGCCAGCGTTGTTACATCAATGCTAGGAAATATCCTTGCATTCGAAAGAAACATCTTTTCAGGTGTTTAACGATCGATTAAGATGCAACTGCCAATAATTTATGATTTTGTAATTTTTGCATTTTTCAATGCTATTTTTATACTTATGGTAAATTTTTAAATAGAAAAATATTGGAAAAAATTAACTCGGCCACAAGTGAATTCTCAGACTGGAATCGAACCAGCGACCTTTGGAAATCCGGTCCAATGCTCTAACCGCTGAGCTACCGAGACTTGCGAACCACCGTCGAAATTCTCCAATACTTTTATATTTTTAATACGCTGTAGGCCAGCGTTGTTACATCAATGCTAGGAAATATCCTTGCATTCGAAAGAAACATCTTTTCAGGTGTTTAACGATCGATTAAGATGCAACTGCCAATAATTTATGATTTTGTAATTTTTGCATTTTTCAATGCTATTTTTATACTTATGGTAAATTTTTAAATAGAAAAATATTGGAAAAAATTAACTCGGCCACAAGTGAATTCTCAGACTGGAATCGAACCAGCGACCTTTGGAAATCCGGTCCAATGCTCTAACCGCTGAGCTACCGAGACTTGCGAACCACCGTCGAAATTCTCCAATACTTTTATATTTTTAATACGCTGTAGGCCAGCGTTGTTACATCAATGCTAGGAAATATCCTTGCATTCGAAAGAAACATCTTTTCAGGTGTTTAACGATCGATTAAGATGCAACTGCCAATAATTTATGATTTTGTAATTTTTGCATTTTTCAATGCTATTTTTATACTTATGGTAAATTTTTAAATAGAAAAATATTGGAAAAAATTAACTCGGCCACAAGTGAATTCTCAGACTGGAATCGAACCAGCGACCTTTGGAAATCCGGTCCAATGCTCTAACCGCTGAGCTACCGAGACTTGCGAACCACCGTCGAAATTCTCCAATACTTTTATATTTTTAATACGCTGTAGGCCAGCGTTGTTACATCAATGCTAGGAAATATCCTTGCATTCGAAAGAAACATCTTTTCAGGTGTTTAACGATCGATTAAGATGCAACTGCCAATAATTTATGATTTTGTAATTTTTGCATTTTTCAATGCTATTTTTATACTTATGGTAAATTTTTAAATAGAAAAATATTGGAAAAAATTAACTCGGCCACAAGTGAATTCTCAGACTGGAATCGAACCAGCGACCTTTGGAAATCCGGTCCAATGCTCTAACCGCTGAGCTACCGAGACTTGCGAACCACCGTCGAAATTCTCCAATACTTTTATATTTTTAATACGCTGTAGGCCAGCGTTGTTACATCAATGCTAGGAAATATCCTTGCATTCGAAAGAAACATCTTTTCAGGTGTTTAACGATCGATTAAGATGCAACTGCCAATAATTTATGATTTTGTAATTTTTGCATTTTTCAATGCTATTTTTATACTTATGGTAAATTTTTAAATAGAAAAATATTGGAAAAAATTAACTCGGCCACAAGTGAATTCTCAGACTGGAATCGAACCAGCGACCTTTGGAAATCCGGTCCAATGCTCTAACCGCTGAGCTACCGAGACTTGCGAACCACCGTCGAAATTCTCCAATACTTTTATATTTTTAATACGCTGTAGGCCAGCGTTGTTACATCAATGCTAGGAAATATCCTTGCATTCGAAAGAAACATCTTTTCAGGTGTTTAACGATCGATTAAGATGCAACTGCCAATAATTTATGATTTTGTAATTTTTGCATTTTTCAATGCTATTTTTATACTTATGGTAAATTTTTAAATAGAAAAATATTGGAAAAAATTAACTCGGCCACAAGTGAATTCTCAGACTGGAATCGAACCAGCGACCTTTGGAAATCCGGTCCAATGCTCTAACCGCTGAGCTACCGAGACTTGCGAACCACCGTCGAAATTCTCCAATACTTTTATATTTTTAATACGCTGTAGGCCAGCGTTGTTACATCAATGCTAGGAAATATCCTTGCATTCGAAAGAAACATCTTTTCAGGTGTTTAACGATCGATTAAGATGCAACTGCCAATAATTTATGATTTTGTAATTTTTGCATTTTTCAATGCTATTTTTATACTTATGGTAAATTTTTAAATAGAAAAATATTGGAAAAAATTAACTCGGCCACAAGTGAATTCTCAGACTGGAATCGAACCAGCGACCTTTGGAAATCCGGTCCAATGCTCTAACCGCTGAGCTACCGAGACTTGCGAACCACCGTCGAAATTCTCCAATACTTTTATATTTTTAATACGCTGTAGGCCAGCGTTGTTACATCAATGCTAGGAAATATCCTTGCATTCGAAAGAAACATCTTTTCAGGTGTTTAACGATCGATTAAGATGCAACTGCCAATAATTTATGATTTTGTAATTTTTGCATTTTTCAATGCTATTTTTATACTTATGGTAAATTTTTAAATAGAAAAATATTGGAAAAAAATTAACTCGGCCACAAGTGAATTCTCAGACTGGAATCGAACCAGCGACCTTTGGAAATCCGGTCCAATGCTCTAACCGCTGAGCTACCGAGACTTGCGAACCACCGTCGAAATTCTCCAATACTTTTATATTTTTAATACGCTGTAGGCCAGCGTTGTTACATCAATGCTAGGAAATATCCTTGCATTCGAAAGAAACATCTTTTCAGGTGTTTAACGATCGATTAAGATGCAACTGCCAATAATTTATGATTTTGTAATTTTTGCATTTTTCAATGCTATTTTTATACTTATGGTAAATTTTTAAATAGAAAAATATTGGAAAAAATTAACTCGGCCACAAGTGAATTCTCAGACTGGAATCGAACCAGCGACCTTTGGAAATCCGGTCCAATGCTCTAACCGCTGAGCTACCGAGACTTGCGAACCACCGTCGAAATTCTCCAATACTTTTATATTTTTAATACGCTGTAGGCCAGCGTTGTTACATCAATGCTAGGAAATATCCTTGCATTCGAAAGAAACATCTTTTCAGGTGTTTAACGATCGATTAAGATGCAACTGCCAATAATTTATGATTTTGTAATTTTTGCATTTTTCAATGCTATTTTTATACTTATGGTAAATTTTTAAATAGAAAAAAAATAGTTCGATTCCAGTCTGAGAATTCACTTGTGGCCGAGTTAATTTTTTCCAATATTTTTCTATTTAAAAATTTACCATAAGTATAAAAATAGCATTGAAAAATGCAAAAATTACAAAATCATAAATTATTGGCAGTTGCATCTTAATCGATCGTTAAACACCTGAAAAGATGTTTCTTTCGAATGCAAGGATATTTCCTAGCATTGATGTAACAACGCTGGCCTACAGCGTATTAAAAATATAAAAGTATTGGAGAATTTCGACGGTGGTTCGCAAGTCTCGGTAGCTCAGCGGTTAGAGCATTGGACCGGATTTCCAAAGGTCGCTGGTTCGATTCCAGTCTGAGAATTCACTTGTGGCCGAGTTAATTTTTTCCAATATTTTTCTATTTAAAAATTTACCATAAGTATAAAAATAGCATTGAAAAATGCAAAAATTACAAAATCATAAATTATTGGCAGTTGCATCTTAATCGATCGTTAAACACCTGAAAAGATGTTTCTTTCGAATGCAAGGATATTTCCTAGCATTGATGTAACAACGCTGGCCTACAGCGTATTAAAAATATAAAAGTATTGGAGAATTTCGACGGTGGTTCGCAAGTCTCGGTAGCTCAGCGGTTAGAGCATTGGACCGGATTTCCAAAGGTCGCTGGTTCGATTCCAGTCTGAGAATTCACTTGTGGCCGAGTTAATTTTTTCCAATATTTTTCTATTTAAAAATTTACCATAAGTATAAAAATAGCATTGAAAAATGCAAAAATTACAAAATCATAAATTATTGGCAGTTGCATCTTAATCGATCGTTAAACACCTGAAAAGATGTTTCTTTCGAATGCAAGGATATTTCCTAGCATTGATGTAACAACGCTGGCCTACAGCGTATTAAAAATATAAAAGTATTGGAGAATTTCGACGGTGGTTCGCAAGTCTCGGTAGCTCAGCGGTTAGAGCATTGGACCGGATTTCCAAAGGTCGCTGGTTCGATTCCAGTCTGAGAATTCACTTGTGGCCGAGTTAATTTTTTCCAATATTTTTCTATTTAAAAATTTACCATAAGTATAAAAATAGCATTGAAAAATGCAAAAATTACAAAATCATAAATTATTGGCAGTTGCATCTTAATCGATCGTTAAACACCTGAAAAGATGTTTCTTTCGAATGCAAGGATATTTCCTAGCATTGATGTAACAACGCTGGCCTACAGCGTATTAAAAATATAAAAGTATTGGAGAATTTCGACGGTGGTTCGCAAGTCTCGGTAGCTCAGCGGTTAGAGCATTGGACCGGATTTCCAAAGGTCGCTGGTTCGATTCCAGTCTGAGAATTCACTTGTGGCCGAGTTAATTTTTTCCAATATTTTTCTATTTAAAAATTTACCATAAGTATAAAAATAGCATTGAAAAATGCAAAAATTACAAAATCATAAATTATTGGCAGTTGCATCTTAATCGATCGTTAAACACCTGAAAAGATGTTTCTTTCGAATGCAAGGATATTTCCTAGCATTGATGTAACAACGCTGGCCTACAGCGTATTAAAAATATAAAAGTATTGGAGAATTTCGACGGTGGTTCGCAAGTCTCGGTAGCTCAGCGGTTAGAGCATTGGACCGGATTTCCAAAGGTCGCTGGTTCGATTCCAGTCTGAGAATTCACTTGTGGCCGAGTTAATTTTTTCCAATATTTTTCTATTTAAAAATTTACCATAAGTATAAAAGTCGTTTCTCAGCAATTATCTATACTAATATTATTAAGAGGAAAGATTTGTATTTTTGTATGTAACGAATAAACTCAAAAACTACTGGACCGATTTTGACGAAATTTGGTATAGAGAATCCTTAGACCCCAAGTAGAAACATAGGCTATAAATGATCCCAAAATTCCCACGGGAACGGGAACCACGCGGGTGAAACCGCGCCCGGCCTCTAGTTATTAAATATTTTTATTTAGTTTGATGTTCACTATGTCTAAATTAACACCCTGCATAATTATTATTGTTTTCTGTTGAAATTTATATTGAAATAGACATGACACGTATTCATCATACTAACAGTTGCCCCTACCGGGAATTGAACCCAGGACTTCAGAGTAGGCGACACCTTGAAAACGGTGTATGTACCACTCTGCCACGGAGGTCGACTATTCAATTCTAAAAAAAAAAACCACACTAGCGGATAAAAAAAGAAGGCAATGTCAACTTGACACTTATACATATTTTGCATAGTGATTACACTCTTTGATATTTTGTGTGACAAAATGGTGATAAAACATTTCTAAGCGTGGTGAAAATAGTTATTTATTATGCAAGGCAGGAATGTTGGATTTAGCGGCGAGTTACCTCTATTGAATCCTGAGCGTAGCGAGGGTTTTAAAGGTACGAGATGCTAAAAACTTTCCTGCCGAGCGCAACACACAATTTTTCACCTCACAACAGCGAGGAAATTTTTTAAGATGTTTCCGCGGTCAACTTCCAGGTTTTTTTTTTATTAACACATAGTTTAATCTTAATATACCGTATTCTTGTTGTATTAATTAATAAACTACAAAATAATAAAGGAAATATTATAGTTAATTCAAAGTTATTTAAAATAGGAATAAATTGTTACTTCTTATAACAATAAACGATTCGGTAAATGTTTACGTTGACATAAGGTACAAGACAAAGACAATTTAAAAATACTCCACGGGACGTTGGCGGAATTTCTGTGAAAAGCGGAAGAAGCCTTAATTAAAAAAAAAACAATTTAATAATAAAGGTATTATGTCACGTTCCATAATCCAATCGTAGGTTGTAAAATCTCACCCAGCCTAAATACAAAATTCTTATAACGAATACTTTAGTCTTATTGTTTTTATGATTTAAGGAACTATTATTCAAGGAACTATTGGGAGTAATATAATTAATCCAATATTTTATTAAAAAAGTACTTTATCACGCTAGGCCAGAAAATGCGATTTTCCACGCAGAAATCGAATGATATAATCTAATCTAATAATCAAAAACTTATTTTCCGAGCGTGTGAGGTGAAAAAATATTGTTATTCTGTAGGTAAGTATTTACTAATTTATTCAGCAAGACAGACGTATAATTTTTAAGAACAACAATATTGTTTTCATAAAACACAGATGACCAATCATTCATTAAAATAATATTTTAATGTGTAGTAAGTAGGTATTACAAAAATTACAATACATACAAACTGCCCGAAAGAAAGCTCAACTTTCAGTCGGGTGAGTCGGGTTTATAATCAAAATCACGCAACGCAACGCACGAAAAGCAGACTCGTCACGTGGCTGCTCGTGTGTGCGTAGATTACTTGTGAGTGAATATACGAAGACGTGTTTGTCAAATGTTTGTGTGAGTGCTAAGCACGACAAAGACATTATTGCCGCGTCGCTCGGTCTCTCTCGCTCACGCTCGGGTGGGGCTCGGCTCGGCTCACTGCTCAGTATTACTCGCGATACGTAGCGATACCCTCGTGTAGTGAGTGACCGTTAGTGACGTGTTCCGCAGCATGGAGTGGACAAATGAACTTATCCTGCAATTTTTAGAGTTATACAAGAAGCAGACTTGCTTATGGAATCAAAAACATAGTAACCATAAAAATAGAAATAAGATCTACGAAGCGTGGATGCAGATACAAAAAGATTTCGAATGCCCATGGCCATGTTCAATAAGTCAGCTTAAAAAAAAGAAAGAGTCATTGATGGCTTCCTACCGTTCATACAAGGCAAAAATTAAAAGATCCGAAAAGTATGGTAAAATTTATGAACCAAGCTGGTTTGCTTACGAACTATTAGATAGTTTTCTATCGAACGTTTATACATACAAGGAATCCACTATTGATGAGGTATGTTATTAATACTTCAAATGTAACGTGTATATTTTGTCATTTGTTTTTATATGCAGCATGTTACAAAGGATTTTATATAGTGCAAATGTTTGGTGCCTTTTTTACACATGTTTTTACTGCCTTTAATAAGTAATAATATATTATTGTCTGAAATATTACATTTAATACCTAATTACTTTTAGGATACTCTGAATCTGGAAGATCAGTCAATTGAGCCCTATCCAGAAGAAGAAGCTGAATATCTCGATCCCGAATCTGACACATCTTCTCATTATGAATATCTTAACGACGTGAAAATAGAACCGTCAACCTCGCAGCAAGAAACAAATGCAGTCAAAAGGAAACTCTACGATCCACTTCAATTTCAAAATACTAAAATATTAAAAAGTATTAAGCCTGAATCAAAGTTGAAGCAGTTTGACGAAGACGATGAGTGTGATTTGTTTGGAAAAATAGTAGCGAAGAAGATGCGCAGATTTCCAGACGATCGGAGAGACCTACTGATGTTAAAAATTTACGAACTAATGTATAACGAATCACAACACATTGACTAATTTTCACATTTCATTAATATTTTGAGTTACCTAGAAGTCTTTATTTGTGACCTTAAAATTGTATAGCTACTAAGCGTTGTTAGCTGATTTAACTAAGTACCTAATAGAAAAATAAAACCGTAAATGTGTACATCGTATCATGTTTTTTTTATCTGTTTGCCTTTCTTTTTAAATGAAGTAATTTTAAGAAAAAAAGAAATCGTTTTATCTGGTTTTTACTGATAGGGAGGTACTGTGGAGATCATATAAGTATGTTTCCGCACAGCAAACAGCCTGGGGCCCAAGTTTGCTATTTTACAATAAGCGATTTCCATTCTATCGACATTTTTTATTATTTATTCATGACGGGGATCATCCGTCATCATACCCGTCATCATACCTGATGTTAAGTATTGATTGGAGCTTCTCCCGGAATCCTCAACCACTTTGAAACTGGCTATCTTATCTCTAACTGCCGGAAAACAACAATGCTGAAAACATTGTTGTTATGGCGTCAGACTTAGATAAGATGGTGGTAGCTAGCCAGGTGGACTCACAAGAAGTCCTACCACCAACCAAACCGAATACAATATGTACCCTCAGCTGGGAATCGAACCCGGGACCCCTGGGTCTAATACCGGTGATTGTTACCACTAGACCACAGAGGCGGTTAAACATCATATTGACATTACATTTCCATTGTGCAAAATTTTGTATTCTGCTAAAAGTTTTTAAAGTCTCGATATAATGTCGATAGAGTGTCAGTTCAATGGAAATGGACTGTAAACGGAGTGTGAATTAAATACATTCTATGCAATTTTTTTGTGAATTTAATGTATTAATATCGACAAATGATTATTTTTTACGATATAAATCGTCGTCGTCTCAGCAACATGACACTCACTGCTGGGTATAGGCCTCCCCCAATTATCTCGGTCCTGCGCTGCCCGCATCTAGCGGCTTTTGGCGACCTTCACCAGATCGTCGGTCTACCTCTGGGGGCCTAACCACGGAGCGTCATCCGGTACGCGGTCGCTATTCCAGAACCTTTCCGCCCCGACGGACATCGGTTCTTCTCGCTATGTGTCCATGCCACTTTAGCTTCCTTCGAGCAATGTCAGTAACTTTAGTTCTCCTGCGGATCTCCTCATTTCTGATTCGATCACGCAGGCAAACGCCGAGCATAGCTCTCTCCATTGCACGCTGAGTTACCTTGAGCCTCCTTATCAGACCCATAGTTAGCGACCACGTTTCACTGCCATAAGTCATCACTGGCAACACACACTGGTCGAGACTTTCGTCTTGAGTAACTGAGGTAAGTTGGACGTGAAGATTTTACGGAGCTTCCCGAATGCTGCCCATCCGAGTTGGATTCAATATAAATATCAACATTTTATTAAAAATGCATGTGTTTATTGTTAAAAAAAAGATAGAAAACATTGGAAGAGTATGGCTGTTATTGTATTGCAATTGCCTTTGCCAAAAACAGTGTCCGCCAATGACATCAATGTCTTCATGAAATTTTAAACACAAGTTTGAAAACGTCGAAGACAAATGTTTGTGTGAAAGAAAATTTAATTTTAACAATGCCAGTGTTGAGGTATTCGTGGCGCAGTGGTTCTAAGTAAGTTGTCCTGCGATTGTTGAGGTTAAACAACTTTCGCAATAGTCCGT
This sequence comes from Chrysoteuchia culmella, assembly GCA_910589605.1. Taxonomy (NCBI): domain Eukaryota; kingdom Metazoa; phylum Arthropoda; class Insecta; order Lepidoptera; family Crambidae; genus Chrysoteuchia; species Chrysoteuchia culmella. Next base: position 7,861,646 of record OU342649.1, read on the forward strand.
CACGGGATGGGTGACCAAAAATTTACTCGAGGTTCTCCGTGTTTCGGAAGGCATGTTAAGCTGTTGGTCCCGGCTACATTTAAAACCCACCAATCCGCATTAGGCCGCGTTTCTCGTTATCCGTCCATAAGAAAGGCCAGTGGCCCAGCAGACGGCAGTTTAAAAATGGCTGATGACGAGTGTTGAGCAATTTACTGCTCTAATAGATTTTTTACAAACTCAGTCAAAGAGCTGGCGCTTTACCGCCTTACTAGAACAAAGGAAGGACGTAGCTTGACCAACCGCCTTTGGGCTGAATGCGCAGTTATGTTAAGCAGCGTATCGTCTGACTAGCACTAGCAACGAGCTTGCCACAAGTACCACCGCTGGTACTAGCAGGAAGAGCACTACAGGCCCCACTCCTAGCACCAGCAGGGACCGTCGCTAGTGATCCCATTAGACAGACACCGCACCGCGAAGAGTACGATGCAGGCCGCACCGCACTTGAAACGGAACGGTTCTTCTTGAAAATAAACTAGATAGTAATATTTGTAGAGAATTTTAAGTACTAATTTTTGTAAACAGGCCATTTACTATAAGTTAATAGTTTCCGATTTTTAATCAAAAATCCGGAAAAAAGCATATTTTTTAATTTTGCTTTTGCGTTTTGTCAATGTTCCATCCTGATTTGTTTTAGCAAACCTCAGATTCGATTGCGGTACCCCCAAAATAAATATAGAATCGAAGAAACCAGAACTACCCCAAAACTTTCCTAGTAAAAACACAATTTGACTGAATTAGGTACTGTTTAAACTAACCTGTAGTTAGTTTAAGCAATTTCTAAAGATAAAATTATTAGGTAAATTAGATATAATATTAATAATTAGATAAATTATGAATATTATATTTACAAACTTGCCTTGTGAAATTAATATGATATAAAGTCAAATTTAGTAAAATAAAGATAAATTTTATCGAATAAAGCTCTAAAAACGGTGTCGTTGTTCGATGGCAGTTCAATGACTAAATGACAACTGAAAGTATGGACTTTAGTAAAATAAAGATAAATTTTATCGAATAAAGCTCTAAAAACGGTGTCGTTGTTCGATGGCAGTTCAATGACTAAATGACAACTGAAAGTATGGACTTTAGTAAAATAAAGATAAATTTTATCGAATAAAGCTCTAAAAACGGTGTCGTTGTTCGATGGCAGTCAATGACTAAATGACAACTGAAAGTATGGACTTTCAGGGGCCCAATTCTGCTAATGCTTAGTCACAATGGTATTCCAGTGGTGTTTCAATGGTAGTGCTGTTTTACACAATTCTTGTTACAACAGTGTAAATAAACACTACTATTGAAACACCACTGAGAGACGATTATGACAAAAATTTTGCAGAATTGACCCCCAGTTGTCATTTAGTCATTGAACTATGGGTTTGGACATTGATCAATGGGATAGAAACGTGAAATAGTGAAGAGAATACCGTGTGCACCAACAATTACAATTCCATTAAAATAAAATTGATAGCAGGCTACCGAAAAGATACCGAAAGAGTGTCGATAGAATGGCTTCGGACTTAAACAGTAAGAGAATACCAAACGCCAAAAACTATTCAACTGAGACACTATCGACACTCTATTGAGACTCTATTGGTTTATTTTTATTTAGCAGACTTGGGCCCCAGTTTTATTTATTAGAGTTGCACCACAGATTAATAAATAGTTTGGTAGCACCCCCGCGCTAGAGTAGGTACCTATAGTTTTTTGTAACAATAATGAAATGTTTTTCGTAATGATTTGCTCAGATCCAGTAACAGTTCAGTAAGTAGGTACCTATTGATTCTATTCACATAGACAAATTTAATATTATCATTATAGCTACATTTTAAGGCAGCATTATTTAATTACAAAATGTCATCAATTGGTACCTTAGCGACCATAGACGAAACTTTGGAAAACATGGCGAATACGCTACGCGAACATGAACAGTAGGCTTATTACGAGTTTGGCAAACTCGACGCTACAGTAAACGTTAATGTAAAATGTAGCTTTGTCTCTTTCATATTTAGCGACTGTTTTGAGATTTCTGTTCCGCTTTCCTACATAATTAATCTCTCATTAGAAAATGGTGATTTTCCTGATGGGCTAAAATTTTCGGTAGTAAAACCGCTATTCAAAAAAGGAGACGCTAAAGATATAGGAAATTATAGGCCTATCACTCTATCACCGGTCTTTTCAAAAGTCTTTGAAAAAGTTATGGCTGTCAGATTAATAGATTTTATTAGCAAGAACAAAATAATCAATAACAATCAGTTCGGCTTTCAAGAAGGCAAATCTACATCATTGGCTTGTTTTACTTTAATAAAAAAAGTTACAGAAGCTATCAACAACAAAGCTTTGGCCATAGCTGTTTTCCTAGACATGTCAAAGGCATTTGATTGTGTAAATCATACAATCTTACTAAAAAAGCTTTTTGACTATGGCATTAGAGGCACAGCTCACAGCTGGCTAACAAGTTATCTGAATAATCGAAAGCAATGTACAGAAATTACTAGAGTAGAAAATGAAACCAAAGTGACATCAAGATCTAAATATCGTCAAATTGAATGCGGTGTACCACAAGGTAGCATCTTGGGACCTTTACTGTTTATTTTATATATAAATGACCTACCTGACATAATTAATAATGAATGTATTCTGTTTGCTGACGACTGCACATTGCTATTTGAAAATAATAATAAAAATATTGACGAACTTGAAATTGACATAAACAATACACTATCTGACGTTATTAATTGGATGGACAAAAATAATTTAAATGTTAATATTAATAAGACAAAAGCTATTCATTTTCATACTTATAAATCACATAAATTAAATCTAAATATACAATATAATAATGAAAAAATAGAACTTATAAATTGCACACAGTTTTTAGGAATAACTATTGATGAGCATTGTAATTGGAAAAACCACGTTGACAATCTTTGTAAAAAAGTTAATAAGTTTGTATACGCACTAAAAAGATAAAAAAAAATAGCTTCCTTTCAAGTTGCTTTGCAAGCTTATTATGGATACGTATCATCCATATTACGATACGGCATCATAATTTGGGGAAACAGTGTCGACTTCGAAAGAGCTTTCAAAGCCCAAAAACGATGCATTCGTGCACTATGTGGTCTTAGAAGTAGCAGGGATACGTGTAAACTCTGTTTTAAGCAAAATAAAATACTGACTCTTCCCTGCATTTACATAGCCGAGATGTGTATGTTAGTAAAAAAACATCCAGAGTATTTTACAAAAATTGATGATGTTAAAGAAAATGTACGAGACTCCAGAAAAAATAAATTATTAATACCGCATTGTAAATTAACATTATTTAAGAAAAATGTATATTTCATGGCAATCAAATTATATAATAAACTGCCATCTGATCTCGTACAAGTACCGCTAGCCAAAAATAAGTTTAAGCATTGTTTGTTACGCTGGCTTATCGAAAACAACTTTTACTCTGTAAGTGAATACTTAGACTACAAACAAGTTAACAATAAATTTTGAGGACATTGACTCAGGAATATGACCATAAAAATGTAACTATAATGTAATTATATTGTATTAATTTCTTTTTTTTTTCATATACTAACACTATCACGAGTTGGAATTTAATTAATATTTAATAATCTGACATTGTACAATTTAAATTAATATATAATTTTTGCATGCCTACAATATTTAAGGTAGAATACAGTAGACCACAGTAAACACACATTGTCATCCATCTCAATGAATCACACTGTATTGAGCAAATAAATGATTTCTATTTCTATTTCTCTATTTCTGTTTTACCGACATGAGCAGTGTATCCGATAGTATACGCTAACGAGTCCTGTAAATGTCATGTTAAGCAAACTCGTAATAGGGGTACAGTATTGCTTGCTAAAGTTAGTGAAAATGTCCATGATCAAAGCAAGCAAACTGTCATTATGAAGCACTGTTAAAACCACTAACGTTCTGTGGGTAAAACATGAGGGTAACGCAAACTCGCCAAACATTTGAGTCATCATTTCAAAAACTTTTTTCTTTCACCGATTTTTAAAGTTTTGAGCATGATTTTAACACAGAGTCCAAAACTTAAAAAATCTGCATCGAATTCTTTTCCGAAATTGACCTAACTTTTTGACAGATATCGACAGGGGTACCAACATAGCAGAAAACTGTAAAGCACTGGTACCTAAAACGTAAGGGTAAGTGGTAACGCAAAGTTGCAAACTGACCATGCAAAGATTATGTAGGATCCATTAGTTGCACCAAATCTGGCCACTTGGAAAGTTACCTAAGTACTTATAGGAATAGTATGGAAATAACTTATAGGTGCTTTATTAAGCAATTAAGAGCTTATTACGATGTCCAAAGTTACATTTTGCTTGAATAGGTTGCCGAAAAGTTATATATCTGCCTTCCTATAGATAGACAGTTCTTAGTCTCGCTCGGGGCATGATAGACAGAGTGTGATAGAAGATAGACTACAATATAACATATAACATACAATTGTAATTGTTTTTTGCACATTTTCTTAACTTGATTTTAAGTAGGTAAGTACTTACTTTCCTATGTTGAAAGTCTAAATATGGATAGCCCATATAAACTAGGTATAGACTGTTTGTGCTTTCTTTTTCTTTTTTGTCATATCTTTGTGTGGTTGACTGGTACCCACCCACTTTTATAGTTATCTTATTTTTTTAGTCACGGCGAGTTCGTATTGTAAATAGTAGTAGCAAATAAAAATACCTTTATAAACGTATAAGCAGCAAAAAGCCACTAAAAGTGATTTGAAGTGAAGCCACTGAAAGTGAAGAGAGCCACAAATATGATTTTTAAAGATTTATTTCAGATTTTAATAAGTAAGTAAGTAGGTACCTAGGTATTTCAGACACTTTTAAGTTTAAGCTACAAGTACCAACATTCTCCCCTTTCCATTTGTGTACCTACTTATTCTCTTTGTCCTGCTAATCCTTCCGGAATATTTTACGCTTAGACGAAAATTAATTCGGCTAATGCTCTCAAAACGCATGTTCTCCCAAGATGGTGTTATCTCTAAATTAGTACGGCACGGATTATTCCAGAATTTGAATTGAGTTTAAGTCAGGTCCCGTAAGCCTTTGCAAGGGTGTGAGGTGCGGGATGATGGTTCTACCCATTATTTACTTTAGAGACGGTAGCGATATTTATTAACCATCAGAACGTAATCCATGTTGGTTAATACTAGCATTAAGAAGATGTAGTGCTTACGATAGCTGTATTGCGATTTGGGGTGTTTGGAATTTCAAAATAGGTAGGCTAGGTAAGTACCTCTTGTTGGTTTTAGACAAAATTGGTAAATACATATTAATAAATTATTATAGTTAGTTTCTAGGTACAGGCGGGGAACTTCCCGGTTGATCAGTAGAACTTTTTTTGAGAAACGATATTTCGGTAAGTATTTAGGTTAGGTACCTAACCCTCTTATGGCGCGAGCTTCTGTAAGGGCCTGCGCAGACGACGGACATTGGGGACTTTTTGTCCGCGACACGACCTTAAAACTAAGAACATAAAGTTAAATATATACCGTGCAATTTTTTTATTGACCCAAGCTTAAGGGGAAGGTCATGTTAAGTGTTAAGAATAAAATGAATAAGGAATTTTATTTTTTAAAAATACTTTTATTTTTTAATATTTTTTGATTTTATAACTTATCGTCAATCATTCGGATATAAAACCCAAACAAAGGCAAACATAAAAAAATAAAAGCAAAAATAAATTAAATAAGTAAAAATACTAAAACAGCTGATCGCCGACGCGGTAGGTGCGCGCGCGGTCATTAGCCCACGGTGCGACCTGTGTTGACCCCGCACAACCACACGCTCTCCTATGCCCTCTGATTACCGATCCATTGCTATAAATGAGACAAGACAAGCAAATTGAAAGAATTTTTCAAACGAGTTAATGAATAAATAAACGTCAGTTGATAAAACCAACTTACGATTACGGTCACATCACAGTACCAACCGTCCTACCTACTGTTATTTTCTCGGAAAGTTATTACCAATTTTTTATTTTGTCAAAACAATGTAATCGTTGATTTTTCGGATACTTATTAAAACGTAACCCAAATAGTCAAACAAAACCACTGTTTGCAACTTCTAACTTAAGATCTCACTGCCTACCTACTGTTACTTATTACGCGGGAAAGTTGCGTTTTATCTTAAACCGTTGCGTTATATCTTTTAATAATTACAAACGACTTTCGAGATAAAATAGAAATACCAATTTAAAATCTAAACTGTGTAGGTTCAGTTTAAATACTTACATACTTAATGTCGAACGAGTCTCCTTCAACACTTCTTTCATTAATAACACTAGAAAGGTGATAACTTTCCATCACACTTAACAGGCTTTGGAATGACGAACTAATGCAATAATAACTAAATCATGACTTTTTTTCCCTGAATAACGTTATCATTTTAGAATTCTTAGGTTATCTTGAAAGAAGTAGTTAAAACACGAAATAATGAAACGGCTCTCAAAATTGTGCGATGCTCGACTCGTACACCAAACCAAACCTTTCATGATAGAGGCGCACCGCAGCTCTAAGCACTTCATGGCTTTCCCGATAACAAATGACCATCTCCAGGTACTCCTGGTTGGTATACCGACGAGGCATGTTTATGTTTCCAAACGCGCGCGACAAACAAGAGTAACCTGCAAATGCAAACTGAATAAATAAAATCAGAGCGCGATATAATTATTTTTATTCTGTGCTTTAGGCCTAGTTCACATTACATAGTATAGTACATTTTAAGTTTTGGCCCGCACTGTTCATTCAACTCATATCGAATTGAATAAATATCAAATCAACAAAGTATTTTTTTTTATCAGTAAAAAATTAATTGCTTACTACGAATAGAAATTAACTTTTAGGGGTAGAGTTTTAGTTCTTCTACTAGTATCGTATTCTTCTTTAACTATGATTCTCTAGGGTGGATAGCCGGATAGTGATAAGTAAAATAGGTACCTAAGAAAAGTAAAAAAAACAACTATCAAAAATTTACTAAATGCAGATAGCATTGCGATATACTCCCATGTTTTTTTAAACGAAAATGATTATTATTAGATATTTCATCCAGTGGCTGTGTCCACGTGGTTCTGTTTCAATGGGGGAAAGTATTCTTTGTCCCTAGTCCGACTTTGGATAATGGTCTGCAAATTGCAAATTGAGCAACAAAAACAAACCCGTACCATTACTTTTGCTTAAATCCTACTAATATTATAAATGCAAAAGTATGTCAGTTCAGTCTTTCACGCTAAGATTTCTTTTAGCGTGAAAGAGTAACAAAAGTTAAATTTGGCACAGAGATAGTAGAACATAGGATACTTTTTATCCCGATATTTGCACGGGAACGAAAACGACGCAGATGAAACCGCGGGCGGCCGCTTGTGTCTAATAATGTCTATCAATAAATTATTTTATTTTCGAGATTGAACTTTAGTAAGTAAAGTTGAATTGCAGAATTTACACAGTTCATCGAAAAGTATGTATGCACCCTTATTAGAACGGTCATTTTCGATCACTGTGGTACTTTGACACAAAGTCATGCCGCCGCCTCGTGCCGCCTTTCGGCAGGCGCACCGGCAAAACGCAAAGAATCAGTACACCTACACTGCATTATGATTAACGATTGAAAGTTTTAATTTCGCTATGACTTTTAGAAGAGAACATGAATGCATCTTACTTATATTTTTTTTTGTGCGTACCATTATTGAAATAAAACATTATTTAAGTAATTAATTGCGTTTTGTTTAAAAAAAAACAGTGTGTTTAAATGCTGTACCTATTTTTGTTGATGAATTCAAATTAAATTAAACTTATTTAAATTATTCCTTGGAAGGATGGTGCCAATTCTGGACCCACCCTTTTTTTATTTAATAGGATGAAGCTAGTTTTGGACCCACCCTCAAACAGCTACGTGGGTAATATACGGGCAGTGGGCTTTCATAACAAATAATTTTGTTATGAAAGTTACTTGCTGCTAAGTTCCAAATCTTAGTCCGTTCAAATTTATTGTTTATTAATGATTTGATGTCAGTTTATTGGAATTTTGTACACACAAGCGCAAGTCTCAATCACACTCATCAGGTATTTGTGGACCGTCAATTTAGACAACAATTCTGGCGGCAGGCATTTATGCGCGGGAGCGCTAGCACTGGGTATGCTAGATTATTCGTTTTGTATGTCTTTGGTTTTATTTAAATCTTACTTTTAAACTACTACTAAAGAATCCAGGTTTTTGTTATTTTATGAAATAACAATAAGCGTAGTATAGTAATGTTTAATACACTCAAAAAGAAGTATCTGACGACGTGTCACATAGCTATTGAAGGGTAGGCTCATCGTTTATACAAATCGTTGAATAGTCTTTTATTATTACTTTGATTAAAAACATGTATCCAAACTCTAAAACACCAATTTGCTATTTAAATGTATTATAAACCTGTGAGCATTTTAATCCGTAACAGTAGTTTTATTTCAGTATCGCAGCTGCCTGCCTAGTTACTATTAGTTTATAGTAAAAAAGGGCGAAATGTATTTATTAAATGTTACAATAGTCTGTAGGTGTACCATTTGAGCGGAAGAATTGCTAAGAAACGGAGCGGCACGATACGATTTATGTACTCGCGTCCGTCGCTGGCGCTTGCTTGTATGCATCCCAGATTCCTGTGCGTAACTTCTAAGCACATCAAGCAAGAGTAAATAAATAAAAAAAATGGGATTTTGAGAATAATGCCGAAATTGATGGACAGTTTACATACACTGTTTATTTACCTTAAACACCAGGTTAGCTGCTTGTAAGTACTTACATTCAGGTTTTTTTTTATAAACTTTATTTTATAATCAAACGTTTGAACTTTTACGGGGTTCGTCTCAGTTGTAGAAATGGATCGGTAGTCACAGAAGGCACATGCGAGCGTGTGGTTGTGCGGGGTCGACACAGGTCGCGCCGCGGGCTAGTGACCGCGAGAGCACCTACCGCGCCGGCGATCAGCTGTTTTAGTATTTTTACTTATTTCATTTGTTTTTGCTTTTATTTTTTTATTTTTGGTGTTGTTTAGGTATTATATCCGAATTATTGTCGATAAAATACAATAATAAAAATTATTAAAAAATTCAAATATTTAAAAAAAAAAAAATTCCTTATTCATTTTATTCTAAACACTTAACATGACCTACCCCTTAAGCTTGGGTCAATAAAAAAATTGCACGGTATATAACGAGGACTATCGCGTACTTTTCATGGATATACGCGGTCTAAGTTCAATCTTATTTGGTTAACAATAAAGTCGTGTCGCGGACAAAAAGTCCTCCGTTATCCGTCGTCTGCGCTAGCTACTTATAATACTTAGATTTAAATAAGAGGCGTGTTAAGGGTAACTTAATACTGGAGATTCCAAAAACTATATTCAAAGGGGGTTGGAGAGGGGAGAACTACCTTTTTTGCAGTGGGAAAATAATTCCCTTTGCCCGATTATGCTTTGCTGTTTGTAAAAAAGTAAGTAATGGAAATGGAAATAATTTATTTATACAATGGAATACCTATTAAATCTCTATTATTTGTGATATAAGCGTTTTCCATAAGTCTACTACTTTTTGAGATAAATTTCTTCAAAAAAACTACTGACCAACCGGGAAGTTCCCCGATTGTACCTACAGTCATCAGCACGCACTTCGTTTTCGTCAAAGCCGTAGGAAAACTTTTTTTATTAAACAAATATATTGTAAAATCCTAATATTTAGAAAGTACTGTTTTTTTTCTAAACTGCCGGGTCAGATTTTGATGACAGGTTAGGTCTGTCATTTCTGCGCCTCCCAGGGTTTGACCCCTGTTCCGGGGCACCGCGCTAGTTACGGCATTGCGTGAGAGCGCCCTTACCACTTAATAACCCAATAGTAAACTCGCCACCTAAGTAAACTCGGGTTATTGTAAACTCACCATCAAAGTTAATTCATCACAAAAAGGCCAAAAAATAATGTGTAAACTCGCCACTGTAGCATTTAAAAAATAAATTTCCTTAGTGACCTGTGATGATTTTACACATAAATTCATGAAAATGTATGGAACTTTACAAAAGCGAGTTGGCGAATTTACGGGTTTTTGTAAACTCGCCACATAGTAAACTCGTTACCCTTTGAAAAGTTCCATACATGAGCTCGTAATAGCGGCGGTTTTTTTTGTGTAAAGCGTAGGTACAACTTTACATTTACTGTGCCGTTGACTGTAGATTATTTATTACACGTTGGTTCACTATAGCTAAACTAGATAGGTAGGTATTTATTAGTAGCTAATGTTTTTATTGGTACATTCGGGGAACTTCCCGGTTGATCAGTAGATTTGTTTGAGAAACATTTTCTCTAAAAGCGCTAAGGTTAAAGAAATAATTTATTATTCAAATGAAATATTTCTTTATGGTCTATTATTTGTGATATAAACGTTTTCTATACATCTTTAAATAAAGCTCCTTAAAAAACTCTACTGGTCAACCGGGAAATTCCCCGACTGTACTAGTTGGTACTTAAATAACGGTGGTCGGTCTCAGATAACCTTAACTCCAGAGGAAGTTGATAAAACAACCACGTCGTAATCTGAACACTTATTAGTACATTATCATAAAACGCTGGCAGTAGTAGGACCAACTAATGAGGTTGTAACGGATTTTGTAAATATATTCTATCATATATTACATACTAGCTTACGCCCACAGTTTCACCCGCGTGGTTCCCGTTCCCGTGGGAATATCGGGATAAAAGTACCATACCTATTTAACTCTCCGTCATTTCAACTACCTAAAACTCTATGCCAAAAATCAAGTCGGTTGGTTGCTTAGTGCGTGATGGACGGACAAACAAACACATAATATAGGTAGTTAGGAATATGATAAGTGATTAGGTGGTCCTTTATTTTGCTTATTATTAAGTTTTCGACTGAAGGATACACGTCCTTCTGCTACTAGCCAGGGCTGGTAAAATTTCATTATTGGTGTGTGCTGGGCATTGATTTTGAACCTGCTAGTAACTAACGCGTCACCAGCGTGTATGGCGACAGAACCCTGGCCAAACGCGTGCCCTACCTGCTGAACAGTCTGCCTGCTGACCTCTTGTCACATGATACTTTTAAAGTATTTTGTAACTGTTTAAAAAGGCACTACTTAAACACATTGTAATTGTATAACTGTTTAATATTTATTTGATAAGTACTTATATAATTGTTTTTTGCTTAAATTTCAAACTCGCAGTCAAACCTCTTGTTAGGTTTTGCGAGATTATGTAACCATTTTATTGTTTGTAACTTTAAAAAATAAATAAATAATAAAAATAGTAAACTAAATCATAAAAATCAGAAGTGCCACGGAATAATTTGAGGAATACCAAATGTGGTTCCATGGTTTGTTTATCTCTGATAAAACTTATTCCAGGAGACTATTCTTCCGTAAAACACGAACTCTATAAGTTAGTCATTGATGTAGGTACTAATATGCCACTCACTACTGTTGTATGTGCATTTTTTTTAATAATTCTTATATTAAATGGTCTTAAAAGGTGTTGAATAAATAAAACATTTGATATTATTTCATATTTTTATTTTTATAAAGGTTTCATTGTATTCATCGTAGGTATAGTGTCATTTGAAATATATGCCATTGTTAGTTAGAATCCATTTGGATAATGTGTAGTAGGCGATTACGTATAACTTATAATGGTAAGAAAAAAACATAAAAAATATTCCAAGAACAATTTGACTCAGCATTTAACTGAATATCTGTATGAAATAATTAGTATAAAGAAAAAGTATTAGGTTATTTTATTACATTGTGCATTAACTAAAAATAGGTAAATTAATAAAAATTATTCTAATTAAAACTTAATTAAAAGCTGCTAACATAAATTGTAAGTGCCTAATCGGCACAGATTTGATAAAAAAAATAAGGGTAAGTATTGGTTGTATTTCAACTATTATCGTAAGACAATTAGAACCATGTATTTTTAGCTGATACATTTATTACAAATTGCCGTCAAAAATTTTCAAGGCAGGTTCCAATCATTTTGGTTTTCGCATATAATATTTGTTTGATGTTAAAAAACAGCTGACATTCACTCAGAATAATATCCAGTTACAAAAAATAAATTATGTTTTTATAAAACTGTACTTAGAATCATTAGGTAAACCTACATTACATACGAAGATATTTTATTGCTTTTTAAATATATTTGTCAGTCTCCAATTCGAGCGATTTCATCAGCTATTTATTACTATCAATAGGACATTGGGTTTTTGTAATAATTTGACAATTGAATTGCTGTTGGAACCTTGCACTTGATCAGCAGGCATTATGCTCTACAAATAATGGTATAATAGTATTTCACTGATATTTGATACGATTAATTAATAAACGCTAGACCTGGCAATAAGCAGTCATTGTTGTTTACCTCTCAGACCCCGGGTTGAGACGCAATAGATATTCCATTGTATTCTGGACACCGGTGTCCTACTAGCAAATGAGGAATTAAATCGTGTCGTAAAAAAGGCCTGCTCTTCACAAACGTATAACGAAAACTCATTTTGGGTATATGTCTACGTCACTATCGTTTTGTAAGGAATCGAAAAGAGACACTTAAATGCTTTTCAAGATATGTTTGTGAGAAAGAGGTAAGGTTAATTTCCATAAAAATTACATCGCGGAAAAGATGTCGCGGACACGACGCTCATTAAAATAATTTCCATTCATTAACAGTCAAACAAAATTGGACTAAACAACAAGGAATTTGTACTTTGGGAGATGTGATATATAGAGAATCGACTAGGTCCTCATCAAAATGAATATTAAATACTTAATAAACATTGTATTCATAATATATAATATAAGCAATATAAAACGTAACATAATCGGAAATACTAGACAATAATATAATTCTGCTAAATAACTGAAATAATTCAGGTTCATCGCCAGAGTTGTACTGGAGCGAGCCGGCGCGACAGGTATAAGTCATCCACTCGCAAGCCGATGAAATCGACTAGAAACGGCTTTTACAATCGGAGATCTCTATCGACCGTCCACTACAAAACTGACAACGGATTTGTCTAACAATATATTATTAATCGAATAAAAACTTCGCTAAGTTTTTGTACCGAAAACGTATCTAGCGTCGTATTAAAATGATATGCTTGCGAACAGCAACACTTTGGTAAGGATCACAAAACTGCAGGAATGCTGCCCGCCGATGCCCGACAGAAACAAAAACTAAATCCCTTCTCTATACCCACTACACATTCTGCTATACTGATCAGTGTTGACCGCATGTTCGGTATTTCTGTGTTATCGATATCATATTAATAATAAATGTCACAACATCAAGCCGGTATAAAAAACACTAAGCTTACTAAACCTACTACCTGCGAAAACTCTTTTAAAGAGTAAACTTACAAGCTACATTCGTAAAGTAACACATAGCCCGACGCTCAGGCGACGGGCGCAATATCAGTATCCGTATAAAATATAACATATTTTTTTTCGCCTCCAAAGTTTTATTACAATTTTCTGAAACAACCTTATAGCTAGTCATGCTTTACCAACATTACAAAATAGACAATACAACGCTCACTATCGTTACAAATTAATAGCTTTCATTTTATATTTTTTAAATCGTTACAAAATGGAACTTTTCTCTTCTTTGACAGAAATATTCTTACTCTAAACATTAGTGCCAATTCCTTACGCATCCTTCGTGATTGTACAAAAATATACGCTGACGTATCGAAGATTTCAATAAAAATAATATCAATTTTTAAATGGTTTAAGTAGTATTTAGTAGTGAATGCTTATACTTTAAACCTTAAGAATATTTTCAAGCACTTATAACTTACTTAAGCTAATCATTTGTCATTTTCCTTCTGAGCTTCTGACATCATTTCCAAGATCTAACCCAACCATATTTCAGCAAATTGTAAATAAACTAAAAGAGATCAAAGTATAAAAACATGACACGACCACACTCGAACAAAGTATTTATTATCGTGGTTAGACAACCAGTGTATCTACACATGAAATAAGGAATATTTCGGAACATAATACGAAATATATTCATTCATCCAAACATACTTTTACAAATTAATTGCCTTGTTGAGACAATTAATCTTAAATTTTTGAGAAGCCGAAACAAACTTAATCTCTTCTATGAGATCTCTCTTTTGGAAAATGATGTTATAATAATAATGCAACGATCACTTTATAAGATGATCTGCTGCTGCGAGTGAAGAACGAATGAATAACTCAGACTAGACGAAACTAAAGAAAGTAAGATAATTTTAGAACCAATTAGTTCAAAACTTGAAATGACTTACAAAGCATTTGATTAATTATAAAATGCATAGACAGTTAAACTTACTAAGCCTAGATAATATAATAATGACCTCAAATTTTGAATGCCTAATGTCGAGAAGGAATCTTGTACAACACTCATTAGATTTGATGGACATCATTAGCCCATCTGAAAACTACGCGAACCAAGATTGCTCCTCAAAATTGGACGTACAAATATCTTACACAATATCTTTTATCGCTGTTATACACGTACGAGCCCGAGGCTCGGTTTCTTACAAAAATACTACATCTACACTTCCAGTAAAAAAATGTATATTACTTGATGTTTACATTACACATTATTAATAGAAAAAGTTTAACACTAAATTACTTGTTACCTTTACGAAAGTACAAAAGTTTTAAGTTTTAAAAATTATGACACTCATACCCTGATACACCCCGCGCTGTAAAAATCGTTACTCTAATTGCCACGCAATAACTTAATTATTATCTTTAACCAATTCGTAAGATTTATCACCAATTAGTTGTTGGCTTCTCCGATCTTTACGCGAGCTAATCGAACGAGTGTTTCTCGATCTACACAGATATCGCCCAGCGAGTCGCCCGGACTCGCTCGCTAATGAGTGATATCACCTTTCAAACTCCCATCGCATTTGTTAGTCAGAGATAGCAAGTATCTGGATTTATCTTACAAATTCAGTCTATTAAAGTGAAATGGAATATTAAGATTGTCAGCGCTGCGCTACAGAACTGGTCCGTTGGTACTACTAAATGCGATAGAGGGTGACGTAACCCTATCTACACGAGTTAACACGAAAGATTTACACGAACTTACTACCTTAGTGTAGAAAACATCGAGTATCAAAATATAATTAACACGTTTGTTTTGCATCTTTCACTAACCAATTACAGCCGTATACTAGAATCAGCCAACGCGTTTTGTAATTTTGAGCTTTAAGTTTATGGACGCTGGGTTTAATATGGATATAGAATGTCACACTCTCACTTGCCTTTAATTTCGCCAGCTTTATAAGCTTTCACACGTCACAATCAGGTCTCCCTGTTAGCCTTTTTATTTGAAGTGCGGTACAAAAACTCCCAAATGTGACCTTTTCAATTTCGTTATTCTAACTACTTATATTTCTACATACAAAAGTTCGATTTGATTCACTGGTATAGAAAAAGGTTTGTCTATTAATAAACATTGTTGCAATGGAAAAGGTTAACTGACGAATTTAGTTTGACGAAGACTCTAGTACGGCTAAAAGTTTAGCATTCATAGCCGGCAGTGATAGTGGCAGGCATGACACCGATTGCGCTTCGTTACACTAGAATTTATTACGAAAATTTAAATGTTAACTTGAAATACCCTACATGGTAGCCGCGAGCACGCAGCCGCTATGACCAGAATGTTCACATTCACCTTACTAGAGGCGGCGATAGCAAATCTAATGAAAAGAACATGACTAAAATTAATGTAAAGTGTGATCACATTCATCCATCCCACTCACTCGATATATAAAACAAAATCCTACGTTTCTAAATAAGAACTACTATGGAAAAAAATATTAGATTAACCTATTCAAAGCGAGACACAATACCTATAGATCAGCGAATATTATGCCGACGATGATATTCTACTGTGCTTCTACAAATCACTAATACATTTGATAAAATAGGTAGTACATACTTAAAATTCAAAAAACCGATACACGATATAGCTTCTTCATAATAGATAACAATTTTCGCTCCTAAATTTCAACGAACTAAACAAAATTTCTTTACAAAACGGGCTATTCGTTTGTGTATTGAAACAATTGCGGGTACATTAGGAATTATGTTACAGCAACTATTTCGTAAAGATTACCTAGATCAGTGTTACCTTTAATATGTATTTGATTTACTTGATAAAATTTGCAAAAGTAACAAATCGTTTCTTTGTACTTTTAAGCAATTCACTAAATTACATTAAAATTCAACATGAAGAAATTCGAATGTCGGTGTTTAAATAAATTATTATTAATTACATAAATTTAACAAATATGTGCAAATAAACTTAGAAAGTTGGCAACGTTTGTGTAATTACATTTATTAAAACTGAACAATAACTGACTAAAATATGAATAATTAAACACATGTTTTGATAATATCGTTAGTTTGTTAGGAGGAAGAACCGAAATCAGCGGGTACTTTTCTGTCCTCTATTTAACCTATACAACCTTTAGAAGCGTTTGGTATTTGTTTTTGTAGGTTTTTGTTAACTCGCCACTTATGTAAACTCGTCACGTTTTGAAAAGTTCAATATAATTATTAAAAGTAAATTCGCCACAACTATGGAATTTATGTGTAAATGCGTTGAAGGTCACGAAGCAAATTTAATTTTAAAATGCTACTAGTGTGTGGCGAGTTTACACATTGTTTTTGCCATTTTTTCTAGTGACAAATTTACTTTGATGGCGAGTTTACAATAAACCGTTTTTGTAAATACGTTTAGAATTAGGAAGATTATGACAACGATTCGTGTAAAAAATGTTGAAGGAAAACGTTGTGATAATAGGTTCTAAATTTTCTCTTAAATATTTCTTGGCAAACCTTTGTGATCGTATATTTTGAATAATTTTTGAGGAAATCCAAATCCATAAAGCCAAGATTTTAATGTTTTATTAATCCGAAATGATTATGTTAGAATTCCCCTTATTTAATTTAAAGATAGGCTTGTCAAGAAATCAAATCTGAAAGGGAAGTTCTGTTCGTAATATGTTTTTTATAGTTAATTTGGTTTTGTGATATACTTATACATTTTTATCAGATTACCGTGTAAAGTTGTACTATGCAACTTAATGGTTGGCATTTCTCTAAAACCGGAGTTACTAACTTTAGGAGCCATAATGATTTTACTATAATTCACTATTTTCTTTAATATTGAAATCTATAAAATAGTAAATAAACAGCCTTACTGGTGCGTCGGAGGACTGATATAGTTTCCAAAATAGAATTAATTAATTATTTTGTGTTTGTACCGGAATATAAAACGACTGTCAACTCTATAGTCATTTTAAACAAGTTATATGATTATAAATCTACGTAGATGGCTCTGTATTGACTATTAAACAATATGACTTTATAATTTGTGTCGCTTTCGCTAGGAGTCGCGCCGCGGTGGCATTTCACTTACATTTGTACATGGTCACCATCAGATGATCTGGTTCATAATATTTTCCTAAATATACCAACAACAGCTCGTTAATTTTATTTTTCAAATACTTTATTGAGTACATATACATTTAGATAAATGTACATTAAACTTTTAAATATAATTCTATATTCGAACGAGCAAACTTCGATAAAATTAAAATTGAATAACATATGAAACACCACCGCGACTCAACTGTTATGATTAAAATAATTAGGGTTCTTTGATATTGTTGAAATTATGTACTATCGATTTACGGCTAAACTAGAAATATGGAATATATCTTATTAAACATTTTCGATAAGCATCTGCGATTAGTAGAAAACGGCATATTTACAATACTATGACGTCATGCTATGTTCAGGGAATCAGATAAATATAATGTGATAGATTCATCCTTAGAGTTATTTCGAAGCGAAGGATACTAATTCAAATATATTTTATGAGGTATTACAACCATACAAGGCTACTGACTGCTATAACCCAAATGGAACACGTGTATATTAAAAATGAAATAAATACGTACATCGTTATTATTATTTACAAGTTTTAACGATGCTAATACAAAATGCAAAAAGGAGTACTTCCTGGAAAAAGTTGTAGTATTTTACACTTTACAATTAAACCTTTCGCTGGCAATGAACGAGACACGATAGATTTTTTATTGTTATCTATACTTATAATATCAAGAGGAAAGATTTGATTGTTTGTTTGCATTAAATAGGCTCCGAAACTACTGAGCGGATATGGATAAAATTTGGTACACAGATAGTAGATAGCCTGTTTATGAACATAGGATACTTTTTATCCCGATATTACCACGGGAACGGAAACCACGCGGGTAAAACCGCAGGCGGCCGTTAGTAAATTATTATTTGACGACCTCCGTGGTAGAGTGGTACGTGTCGTACACCTGTTTCAAGGTGTCTGTCGTCTACTCTGGAGGTCCCGGGTTCGAATCCCGGTAGGGGCAAATGTTTGTATGATGAATACTGTATCCCATAACACGAGCCTTACAGTGCTTACTTTGGAGCTGTGTAAGAAACAATTATTTATTTATTTATGATGTCTGCTTGCCAGTGCAGAGGTAAAAACAAACTTAAAAGATCTGTTAGAGACTAAATTACGGAGCAAATGACCAAACCATCCTTATAAACGAATAGATAGATAGATATAAATTTAATTAAAAAAATTTTTTGGATGAAAAGTTTTTTTCATGCACCAAAGGGCATAGTAGCCAGCAGCCGTCCACTCAAACAGTGCCGATGATGATGATAATGAGGAGTGATGCGGATGATAGTGGTGACGATGCGACGTACGATGATGAACCTACGTACTACACAACACATACGAACGTGACGAAGTCAGTCCAAAAGTGGACAGGGATTAATGTGCCCGAGCGTACACCTTGACACAAATCCTTTTAAGACGAACCAATTCATTAATAACGTCATTTGTTTTTCTCTGCGTCTGATTTATCGATGTTTGTAATACGAAACGTTTATTTTCAACAACATTTAACTTTGGACCCATCTAAAATTTTTCACATTTAGCGCGCCATTTTGAAACGCCATTACGGTTGCTTTTTTTCACAGCAGTGGCACAAGGCACATTAATCCCAAAATTTATTTTAATGGCAGTACGAAGGACAATGCAAAAATTACCTACAAAAGTGTCAAGTCTTGATAATTATTGCCTAATAACTAGCGAATAAATCCGCCCGTATCACTTTACGCTATGTAAACAATTTGGTTCGTATGCGCCTAGCTATCCGCACCACTTTTTATCACTAAACACGCACTATAACTAATGTTTATCACTTGTAATCACTTTGCGAGTAATAAGTATCAAATGTATAAAAACCTTATCTAAAAAGTTAACATTAAACAGTTAAGAGTAGTGCACTTCACTTAAACGCTTATTAAATGTCAAAGCGCTATCCACTTATAAATAAATAGACATTCATGATAATTATAAGAAAACCCTTAATCCTAGAATATTACGCCAAAGTTTTAACAAAAATGTGAAAGTTTCTCTCGCTTTCAGTGTTCTTAAATAAAACAAAAGTCTCAATGATTAGTGGTGTAAATAAATTTTGATAAATTTACGCCCACAAAACAAATAAACAATACTCTTTTGTTTGATATGGCACAATTTCGAAACATTTTAACTTGAATCCCCACCTTAGAACAAGTCCCGCTAATCACTGAGAACAAATAAATAGAACAAAACAAAAGTAACAATTTAAAGATAAACCTTACCGTAGTTGTAATAGATATAGACAAGCTAATCATATTATTGGAGACACAGCAATGACTTACACATAAAATCCTCTACCATTATTATTGTTGATTAAATTATGTGTAAATAATATTAATTAAATGAAACTGATATTAGAGATAATAAACTAACATGGCATCTTCAGTTGAAATTCCTTACGTCTAAAGTGCCATTTGGTGGGAGGAAATAAAAGTTCGCAACAAACCTACGAAAATATTGTATAACACTTAAGTTAGGTTTAAAATTTTGCTAAAATAAAACATAACTAATAAACTAAATTGAACTAAACAACACACCACTCAAACCCCTATCAGATAGGGTTATCATCAGTATCACTGAAATCGAAGGTAATCAATAATTTTAAAGATCCTCTCCATCAACTCCTTCAAAAGGAATCCATACCGGATTACGATGCAATCGACAAAACAAAAATGCAATTTCTGGCTTCACGTTTCATCGCTAATTTATTATTTCCGATAAAAATCAACATCTAATCAACAAAGTGCAGAATAAAATTAAAATAAAATCAATAGTACGATCTAAACCGACAGATAAAATTATTTTCAATAATACCAACTTAATTTAACAGAAATTATTTCTAACGTCCTTGGAACGCACTTAAAAGTTCGTGAAAAAAAGTCTTTAGCCACCGCCGATTATGCGATTTGGTTCAAATAGTCGATAAAATCGTTCGAGAACAGCTGAAGATGAGGAGGTTCGGCGAGAGGAGCCGGCCGCGGTCGGCCGCAGCCGCCGAATGTCGGCACGGGGCGCTCGGGCTGCTTGGGCCTGAGCGCGGCGAGGTATCTCTCGGCGAGGGACTCCCCCAAGCTCATCGCTAGCGTCTCCGGGCTCAAGCCTAAAAGGTTGAGCGACTCGGTGATGCTGGCGAGAGTGGGCGTGACGTATTTATTGGGTTCTTCAGGTTCTGGCGCACGGGACGCCATGCTGGTATTGACGACTGGACGCAGAGCGGGAGGTGAGGCGCGACGAGGTGGCGACGATGCGAAGTTCCACGCATCAGTGGAGGCAGGGGGGGTGCCGGGGGATGTCCCCGGCACCGCCGTCTGTTATGGCCACTGCTGAAACAGCGGGAAGGCCCTCTTTGTGAAACAGTAGGCGAGGGGTTTGACGAAGTGCGTGTCGAGCACGCAGCAGTGAGGGCACGTCACTGGGTGCGAGTAGTCCGAGTAGTTTAGTCGCTGCTGGGGATGCAAGAGAGGCTTGTAGCAACTGTTGCACTGCAGACAAGAGAAAGAAGATACTTACTACAGATACGACTAATGGGAAAAACTTTACGAACAAAGTTATCCAATTAAGCATTTATCAACAATAATTTCTTCTCGATCTTATATGTAAGTCAACAAGTATTTTAAAGGAAATAGCACCAACCTTCAATCTCTCCGCGCAGCAGGGCGTCGCCATGAAAATGTCATAGGAGTACATAGTCCCAAGCACGAGAGACGTGCCGTCCCACTTCTGGCCGCAGAACCGACAACGGATGGTCCTTTCTGGGTCGCACCGTTCCAGGCATCCCATACAGACGCATGTTAGATATTGGGTACGGCCTTCCACTTTGACCTAGAGAGCAAAAATTAATATTTGAAAATAAAATTAAACCTATGATGCAAGGGCTTCTCAGGCATAGTCCGGTATTTTGTAATGGAATTCTTCATTGTAAAAGTCATTGGCTGATTTACCATTTTTTCATTGTTTCATTTAAAATTTAAGTTGTAACTATGACTCATCAACAATGTTAATGAGAAAATTCTTTACATCACTCAAAGTATTTTAAAGAACCCTTCATATCACTGTGATTTGCACTCTTTAGTCCTAAACCAATTCCGTTAAAACGAAAATCATTATAAAATATACTTCAGGCAAACATGATAATTTTAGAAACAAACATGCAAGTATTTGAGATCTTAATTCACTAAACAAATACGCGAGCCAAGAAGCTCAGTCATATGAATTGCGACGAAACGGTATTTTGCAGAAACTTGAGCAAACTCCGAGATCTTATTTAAGTTTCCAAAGAAGTTGTAATTTGTCTGCCTTAATCGTCATCCCGAAATAAACAAAGCCATACTGAAAATCAACACTGGATTTAATGGCATCCCATTGTTTGCTTAGACGTTACTTCTGAAATCTATTAACATCCGGCATATTTTGTAAGCTTTGTTCTGGTTCGGTGATTTGTTTAAATGATTAAGCAGCCAAATCGTTTATAATGAGAACGACTGTCGTTAGTTATTATTGTTTACCTCTACAGCGCTGCTGGTATGCTGTCTCGGACTCAAGAAGAATGTTCCGTCGACTAGAGGATACCGATCGAAGACGTGTAATGTTTCTTTGCAGAGAGCACACGACACCCTTGGCTTATGTTGCCCAGCCAGCGTCGACAAGATGAACAAACGCGTATCATCGTTGCCATGGTTGCCTTCATCCTCAATCTAAAACAAAAGAGAAAATGCATAAAAATATGAACGCACATTATTACCTGTGTTATTGCCGTTTTCATCTCGCCACTTTCACGGGAGAACAAGGGTCGAACTCATTATCTTAGAGCAAAGACGTTATTGTAAACCAGGCGCGCAATTTCAATATTTCATATCCCTACATTTACATATTACGATTAATGCATCCACCCACGACACTTACCGCAGCAACTCTCCCTTCGTAATAACGCAAGTAAATGACTGCATAAAGTTGAATAATGAAAGGCTGAAAGGCAATTACGCTGAATTCGGAGTCGAAGTCAAACAAAGGCTCACGAGCGCCGCAGAGATCGATTGTGAGCACAATTCGTTCACGTACGAGCAATTTGTGAGAGCGAATAATAATGAAAGTTTAACGAGTTACTGTTGCAGCGTAGGCACGAAGAAACGACTTAATTAAACATATTATCAACTGTCAAACCTCCACGCCTATACACAAATTTCTATGCACAAAACTGGTTACTTTTGTTCCTCGTTTGGAAATAGGGACACTGCCATTGTTTGGCCTGCGCCTGTCATTTGTTTCATTACTATGTGAATATTGCAACTGATTGCTTACAAGGCGAACACATGAAACAGAATGCGGGACGCATAAGTAAGGAACTCGCGCATGCCAATGTGCATATATTGATGCTAAGCATTCCTATCTATTATTAGAGTGACGTCGTGACACCAGGAACACATAAAATGTAGTCGCCAAGGGCGTTGACCTGCGCAAACAAACTCAGTATGATTTGCAGTATAGTGCAGTGCAGTTTGCCAAGAGACTGCGGGGGGCGAGATGGGGACGCGGGGGTGTGCCAACCATCCCGCATAGCAAACATTGCAATGATATCTTACTTCAACACAAACATCAATTCCGGCTATGCTATAAACCGCAATCGAAATATTAAGGACAACGTAATATCTATGTGTGCTTCCTCATTTCATTATTTTCATTCATCAGTCTTGTCGTCGATTCGTGCAGAGATAAATATAAGGCTCCAAGACCGTCTGCTGGCTCACATGATTGATTCTGCCCTGTGAACAGATGGTCGCTCGGCAGTAGACACACAACGTACTTATGATTGATAGTTCTAAATCCTGAAGCATCGTTGGACGCTTTGAAAAATGGAAGACTAAAGCGCTCGACTAATGAAACGTCTATGAATTAGCGAGTTAATTAAAATAGAACTAGAGTCGTCGCTAGGACTAATGAGTGACAATTAAATTGTTAAGTGTCGCGCTCACGAAAGTTTAGTGAGGTTCGTGGTTGCGGGCGACGAACCCGCTGCGACAGAGTGCGGCAACTTGCACAATTTACTTTTGTACTGCAAGATTGATGAGCACTCCGACGCCGACTATTTATTTACTCAATCCGATCACGCTTTGTCTCGCAATCGTCGCCTTTTACAGCGTCGTCTACGAATACGATGACAGAACGAAACTGACGAATAAACTTTCTGACGACTTAAGGTACGACCATTACCGCGCTGTCTACATAACGGCAGCCACACTCGAACTATCACGGCAGAGAGCGCCCGCTACAGCCTGAAGTCAGTTAACACGAGCAGACTGGGCTATTTAACTGAAGTCGACGATAGTAGCTTCCTTTAATTACGTCGACTGAATTTACATAGTGCGGGGAAACTTGGCAGCCGGTACCGTCGATTCAGTGGTCTCGAAATGGTCCCGCGTCGCAGCGTTGATGTTTCCGCGAAGCGTAGGTACTTTAGACTCGGGTGTAAACTTTAACGTTTAATCGAACTTGGAAGACGTATAAACACGGAAAAGTGGAGTATGATGCGCAAACTTATTGTTTCCCGTAGAAATTTAATAGCGGTTCCGTTTTCTTGTTTCGTTGTTCAAACAACAAGAGCGCAAAAGAGCTCGTTTGAAGTAGACGAGTAGAGAGGAATAAGTGCGCTTGAAGCATCGTTAGCACTCGGCGTCCCGCAGAACGAACATACACACATTAAAACTTCCCGAATTGAAGGTGACGTGGTAATTAAAGAGCTGCATGGGGCGCTACCCTCCCGAGTGCGCTTTCACTGCGCTGAACTGCCAGGAAGTGATTAAAACAAAACATAATTTAACAATCACCTGCAGTTTTAGCACCGGACATATTACGTAGTAAAGATAACAATCGTAGTAGCAGGCTTGTAGCAAAGCAACAAAAATACACAACTCATATACCCGACAAATATTGATACACATAACTTTCAGAATGACGTTCTAATAGCTTATGTACTTAGTCATGTTTTTTTTTTCATATTTGTTTTTTTTGCTAACATGCTCTAACATGATCGGTCCTTGAACCATAAGCAGTTGTTGTACTTACTCATATATTTTTTTTTTTTAGCAAAGTTTATGTTATCGAAACATTCTTTACTAATCAAAAAGTCGACTAGAAAATAATGTTTTGATGGCGTTATTTTTATCCAAAATATGTTGTCAACGGATTTTTCTTTCAGTGTGCTTTGAAATTATCCGAAAAACAAAATTTTTACGAACGAGCTTTTCAACGTAAAATAACAAACAGAGCCAAAGGTTGAATAACGATGATAAATCCGGATTGTTACAACTCATAATACCCGACAAAATATTGATACACATAACTTTCAGAATGGCGTTCTAATAGCTTATGTACTTACTCATATAAAAATATTTTTTTTAGCAAAGTTTATGCCATCATAACATTCTTTACTAATTAAAAAGTTGACTAGAAAATGTTTTGATGGCGTAATTTTTATCCAAAATATGTTGTCAACGGATTTTTCTTTCAGTGTGCTTTAAAATTATCCGAAAAACAAAATGTTTACGAACGAGCTTTTCAACGTAAAATAACAAACAGAGCCAAAGGTTGAATAACGATGATAAATCCGGATTGTTCCTAAGGGTGGCTCTTTTTAATTAGCCAAATGAAACTTTTCCTATTTTATTACGCCGTCGGCACTAGCCACAGCTAAGTATGACTCTGATAAAAATTAAATTCGAAAACCGAGACGTCGCCGTCGAGCTGGGGAAACGTTGAAAGACCGAACAAAATATACTAACCTCGCCGCGAATCCAATTAGTTCCAAGATACCCGATACTAGATCTGATACGGCCCGAGTTAAAATTAAAACATGTAATTGAATTTTCAGATGTGCCAATTTTGCGAAGTGTGTTTATCTCAAGTCTGCTGTTTTCACTGTAGCGTGTTTACAATGAGTCTCACGAGCGATGACGATTCGAAATGGCAATTTTTCATCAAGGCCATCCTCAAACAATGCGTCTGCAAGTGATTCGTATTTGCGATGCTCGATACATTTATTCCGGTAGCTGCGTAACGTACCGAACCGACTCATGTTTGCCAATGTCTGAGAGCTCCACGTTAATATTGGTGTGCTTTTTATCTGATGCATATTCTGTGGTAATCCAATTGAATTGTATGGCCCAAAATTTATTACCAAAATAATTGAATGGGAAATAAAGATACGCCGTAACAGCCAAGAAACTGCTAACGAGCAAGCATTTTGCACAATAAAGGGTAAGCGTTTCCAACACAGATTATTTCTTCCCAAGCGAAACTAACTATGGGTTTTAGATCATCACGGCTATTACACTTGAATGCAACTCGTTTACTCATCAGTATTCGACTGTCAAAGGAGATGGCGGTTTATGTAAATCTCTAGCGTTTATTACACTTACAGCGCTTGAATGTCGATACTACTGCGAGAAGGCAAATTTGTGAAGCGAACAATTTGTTAATCTCGCAAAGGAATACCTCAAAGACGTACGCGTATCATCCGGTATTGAAAATATTTCGCGTACCAGAGAGATTTTATTGACAGATATTCATAAAATTCGGCAGCACACGTGTGAATTCCTCGCAAAAATCGAACGTCTCGCCATGCAGATATTTGTTCGCGTGAATTAGTCTCACATGGCAAGCATTCCACATTGTTCGGGTGTCAACGCGCTCTTATACGGTATGGAAAACTTAAACCTTTAATTTGACGATACACGCGACGCCAAAGCTCACAAGTGCGAAATTACTTGAAAATTTCCAGCAAAAACGTGTTTAAGGTGAAAATACAATTGTCGTTATAATTTTATTACACCCGTTTCATCCCGTTGTGGCAAAGGAGACGTCTAGTCGCAAAAATAAAGTAAAACCGAAATGGGTGTTAAAAATGCGGGAATAAGTTAGTGAGCGGGTGTGAGATGCGGTCTGATGCGATTTTGACGAGCTCGCCGTCAATGCCGAAGCTTCAAAGCCGACATTTTTATTAAAGTGTTGTCTCAAAATGCGGCGATGTTTCCGATGAACGAGAGATCGTAAATTTGTCGCGAGTAATTGATTCCCAGAACTTACCGAGTGGTAAATGCAGACAATTCGAACGCTGTTAAAGAATTTCGCACTTAATAGTGGTTCCGACTTGTATGTATGTAGTACTCAGACGAGACGGTAACATGGAAAACTACTTATTCTAACATCGCTTTATCGTTAGCTGTATTGTTATGTCAGTTAGTAACCATTGAACGAGGCGTCATTAGCGTTTCGTAGATAATGCGCAGACATTTAAGATAAAATTTAAATAGAAAAATATTGGAAAAAGAATACTTCTAAAAAGTTAAAAATAACATTTATTTATCCTAATTACTTCTTTATTACGTTTATTAATTTCACAGACATCTAGGGACTGCTATTATGATCTGAATAGTATTGCACAAGTGCCTAGAGATAAGTACATATCGGCCCCCAACGTCTGTGAAAATTTATAAATGTAATAATTAAGTAATTAGGATAAATAAATATTATTTTTAACTTTTAGGAGTATTTTTTGTGTTAAGGGTTTTTTAAATTTTAAATTTAAGTTTTATTTCAAGCTTTTTAATTTTTTATTATTAAGATCAAATTGTCCGATGATAGGACATATGGAAGGAAGTTAGATCTCCTCATCAACTATCAAAGAGCTGATGATCTTCAAACGGCTGATCAGGTCATGGTTACCTTACCATAAGGTACTTTCAATATCATTGAAGTAACACGGTACCAATTTTCGAATCGATCGGACATAAGGAAGTTAGATATCCTCATCAACTAGAAAAGAGCTGATGATCTTTAAAGATTTTCAAGAAACATGGCTAAGATCACTCGGGATAAAATTATCTATGACACAAAAAAAATTAAACGAAAATCTGTTCATCCGTTTGGGAGCTACGATTTTGCGTCGGGGAAAAATCAACTCGGCCACAAGTGAATTCTCAGATGGGACTCGAACCCACGACCTTTGTAAATCCGGTCCACTGCTCTAACCACTGAGCTACCGAGACTTCTGTGTTTATTGGGTGTTGCATCTTAATCGATCGTTAAACATCTGAAAAGATGTTTCTTTCGTATGCACGGATATTCCTAGCATTGATGTGACAACGCTGGCCTACAAAGTATTAAAAATATAAAAGTATTGGAGAATTTCGACGGTGCGGTGGTCCGCAAGTCCCGGTTTGGTTTATCATAAGTATAAAAATTTAGTTGAAAAATGCAGAAAAAATACATAAAAAGAAATGCGCAGACATGTTTCACGCTCAATAGTTTTATAAAGAATCAAGGTTTCTGGACAACATTTTGGTCCCCTAAACAAAGACATTATGTGGCGTCGTCGTTGAGGTCTTATCTATATTTCTTATTATTTTATTTCTCATTCCATCTTGTTTGGCTATGAGTGTGTGTGTTAATTCATTACTCTCTCAAATTGTACCTCTGATGTTTTGCTAACCCCGCAATTGATGATTTATGCAGTGAGAGGGTAATGAATGTAATTAGGTTGATCATTATGGTCCTTTGGGCACATCTTTCAATGAAATGGTGACTATCTTGGAGAAAATGTTGCGTATATTAGCGCGTTTTGGCGATGAATATTGTTGGTTGATATGTGCCTGTTGATTGCGTTTTAACGTCATTCCGTTTTGGGATATGACTATCGAATGAATTAAGTAGTCATACATAAATAAACATGTCCAATCCATTCGATTGGCGAGCCGCAGCTGTGCTCACAGCTTTAACAGGTCAAATAAATTTGAAGTTCAACACTTATATTTTATACTGACATTTTGTTGCTTACATTATTGTAGGTAATACATACTTGATAACCCATTTTACACCATTTACGAAATAAGATTTTGAGCTTTTCTGCAATTTTTTGTGGAGAAACTGTAATGAAATAAGGCTTTTTAGCAACATACTAATTGAATTGCAGAGTTCACGCTAAAACGTATATCAACAAACCGCAATCATTGTACGTCAAGCTTTGGTTCATTTGAATAAATATTGTTCAATCATTGTCTAGATATATTGCAGTTTAGATTACAATCTTTTTTCTCCTGGTGACTTACCCACATCTCTTAGCACAGTGTTGTTTCAATCTTACCATGCTATTTCGTACAAGAATCTTATATTTTTGACGGTAGTTTTTGACACGCAAGGTAGGCACACTTTTACCGTCTATCTCGATATAGGTATGTGATTTATATCATTTGGCATAAGTCATCCATTTCACCATCCATTCCTCTGAAATCTCAACCTAGCAAAGCTAGCAAAGAGTCAACCCGTGGCCACGGCAACTGAATAGGTTACGAAACGTCGGGAAACCAAAAAACCTCAAATAAACCGAAAAATTATAGTACCAAATACATATTTCGGGTTGTAAATCGCACTAAATATTCCGCAAAAGTTGTTTTATTTCAATTATGAGTGCGCGAAGGAACTTAAGATGTGCTAGCAAAGCTTTTCCTAGATATAAGTTACGTAATATTTTTATGTTTTGATATTTTCTTTACAAGCTATAAATGTACATAATCTTGGTTGATAACCGATAGTCTGTAGAAGTAGCGTGGTCTGCCACGTGCGTTCGCAGCTGAGTCAACACGGGTTGCGCATGATTGTCTACAGAAATATTCTGTCTACAGTACGTAGGATAGACCATTTGAAAGATGTCTTCGGATATGGCAGACTGGCGATAAAAGTTAGATAACACGATTAAAAATAAACAACATGAGTACTTACTTACCTTTTACCAACTGTCAAGCTTGATAGCAGTTATCTTATTTATAAATAGCAGTTAGTTATTTTTCACGTACTTACCTACCTACTTATATTGCAGTGATACCTACAGTCGGAGAAGTTCCCGGACCACCAGTAGTTTTTTAGGGAGCGATAATAAAAAAAAAGTAATAGATTTTTAGTAAACCTTTGTATAACACGTAAGTAACAGATCATTATAGTTCTTTATTTTGTTTGTTGTCACTTTTCGAAAAATTGTTTCCCAAAAAACTCTACTGGTCGACCAGGAAGTTCTCCGATTGTTGTACTTATTAACCGTGAAAAAAGTACCTACTTTTAGTTATCAATTAGAGACAGATGGGTTTTTTGTAATGTAGATATCGTAATGTAAGTTATATGTAACAATTTTATAGTTTATTTTATATATTAGTTTATCACAGTAATTTCGTTTAAAACGCAATTTAATCTTTATTGACAAAATAAAGATTATAATTACTTTTATGATGTGATTATCAAGATAAATAAGAACAATATGAATCTAAAAATGAAAGGTAATTTTAAACTCATTTAGAGACAAACAGCTGCATGTTAAAGAAACAAAACTTTACTAAGTATTTCGCAAGCCCATATTTTACAGCTATAACACTTTGTTTTATCAGATTAAAAAAGGGATTAAAATAAATCTGGTTCAAAATCCCTTACTTTGTAGATTAATGGCTGACAAAATTCGATAAAAAAGATAACTTTACGACAGTTACTTATATTTATTTTTAATCGACTTCAAAAATGAAAAAGGTTATCAATTAGACGCGTATTATTTCATACTAGGGCGGTTACAACCCGATACTCGGGTTCGTCGATCGACGAAAAATTCCAAATTATGCGAAAATAATGACACTTTTTCATTGCAGTTTGTGATCATCACGTTTAACATTTTGTATATTTTATAGTTTTCGGAACAAATAGACTCGAGTACCTTTAATTTGATACCTTACTCGGCCGCGTACTACGCGCCAAAGTCCCTATCGAGTCGTCACAAATTTTGCGAACCTGAATTAAGTATATAGATACAAAATGTTCACACTCACAGTCACATATCGTCGTCAACGTCATCAGCAATTTTATTGTCCCCACTGCTAAGGCACTGGCCTTCCTTATGGATGGATAAGGAGAACGGGCCATGACCCACCACGTGGGCCCAATGCGGTTCGGTGGGTTTAACTACTACAAAAGCAGCCGGGACCAACGGCTTAACGTGCCTTCCGAAGCACGGAGGAGCTCGAGATAGTAAATTTTTGGTCACCCATCCCGTGACCGACCATTACGAAAGTTGCTTAACCTCAACAATCGCAGGCCGAGCGCACGAATCTTCGCGCTACCGAGCTCCTCAGTCACATTTTAACCGAAGCAAAATAACTGAGATTATACTATCTCGCCTGATACGAGTATAAACCGGCCATTTGCCATACACAGATAACTCACTACAGTTTTGTCACCCCTGAGCCCTCTTTATCTGTTTTGCAAAGTTGCCAACAACAGCCTTGCAGTTAGGGTTACCATTTAGGAATTATAGAAATTATAGAAAATATAATAGGAAATTATAGAAAAATATTTCGATAAAGGTCCGGACTTTTTAGTCACGAAATAGAAACATTACCCTCTTAGTAATATGTAGTTTTATTACTCTTATTCCATCTAATTAAAACAATCTGGATGTATCTAATAAAAAAAATCTCTTTAATTTAAAGTGCTGGACAAAGTCCGGACTAGAGTCTAAAAGTCCGGACTAGAGTCTAAAAGTCCGTACTATGGTAACCCTACTTGCAGTATCTTGTTGGAGAGCAGTGACAAAATGATAAAGTGAAATTAATAAATTCAGATAAGTACTGACCGCTTCACTTACGTCAATCAAGTTTATAACTTAGGACATACACACACACACTTTAAAGCTTAATAAAACACGCTAAGTGCGAGCGTAGATCGGGCCCGGGTCGGGTCAGGCAAGTTATTTTCCAAAAATATTTGAATAAATAATAAATAAATAAATAATTGCATACAACACACCAATTATCTAGCCCACGTCCACGTTAAGTTTCATGAAGAACTTGTTTTATGGATACTAGTTAACGGATAAACATACTCATATACTTTCTTTTTGTAAATACATACATAAATATACATTTGAATGCAGTTTTACTTAAAATAATAATAATAAAGGAATGTTTCCTTTTGAATCCTTTAGGTCAAATTTGCTATCATCATGATTTAGGGAACTTCCCCTCCAACTACCGTCTTTTTTAGTGTTACGGCACCCTATTACTAAGACTCCGCTGTTTGTCCGTCTGTCTGTCCGTCTGTCACCAGGCTGTATCTATGAACCGTGATAGGTAGACAGTTGAAATTTTCACAGATGATGTATTTCTTTTGCCGTTATAACAACAAATACTAAAAAACAGAATAAAATAAATATTTAAGGGGGCTCGCATACAACAAACGTGATTTTTTTGCTCATTTTTATAGATAATGGTACTGAACCCTTCGTGCACGAGTCCGACTCGCACTTGGCCGGGGTTTTTTACACTCTGTATTAGTCTGTAGACATGACGAATTGATAACCTCCGGATAAGATGGTTCAAAATTGAGAATCTTAAAATACAAAATGCATATAAAAACACTGCATATCAGAACACAAACAATGCCTACCCGATAGAAGTACAAATCATTATTGTAGGTAGGTAAGTACTAACTGTCAACATAATGGAGAATTTTTGTAGGTTAAGTTAGGTTAGATAAGGGCAGTACATACTAGGTTAGTCAATATTTATCAATAGCCACTAAATAACAATGATGTTAGTGTAGTGTTGTTTTTGTAATAACTAATAAGTCGGAAAGTTTTTATCATCTAGTACACATAGCCATTGTTGATTGAAGTCAGGCAATGACAAAAATATTATTGTAAATATTGTTGTATCCTCTATGAGGAAATTAAGTACCTACCTAGGAAGACCGTAAATCTGTAATACAACCTTGATCATGATTCCTATAACTAATCTAAGCAAATATGAAAAATAGCTAACCCGCGCTCACTTTGCTAGGCGTATGTTTTTTTACCCATGATAATATCTCGAAATCAAATATAATATAGCCTATGACTCGCAGGAGTTCAGGACTCAGGATTAGCATATTAGCTAGTAGGACAAACTAGCCTTAAACTGGTGAAATAATTGTCAAAATCGGTTCAGAAGTTCCAGAGATATTTTCCTAAA
Organism: Chrysoteuchia culmella; assembly: GCA_910589605.1. NCBI lineage: Eukaryota > Metazoa > Arthropoda > Insecta > Lepidoptera > Crambidae > Chrysoteuchia > Chrysoteuchia culmella. Next base: position 7,894,301 of record OU342649.1, read on the forward strand.
AACAGAACTACACACTTTAGCTCTTTATTATTGTAGATTTGCAGAATTAAACAATATTTGTATGAGTTAAGTACGATGAACATCGCCTATGTCTATGTAGCAATTTGATCTTAAACATTTTCATAATTCAACACGTCTAGACACCGAACAATATGCAAACAAGCTACTAACAGTGTTTAATTAAGAGTTAATTGGGTAATAAATCTGAAAACCATAAATACCTGTATCGATGACAAAGTGATTTGGAGTGAAATTCAAATTCTTACTAGATTCACAATATTAATAATTCGCGTACGATGCTGAACTGATTTTCTAGCTTTCAGTACAGTTTTTTTTTTATGAACGACGGGGATACTCTTAGCCTTCATCATTCCTGGTATTAAGGCTGCAGATAGAAGCGAGCCCCTTTCCCGGAATCCTCAGGACTATACATCAATTCTACCTAAATAAAAATGTTGCCCACAAGAAAAACTCGGGTAATGATAGCAAAACCTAATTAAAAAAAACAATAAAATCAAATAAATTACGATAAAAAAACTGTTTTTTTTTTTTCAATTAAAATTATAAAATCATGATGTTTTTTTCAACCCTGATGCCAAATTCAGCTTTCTCGCTCTCCAGCTCCATCAGTTAGTCGTTGTTAGATTTTATGTAAATGTATGTATTAAAAATTCTCCTGGAAAACCAGTTGCTGCAGCTGACTATTCACTTATTAGACACGTTCTAGTATTTGATATCAATCATATTGTAATTGATGGTTAAATGTATATCGTAATGGTTAGCTCCAGCATCATGTTCATTACTTACTTCAGTATCTATAGCTTTAAGTTCATTTATTCAAGCAATCCAATGCACTTAACTTATGATAAAACTGCCACCAGCCACGATAAATTCGTGTAGCTTTTACCACTGGAAGCACAGATTAATAAATAGTTGTATAATTCATGTTGTTGCTTTCGGAAGTCAAAGTATTTTTTGTTTATCTTTAGTTTTTTTTTTGTAACAACAGGTGTTGTTGTTTTGCGATTATATTGACAACTGGCTCTTCTAATTACCAGACTTCTCCAAATTCCAATTTTTTGTGTCATAGTATACTTTGATCGACCCAGCTACTCGTATGCAGCGTTACCCCAAAAGAAAAAAAGTATATTTAAATAAATATGAATTTGGTAACACTTGGCGCTACTTCAATATTTCCTCTCACATACTTAATAATAATAAATGGAAATTTACTTCTCGCAATCGCAACAAAGTAACGTGTTGGTTTATTATTTATTACGTACAGATAGTTGTTCATATCAATCACACACTTAAGTGTGTTATGCAAACATAAATCAGTAGTCAACAAGAGCACTTAAGTCCTAGGGCAAGGTAATTTTAATTGCAACACCACTAACGTCCAGTGTTTAAAATGCAATTTCAAATAAATACACAAATAGTGCATTAAAGTTCTCTTATTTGTGACGAAAGGGAACAAGTAGGTTGCTCGCGTCTAATAAATTTTTAGAAACCTAATGATCGTTGGAAACCATATTTTATTCGTAAGATACGTTTACGAAACTAGGTAAATATCTACTACAAGTTTACTACTTAACCAGCGAATAGGCATATGAGCATCAATCAAGAATCTCGGTCGCTGAGGATAACGCCCTGACCAAGGCTACCCGGCCATACTAGTCCACCCTTACATAACACGATCAGCATTTAACATAATGGTGCTGATATGGACATAGCGCATATGTTTGTAGACTAAGAATAAATATGAGTCGATACACGTAAGTAACTACTATGTGTCAATACTGGTAATTGTTGGACGTTAGGTATTGATCGAATAAGGTATAAAAATTATCAGGTATAACAGGACAAGAATTTTAAATGTATTAATACAAAAAGTCCAAACGGTAAATGAAATAGAATAGAATAAGTAATGAAATAGATTCTTTGAAACTCAAATCTAAATCAGCAAACCAAGAGTCGCGTAAGTAGAATTAATACGTATTTGAAACGTTCAATTTTAAGTTCAATAAGGTACATTTACTAAATGTTATCTTTACAAAAAGTATCCCTTTTGTAGTTTTGTATAGCCAAACATAAATTAATATAACTAAAGTACACAGCTTACGATATCGACATTATCCTCTGATATTGTCGAAGTTGCAAATGGGGCTATGCCCAAAAAAAAGCTTTGCAATCAACAAACATAATAAGTTTACTAACATTAGATTTGATAAAGTAAAAGGTACTTTAGTAGGTTGTAATTTGTGACAAATTATTGCTTCACCCAACTAACGAGCGTACAAGTAGATTAACGCAATTAATTCTAGCTGTGGAGTTATTTATTGAACAAGCAACGATAGGGCCGGTCTATATGTCCCATTGAATAGAGTTTGATTATCCTATTAACATACTCGCATCCGGCCTTATAATTCTTAAGTGTGTTTATTAGGACCAAATAATTTACTAGCTTTACTAACAGACGTAGAAACAACAGCAATTAATTTCATTTTATTGCATGTAAACCTAACATAATTCATTATAAGGTCCAGTTAGTCAATAAAATGACGCGGTATCTGTATTCATAACAAAAAAGACGTTTATAACATAAATAGACATATATTTACCTGATTATGGAATGCTTATGGAGACTCGCATGCTAAAGCTCGCGACTCGCGTAGAAAAATACTAAAATACATATATTTAGCATAGTTTATAACTTTTGTAATGACTTTAATCTGTAAGTGTACCTAAAACAAATAAATAAAAGATATCGTATAACTAACGTTTAATGCGAATTCAGTCTGGTGATTTAATGCATTGGAACGGCTTTACTATCGCCTACAGATTAGGACACCTGAAACACAAAACCCACAGTCAACTTTTACGACTAGCGTAGGATATCAACCTATAAATAATGGCAATCTGTAATATTATAGCCCTATCTCAATAAAGTTTTCTACCAGTTGTGCGTCAAAAATAACTTTAAATTTATACAAGCATAAAACTGCACTCGCAAAAACGTAATGCGGATTCTACCAAAACAACATACTTTGTATATTGCCTAAAAAGAAAATGCTACTACACAATATGTAAACTTAATTACTCCCGGAGTCACTCTTCATCTCCTTATTCTCCATTTGTGTAATGACCGAACCAAGTATGAATCACCAAAATGAACAACAATAAATCACCAGCAAGTCTGCACTCGTCATCGGCCATCATGCTAAATACCTATAACGTTATGTAACGATACGAATTATCAACGCCTTCCTCGAAACGATAAAAACTTCGAAAGCTATACAATCTAAGATAACAATTATAAATATCGAATTATGAAGAACAATATTATCAGGCGTTGACTTGTTATCGACGATTCGTGTGGGTTCTTTAGTTTTACCTATTGAATGTTTATCAACACTGTTGAAGGCACTTCGATAAAACTAATATAGATTTCAAACAATAGCATAGAACAAGAAACGCTTTATTGTTTTAAAATTCCTACAACGGAGACTTTGATAGGCCTAGTCAATCAAGTGATACCCACTAGAATGATGAAACAATCTTATTGTGTCTTAATGAACAATACAGCCATGAAAATTTCCATTAGATTGCCTGAGGATCGAAAAGATACAACAAAACCTCGATTCAACAATACACGATACAAATGACTAAAATTAAAAGTGGTTCACCTTCCGAATAGTGCGATATTTGCATTTAATTCCCATAATAACGAATTCATTATTACATTGATATGCAAATTAATGCAGCAAATTTCGTTGCAAGGATTGGATCCAATTTGGAATTTAATTGGTATTGATATTCCAAATTAAGACGTGTTTCGCCTTACTGCAATATTTTTTGCACGTAGTTTGTAAGTACAATTTGGTAACCAACAGTAATTTCGACGATCCTAAATTGGTGAACGTAACAAATAATCAGACAAATAAAGACACTACCAAAGACAGTAAATGAGGAATATAAAAATGTTCTGGAAAAATTGCTTAAAAGCTATGTCGCTGGAGTGTCTACATATATTTTTACTTCCGATATTTTTGTAAGTAGTTACTATCAATTAAAGGTAAGTATGTGCTACAAATTGATCCAGTGTAGGATGACGTTTATCTCTGTTTACTGAGAAGCTCGACTCTCTTAATCCCAGCATTAACCAGAGGCACCGACCTAGCACGATTTATCGCCCCACGGCACGACTAGGCGGGGCCGTAACAAGTTACATTGTTGTTCATCGCAACCTGATATTTTACGAGTTGTCCAATCGAAACTGGCTGGATTACTATTCTTCTCAACTAATAGATTTCTGTTTTGTTCTCCAGCGCCCATTAATTTGGAGTTCAGACAGATAGTGGTGATGAATGGCCAGATTTTGTCTACTGAACAAATTAGAAGGAAGAATTACAAAATCGCCAACGTAAATTGTTAATAAGCAATTGTAAACAAAAACCTATTTATTAAAAACGTTTAAAAAGGTACATACGAACAAACATTAGTTGAATTTAGAGGAAGATAAAAAAGTAAAGAGGGGTAAAAAGAAACCTTTAAACATTAAAGATGATCCTCGCAAAGCCGAAGGTTGTTTAAAAGAGCACTTCAAAGTAATTCAGACAACAGGACGGAGTAAGTTTAAAATTTCATCGGGCGGTGTTTGCACAGTCGTTGAGAAGAGTGCTCAGTGTTTAAGCAGTCAGTTCCCGTATCCCGCGGCCGGCTTCGGGGTTGTTGAAGGATTTGCCGCGTTTACAGGCGAAGAAAAAACGAGGGACTTAAATCCGTTTGGAGCACTTATGTTAGATTTCCGATTCTAGTTTCGTCGTTTCTTACAGCTTTGGCAATTTTGATACACTAATAGTTTGAGTAGGTATGTAAAATGCATAGCTTGTTTAGTTTACCTTAAAGTATTGGTTCGTATTATTATCAAATAATCAAGTTTCTCGAATAATGAAAACGGTTGCAAATAGAACACATAAATCACCACAACGAAATACTGCTGTAGTAAATCCAATCAGCGCTTGCCGTTAATACTCTAATAGCGCTCCGCGCGAATAAAATAATGGAAGGGCTTTGACCTATAAGTAATTCATAGAATGGGCGAGTGAACGTGAGGTGCGGTGTAGCCAGATATGGCAGGTGCGTTATGTAAGTAGGCAAAGCGCCGGAGCCGCATGTCGCGATAGCAAATGCCACTGCACCACAGTCGCAGGGCTGACAAATCCTAATCTGGAACTAGAGTTCAGAAAATTTGAAAGATAATGAACCAGAACCAGAACATTTGATAAAACCCAAAGAATTTCAAATGATTTGCCGCAACTTTTGATTTGAATACTTACTTCATCATTTTGTGATCTTCGACATTTCATCGCAGACCATCATCAGCCCTACTATATTATTTTAATGTTGGCCACCCAGAGGCGAACTCATGCCAAGGCCCCACAACAATCGAAAGTAGACGCAACCGCATTCAGATACAAATCCAATTCGATCGTCAAAATAAAACAAACCAATCTAAAGGTCAGTTAGCTAGCAAAGGGCGGTGTTTCGTCACAATAATAATAGCAGGTGAATTGAATATCGGAGTACAAAACTCCTTATTTAGAATGTTGTTTACGCAATTGTGCTATTCCATAACCAGTAACCAATTTGTTTCTATCAAACCTAGAAACGCAACACCAGTTTATTTTCTTCTGTACTTATTCAGTATCAAAAATAAAGAACATATTTCAAACATTTATCTAAAAATGCAATATGTATTTTGGAATAAAGTCACCTCAACATGAAAATTTCTAACAAATATTCCACAGACAGTTCATTAAGTTTTACCTCACAATATGATATGCTTAGATAGAGTCGTTACCGCGCGCTCTGAAGTTTTAAAGCGCGCAATTTAAATCATAAATTAGATAGTGCAGTGTCTAAATATGGGAGGACACCGGGAGGCAGTCGACTACCGGGTGGTTAGGGACGTTGAATAACGAACAGACAAGGATGGTGTATCGGCAATTGTTCAGGAACGAACGGGACAAATGATCACGGGTGCAGCAGCAAGCAGTGTGCACACAGACATCGATCGATTAGCGGGCCCGCCGACGCCCGTTGCGCCAACCAATTTATATCGACCTTAACGTCCCTATTTTAAATATATAACTGCCCAATTGTTTCGTTCATAACAACTGAAATGGACGTTAATTATACCTCTGATAAATTAATTCCCAGTGACGTTAACGACGTCCGTCAGATACGTAAATTTGATAAACCACACAAACCAATTATTGAAATAATGAATTCGTTATTCAAACGTAGTGCTAGGTAAAAACCATATTCATTGGACATCTCCATCATTTAAAACATGTATGGATGGATAAGGAGCTATTGAATTTAAAAATCAAAGGCAATGGTCTAGCATATCACAGTTTAGTGATTGTCTAAGCCCCAGGTGGCGAATAATTTGGCTTTCAAAGCACGTCGTCGCCGACCGGTGATCACTTATTTAACTTGGGGCTGCCGTGATTCCATAGAAATGCAACGAAGCAGACACCTCGCGCATTTTTTATTTATGAATTTTTGTATTGGAACAGCTGGGGAAATGGAATAATTTCAAAGGAGCTGATCAGTATTCAGTAAAAACATCTCGGTGTGTCTTCAGCTTTCCTCACTCTGATCGGCTTTGCCATCGGTTCTAGAGATTGGAGCTTGATTGCATTTAAAATTATTCTCAATGCGGGAAACGAATCTTTTTATTAACAGACCAATATTGTTATTTTTTTACTCTGCAGGAAATATTTTCTTTCCACTAACTTAAAGTCCTTGACATTAGCTGGCTAAACATTAGCTGATAAATTCTCATACAAACCTTACCTATATTTATTTCAGGAAGCTTCCGGATTTATCTATTTGTGGACACCGTGAAACGTGAATCTTGAGTTCTTTTTTAATCTTTGTAAGCTTTCTTCGGAATTGCCTGCGACTTACAAGGTTCAGGAGTTTCTGGCCTCCATTTAAGTTACTAACAAATGGTATCGGTCCTTCTCTTTGGTTTAGATTCTTATCTTTTAAAAGTTTTTGTTTCGTTGTATGCAACACATTAATTACAAAGTTCTAGTTTTTGTAGATATCAGTATCATTAGGATACGTAGTTTTTTTATGTGAACGCACGTGAACAATAAACGTGATGCAGGAAATACAGGTAAGTGATGGAACTTGTAAAATACACCGGAAATTACTAACACGAAATAATGTAAACGATAAGAAAAAAAAATAGAACTTACTTTGACAAATAAAGTGCTATTTTATGTTTTTTAGGTAAAACTTTCACAGCACACGAGTATAACAAACACACTAATGAAGAATACTTCAAGCAAGAATCATTTATTCATATTGAAGACGAATGAATCCCTAAATTGCTGTTAATCCAATTATAAGAACTCAATTCAGCTACCAGCAGGATAGCATCGTCGTCGTCGCCTGGAGAACAAAGCTTTGGCTAACTCAACAATGTGTTTAGTTTCGAGATTAGAGCATTCAAGCCCGACACCTAAACACGGATTTTAGATAACATTCAAACTCCAACCACACTGAATATAAATGAGATTTTAGAACGCCGCACCGCCCGTCTTAGGGCCCTTGTGCATAATTACTAGACGTTACAAACGTTCAACTACGTTTAAACGCCCATGAATAACTTTAATTGATGTTAGGATCAAGTGCATTTTTATCTCCACTGGTCTTGTGTTAGACGGCTAACGTAATTAAATGTGATGTTGTAGCCAAAAAAAAAGCAAACGGGGAATGATAGGGGCGACGCAGGCGGGATCTGGGATTGCGTGCGAAGGGACAGGCACGCTCCCTCACTTCCCAGCTGTTTGCGCCTATTACAGATTTCAATGTCAAGAACGATCAATACCGGCCGGGGATGTAAAATTTCGGCAGTTGTCGGCCCGTTCCGGGAGCTACGATCGTGGCCGCGGGCATACTAACCTACCGTAATACGCCGGGGTGCGTGCTCTCTAGACGATCAATAGGCGCCAAGTAAGGACTTTGCTCGTTTTATAAATAGGTTGTCTTGAACTTCACCTCGCTCGCCCGCTGCCTGTACCGATTTCGTGGGCGAAAGCGTAAATATCTTCGATTGCGTCATGATTATGTGGCAGTTAGTAAATCCATTTGAAAGCGTATTATAATAATTTTTAGTAAAGGAGAAAATAGTACACACAGCTAGAACAGACTCAAAACAAGTTCTTACATTCCTTAATCCAACAAAGTTTTGGAGTTGCAATATCCACTCTTGACAGACTAGATGAGGCCATACAATGCTAGGTATCTCATTATTTAAATTAGATGCACAAACCCCGACTGAGGGAAAGTTTGAATAATCTCAATATAACGTGACAATCGGCAGCTGATGTGAATATTTCACTAAGTTTCCATGTAAATCGCCCTTCATTGAGTACACTGGCGTCGATAGCACGAAGAAACTGTCGGGAAAATGTCAGAGAAATAGCTGAATTGGAAAAACAACTGCGGTGAGTTTCTTTACCTAGACTTTAGGGGCACTCGACAAGCCAATATTCCAGCGTTTTATGTCTCATCAGCATGCATACTAACGCAATTGAAAGTCGGAATGTTCAGAGATTTTAAATTTAAATTCAACGTCAAGAGAGATTTTGAAATAATGCTCTCGCATAATAAAGGAATTAATTAAGGGAATAAAAACTAAAAACCAATGGAAAGGGATGCGATGAAATCGAGCCAGAGTGCTATTGGTGTGTAGTGTAATGTAGTAGAGGGGGAAAGTGGTGACATTAAAGAACGAAAACGAGCGCTTCATTACCGGGAATACAGGCAATAACAATACAGCTAATAGCCCGCCAGCGACCGTCGCAACTCACATTGCTACTAAAATCCGTTGCAACAAAATAGAGATTGAACATCCCAATTTTCCATATCTTCTCGTTTGTTTAGATTTGAAATAAAACTTGATTTATACTGTTTATTTACATTAAATTTTCTATTCTGCATAAGATTAGGTATAATATCAACATAAAAGATAATAAAGGCACCATTAAATCTAGAAGTCAATTATGCCGCATTGTTGAGTAACTCCAACAATAATGACGCTCTTAGGTGCATAAATATGCTAATTAGCATCTATAAATACATTGCAACGTCGAGAACTGAATACTGCGTTTTATTGACAAATGAATTTATCAAATACTTCAAAACATGTGGGTAGGTCACGTACACACAATAAGATTTTGTTTACAAATTCAAAAGATTAGTCATTATCTCATTAAACGTTTCTGTCCTGGTTAAGTATGGTAGTTAAACCTCCAATAATCACGGGCAATAAACTAATGATGGACTGCAAACCGACATAATTAGATTAGAAACTAGTGGATTTGCTAAGCTAATCATAGAAATACCTGTTCTGAACGCGAGCTCTCCAGTGCGTGACCACTTACAAGGGCTATAATCTAAGTATCTTATCTCGATGGTTATAATAATTTGTTAAAGCCATCAGGCCACACCTAGCAATTATTGGTTTCGATTATGTGTATCGCCTCTTTACAGCAACACGTTAACTAAACTTTGTAAGGAAAGTCTTAGATAAAAACTTAAAACATTAATTGGCAAGTTGCATAACGGGTGTTAATTGTGTGGCGTTGACGTGATTAGAACCAACAAGTAGTCACGCGAAGTTGAATCAGTAATAATTGAAATGTAAGCAGATGATTAAGATGTTGATACTGTAAATTTTCAAAAAGTAGTAGAATTTGGATAGTGAGGTTAAAAGGTTGTGGTGTGTGAATAGGAATCGTGCGATGTAGCTGCATTAGTCGTAGTTGCGATTCTATTCGCTAGAGATTTGCAAGCGTTACCGCGTTGCAGCTACGTGCACTGTATGTAGGTCGTTCTCGTGCAACGACCTCTCGCCCGATTCAGGGTTAACGCCAAGTGCTCACGAACCGCTCTTGCATGTCCTTATGCCACTTATGTAACCACTTTAAATAGCAACACATTAATATGAAATGTACCGTCCCGAAATGCGTCGGTCTTGCGATTAAAACTCATAACCGCAGTTATCGGTGTTATAACAGAGATCAATGACCGCTCCATTTCTATTCTAGTAAATACAACTGCTTACAACTACGGCGCGTTCTCGCGAACTATTGTGCCTATTTATAAAACATTTCATGAGCTGTTTCAGTAACTTCCTAAGTTTATTCAAAAATATTAATAGAGTTGTTGTTTGAGTTTGAAGATAGCTACATTACATTGGTTTATTGTTAAGTATAAAGGTAGAAGCGATTTAATTTTTCGAAAGTACTTTATAATGAGAAATAACAATACTGTTTGTAATGAGGAGGATTGATAAGAGGCGTGCCGTGAACCACTCATCTGTCGTATCTACGTGCGCATGAGACTGCGACGACCGCAGCAAGCGTGGGTGCGCCGGCGACGCGTGGGTATCCAACAATATGCCGCTCCGCATGTATACACTCCGATAGTATAGTATTTTGTTTACTTGACAACTCAGATTACATGCTCATTTAAAAACATTCGATATCACTGAAATTTTAAATTACTACTAGGTACTTACATTTATATACCTTTTAAAAATCAGTCTTGCTTAACATCACTATACGAGTAACATAGCTACTTAATCGGTACTCAACTCGCCGCATTACAGCTGAATACATCCAACGAATCTCTGAATACGCTAACAAGCCTCGTGTTTATCAAGATTAAATTCAACAAATACAAAAACCGGCCCGAGCCGTTCCTTGTAAGGCTAAGTGTCCTACAAGTGGATACTTGCGATAACATTAAAAAACTTGATCGGAGACACACGAAATGGTCTTTTGCAAGCAGCAGGTACTAGGGGTTCGCACGCCTGTATACCATTTATAGCGTTGCTGCCGCAGCAATGTCGAAAGGCGACTGTAACGAGAAGGAAATACGCAAGCTGTAGCAACTCTTGCAACACAGGCGTCCGTGTTCGTAAATTCCTATTGATTAAGGGCTCAGTTCCACCGAACACCAATTATTTATCGCACATCTATGTAATGGAGTAATTACGTCAAACTTCTTACGAAACCCAGCCGATGTCTAAGGATTCTGGACTAGTAAGAACTCTGCTTGGCGCGATCATTCTACAACTTTTTGTCGCGAAGGAAAGTTGCACAGCGCGACATACCCAGCCCTATTGTATCTATTAACCGGCTACTTTCTCATTTCTTGCCATTTACGGCCCGCCGAGAAAATCGACATGCATTTGCAATACCAACGGATTATGAAGAGGCGGAATGATAACATAACTAAATCCCACACAATCTGATTTCAGTGGCTGTCGAATTCATTATTCTCTGTTCCTGTGTCCTACACGATAAGTTTACGATGGGGTATTCGAAAGAACTGTCTTCATTTAGCGGAAATTACAATTCCTTGACCAGTAAAAAAGCTAATCATTTACGATTCTAATTTCGTTTAGTATAACAGAACAGAATATGGTAAAAAAAAGAAACAACATCAATTGGTGTAAAAAACAATGATGGTTTGCCGGGAGTTATGCTCGGTGGGCAAAGCGATTCAAAAGAAAAACAAGGTGCTAATCCACATACGACGCCTTGAGCGAGGTGTCGGGTTGCGCACACGCCGCCAGATTCAGTTACACGTACGACCACCGCCTCGTCTTCCTACGTGCCTTTGAATGACGCACTATATTATTATAAATATTGACCATAACATCAAGAATTCAAGACTATGCGGAAAATTTCATCTGCAGCACCCACGCGTCTAAAACACAAACGCTGACAACGCAGTAAATGCCAATATTACGGCTTTCAAAAAAGTATAAGTTATAGAAAAAACATTACTTATAACTTTGTGAAGTAGAAGAACTAATAAAACTGCTCGAGACGTGTCTAAAAATAGACGCGATAAATTGAAGGGTCAGTCGCCGCGGACAATTAAATCCTTCAAAACACTTTATGAAGCTGTTTTATACATCGGTCGGATTGCGAATACAATATCGCATGTATGTGAAAATGTGCGATGTATTCATAAGCCCGACGTTAGGCCTTAGCGAGACAACCGGTCCGCAATCAATATGCTGGCAGACAGCGAGCCACCATAAATAGAAGAAGTGGTCGATTTAATGACTCTGGTCTGCGAAATCGTGCCTCGCTGTCGCTCTTATCAATCATGCTTACAGCTCACTATCTCATTCGTTTCACTAGTTATGAGCTCATGAGATTCCAGTAGGAAGCGAACTGATACCCGCTTCATACAGTATCGATAGAATTTTATTACTCCTCGGAATGGAACGGTCACAATTTATTTCTAAGAACCAAGATTACAATCGCGATAACGGTTGTTTACTCCATCCGAGATAAAGCAAAAGTTCGTGTTGAGGTTGTCGTGGAACATATTGGGGTAATATACGAGAACAGGAATTATGAAGTTCACCGTGGCGAGCAAACGGCGGTCTGTCACGCGAAGTTGAGCGGAACGAGCGAGCAACAAGACAATACTGAGCACTTTGTTTACGCTATAGATAAGCGAGGAGAATGTTTTAAATTATCAGGGCCCGTATTCACTTACCGTTTCCTTGCTTAAACCAAGCCAATGTCGTATCTATATGGTTTCGACATTTTCAAAATTCGTTTTCTCTATGACACTTACAAATTTTAAAGTTCTTTGACACTATATATTAACTATTCTGACTAATCGGGCAAAGGGAAAAGTATGGACTGCTTCTGTAAGTACTTCACAAGAAAGAATGGCGACGCGTGCCAGACAACTTTGTTTCTCACCTCTTTCTTGAGTTCTGTTCGTACATACCAGCCTTGCTAGTCTGTTAAGTAGTTTTGCAAAATCGCTTTCGAGTTCACGTGAAATGTTAGTTTCGTCTTACAAAATTCAAAATTCGAATGCGAATTCGAAAGTTATTTTTCAAAAGTACTTATCAGGATAGCACGGCTGAGCAACAACAAGACAAGATTGGAAGCAAAATGAAATCTAATTTAGTGTGGCTTGGTAGTCTCGGTACGCTCCGGTCCGGAGCAAATGCCAAAAAATCTATAGCCTGTAGATACCGCATATTAATCCAGTTATATTGGTTTTAATAAATTCACGTGGCCGCAGCACGAGGTAATAGGCTGTATATCATGATGGCAACATAATTAAGCTTATTGTATTGTTATGAGTGCAACTACCTACATAGTTTATGTTTAATTGCATTAAGGTAGGTTGGATAGGATGTGATGCGATACGTTATCATTACACTGTAGGAAACTTGTGATACATTTTGTTACTACGTTGTTATTTATTGCAACAATATTATTGTTTACAACCAAATGTTCGAGTCGTGAATTATGATGGTCAAATACGCTATTTATAGTTTCGCAATCGTATTATTCTTGTGTATTTTTTCAAAAGAGGCCAAATAATTTTCACTTCACCTCTACTTGGGTAAATGACAGACACCCGAATGTGCTGACATCACAGCTTTAGACTCCGATGTAATAGCAAGCGCCTCAAAAAGAAAGATATCCTGTAAAGAGGAACGAAGGAGATGTCTCTGCTAAGGGTCACGCGCTGCACCTGACCAAAGACTGGAACTCTTTACTCTGAGTAAAAGCAATGAATGCAGATTTAAAAACAGAAGAAGAAACAAAAGAATATTCAAGAGTTTATAACGCTATCATTTTACAGACAGACCGTTTCCTAATCTCCTTTCATGTCCACACGCTCTTGCTTACATGCAGTCCGCACAAACAAACCAAAAAGGCGTTAGCAACTGATAACTCCGATCTGACTAATGAGGCACTGAAAGTAACAAGCGTTGTACATAATAAATAACAAACAAACGCGGATAAAAATAGCGTCGCCCAGGCGAATGACCGTAGCTTGACATACAACGAGCTCAAGGCCTGTAGGAGATTAGATACCGCGCCGCATAACAAACACATATAACGACTGACAATTGCAAAATAAGCCTGCTCGAGAACGAGCAATGCATATAAAAATGATAGATCCATTGAAGGAGGTCGGTAGAAAAATTTGTTTTAAACTGCAGCTTCATATAGGTGTATTGAAAATAAAATTCTTGAAGACTCGATAATAAGCGCGCATCACCCTATTGAAGGGTTGAAAACAAAATCGAAACGTTTTCATTTCATTTCGGTGAGGATGGAGTTGAAGTAAGATTGATATTCTGTGCCTCTTTTGTTAAGTTCGAATCAAAGCAACATAACACCAGCCATCTTCCGGAAAAGCACTATACTATACTACTTACTAATAAGCGCGCATCACCCTATTGAAGCGTTGAAAACAAAATCGAAACGTTTTAATTTCATTTCGGTGACGATGGAGTTGAATTAAGATATTCTGTGCCTCTTTTGTTAAGTTCGAATCAAAAGCTATACACCAGCCATCTTACGGAAATAATGTTTGTAAACAAAATATTTGTAAACTTTTTGTAATTATTCCACAAATACGTAGTATTTTAGTTAACTAATGCCCATATATCAAATTTGGACAATATTAGTAAGATATTAATGAAGTGCCCATATTTCTTAAAAGTGTAATAACAAAGTACTTTTGAGGTTAGAGGCTAAAATGCTTGAGTATAGTTTCGATTTTATCATTCAATAATTAACGCCATAAAGTCACTAGATTCTGCTTAACACTAGCGCCATTAAAAAAACAATACGTATCGGAGTCAATGCTGCTGTTTCAAAAACGAAAAAACAGAGACGGTTTCTCCATTATACAGTAATGGCGGGTAAAAATTTTTTTTGGTAAAGCAAGTTTTTTTTTCATCTAATAACAAAATATCGGCAATGAATTAAAACTAAATTTACAACACGCGTTGGTAACATCTGCACGATATGTGCAATATATTTAGAACGATTACTAGAATATCGGTAACATGTGGCCAAAGTATTGTATCCACACAAAAACATCCTACTTTACATGTTGATTAAAAAGTACAATAATAAAATTGCAGCAACTTTGCAAAACAAACTCAGTTATCAGCATTTATGTTTTAATTAAACAAGATGGTAATTGCCAGGCTATTGTTCAAACGTAATTTAACCTAGAAATGCAATAAAGAAAATTTCAAATGACACGAATGCCTTTTGTCATGAATGCATGAAATGCATGGTGCATTAGGTGAGGTTATGGTATGACGTCATTGCTGCACTGCAACTTATGGTTGTTCATAATGCATAGCATAGGTAGGAAAGGCTACACCAGCAGCGGGCGGGGGTACTTGCGGGAGAACAAGTGCTGATCGGTGCGGGTGTGGTCCAACCCTTACACCATCTTTTCATACATAGGTTCACCGTCACCGCAAACTGCCGAGCTAAGCTATGCTAGCGACTTAAAACTAAGTGATCGAAAAATCCGCGAGAATAAAATATTTGGCGACTCCAGCGAAGCTAGCCCGTTTTAGTCGCCAGATAGCTCGCTAGCAAAATCGTTGATCTCGCTTTATGTCGCTAGCGTAGCTTCGCTCGGTAGTTTGCAGTGTGACTGTGAATGTGAACCTATATATGAAAAGAGGTGAAATGCTCGAGTTCACGTAGTTTTCGGAATATCACATAGTTTGGCTCGCCAAAGCTTCGATTAGCAATATTAGCTTATAACACAGCCAGCTAGCCTTGTCAACCCGCTGCATTTGTGGCCTGCATTATTGTCCGCTGCTTTCTAATGAGCAGATCTATATAGCCCGATTCTATCTACATCCTACGCAATTTCATATACAGTTATGACCTTCCTGAAGTTATTTCTATGAGACCAGCTAGCTAACGTCCACCGTATAAAGGTATCGTATCACATTCCAAAGTAATTCCGTGTCTCGAAGTTTGTCTGGCAGCATGATATTGATCAAAGTTGTGTCTCGTAAAACAACCGGGGTACGGTAGCGCGATTAAATTACAGAAAAGTTACGTTTATTCGGTGAAACGTACCATTCCGGCGCCACCCCTGACAGTGGTTTATCGCGAAAAGTGTCAGCCCTGTTTTACGGCGAGCCAACAAAAAAACAAACTTTCACCTTTGCAAACGTTTTGAGCTATAAAAATATTTTACAATGGCGCATGACTTTGGAGCTTGTCCGGTGCAGTACGGACTTAGAGCAGTGCATCACTGTGATTTTATTTTTTATTGTTTTAAATATCTGGTGCATGTTGATGATACTACTACAGGAACACGCTAAAAATAGTGTTTTTAAGAATACCAAACAAATGTAATGTAGGTAACAAACACGTTGTTTTGTATTAACTTGCCCTTGATTGACAAAATATGACAATAAGACAGTGAATTTGACCCTCGAATGTGACTAAGTGACTATTAAAATAGGAAAACAACAGAATTTACAATTGTAATACAAACATGTGAAAGGTCATTGAGTAGAGTACCTACACACTCACTGCTTAAATAAGCAACGAGTGTGATAATGAAGTCTTACCTTAATTTGATATGAGTTGACTTTGTGCTTCGGCAGAAGGTTAAAAGTAGAAAAGTCGAGTCTTCGGGAAAATATTCCGTTAGCTCCAGCACCGGCCCTGTAACAATTAGAATGAGGTTGATCAATTATTTTAAATAACCAGTAGTAGTAGAAAAATTCGCCCTTTTTATCAGGCAACACTAAACCATAGGTACTGCCAGAACTAATGTTTTCGAAAACTAATTAATGCTTTCTCGTTTTTGTATTGTAACAAAACCGACTGCCTGACCAGTGTGGCCTACCTCGTAAATATCGTCGACTTGGTCGACGCGTCGAATATGGACGCAACTCTTCACAAGGGAGCGCTGATGTCGGTCTGTCTGTCTGTCTGTCACACACAGAGTCGGGTACTAACTGACTATTGAAAAGGAATCTTATTGTTCTTATTGTACGTTGAAGTTGCGCTGTACGAAAACAACGTCGGCTGTCAAAAACTCAAAATGAAGTCTACAGCGATCCACTGATCAGCCAGCCAAGGCATTCTAAATTGCACCTACTTATATACTTACGTTTATTTTTCTTGCCTTGGCTGGCACCGACTCAAAATCGGAATTATGAACTTGTCATCTATGAGTATGTCATCTAGGTAAATACTTAGTGGGGAAACCACAATATTTTCAAGATTTCCTGAAAACTACTGAACCGATTTCAAAACTTCATAAAAATAGGCCAACTTGGAAACAAACCAGATGTTGTTACATCAGCGTACATTTGAATCATTCCAGTCTAGCCGTCTTCGAATAATCGGTGAACATATATGTATAAAAAAAAATACGCGACTACTAGATAACCTCCTTCTTTATTTGAAGTCGGTTAAAAAGACCAGGCCTCCTTGGCCTGGAAAAACGAACCTGGAAAAACTTGTCTGCATCGTATTTTCGATATTTTTTTAATACGTTAATGTTTTATAAGACAAGCCGAATCTGGGTGCAAAGTAGATTTTTTGTAATTTAATAAATAAAAATTATTTTATTATTTTAAAACAAGTTTGCTAAAATAACGTAATCTTTTGTAAGTATTCCAACTTTGTATCCCGTCAATAATTATCACAGATTCATAAAAACCTTAACATTAGATTTATAACAACTATTTGTTAAAGTAACAGATGACTTTATTCAATTAAGTAGTCGAAACCGGTATATAATTATTAACTTAAAAGGCACCAGCAAAACACACCAGCTAATACGGCATGATTGTCAATACATTGAATAAATCCATAAATTTTGTTTTGTTTGCTCTTTAAAAAAAGGATGGTGAAAAAGTTAATTAAGCATAACAATTTGCAAAAATTACAAAATTACAATGTATTTTAACGTAAATTACCAACTTATATGAATATTATGCAAGTGATAACAATAATAATAATTTAATCGAGCTCCTCCCTTCAACAATTTGCATGGTATTTCTTACAAAACTAAAAGCTCTGAAACGCAGAGGATTTTATTAATCAACTCGATTTTGGTATTTTATTACACTATTAAGCTAGTTTGCTAAAGTTGTTTATCAAAGGCTATTAAATAGAAACATCATTTGATAAAAAGATTACATAACTATCCATAATTCTACAGCTAGCAGAGTTGCGATAAAATATGAACCTTAACATCAGGAAGTTTAAGTATAATATCCTAAAACGATGGAAAGTCAGCTTGCGTGGATGCGAATCTCTTTTTTTATTGCGAGCCGTTCGATGCAGAATAAAAATGTTCAAGGTAGAGCGTTGCAAAAACTTGTTTTTCACTGCCAAGGCCATCCGAATTAGATACCAAGTCGTATCGCAGTATTATGTCAACATGGACTTGTTTACATTCGACGCCGATAAAAAAAGGAGATTATAGGTATTGTTAGCGGGCGTTTGTTGCACGGATGTAAGGTTATTATTATTAATAAAAATATATTATCTACATTAACGTTTTTATTCTGCGGTTTTGTATAGCATTGTGCATTGCTTTATTTAACGTTGAATTATTAAATTGTTTTGTATGAAAAACATGTTTGAGCAGGCCACGCGCTGTGGTTTGCGTTAACAGATAACATTGTCAATTACTTTTTAGTTTAGAGTAATGCAATTGCACTACTTGACCGTAAAAAGTAAGCAATAGAGCTAGCGCAGACGACGGATAACGGAGGACTTTTTGTCCGCGACACGTCTTTATTGTTAACCAAATAAGATTCAACTTATGGCCTGCGCAGACGACGGACATTGAAGGACTTTTTGTCCGCGACACGACCTTATTAGTAAGAACATAAAGTTGAATAAATAACGAGGACTATCGCGTACTTTTCGCGGATATACGCGGTCTAAGTTGAATCTTATTGGGTAAACAATAAAGACGTGTCGCGGACAAAAAGTCCTCCGTTATCCGTCGTCTGCGCTAGCTCTTAGACCGCGTATATCCGCGAAAAGTACGCGATAGTCCTCGTTATTTATTCAACTTTATGTTCTTAGTAATAAGGTCGTGTCGCGGACAAAAAGTCCTTCAATGTCCGTCGTCTGCGCAGGCCAATATGAACATGAATTATGTTATTAAGCAATATGAATGAATTTTGTTTAAAAAACCACTAGGTAATCAACAACATTTTACAGCAGTTCATCTCAGATAAATCTGTGATGAAATGTTTGTTTCATAAGATGCATTAAACAATGGAATTTCTGGCGATTTTATAGCATTAATTCCCTACTTTATATCCTATTTGAAATAATTCTCCACTTACAAAGATCAGCAGGCGACCGCTAGTAAAAAAATAAGTCTAAACAAAATTAGGTCAATGCGTGCAAAATAAGGTTAAACTAAGGTTTATTTTGCATCGTTAAGAGCTTAATCGCTTGCCAGCGGAAGTGCGCGACTTAAATGAGTAACCTTGGACTCACAATGGTCGACTTTAAATTCGGCATCAACAAAAAGCCAAAACGCGGTGCTCCAATTACATGACATAATGGATCCTTTGTTAATGCGTTACGCGGTATGTTAATTGTACCTACTGTATAGATTAAATTATGTAAACAACTTTGAGATAAATGTCAAAAACACATTTTGTTCACATTCTGTAATGTAACCGACATAATATTACCTATCTGTTCCAACCATCAACCGAATTGTGAGTTATTTAGAATTTTGTTCTTAAAATAACTTGGAAAGATGAAGTCAACATTAAGCTAAAATATAATTCAACACAAATAAGAAGTAAATATGTTTCCATGACAAAGTTTGCGAGTTGAAATAAATATGGCGCATGCAATATGGCGGTCTTGGCCTTGTGGCAGCTGAATAAAAATAACGATGTTTTTGTCGAGTCCATTTTATATCGCGCCTGCGCGGCTGCGGGTACGTGTGCGTTCGCGCCATTTTGCGACTATGTGCATTCAAACAAAACATGTTGTGAATACAAAATAAGATATTTAGGAGTGATTAGCATACTGTAAAGGTTCATTAAAATATACAAAAACGCTGTAGGTATCTGAATGAACGTCAGTAAAGTAATAGACTTTAACCACGCAGGAAAGTTTAAAGACTAGGTAGTTACTGGGTAGGTATTGCTATTAAATTATGGCAGACTGCTTGACGTCTAAAGATATACCATTGATTATCTATACATACGATACGTAAAAAGAGTAAGTAGGTAATATATTGCGAAGATATAATGAAGGGAAGTGTACACGATACACAACACCAGTCGCAATTACCAGCATATTTGAAACAAGAAACTAAGTTACCTACATTGCAACTGCGAACAGATATATCTTGTTGCCTATATTAGCCTAACCTACGTTTTGTATAAACGCTTTTAGGACTGTTCTAGACAGGTTTGATGTTGATCAAGAATCAAGATTGGCTGTTTCAAACATTTGCCTTTAACAAACATCGTCGCAAGGTCATCCATATCATAAATAAGACGCTCCTTTTTATATGTAGGCAGATTTCTCAAAACAAAACGTAAAAATATTAAATAGACAATTTAAACTGCAAAAAGGATTAAGCGTAACAAAACAAAATGTTTGAATTTTTCCATTTGCGATAGTTGTTGTTTTACAAAGGTCGATTGATCAAGGGTAAAACAATGTAACTAAAAATTCATAATTATTTTAATCGCCGCTGCGGGTTTCAACTATTTATATACAGAAGTCGTTTGGCTTGTTACATGAACTGAACTATTGTGATTTGAAAGTAGACACTCAGTAGGACCGGTTTAGACTTTCTCATTCATGAGCTTTCGGCCCACGGTAACCGGATCGGCCCTCCTACCGAATGTGAAGATTAAATGTAATGTAAGTTGCCAGTAAAGCTGGTTTTAAGGAAAGGTGCGGAGAATTCGCGCATCTGCTGAGAACATTTTCACAGTGAATAATGTATGTGCGATTATGTACAGCCACTAAGAGCCACGATTGCCTTGAAAATGTATTTCTTATATCCACTTTACTTTTGAACATAGATTCGCGGCTATTATTTATCCGCCTCTGCATCTGATTGTGACAAATGAGATTGTCTTGGAAAGTCAAAATATAATAAAGTTTAAGTGTAAGGAAATTTATGATTCACAGTGACACGCGCTTGAATAGGTTTCGTTAAATTATTTATTTAGCCGCAAAAAACCTTGAGACTCCGATAATAGAACAATTAACGCATGTGGCGTACACTGCAAAGGAAACAGTCGCATAAAAACAAAGGCACATCAAGGTGCCTTTGAGGCGTCATCGCCATCGGCATATAGAGAACGTGCCTCGAAATTTCTTACGACAGCTTACATAATTAGCCAACGCTTAAGTTTTTGTAAGCGATGCTCTTCTACTTTTTAAACGAACCTGCACAGATATGATATGATAGTATCTATTTTTCTCTAATCTATCTTTTAATACTACGACACGTCGGCTAATTGCTTTTTATTTATTTAGTATTTCCAGCTGCTATTGCTTTCGTTATTTTATGTAGAAATAAGTAAACACATACTTAGAACATACCTTACTATTAATTTACTGATAATACAAAACGCTATGAAGCTGTGATAATCACAGAACAGGGATTTTTTTTGCTGCGATGTGTCACATGGACTTGCTTCGTAATAGACTTCATTGAGAGCAGTGATACAATTAAGCCTCGAAAATGATCAGGATCAGTCCATTTAGACTTTAGACAGACAATATTTTAAAAGAGTATTTGAACTGAGATAGAAAGGAACATAAATAACGCTTCTGATAATCATGGCTTAAACTAAAATTAAGAGGGTGAATATTATTTAAGTATGCTTTAAGCCTGAATGAATATCCTTGTGAATTTATATGTATGCCTACTACAGAATGTCATAAAATATGTTTACACTATTTTACCACATAATGTAAATTACATTTACTTAAAATGTTTAGTTAGGTGCTAGCTTTCCGAACAAACAATGAATCCATTAAAGTTTGCTCGCACCAAACGAATAATTCACCGATTACTTCGATGCAGATATTTCCAAATTTTAACTTATCATTTTAGAGAAGGCTAGCGGCCGCTCTATAACTATCCTATTTTTATAACCAGGCTATCAACTATCTGTGTACCAATTTTATCCAAATCCGTTCAGTAGTTTCGGAGCCTTTTCAATGCAAACAAACAAACAAACGAAATTATCCATTACAACAAGATTATAAAAATACTGAAAGAACATAGCATTTGTATTTTGGGTGGAACTTTTGTGATCCATTAAAAAGAAGTAAAGTATAAAGCAGTTAACTTATGATGAATTAAACAATACCTTACACAAAGCATACTACGGTTAATAAAAGTGGGCTCAGTTTAAATTTAAACACCTCAAATGTTGTCATTGTGCCCCAAGACACCATTTATAGATCCATTATCACACTATAATATAAAGTAGGTACCAACTTATGCATAATCTTCTAATCCAAAAGCGTAGGTTGCGCTGGCGCACTTGGCGCCTTCATTCATGCCATAAATGCAGTACTAAGCTGATCATAATGTATGCATAATATTATTTACAACTAAAATATCTGAGTGGGCGAATTCAACCGTTGCATCACTCACCGACTCACTTATTTAATTAACAAAACGTTACGTTAATTTAAATTTATAGATACATAATTAACATGTAGCTGTAACAACACAGTACTAAAATGTAAATACGAGATCGTAATCACATTTTACAATGCGTTGTAATGTGTTTTGTGGCCTTTTAAAACAATGGTTATGGTACATGTTACAAGGTCAATAACAGCACTTCACACCATTCATTTACGTCAGATTTGATATAGTTAGTCCTTTTTTTACAACTGGCAGACGAATGCCAATGTAGACCCATTAAAAAAATAGATCTAAAAGCGCGCCGACTGGAACAAGTTCCTGCTTTTGTTTTGCGCGTCGTAAATTTTTAAGTTCCAAAAATAATTGGCTACAGTATCGTATTTCAGTTTCGAAGGAACAAAAAAATTATAAGAAACCTTGAGGGCGCATAATAAAGGCATTTTATATTTAAAAAATACATAGGAAGGTAACTTATTATTATTGCGCAACGCCAGAGAACCACCACGTAAACAATGATATAAAACCACGAAACATTTTATGGATCATCAATGCATTGATTTTATGACTGGACGTAATGAATGTAATGATATCCTTGACTTGTTGATTCATACGAGAAAAATAAATGCTTAATTAAAAATGGTGGCAGTTATTTTCCTTCATATTCACTGAACAACAATTGCGGCTATAGAATTTCGCACCAGACGCTATATTCGCGCGTGGAAGGGTGTCAGATGTTATCATTAGAGCGAGACGTCTGCTCCGGCTCGTTTCGCCTTTTAAATAATGCATCATCGTCGATGTAAACAACTAAGACCTTGGCCTCGAACAATGGGGCCCACTAAATTCGATTACCTAACCGAACCGGCTATTTCACTCACGATTTTGGACATAACACTAAGCGAACTTTGCTGTCTCATTGTTCAGCTTCGTGTACGGATAAAATATTCTACATTATTTGAGCACGGCCCTCGACGATGAATTTCGTTTGAGTCAGTTTTGTTTAGCTACAAAATGTTATTTTGTCTCGAACTTGTACGAATGCAAACGATAATTCGAAAAGCCAATCTTAATAATCTTCGTGTTTAATATTTTTTATTTGACGTGTACACGACATTTACCTTGTTTTGAGCTTGAAACCTGACGATCGGCACGTTTTAATGACATTATACGAAATTCGATTCAAGCCTACGAAATACGTTTTATAGTTGATTTTTCTGATAAACGATAATAACTTTATTTCGTTTGCAGTACTTAATACTTATTAACATTTCGCTTAAAGTCTTCAAGTAATTCGAACGGCATTCAGGTAATTAATGAATTGGTGTCATACACAGGGTGGAAATTTAAGACGGGGCATAAAAGGAAGGTTAAGGATAAAGAGAAACCTTAACCGTTGTATCTACATGAAATAGTTCTTAGGAAATATCCTTATTTTTTTAAGAAGTTTTGAACTGCATCCACAGATTATGAAAAAAAAAATACAGTCAGCTGGAAAATGGGCAGTTTTCAAAAAAATATTTTTTGTTGCCAATCGATTTTCTTTCTCATGAAGATCAAAACACTCTAATACACCGAATGAGGTAGGTATGAGTACTAGAAACGCCAGAAATCGGTGAAAAAATCGGGCCACGCACAGCAGCATCCACTTCACCTACGAGTACCTTTGTTGAATGAACTTATTTTCTTAGCGAATGTGTGGAAATAGTTTGCGATTTCATACTTTTCTAGTACTTATATCTAAGTGGCTGTCTTACAGTATTTTTATCCTTATAAGAAACAGGATCCAACCTATAGATTATAGAATATATAAATATACAGTTTGCGTTGATTACGACCAGAAACCTGGGCCTACCATGAGTTTCAGTAAACGGGACGCATTTTGTATGCGAATCTGAACAGAGCCTCTAGTGGGCAGTAGCAGAACTACAGATTCTCATACAAAATGTCTCCCGTTTACTATACAGTAAACGGGAAGAAAAACTCATGGTAGGCGAATGTTTCTTATTTATTTAATCGCATTATATACAAAATATTTGGAGATAAATACTTTTAAGAATCTTGTATGTTTCTTTTCTACTTATAATTTGGGACGGCTCGATAAACAGTTTGATTAACGATATTTTAGGTTGGATAACAAATTGGAAAATTGCCCTGGAGATGCGCGGGCCCCAAACAAATGGGTAATAAAAATAATTAGACAATTAGTGGTGGGGCGGGGATGCGGCGAGCCGGCCAAGCCGAGCTAGTTAGACGCATGTATTGTATGTAAAGCAAATGTCAGTGTCACTGATGCATGACGCATTGTTCCTTTTAAATATCCAGCCAGACCTCTTCTCTTCCACGTTTGAATGTCTATGTAATGTCTCCAAAACCTATAGTATTTCATAGTTAGTAGGTACTAGGGGCCGTACTGCGCAAGTGGCGTCGGCATCGAAATCGGTTTCATTTGACAAATAAATAAAAGTTTTTTCTTTCTTTCAAAATCTCCTTTGTTGCACTGGTTGTTACTACTAGGAGTGAAATAGAATGATGTACCAGATGCTGGCTTTCCAGGGACGAAATCGAGTTCACATTAGGATCGAATCAACGTCAAAAATCTGTCATTTTGGTACTTTGAAAACGGTTGCTATGGTTTCCATGTGCCGTTTTGCCATTTCTTCGATCATGATCTGTAGGCTTATTACGAGTTTGGCAAACTTGACTTTACAGTAAACGTTAACGTAAAATGTAGGTCTGTCTCTTTCACACTTAGCGACTGTTTTACCGACATGAGCAGTGTATCCGATAGTCTACGCTCATGAGTCCTGTAAATGTCATGTTAAGCAAACTCGTAATAGGGGTACAGAACTCGAATCCGTCGACAGTAACCCCAGTTAGTAAAACCCTATTAATGGATATTCGTAAACGATGGGCTGACCTGACAACCTGTCACTTATTTTAGATTTTAGATCTATCTAATTCCAAATGTGGCGTCTTTTGTTTATACATTCCACTTTCAAGTTGCACCTTTGATGCACTGCCACAGACCTATATCGAGATAGCGTCTAGGGAAACCCTCCCGCATCTCAGAGCACAACCGGTAGGTCTGAGATGCGGGAGAGTTTCCATTACGTATCGAAATAGACTAAAAGAGCGCTTCAAACTGTATAAGAATC
Organism: Chrysoteuchia culmella; assembly: GCA_910589605.1. NCBI lineage: Eukaryota > Metazoa > Arthropoda > Insecta > Lepidoptera > Crambidae > Chrysoteuchia > Chrysoteuchia culmella. Next base: position 7,919,998 of record OU342649.1, read on the forward strand.
TAGCGTGTCGAATTTTTAATACCTGAGATGATGTTATGAGCGAGATTTAGTAATGTGGAAATGTTATTGACGAGCTCTTGCAGGAAAGCACTGCACAATTAACCATTATTGTTTCGAGTGACGCCCTTTTTCATGGCAATAGTCTCAAGATTGACTAAGGTCGGAAAACTGGATCAAATTTTTACACGCAAGGTAGGTAAACTTTACCCGTCTATTTCGATACAGGTCTGTGTGCTCTACCAATCCCGCAAAGTATTTTGGCGTAAGTGTTTGTATCTAAAATCTAGAAATTTCCTTTAAGAATTTCAGTTACAAGTAGTTAGTCGAGCTTTTGAAATGTACTGGTACCTACAGTATTGTTTTTCAACAGTGTTGCTGATCGTGTCATGTTGCCTGATAATAAAATGCAAACCTAATAATCAATCGAACGGATGTTTTAAAATATGATATGGTATCATCTTTCAATTCAATTCAATTTTTTTTAAAGGGCAACCTACGTACACCTTGGCCTTCAACTCTAAACCTGGGATGTAAGTGCCAGCACAATAGCCAATCATGGCAGTATACAATATACACTATCCCCTCTCTCCTGCTGTTGACTGTGAGTGACTATAACGTATCAATTTTGTGACTAGACTAGAGCCGTTGAATAATAGGAGCATAGCCCTAAGAGAAAGAAGCAGCAACGTCGCCACTCGTCAGAGACAGTCAGAAGGTTTAGTGCGAGATTTTCTACTTACGATCGATCGTGAGCGCATAAGGTTTTTGTATGGTGTTGGTGTAGTCCGTGGCGTATTCCGCTAGATGGCGGAAATCGATGAAAAAACTAGCACTAAGCACAATAAAATCTTAACCGACTACGATCACCAAACCGCCTGTCTTTAGCGATTACAGCAATGCCAAATTGGAAGAAAATAATAAGGAAAAAATACAAACAACAGTGGCATTAAACAGTGCAATATTAACCTACTGTTTATTTTAGAAATAGTAACTACAACCAGACAATTACAACACAATACGTTTACAATGTCATTGTTTCCTTAAGTTTAAAAGACGAATGAATAATCCTTATACGGAAAGGTCTTTGTGTTCGACATTATGTGTGACCAATGCAGTCTCAATGAAGTGTGGCTAAACTGCTTATTCCATACACATAACGTAAAAACATTGCAACAACCGCTTGGCTGGAAAGGTATTGTCGGGATAATTGATTATAAAGTGTTGAGAACCTAAACCAAACGAGTTTGCTTCGCACACCGTAGTTCGTAAACGTATAAAAAAAACCGCATCAGAATCCCTATTTTGTATTCAGGCCATGAGAAGACAGCCCATCTTAAGTTTTATCTAAGTCCGACGCCATAACAACAATGTTTTCAGAACTGTTGTGTACCATCAGCAGTTCAGCCTCATCATTACTTAAACTTAAGGCGAACAACAATGTTTTCAGAACTGTTGTGTACCATCAGCAGTTCAGCCTCATCATTACTTAAACTTAAGGCGGTACCCCCACCGAAAGTGGCGCCGCGTTGAATTTTATTTAATATCGTAATTCTAATACACAATTTTAATAAAACTAAACGTGGAATTTTTAGAGCCCATAGTCTAGTATTTTTAGGTATCATTACATTCCCTCGTAGTCACTGCTAGAAGTAGATAGCAAAACTTCTAAAAGTGGCCGTTTTTGACACATTTGCTATCTACTTCTACGAATGACTATGACGAGATGTAGCGACTTGTTTGTTTCGTTTTGAATAAATACAAATATTTAGTTACTAACACAATTTTAGTTGCCTAATCAAAATGAGATCGGTACGGTGGAGCAAAAAATTATGTTGCAGCAATGTCACAGCTGTGAGGTTTGCTCTTATTAAGAAATCCTTGAGTGGACAATATTTAAATAACTTTTATTGCAATTCCGTGTATTGTGATTATTTACTTAACTATTTTTCGCACGATAAAAAACTATAGGTTGTCTGTTGAACCATAATGATACACGTGCTAGTACTAGCGAAATGGAAAAAAAAACTTAATTACAGAACCAGTTTCGCTAAAACGATTAATATAAATAAGGCTAGGTTCTTTATTTAATTATTACTGCACTATTGCAAACAAAAAACGAGATCAATTTATTGTTAAAAAAAATAACCAGTTAGACATGTTTCGTATTATTTTACGTTGAAGATTATTAAATTACCTATATATGGAAAATTCTCATTTTTTATTTATTTAAGTAGTTCAACATGAATCGGAAACATAATATATTAAACTTTATTAATAGGTATAAAAATTTAATTAAATTGCGATAATTCTCTGCTAAATCTACTTTGTTTTACAAACCAGAATCACAGAAACAATCACAACGAATTTCGTAAGAAAAAGTTTTGACATTGGCAAAGAATTGAATAAGTAATATATAAGAAATAAGTATGTTGTTTATTACAGCAATTTTTAGAATGGGAAGATTGGAAGCTAAAACCACGATCTACGTCGCGGGTAGTTTAAATATAAGATATTAATTTGTTCTAATTTAAAAAGTAAATTTAGAATCCCATTTGACTCGAACACAAATTGCTCCAGCAAAGTATTAACAATGTGTAATCGTTGCGCTCAATTGAATCATCAATGTCAGAAACATTTTAGTAAGCGAATGAGATCTGGTTTATTCCTTGTAAAACTATCTTTAAGACGCCCAGTTATAGTCTGGAATCGAATGCAGGTTTTTTTTTATTACTATTCGTCCTGCTGAATCGCACGCGCAAGCGCATCTAGTCCAATCATGCGCTTCTTGGTAGTTCTGATATTTTTTGCTGTTCGGAAGCTTCATAAAATTCAATAGTGGGTGAGATAAATATCAATATGTATTTGCATTAACCAACGGCTGGTCAATCAAAGGTACAACATAGAATACAGATGGAATCAACCATAACCATAAAATATGATCTTCTGAAATCTTGTCTTGGATTAGAACTGAGACCGAAAACCTGATTTGGAAGGCTATTGATTACGGAAAAAGAACACAATTTTTAACCAATTAATAATAATAATGTCATTAACGGAAGCAAAGAAGAAGAACTAACATACCAAGCAAAACACTTGTTTTTAAGAATATGATCCATGAATTTTAAATCTACCAATTAAATCTATTTATCGACTAGGATTTTAAAGCGAATATTCACAAGGTGTGAATATTCACAACTCCAAATTCGTCCTCATTAAAATTGATGTAACGACATCACTGCTAAATGTCACAAGTCCGACTGCATAGCACAATAAGGAAGTCTTAATCACCGTTAAATAAAATCTTGACTTAATACGGTTATATTGTACGTATCAGTAAAGTAGGTAGGTTAGGTACCTAACAAAATATTTATCAGGTAGTTGAGAGAAAGCGCAAAGAAATTGGACCACTGATCTTTTATTATACTTAGCAAGAACTTTTAAGTCAACATCTTTAGTAACTTTAGGGTTTAAACTTAAAGATTTAAATACCTCTTAAAATATTTTTAATGTAAATGAGAGAAAGTATATAGAAAATGTACGTTAGCTAGCTATGACCGACATTGTTTGTTTCTTCGTCCGCGCACTTGACTAAACAGACTACGAAGAAATTCGATCAATCGAAGACGAAGAATTAAATTTTGATGTTTGGAAAGATTTGAACATGACATGAGTAAAGACATTATGATGATAGTCTTGGCCAAATAATTATAAAACAGACCGAAATAGGAATGATTTATGTGATTGGAAAATAATAATTTGCGGATTCTAAATTGTATGAAAATGAAGACCCTTTTTTCATAGAACTTTAACTTAACAATTAAATGGTATAAATGCGAACTTTGCTTATTCGCAAAACAAGTTGACTACTTATAACAAGGATGGGATGAGAGTACAATAATTTTTCACATTTATTCTGCGTGCGCGCTGATACTTAAATCATTTTATATCTGTTTTGCAGTGTCGAAGAAATATTATGTAACCTAGACCGGTCTGCCACGGACTAATGATAGCCCGAAGGTATAACATTGTGCAGGCGAACTTGTAAAATTATACTGCGTATTTCATGTCAAGTAACATTGTCTAACGAGCTGTGAATACTATTACTATTTTACTATACCTAATACTTTGATGATAGCGGGAGCTACGCCGAGAATAAAATTTACAATGTAAGTACGTTCGTTATGTGGTGGCATACAGCGTTTCATGCTATTGTTACAGTGAAATAACTTTCGCTAGGATAGGGGATGGATGCCAGGCAATAAATTTATTCTCTGATGCTTCCTTAAAACTCCTCAATACTTTGGGAGAAATGTTATGACGTATATTTCAGCCATGTTAGGGAAATAATGTTTGTAAACAAACCGCCCATACTTTACCTTAAAGTTAGTTTTTTTATTACATGTTTTAAAAATATGGGCACTTCATTAATAGCTTACTTATATTTTTCAACTTTGCTGTGTAGTGTCGGCTTAGAATAGCCTTACCCCCTCTCATCCAGTGGGTTTCATAAAAGGCGGCTAAGGGACTCAGCCTTCAGGGGACGGGCAGCAGCGTCTCCTACAAACTTGGCCATACTGCGATCGCCAACCCGCCTGCAAAGCGTGGCGATTATGGCATACCCCTTTTGGGGGAGGCATAGGCCTCCCCCAAAAGGGGAGCCATATAAGCCATATAAACCCACTGCTGGGTATAGACCCAGCAGTGGGTTTATGGTTATATGGCTGAGACGACAAATTACGAAAAGTGTTCAAATGTTCGTGAATAAACAAACGTTCTTTCCGTAAGATGGCAGGAGTATAGGTCCATGTATTTACAATAGTCGACACCTTCAAATACTACTTGGGCTCCTGTTCACATAGTGTGCTGTATTGTCAGTATCGTCAAATACAGGTGATGTTGCTTAAATAAGTCAAATACGTACATTAAAAGATTTATACAACTTATTCATAAGACAAAGTTACTATTGAATTGATAAAACAATAATCATACATAACTTTGCTGTTGTTATGCTGGAAACTGATAATTGACATTCATGATTTGAATATCGTTAATGGACATAAATAAGCATTGTTACTAGTATATACTTATCTGTTTACATTATAAAGTTAGATAAATATTTATCCACAATTGTATTATTTATTGACTGAGTTAAATTAAACTCTGTAAGTATGTAGGTACCTACATTTTCATGTTTATAATTATTTTATAGAATGAAAACAAAAGTTGACAAATATTTATAATTAATTCGTTTATAAGTAATTTAAATATTTTTTGTACAATAAACACAAAGTTAGGTACAAAAGGCGGACTTTATACTAAAAGTATTCTCTACCAGTCATTTCATATTCATATTGAAAGCGAACAATTTTGTTTACAAAATACCCACATAAAAAATATTAGTTCTCAATAAATAAAATAACAAAATTTGTACTTGCACAATCGGGGAACTTTTCGGTTGACCATGAGTTTTCTGTTTTGTATGCGAATCTGAACAGCGCCTCTAGTAGTACAGTAGCAAAACTACAGATTCTCATACAAAATGTCTCCCGTTTACTGTACAGTAAACGGAAAGAAAACTCATGGTAGGCCCACAGGTGGTGTTAGTGGGAAACGTTCTCTCGGAAAGTACTTAGGTTAAAGAAATAATTTATTATTCAAATGAAATACCTATTAATGTTCTATTATTTGTGATATAAACCTTTTCTAAATGTCTTGTACTTTCTTAAATAAAGCTTGCTATAAAAAACCCTACTGGTCAACCGGGAAGTTCCCGGACTGTACGTAGTGCAAGAAATGCAGTAGGTACTGATTAGTTAATCATTTGCACAGTCTCATTCAAATAAATGCAAACAACAGTTTGAGGTGACTTTATGTAAGTTTGCTGGCAGGAAGCAAATGTCTAACAATGTGACTATAGACCGACATCGATTGTTTAAAATGTTTCACGTAACGCAGCCATAATATCTGCTCACAACAAACTCGGTGTTGAGTATGGTTAGTGCAAATCTATAAATACTATTTTATGACACAAGCGTTGCAACTGCGCAGTAATGCAGAGTTTTTACGTAACCAATGCTAGCTAATATTTTTATACAAGGTCCAACACAAATCACAATAAATGATTACAATTGAATTGAAATGAAAGCATTTTTTTTCGAATAGGATCGTGTCATGTGAAATAGCAAATATTAAAAAACTGGCAACTATTTAGTACGGACAAACTTGTTTAAAGGATTGTATAGATGGGAGTGTAATATTTGAGCAGTAGAATCAGTTCCTTTAATAGTACCAGGCATTTATGTTACACTTTATTTAATTCGTCAATTGTCAGCAGGACATCGGTGTCCAGACAACAATGGAATATCTATTGTTTGTACTAATATTATAAAGAGGAAAGATTTGATTGTTTGCATTGAATAGGCTCTGAAACTACTGAACGGATTTGGATGAAATTTGGTACACAGATAGTAGATAGCCTGGCTATGAACATAGGATACTTTTTACCCGATATTCCCACGGATCCGGAAACCACGCGGGTGAAACCGCGAGCGGCCGCTAGTGCCTTACAAGTCGGGACCTGAGATGAGAAGTTAAGGAAAAGAGACATCACAGCTTAAATAAAATTACTTGCTCGCTTTTCAAATCATATTTAACTAAAACAATGTTACTGGTTCATCAGTTTCCGAGAATGAGATAATACTTGAATTAGGAATAAAAAAACGTCAACAACAAAATGTAAATTAACACGGTTTACATTGAAAGCAACCAACCATTTGATATCATATCAAGTTACCGAGTCAACGCTACTATAAATCTGTTGGGCAAACGTCATCCACAGCCCATTCCAATTTGCAGACTGCAATAATTGAAGTAGAGATATATTGCATTCTAACGTCCAACGGCCACTTGTGCAAAGTCAAGGGGATCAGTACTAAACCCCAGAATACACTAACGGTGAAATCTAGAAGCTCACAAAATCTTAAGCAGTTTAGATAATGTAACAATATGCTCCAGAGTTTAGAGTAACAGAAGAGAAGAAATAGCGCATTCTCAGTCACATTCATGAAGTCTAACATGATTAAAGCATTTCATATGGCAGCAATAGACACTATAAAGCATTTCGCTGGAAGTCAAAAGTCAGCTCAAGCTCGTAAAACAAGCTCCCGCTGATGAAATATTGCCCGACAAACAAGCCCCTAGAGATATTCCGTGCAAGAAATTTAAACAGCTAGCTAGCTTATTAACACAAACGGACAATATTGATATTTCCAGTTTACTTAGAGCATATCTAGCTGATTTGACCTTTGAAGGGACAATGAACGCGTTTGCGTTACCGCTCATTGAACTACTGAACTTTGCTTTAGATGGTTGCCACACTATGTGAATTCCTATCGTGCTGGAGTTCCCTTTCGTTATTGTTGGATAAGTTTATATTAAGTCCAGAGCAAAACTATAATTTACGTTATGTATTACCTACACAAGAATTACCGCTTTCTCTTTGTTGAATCTTCGACGAGAAGTGGGTTGTCTATGCCATTCGCATCTTTTCAGTGAAAAGATTAAAGCTAATCTAAAAATTTCCCAAATAAAATTTTTATGACAATATTCAACCTTTGGTTTTATCGAAGGTACGAAATTGCTGCAAGATGGTACGAAGATTTTAACAAAACCGCATGTAGGTTTAGCCATCCGTTGGAAAACTGCAGTTCATGTTTTATTTACATGACGAAACAATCGCATGTATGGCTCCAATTGAACAGTATGCAACGAATGAAAGTGGCGGTCGGCACGGCAACGTCGCGCCATCGATTTATATTTAGCTTGAAACATAAAGCTTTGCTTACAAATTTAATTGCATTGACGATCGCCCGCCGCACGACTCGGACGCAAATAGCAACACGGACTCGTCCCTGAACCCAACCTACCCGAACTTTCTCCCGATCGCTGCTAAGGACACCTATCAGTTTGAACTTTGGAATATCAAGAGAAATGTAACCATCTGAATAGAGAGGTTCGGCGTATGAACCTACATGCTGCTGTTTTGTTTATACCAGTAACTGTTACTGCTTTTATGGGTTTTGAAATCAGCTAAGTTTAGCAATAAAGAGTCTTTAAACTTGCAGTCAAAGCTGACAAATGCATATTATAGCGCTGGTCAGCGCCGTCTGGCGAGTATAGAACTTCCAAGAGTCATTTTGAGAATTAATGGCTAAATTATGCATAGTCCGCTCTGAATTGTCGCTGCTCCGCCGCCCGACTGTGTAATGAACTGAACTGCAATGCTGACCATGTACGTGGGGTAACGATAAAATATAGAGGTAGTATTCAATAAGTAATTGGATATAAATTCTATAACCTAGAGGTTTCTCAAAATGGTCTCTTCTATGAATCAGATTTGAATATGGAAAGCGCTAACGCGTTTAACGTCCATTAACATTTGCAGACTGCAAATACATTGCAAGTTGCATCGATCATTTGTGACGCCGAGTGCAGAGGGGAGAGTGCGCTTGTGTGGTACAGTACCTATTCCAGCAGAGCACATTGCTGCGTGCTCACACGCGTACTAACAACACAATGCATACAATGCACACGAAAATACATCTTCGCTCGACTCCACTATGCATAATCACGTAAATTTGCAAGTAAAATGACGAGACACGGCACTTTTTAAGCTTTGCAAATGTAAAAACGTAGCATTGTTTGGGGTAAGCCAGGTTTCGGATGGGGCGTTTACGTCCTCTGAAATTAGATACAAGGTCGGTGACAATGGGTGCATGATGTTTCGTGTAGGTGTTGGTCGAAAGGGTTCGGAAGGGTTTGGATGCAATTTATGCAGGCATGCGCCGTTGCGTCGATCACGCCCTAAAAACGGCGCTAACGAGCCATGCCGACCACTGTCGGCGGCATGGGAACGGAAATCACCGCCTCTCACTGACGGTGAACAGACGGACTTCAGACAATAATAATAATGTCCAACTTAATTTTCGACCTACATAAAACACGTTTTGATAGATAGTGTACGAATAAGGTTTTTTTCTTGAGTTTGTGTTTACAATAATGCATGATTACAAACACACATAACACATTCCATCAAATAAGTAATTGTGGTTATCCAACGTGCTAATAAAGAACTTAAATCACTTTCATAACTCTAAAAACTATTATAATGCAATGAGGTGTTCATGTCATGCATACAAGCAAATTTAAACACGCACACTGAGTGAACAAAAACAGACGACAGCTGTCGAACTGGAAGAATAGTGAAGTCATGAGGAATTTTCTTCGATGTCTTTGGCAGATATTTTATTTGCTGAGGCACAAAACTAAGGCGTTTGATATCCTTAGCGGCCTCCCCCGCACTGAGATCGCTTCACGCGCCACTGACGTCTGACTCACAGTGTGGTCGCTCAGTCAGACTGCTTATTTAAAGACCTGTTGTTAGATAACTTATAGCTTCGTTCGGCTTCCAACAATGTTTATTATCTTATTAGGAAAATTCGATTCAATCACCATAATTGTTACACTGTCATATGAATAGGCATCTCTTCCTCTCAGCATGAACCTTTGTGTTATGGCTGCAAAAAACCGTGATGGGAAATCAACAGTTTGCTTCACTTTAGAACCCACTCTAGAAACCCTATAAGTAAAAAAAAAACCTTGCACCGAAATTTGACATTGTGTACTAAAAAATATTATCAGTTTGCACAGAACCATGCCTTAACATAACATAATACACGTGTCTGTACAGCGGGCTCGTCTCAAGGCCACCACAAACGTGATCAGACTTGTTTTTGTGGTATCACAAAAACTGCTCGCGATCAAAACAACTTCCCCTAAATTAATCATAACGCTAAGTATTTCAGTAAAAAGCAAAAAAAATATGATATCTCGTAGTAAATACTAAAAAAATCTTGGTTTTTTCTACATTTAACGCGTAACAAAATTTTGTGTATGTAAGAATTAGACACACCCACAGATGGATGGTTGAAACCGGTTTTGGAACCACGTCAAGTCAAGTGATGATATTGGAAGGTGTGTTAATGATTTTTAGGCCGGATAAATGTCGTTAATAGACAGATATTCATTTCAGAAAATATGAAGATGTTACTTTTAATGCAATTTTAGATTGTCTTTCAATAAATGCGTCAAACGTAAATGGTACTTGGTCCTTGTAGCGTGAAGAGTGTCGAAAATGGCACAAGCCTTCGGTTGTTGTCTTTAGCAATTCCAAAATCTGATAGAAAAGTGTAATCTAAATCTAATATAACCGAACCGGTAGCCACTAATAGCATATTAAGGCAATTCTGCGCATGTATGAATAAAATTAGCTTATCTTCGAAAATAGCTGTTTGAACAAATTATTTCCATCCTTGGTTTGACAGCAAAATGATACTAGGTATTTTACAAGTTCGTTTTAACATTCATATCAGATCGAGTAATGTGTCTATACAGTACACAATGAGCGAACAACGCTGAGAAGCAGCCATGGCATGCAAATTGCCTCATTTGAAATAGTAATTTCCTTTAACTTTGTTAACACGTTGATATTAAGGAGGTGGCACGTTCTTAAGAAACTTTTTATTAAAATATTGCAAGCTTATTGAACGCCCAAACAGTATTATTGTCGCAAAACATGTTTTAAAAAGCTTCTACGGGCGTAGTTTCTTTAAAAGGAACTGTTTGGCTGCGACTTCAGTGTATGTGACAGTTCCTTCCTTTCTGTAAATAGAAAATGCTATTTATACGGTCTAAACGAAACTGCTATTTTTCCTCTTTCAGAAGTTCTTATATTTTTATAGCCATCAAGTTACTCGTATCGTATGTAACTTTTAAACAAAGGATTTACGTTTCATGCACTTAGCAACAAATGTGAACGATAAAATATCTATCAACATATCAAATACAGATTAAAACATAATACCTGCACGTATTCAATAATGGATATATGATAGGTATGGCACGAAGGCAGACCAATTGTTGGTCTGACGCATACAAATGGCTTATTAGCTCTGCTTGGATCGCTATGAAATGTCACCGGCGATACTTATCCCGTAATTTATTAAATTAGCAAGCTGGATGGAGACTGGAGTGCATTTATTGATTTTGAAGGTTTTGGGTTTTAGACAAAAACAGTTAAGTACATACTTCGGATAGTCTCATGTAGAATTACTACAAGTATGTAGTGATATTGTTTCTTGTTGTCTTCAGAAATTCTGAACCAACTAACAGCGTCTTTCATCTGTTTCTTCATGAGCATGATTTAATCCTAAAATTATGCTTTATACCTTTGTACAATAAAAATACCAGTTTTTATCAGCTAAAAAGAACAAAACATCTGGATGATCCTCAACTCATCTTTCTAGGTCGAGTTAACTAGTAAAAGAGTCGTCACCCGTCATCCAATCTTCGCCCACGTTTCAATCATGGTTGGCATTGTAAAATAGCGCACCTACATTTATTACTTAATACACTATCAGACCCGTGCTAAAGAGAGCAGCAAACAGGCGAGTCCGAATAATATTTAGAATAAACGTCGGCGTTGAATTAATAGGAAGCTGCAAAATGACCACATACACACATCAAGTATTTAGGAATCAAGTACGTTTTATAGTGTCGCCGCTACACAGGATTATTTATTAAGTTTACCTTTTTATATCGTTATTGATTCTTTTTTGTAAATTTCACCAAGTATTTGAATAAAGAAAAAAAAATAAGCAAAAAACAGTCTGAAAGACTACATTTGGTAGTATTAATTGGATATTTTTTTAAAGGAAAAAAGTACTTGATTGATCCCTACACTTTCGATGTGTATATTTGGTAATATCCAATGTCATGGTCTTCAATGTTTGGTTGGTTGAGGACAGACCATAAACAACCATGGACCTAATACTAATTGGAGAATGCTTACGTCTAAATGTAGCCGGCATCAACGGCTTAACATGCCGTCTGAAGTCGGAGGAGCATGTGACAAAAGATCATTCAGGCTCCATACATTTTTGGTCCTTTTCTCAAATGTATGAGAATGGCTAATCTTTAAACTTGTATACCTTGGCTTATAGTGCTACAACTTTTGTGCAAATTATTGCTGCAAACCACCAGTTCTAACCATACGTACCCATTTTTGTGGGCCGGCACTTTCAAAAAATGCCGAAAGACCCATCCCATGTCCGCAAATGGCTACGGCATGGGGAATGCAATTGTCTTGTCATTGTATTTGGCTATTAATATTTATCACTTAACATGTTTTTACTATTTTATTGTATTGCCCAATCCCATTTTATCAAAATTATCTACTTACCTATGTTTTTTGATAGCTGAATGTCAAACATAGATAGTAAACAAGTGCCTGTCATTGATTAAACAAATTAATCAATTTTCTATTAGCCTGATTTTAAAAACATCGTAGACGACAGTTTATTTACAAAGTAACAATCTACTATTACATAACATAGTACAAGCGATAAAGTGCGCGGTCGTAAATTAGATGTATATGTATAGTTCGTATCGTACGCTGAATAGCATAGTTTATATAGTATATGTTACTGTTGAGGTAGGTACGATTAGTTATCGTATAAGTCACGTACATTTGTGTTATTTTATCTATAATAATATTATAAAGCTGAAGAGTTTGTTTGTTTGAACGCGCTAATCTCAGGAACTACTAGACCTATTTAGAAAATTCTTAGACCATTAGAAAGTTACATTTCTCCCGAGTGACATAGGCTATATTTTATTCCGATATTCCCACGGGAACGGGCACCACGCGGGTAAAACCGCGAGGATCCGCTAGTTAGTTATAAATGTACAATTTATATGAATATGTTCTTATATAAATAAACATTTTTTTAAGTTAACCTGTTCTACACGTCCATGTCGTGAAATAAAAGTTTGTTTACGTTGCTTGGGGACAAGTAGTTTTATTCTGGACTGGGCATAAAATCACATTACTGTTTATTGTTTTTATCTCGAAACCGATACAATTATTCGATTTGAAGCCGTTTTTGGAATAAAGTATTTTTAAAAGTCAAATAAATGGGTAAATTATGTAAAAATTTCAACTTTAATTATCGTTTTTGAATTCTGGAATGGCGCAAGAGCAGTTAGTTATGCAGAAAATTGCGTTAATGAAAGTAAAAAAAACTAAGTAGATTACACAGAAGGTAGTGTAGGTACCAAACTGATGTTGTATCCTCTTAAATGTCTTAGTTAGTCAAAATTAAATTACCACTTAAGTACACATTCATTCACAATGTTTTGCAGTGTAAGATCAAATATAGGTACTTTTCTGAGAAAAACAACACCTGGTCTGGTAAAATAAAACCTGAGAAACTACCGCTTATTTTTATTGTGTTTCAGTTAAATAACTTTATTCAGCACTTTTATAGTTACAGAACATAGGTAGTTAAAGAAATAAATAATATTGGTCTAAGAGCTAGCTATGGCGAGAGATCAATACTTGTCATCAGGTATGATGAAAGCAGAGTTACCCCGTCGTCGTTCATTAAAAAAAAAACGTATATTTTGGCCGGGCTTTAAAAACTGCAATTGATTGTATGACCCCTTTGTTGCCCAACCATCACTACCACAGCTGAACAGCTCCCAAGCCGTATTCATTAATAGTTATACTATGACACACTATGTAAAGGGCTTTCGTTAAATTGCAAAGGTATTTCCGTAGCTAGCTCTCCGGCTATAACAAGGAAGACTTCAAAAAGTAACTGTTTTCGGACCGTTTTAATAGAATATTATATAATCCCAGTATGATTTTACGGTTTGGCACTGACTTTTGCATTATTTTAAAATGACAACTTATGAAACAAATCCGTTAAAACATAGTTCTAGGTTGTCACCAAGTTAATATTTACTGCATTTTTATTAAAAAAAACAACTTCAAATGAAAGACTTTGAATTATCTAAAGCCTCTGATAAGATTACCACAACGTTAATATATCTTTCGTTATCTACGTCAAACTAGTTTGCTCATACCTATACTAGCTGCTGCATTATCGCGGTTGTTTTGAAAAATGAATGCATTTTTACGAATGATATTTTACTTTTTACATACATAACTAACTGCATAACCACTTTTTTAGGGCGTGAAGGAAGGACAAACAAACACACTTTCGCATTTATTAAAATTGTTAGGATTAGGATAACCAGTAGCACAGAATACTTAATAGTTCAATTACCAGTAGGTAGGTAATAGGTCTTTATTTTATGCAGATAACTGCGATACTTTGCTATAACCACAACTCCACTTTGGCGGTTAAATTCGGGGAAAAAAAGAGGTTCGTTCGGGAACGGGAAGCGGAAACCAGCTGTGCAACGAAGCGCAGTTAATGTATGAAACCGGCGAAATTGCATTTTTGGGGCTGCACCAATTGGGATGTTTGCGCACTTGATACTTAAAAAAAAAGTTAACGATTTTGCGTCGACTTAAATCGATTATTTTTGGCCGATTGAGTTCGATGGGTATTTTATTTTTGTTCTTTTTTGCAATTTATTGAAAGTCGATATGTATTATGTACTGCGGGTAATTTTATACGAAACTGATTAAGTTGATAAAGTATTTAGTAGGTACATACAATTGAAGAGGTTGAAGTCGGTGTAAAGCCTGTGTTTTAAATGCTCGAAATATAATTCTTTTAAGTAGGTACTTCTTATTATGAGTACTGTAACAAACGTATTTTTAGAAGTAAAAATGATATTTATTAAAACAAATATTTCTTTTTCTGTGTTCATAGTTTGGCGGGAAATTATTTAAGTGATCATTGTAACATACCACTTGATAAATAAATAAGTATCTATATATAAAAAAAAATAACTAGAAAAGAGGCAACTAGTCTTTTTGAGAGCAGTTGAAGTGCGAGACAAGAAAGAAGTGGTTAATTTCTTTCTTTACAAAAATTTTCATTATATCAAAATCAACCTAGTCAAACTATCATTTAAGTATTGTTATTTAGATAAATTCTTAAAGATTTTATGAAGACAATAAAAAGTATGAATCTATTTTCAAAGTATTTTCAAAATAATTTTGGCCAAAAGAACGTTAGTAACAAAAACTGCACTGTCTCTTGTTTTCGGGCGGTAAATTGTAACTCGACGCGTAGTTTTCCGAGGAAACGGATTGTATAAGTGCCAGGTGCTTCGTTTAAGTTTTTTGTTAGCTGTCTGAACAATAAAGGGGCAAATGAGAAAACAAAAAAGTGTTGCAAATAATACCTACTTAAGACGATACATTTTAAATGGAGTAATTATAACTGTTTACTGCTGTAGGAAGTCGCGATAGGATTCAGGAGAATTTGATACCAAAGAAAGCAATGTGCATGGGTACCTTTACAGATAAAGCGAAAAGAACCATGAAATCACTTCGTAATAAAACTATTAGCGATTAAAGAGAAATCAAACTACAAGATCCTAAATATTATTGGTGTCTACTAATTAAACCTTTCTGAAAAAGTATATGTAACCCTATTTGAGAATATCCTTGAATATTCGTATTTTAAGGGGGTTTTTTCGAAAAGAACAGTACATTTTACCGTATAGCGTCTTACTTGTGAAGTTCCTTCCTAGTTTTTATGTTTAATCTAGGTTTTATTAACCTAGATCTAACTTTTTTGTGAAACTGCAAATAAAAATATTTTTGAAGTTGAAGCTTTTACGGGGAACTTATTCATTCTTTAAAATAAATACATAATTATAATCTCAAATAATGTTGTAGCTATTTGAAAGCTTGTTTGTTTTATTAACAAATGATTTTTCAATTGTATTCGGTGGCAATTACTTTTTATTAGCATTCCCTATAAGTACACATAATGCAGAATAACAATAAAAAAATCTTCAAGGCTGAATTACCTGCTTGAGCCGCAAATTTGACTAAAAACAGGAAGTGAATGGGTGAATTTTACGAATCTTATCCTGATGTAGATACTAACTTGTTTCGTTGTTATACTTATATTAAAACAATTAATGTTTCATTTATTTAAATTAGTTTGTTTATTTTATTTTAATAGTTCAGCCGTTTGGCTCTATAACAAGTCTGTTTAACCACTTATACAATTATAAATGCGTTGGTAATTATTATCTGAATAAAATTATTATATTATTGAAAATATTATTTTATTGTTTCTGTTACTCATTATTACAAAGCTTTAAGTAAAGTAAGTACAAACATACTTAATAAAAAAACGCTATCGGGACAAAAAGTTTATCAAATCAGCGATATTAACCATTGGGCACCCTATAAAAAAAAATGCGGTAAAGTAACATTTTTTTTTAAATAATTTTGAGACTACCTTTATGCTGACAGTGTATCTGGATCCTAATGGTTTGAAATGAAATATTATTCTTTTTTTCAATATATATTTTTTTGTAACAATCTAATGTTGAAGTACCCAGGTATAAAAATGTTGCCACATCTAAGAACTTACCTACTTACTTACCTGTATTTGTATTGTTATGTTTATATTTTAACTATTTGCGAGATACCAATGGCCCTCGAAGTTACCAATGACTCATGCGTATTATAAATATTATAGTATTAATTAGTAACCTAAACACACTGAAACGCAATGAACCGAGTTATAACTTAATGAGATGTTGTTGGTAAGTACAGTGTAAATATTATGAATTCCATTTTAAGCCATGGTGTGTAATAATCTAATGTTACTAAGGTACTAATGTATACATAAGTGTATTTATATTATTATACAGTTAGCTTCCCGCGTATTTGTCCGCGTTTCTATATTTTCCAGAATCCGTACAAAAATACAACTTGTACTTGAACTTCCCGGTTGACCAGTAGATTTTTTTTAGCGAACTTTCTTTATAAAAGTAATAGATATATAGAAAACGTTAATGTCACAAATAATAGAACATAAACAGGTATTTAATTCGAATGATAAATTATTTCTATAGCCTCAGTACTTACCGAAAAAACATTTCTCAAAAATCTCCACGGGTTAACTGGGAAGTTCCCCGATTGTACAAGCTTCGCTTTTATTATAATTATTTGAGACCAAAATTGATCCTTTCTGTGTGACGGACGTTATGGCTGGACTCCCAAAATCGCGGGATCGAATCTCGTGTGTATTTATCAGTTCTATTCTAAGCCAAGTCCAATTTTAGATCCGTTTTGTAAAGGTAACACCATTTTATTGTAAATGTAATACCTACCTAGTTGTTTGGGTGCAATCAAATTGATTCGTAAAGGGCTTTTGACAGTTTTCATTTGTTTCAGTTGGCTACACCTACCAACACCAAGCGTAATAAAAAAAGATAATTTATAAAGGAAATATTTTTTATATAAAAAATAAGTGTATCCTGATGTAAGTGGTAGGTATGTAAATTAATAGGAATGCCTAGGTACTATGAAATGAAACACTCAGCAAAGTACTGCATAGGTGCAACTTGCATCTTATCAAAAGTAAACGAACACCGAAGGGTCAACTGGTTTCGTAAAACCCGTCGAACGAACAACCAGACTCGTTCCCGCCAATTAAGCGAGCTTCGAAACGACATCGACATAAAAAAGACATGCATTTTAATACCACCACCACAGAGTAAATAGTAGTGCCACACTATTCGTACCTTTTACCTTGGTATAAAAAGCTATTTGACTACACAAATTGATGCGGATGAAAATTCCAAAATATCTTTCTCCAATTAGGGTACAGAACAGACAGCGGTAAAAAAATATTTCCCCTGTACTCTCGAGAACAGCCAAGGGTACACAAGATTTTTTTTTTTACCATCGACTCGATACTTTTGTTTAATTTTGGTGTGGGTGTGTGCGATCTAGCAAACGTTTGAAAAATATTTTAAGTGCGTTTGTACAGTGACTTAATTAATCACCATTACGTTTGCGAGCAGCAATAAAAAGTAGAATAGAATAGAAAAATATTTAAGTATTTGGTACACGATTAAACATACATAGCTAAATAAAAATAAAAAAAACAAAATAGGCCTCTGCTCAATATAAGCCGTGATTACGTTACCGTTACCACGGCACTGGTTTTCTGTGATGTATGGTACTTACATAAGTAAGTAATAAAAAATTAAATTACTATCTTCTTTATTTCAAACTTCAAATCAATGTCTTTGCGAAAAGTTTGAAGATAAAGTAAAACAATAAGGCTGAGTTGCTTTATCCGATTAATACCTAGTTGTCAAAGCTGTCAAATCCTATACATTTTTCCCCCGATAAAGTTATCGTGATGCTAGAGTTTAGTCAAATTAACAAACATAGTGGAAACTGGAAACGTAAGAAAGCGCTAAGCAGTTTTATCATATTTTGTGTTTATTATTTATTAAAAAATAAACAGCAGATTTTTTTTTAATCATTTAAGGACGTACCTGCCTACATACTTAGGGACATATTTTTCTTTAATATTCTGTTCTGTGATAATGTCATTCAAATCGTTTTAACAAATAATGGGGTGAAGATTTTATTTAATCTATAACATAACTAAAGCTTATTTTATGGATAAATAATCGTATCTATGTACCTAGGTAGGCACACTTGGCAAAATATGCTGTAAAGATAAACATGTACTGTATATCTTAGCTAGGTAATGTCAACAAGAAATGAGAAATCTTACCTGCTAAGGTACTTACCTACCGAGGTACCAGGCAGTTTACTGCACATTTAAAATACCTATATTTAATTCAAAAAGCTCTGTGAAACATGTTTGAAAAACGTTAGTTAAAAATGTTATTGAACCTTTTTTAGGGTTACCTACTTCTTCAAAACGAATTGGAATACAACAAAATTATAAATGCATTCTTTTAAGGCAGGTACCTACCTATTTCTTATAAGAATAATGATTGACTAGTAGGTACCTTTTATCTTGTAAGAATAATAAACAACAAATTAAGTAATAATTAATGAAAGACCTAAACAAAGTTTAAAAAATTTCTCTTACCTGATTCTGTCGGAAATGATTTCTGGTTTAGAGTTTCTTTTGGCCGGAGTGACAGCATGCGTGGGGGCATGGGTCGGGCTGGCGGAGGGCTCGGAGGGCGCCGAGGGCGGCGAGCAGGAGCCCGAGCTCGACAGGCTGAAGGCGCGCGAGCGGCCGTCGGGCGCCGCTGGCGTCCGCCCGGACCTGGTCCTCCTGCGGCGCTTTTTCTCTTCCTCAGCCCTCACGGCCGCGCCTGGAGGAGCCCAATCGAGATCTTTCTTCAAGTGCCCCCGTCCACAACGACAGCCGCAAGCTTTGAACGCCAAATCGTACCCCTTCTTCGTCCATAAATTCTGGTGCCTCTGCCTCTCAGACCAAGACCTCGCTCGACCGCAAGACTTCAGATAGGCCAGCACCCCGCCTTCCCATTGCTCAAAACATTCCCGGTGCATGTACCGGCCGGTGGCGCACGTGTCGTTGTTGCAGAGTACGCGGATGGCGTCTTCGATGCGAACCGCCTCCCGGGGCCGGAGGCACTCGCCCGGAACGCAGCATCCGCGAGTGTCCTCCGCCTCTCGTTCGCCGGTAGCGCCTTGCCGGCGCGGAGCCATGCCGCGATCGACTTGCCAACGAAATCGAACGTGCCGCGTAAAGTAGAGGAGCGCGTCACGCAAAACACATGCTTGCCGGAGCGCGCGCGGCCGACTAATAACCGCGAGTGAACGAAAGCGAAATTTCAAGAGCGCAGCGCGTCGCGCCGCGCCGCCGCCGCGCCACCCGCCTGCACGCCGGGGCTGACCTTGCGGCGCGCGGGGGCGCGGGGGTGCAGTGAGGGGCGGGGCGATGCGGCCGGCACGCCGTCGCACGCACGCCGACGAGACGCGCCGGCCGCGCCGCGCCGCTGGCCGTCGGGTGGGGAGAAAGTGCCTAGCGAATTTTCACTTTCGCGAGGTAGATGCAGCGGCAGCGGCGATTTGCGCTGCATCTTGCGGCAGTCGTTGAAACGGCGTTACCGGCACAACACTAGGTTGTAGTTCCTTTATTTGTACCTACCAAATTTTCCTGTTTATTTAAGCATACCTAGGTACGGTACGTAACGTTAAATTGTTCACCAACATCAATAACTTTCTTCGATTATTTCGTTTGATTAGTTGACACTTTAACTTTACAAAATGTTAAATGAAAAGGGTACAATCGGGGAACTTCCCGGTTGACCAGTAAAATTATTTTAGGGAGCTTTATTTAAAAAAGTAATAAATATACTTATATATAGATCACAAATAATACACTAACAGTTATTTTAAGTATTTTAAGTACTTTCCGAGAAAACGTTCCCAAAAAACTTTACTGGTCAACCGGGAAGTTCCCTGATTGTGCAAGTACATCTTGTTATTTTATTTATTGAGAACCAATTGTTTTTTATGTACCTAAGTATGTTACCTATGTAGGTACGTTTTTGTCTTTTGCATTTACAGGAGATATAAAAAGCTTCCCTTTTTTTGCTATTTTAGAAAAAGTATCCCGTATCCCAAAGGTCCATCCACATATTTGCATTACTATTAAGTATTCTGTGATTCTAGCAAAATTTTGAAGAATTTTCGTGAAACTTTTTTTGGACACATAGAACGGGGTGGAATATTTGGACTTCATCACAGGCAGAGAGAAAGTACCTGCTGGAGAGAAAGTACCTACTCTAAATAATGATGATACCAAACATTGCTTTATTTTTTACAAAAGAACTTAAAATGTATTCTAAGATTCAACAGCATTAAAAGCAAAATTCCTATTTTAACCGATTAAACAAAAAAAAAATTTCTCATTTTCACCTGTATGTATGTATGTTTGTCCGCGATTATCTCGCGTTTGGCTGAACCCATTTTGATGCGGTTTTTAGAAAAGTATTTGTTGCATTTAGGAGAAGGTTTGAGTATATTAATTACGAAGATCTGGATAGTAGTTTTTTCATAATCCTAAAAAATATGAATCACGTTTTGTAAATAGTCATTTACTCAGATAATAAGGAGGTGAGGTGACTGATTTTAACCGACTTCAAAAAAGGAGGTCTCAGTTCGACCTGTACGTATGTATGTATGTTAGTACGTTTTGCTGAACCGATTTTGATGCGATATTGAGAAAAGTACCTATTTGTTACATTCTGGAGAAGGTTTTGGCATTTTAACTGACCAGAAAAGTATTTGTTTCATTTAGGAGACGGTTTTGGTATTTTAATTTAACTACTTAAAAAAAAAGATGTACTCAATTTGACCCGTATGTATGTACGTTTGTCCGCTATTATCTCGCGTTTGGCTTAACCAATTTTGATGCGGTTTTCAGAAAAGTATTTGTTGCATTTAAGAGAAGGTTTTGGTATTTTAACCGATAAGAAAAGTATTTGTTTCATTTAGGAGACGGTTTTGGTATTTTAATTTAACTACTTACTTAAAAAAAAGATGTACTCAATTTGACCCGTATGTATGTATGTTTGTCCGCGATTATCTCGCGTTTGGCTGAAGCGATTTTGATGCGGTTTTGAGAAAAGTATTATGTAATAGGTGATGAGCAGTTGACATGAGGTAATAAAGTGTAGGCCCGGGACTTCATTTACCTTTAATCATGTTCACATTTATTTTTAAGAATTATAACTGCATTCGAAATTTTTTTACGCTTGCTGCTACACCCGGGAATTTTACCTGGTAAAATTAAAAAAAAATAACAAGAAGAAGAAGATCCTCATCTCATCTTATCAGGGGCCTTGGTCAATTTCAATTTA
The DNA here is from genome assembly GCA_910589605.1 of Chrysoteuchia culmella. Lineage (NCBI taxonomy): Eukaryota > Metazoa > Arthropoda > Insecta > Lepidoptera > Crambidae > Chrysoteuchia > Chrysoteuchia culmella. The sequence continues at coordinate 7,941,670 of OU342649.1, forward strand.
AATATTATTGCAATCTACAAATGGTTACAAGATAGTAATATAAATAAAGTGTACAGTACATTCTGGACCCTGATGGGGCACAGTAAATAGGTATTGAGTTGTGAAGGGAAGGAGCAATCTGCGATTTTCACAGTGTGAAATTGTAGCATTCGATGTGAAGGGATCGCGAGGTGTGAATAATTTAAATAATTTCACATGATTTTTCACAAGCTATTCATGAAATGTTTCATGCCTAGTACTGAGTATCACAGGAAGTATTAAAACTAAATAAAACTGTTCAAAGGTAGCTATAGTCTGCTAGCATGGACGAGTGGTTAATTCGTCCAAGTCTGCTAGTCACCGCGTGACCACGATGATGGCCCCTGAATAGATGCTAAAACACACTGTATAGGTATTTTTATTTATCTTAGCTAGTTTGTGGTGCAAGGCAAGTGTATTTTCAAAAATTGTTACAAATCAGTTTTGTTTTTTCGAAAATAAGGGAATGTTCCGAGTGCAATTTGCTACGTAGAGCAAAAAAGCAGGTTTTCAAACTATGGGTCGTGCGCGAACGGACATTCAATGGGCCCTGGAGTAGTGTTTTTGAATCACTCGAATTACATTCGCATACGGAATCGCAAGATTCGCATGCGAATTCTTTTGTTTTATACCGCAATTCGCATCGAATCTTGCGACTCCGTATGCGAATGTAATTCGAGTGATTCAAAAATACGACTCCCGTAGAAGGACACCCCAACCGACAGGGCAAGAGAAATTTCAATTTCTTTTACATTCAAATAACAAACAAGACTGCATTAAGTAGTCTTAGAACTCGTTACTAAGCCCTTTTTTTCTTTCCAGAGGGAAATGCCCGCGCATACCTCCCTGTCCGAGGAGACACGTAAGTTATGTGGGACTCGAACCCACTAAAACCCCCTAGTTGTTCCCTGCACGCGTTGGCGGAGACTGTCAGGATTGGGGCGACAGTCACCGGGCCTCCGCCCGCGTGTATCTTTTGGACACTCCCAACTGGACGTCAGCTCATGCTATTCACGGGAGGTCCTCCCTGGACGACGGAATTCTCCGTTTCGCCGCCGACCCCCATTTAACCTATAGAGGAGGCGATCGAACTGCCGCCTCCTCCCCCTTAACCGTCTGCGGCGAAAACGGGCCGCATGAGCATCCTCTTCACTGACCCGTTCCGCCGCCTCTTTCTGCAAGATCACCTCTTCACAGAAGGAGACTACCGCCTGCCAGGATCTTTCACTGTCCAACTCACGATGCTGGGGAGGGAGAGATCCGCCACCCGTGTGAGAACCCTGCGGCACCCCGCAGTCCATCCTCCCCAAGATCACCTTCCCATCTGCGTTGAGGTAGATCAGCTCGCGGTCCTCAAGGTAATCTTCTTATATAATCCTCAGATACCTTGGAATACAATGATGTCCTTTGTCACTAGGCCCTAGACCCTAGATTACGGTTTTCTGAGAATTGCCAATATAATATACCTTTTCCCTAAGACTGCCTAGAGGTGTGTCCCGAGTTTGGAAAATTGAATTACATTGTTCTGTGGTCTTAGCCCAGCCAGCTTTGGGAAGTCCTGATTAAGAGTATTAAGTATTTCCAATATTCAGAGAACTTTCCCTACAGTAGAGGTCCAAATCCAAACATTGCACCATTCCATCTTAACTATATATTCTGTGCCTAATACCTATCAACATTTATGTTAGCCCGCAGGTATTATCTTCAAGATAACACAAAGTACAACGTGACTAAAGTCTAGTAGCCAACTTATTTTAAATATAAACTACGTGATTCGCATCACATATCGAATATACTAAGGAAATACTAACTAATTTAGTTAGAATACTTATGGTAAATTTTAAATACAAAAATATTGGAAAAAATTGGCTCGGCCACAAGTGAATTCTCAGACGGGAATCGAACCCGCGACCTTTGGAAATCCGGTCCAATGCTCCAATATTTTTCTATTTAAAATTTACCTTAAGTATAAAAATAGCATTGAAAAATTGAAAAATGCAAAAATTACAAAATCATAATTTAGTTAGAAATTAATACAACAATATAGTGAACTTGAACTAGCGCTTCGCCCGCGATTTCGTCCACATCTAAGCTACTGACCAAATTTTAATAAAATTGGGCATAAAGCTAGTTTATAAAAACAACCGAATGCGAGCGAAGTCGCGGGCGAACGCTTTATATCCACGACATCTTTCAAAATCCACAGCTTCTGATTACACCTAATGACTGATTTTACATTAGACTGATTTTTTAAAAAGAGACCTGATATAACTACTCGTTGTGCCTCTCTGTAAATACGGTCGTTATGACTTAGACAAAAACCACGCTAAGTAAAGTGACTAATCTGCTATCAATTGTGTAAGTGCCTACGTACTTTTTTAATCAATTACAGAAATAGAGGATTATGTTAAAAAAAACAGATAAAAAACTGATTGATTTCCTATTAATACTTGTGTAATATTTGAGTCAATTGGAATGTACAGTCATCAGCAGGTCAGGCTGTCTTCATACACCCGCCTCTATTGATATGTAGTATTATTTAATCTGCGATAAGAGCCACATGAGGTTACTCAGGGGGCCGATTCTCGTGCATCGACATCTCGAATTCGACATTTTTTGGAGCCAAAAATCAGCATTAAAAACTCACTGAAAACAATCTTCGACATTATAGGATTGTTAAAGATCATTGAAACTAAAAGATTTTGACAGTAGTAGAGATTTGCTTACATTTTTATTAAATAACTAGAGGCCGTGTGCGGTTTCACACGCGTAGTTCCCGTTCCCGTGGGAATTTTGGGATCATCTATAGCCTATGTTACTACTTGGGGTCTAAGGATTCTCTATACCAAATTTCGTCAAAATCGGTCCAGTAGTTTTTCAGTTTATTCGTTACTGTATGTAACTCATTTTGGAATTTTGAAAATGTCAAAACCAAGTACGACATTGGCGTGGTTTGAGCAAGGAATCGCCAAGTGGTCATAGTGAATAAGGGCCCAGAACTTGCAAGTTCGCATATATATTTTTTTAATAACTACGTTTTCGTTAATTGTTATAAAATAACATTAATTAGTACTTTATACCCGTATACCACTTTTAAGTTACCATGCTTCGGACTAAATAGGTAAGTTGGAGTAAAAGATTTAATTCAGGTATTTTAATCTTAGATGTATATAAAAGAATGCCATTTATAAGAAAACACTACCTGCCTAGTAATAACGTATTATCCTCAATTTGGTAAATATTAGTTAAGATTATGGTCAGGTGGTTACTAACTATAACTATATAAAAATATCCATAAACATGAGCGTAGGTTGGTTAGTAGGAACTTTATAGAGTTATTAAGATTGAAGAAACATAGTCAACATGTTGCGAAATCCTAACATGAGTCACTGATTTGTCACAGACTGACATGTGGGTTTAGTTTTATATTCAAAGTATTATAAATAATGACTAAAACTGTGTAATTACCTTCAAAGTTGATACCTAGTTATATAGATCTATCGTTAGCACAGTCTATTTCTCATGGTAAATTTTAAATAGAAAAATATTGGAAAAAATTAACTAGGCCACAAGTGAATTCTCAGACGGGACTTGTGGCCTAGTTAATTTTTTCCAATATTTTTCTATTTAAAATTTACCATAAGTATAAAAATAGCATTGAAAAATGCAAAATTTACAAAATCACAAAAAGTCTATTTCTCGTTAATTACTTTATTTCATTACTAGCTTCCGCCTGCGGTTTCACTCGCGTGGTTCCCGTTCCCGTGGGAATATCGAGATAACAAAAAGCCTATATTACTCTTCGTCCTTTTAACTAATCCTATGGTAAAAATCAAGTCGATTTGTTGCTTAGTTGGGGCGTGAAGGAAGGACGAACAAACACACTTTCGCATTTTTAATACCACAACTAGCGGCCGCCCGCGGAATCTCCCGCGTGGTTGCCGTACCCGTGGGAATATCGGAATATAAAGTACAGTGTGACCATCTCAGAAACGGCGAATCTGCCAAACCACGAGCAAAAATCTGCCAAATCTGCCAAATCACCAGAAAACCAATATTCCACTTCAAACGACCAAAAAAAAAAAACTACTTCTTAAGGAATTTGAAGGAGTTCTACTACAATTTACTTATTAAAAAACTAATGATCATGAGTTACATTAATAAAAAATAAACCTTATTATAAATTATACAGTGAAAACATTTGGCAAATTTGAAGGAATACTTTATTATTTTTAAGTATTTTAAAGATTTCTTTCAAATCTGCCAAATTCTGCCACTTTTCCAAATCGTCGGCATAATCTGCCAGACTTAAAATTCAGGTGCTAAATCTGCCCAAATGGCAGAAATCTGCCACAATTGGTCACACTGAAGTGTAAAGTAGCCTACGTGTTAGTCCACTATTTGAAGCCCGTACTTACTAAATTTCATCGAAGTCCGTTCACTAGTTTTTGCTTGAAAGAGTAACAAAAAAAACAAACAAAGTCACATACTTTCGCATTTATAATAATAGTAGGATTAGATAGGATTAAGATTGCACTTTTCAAATAAGCGAATAACCGCTCAAGTCCCTGGTATGAACTTTATATTATTCCAGGGACATGGACGGTCGAAGAGTCAGCGGTCTGCGTAGCCCCTAAAAAACCGACCAAATGCGAGTCGGACTCGCGCACCGAGGGTTCCGTAAAATATTTTTTATTATATGATGTTACTAAAATTTACGGTTTTCGCATTTTTCTCTTTATCTGTACTATAAGACGTTACTTCGTACCAAATTTCAAGATTCTAAGTTCACGGGAGGTACCCTGTAAGTTTTGATTCCCATGCGAGTTTCGAAAATTTGCGAAAAATTGCGGCATAAACGGCTGTATCTTTTGATTGCTTTGGCTTAGAAGTTTGATTTTTTCACAGCTCCAAGGGACAATAGCCCTGAATATTAGATATAAATTTCAGTTTGATACCTCCACGCGTTCCTGAGAAAAACGGTCTTGACAGACGGACGGACGGACGGACAACGAAGTGATCCTATTAGGGTTCCGTTTTTTCCTTTTGAGGTACGAAACCCAAAAAATTGACATTTTACGATAGACGTTGTACAAAATAACTCGAATAGGTATTTATTTATGATTAGTATTAAAAAATGCCAATCTATCAGATGACATTTATCTTTAGCGGCATTCGATCTAATTATAGATCGAAGATCGCCGCATTCGAACCCACAACCATTTAGTTTATCATCATCAGTCATGGCCACTACTGGTTTGACTAACCTGACCGTCAACAAAATAAATAATAAGTCAGTATAAAGGCGAAATTACACTTGGCCGATCGCCCGAAGTCGATTACTGTCTCAATTGGGTAAACGAACAAATGTAAACAAACTTTGATACCTAATCTCGTGATCGAGAGGATTCATTTAGAGTTCCCAAATTCGAGTAACTGAAACCATCGTTTCATTTTACTCTTGTAACTACTATTGTTCGACTAAAATCGTAATCCATTGAGGTGACCAGCGTTAGTGACGCGGAGCTCGTGGCGCAGTGGTTCGCAACTGTTGAGGTTAAGCAACTTTCGCAATGGTCGGTCACGGGATGGGTGACCAAAAATGTACTATCTCGAGCTCCTCCGTGCTTCGGAAAGCACGTTAAGCCGTTGGTTCCGGCTGCATTTGCAGTCGTTAAGACCCACCAATCCGCATTGGGCCCGCGTGGTGGGTCATGGCCCGTTCTTCTTATCAATCCATAAGGAAAGCCAATGACCCAGCAGTGGTGATATTAAGAATGGCTGATGACGACCAGCGTAATAAATCAATCGACTACCTAGGTAAAAAATTACGGATCTTTCGGCTATCCGAAAACGGGTTTACGGCTTTTTACGGGCAAGTGTAATTGCGCCATAAGATAAGATATACAAGAACCACAAAACACATAGCTACCTATACCAATTGACCATAACAAAACATATTTGCTTTTCTTAATTTGACCTTAACTATTGATTAAATAGTAAGCTTTACACGTACGTCACAACTTAATTAGAAACCTTTTGTAAATCGCGAAGACTTAATGACCCTTAGCGTAGTCGTGCAAGAAATTTTAATTGGATACGATCATCCATAAAAAAATGTATTTAAGTTCCTTACCTTTACTAACATCTCTACTCATATTAATAATACTATAAATATCAGCGAAGAAACTGTGTCATTTTGTCTGTTACCTTTTTACGTATAAACGCCTGGTATTATTTTGGTAAAGACATATTGAACTTCAGAAAAGTATAGGCCTTCTGTCTGTAAATCTGGTACCTATTAAAGGTGGTAAAATAGCGAATGAAATATCTTTTTAATGGAAGAAATACTATCGTAAAAATGGTTCCATCTCCTAAACTAAGCAAAATCGCAGAACACACATATGGGACTTGGACACATCCAAATATTAGCTTTTGTCGTCAACTAATCGGCCACCCGGTATAACATCTCATAAATTACCTAGATATTCCACGGTATTCCATTCCCAAAAACCCCGACCCCAATATCCTGTTCTATTACATACAAATATTACAATAATACATAGAAAAGACATCCGCTTACTCTTAATCGCTTTTATTTCCCATAATGCGTAAATCGAGTTCTCCCAAAGTAAAGCAGGTAAATCAAACGCCATTCATAGTATTTGTTCATAGAATATTTGTTCTCGAGCACGTGTTTTAATAAGGGATAGCATTGAAAGGGTCTTTCCTTAAACCGGTCCAAGGGTAGAGGGCCGCGGGTAGGGATACCAACATCTTAGAAAACTTTGGACATATAAAAACTACATAGAAAATAATACTTTGATCAATGTAAACGAAGGTATCCTAATACACGCAATTTTTATTGTTAAAAGACCTTTTTACACACCTTGAATCCCTTTTAAACTTCACAGTTGTGTTTGTGTGTTCAAATACTCTCCAGTACAGACCCGACGCGTCGGCAGTTGAGGAAAGATTTTTTTTCTTGGTACAGCTATAAAAAAATATTATATTGTAATTTATGTGTAAAAATATATATAAACGTCCATGACTCAGATACAAATGCTCGTATTCATCCTACAAATATTTCCCCTTACCAGGATCCGAACCCAGGACCTCAGAGTTGGCGACACCTTGAAACCGGTGTACGTACCACTCTACTCAATCGTTAAACTCTCGTATAGCATTGTAAATACCACAAAAAATTCAATACCTTTGCATTCCACTATTAAAACATAGTAGTACCTAAGTACTGCCTAGGTATTTTTAGGAAGATATCTGGTAGGCATTTTAAAAACGATTTAGGCTATTTTTTTATTACAAAAAACGGGAAAACTATATTCTTTTAGCAATTCGTTTTAGTGAGGACTTATACTGTAAAGTTGTAGACCTTAAATGTCAGACAGTACCTACCTTACCTTCGTCCTTTTAGCTTGGTAAATCCTATAAAAAATTTACATATGGTCACCCTCAAGGAGGGAATCGCCAATGGCGCAACGTGTGACCCATTTCTTGTACTTGTATAAGTGTATGGCCAGGTGATAGGTGCATAACGGGGGAACACGTGTTGCTTCTAGTATGTACTTGGACCTCTTTTAAGAAATCATCAAAGAACAAACGCCCTTCACCCGTTGGCTTAGATGCTAAAGTTCCATGAACATTTACTGGTCAAAAACTGCGTGTTACCGAATGGCTTCACTTTTATAATAGCTTTTGTGAGGTCCACCATCTGTGACCTCTCAATGTCTATAGAAATTAGAATAAAGAGGATGCATGAAATCGACGAAGTCATGTCGTGCCGAATTATGTTGAGTTGAGACATTATAATGTAATGTAAATCATAAAAAAAGTATGAAAAAAACTCATAATAGGTTAGGAAATTATATGAAATTGTACTCCTGGGGGCCCACCGCCATCTCTTAGCCCAGTATTGTTTCAATCTTACCATGCTCCTTCGTACTACGACTCTCAAATAAGCTTGTTTTTTGACTGAAGTTCTGTGACGTCATCGTTCAATCATCGCCTCCAGAGTGTGAAGTATGTCAAAATGTGACAACTTCAATAAAACAAAACGGTCTTATGGCATGATGGGATTTTAATAGATAAATCGTAGGCCGGCAGGTACATACTTATTCTTAAACTGCTTGTAGTCGTTTTCATATACTTACTCAGTTCCACATCATCAATAGAGAGAAGATTCATTTCTAAAGTCAATTTGAAAGCCAGGGACATACATTGTATTTAATTGCAAAATTGTGTAACTCAATTTCTATCACGAATTAAGATCGCTTTCAATATGACAATTTGTAACCATCCATCACTGGCTTATTAAGACTGTCTGCAAACTCATTTCTTTTGCCGAAGCTACAATGTACTTTAGCTATTCAAAAAATAATTATGATCGAGTTTATAGAATGGGGAACCCGATCTGATAATTTCAAAGCTAAATACCTACTTGAGTAATATAATTGAATTTGGGCTCGAATTATCCATAAAAAACCAGCCAGCAACGGAGGCGTGATGGCCTGCTTGCAGAGCGGAAACAAATACATCTCATCAGTACTATAGGATACTTAATATTGTCGAATTAGCAGAAATACGAAATGAGAGAACAGGCAGAAGCAGTCGGAAAACGCAGTTACATGGTTTAGTAGTTCCAAAGAAGAAGTTTAAGGTCCTTCGACACCACGTTTTTTAAACGCACCGTGTCGACGCGCGTTTGAGAGACGCGACAAGGATATAGCTATTGAAAATAATCCTAGCTCTGGCCGAGCGTTTTTATTTAACCAGAATACCTTAGTTAAAATAGCTACTCAGTTCATGCGGTGACAGGGTTAAGTCCATTTTTTTTTTAGGCCTTAGTATGAAATAATCTTTGGTCTGGCCGCTCTCCTTTTTTTTGTCCAGATTTTTTAACTCGAAATAGCTACTCAGTTCATGCGGTGATAGGGTTAAGTTTAATATATTTTTTTAGGCCTTAGTATGAAGTACCTATTGGAAATAGTCTTGGGTCTGACCGCTCTCTTTTTTTATGTACAAATTTTTTAACTCGAAATAGCTACTCAGTTCATGCGGTGATAGGGTTAAGTTTAATATATTTTTTTAGGCCTATGAAGTACCTATTGGAAATTGGAAGTAGATTTTTTTTAACTCGAAATAGCTACTCAGTTCATGCGGTGATAGGGTTAAGTTTAATATATTTTTTTAGGCCTATGAAGTACCTATTGGAAATAGTCTTGGGTCTGGCCGCTCACTTTTTTTATGTCCAGATTTTTTAACTCGGAATAGCTACTCAGTTCATGCGGTGACAGGTTTAAGTCCGTATATATATTTTTAGGCCTTAGTATGAACTACCTATTGGAAATAGTCTTGAGTCTGACCGTTCACTTTTTTTTGTGTCCAGATTTTTTTACTTGAAATAGCTACTCAGTTCATGCGGTGACAGGGTTAAGTCCATATACTTTTTTAGGTCTTAATAGGAACTACCTATGGAAAATAATCTTGAGTCTGGCCGCTCACTTTTTTGGTTTTGGACCAGAATGCCTGATGTCCTTTAAGTAGTATTATAAGACCAATACAAGATAATACTACTGCAACTTCATGTATCTTCATTAGAAATTCTAAGAAAATCACGTCTCTCGCGTTTCTTCAATTAGGTGTTTCATAGTAACACTAAATTAAAAATGTTAAACAGCAAGGATCAACTGAAATACTTCTACGATAAGGCAACTTATTTTTTTTTTTTTTTTTATGATTTTGTAATTTTTGCATTTTTCAATGCTATTTTTATACTTCTGGTAAATTTTAAATAGAAAAATATTGGAAAAAATTAACTCGGCCACAAGTGAATTCTCAGACGGGAATCGAACCCGCGACCTTTGGAAATCCGAGCATTGGACCGGATTTCCAAAGGTCGCGGTTTTCTATTTAAAATTTACCATAAACAACTTAATTCTTTCGTCTTTCATAAAGTACAAACAGTACGCACGTGAAGACCCGCTTCACGAACTCACTTTTGTACCCTTCAACACGCCTAAAATCACTGGTCCTAATTTCATCACGCCGTATTTCTTTGGCCTAAAATTCTTAAGCACAATTATTGTTTAGCATAATAGATTATGATACAAAAGTATCAAGCCAAATGAATATTTTTTACCAACTTGCCGCTGTTTTTTTCACATCAGGGTTGTACGTCATGTCCGGCTACCGTAGGGTGGGTTCTAATCTCCAGCGGTTATTCTGGAATGAGCACCATCCGCGGCACGTAACCGAATTACTTGCATCACTTCAATTATGTTTTGTAAAATTGTAAACACATGATTGTATAAAAAACCATCCATGTGGCACATTTTTAACTCGTGGCAATTTTGACGTGTCCAAAATCTGTCACTGTCAGACTGACAGTGACAGATGTGAAACTGAGACTGAGAGTGTCAATCAAACAACTAATTTTTTTGCTACATCATTTGACAAAGTGCTGAGAGCGTTCTGCTTATTTAAAATATTTATTTATCCCTTATACACACATTATGTATTGTCGTATTTAATTTTATAAGTTTATGTATTATTGTGTATTTTGAGTATTCTCGTCTTCTGCATATATCTTATTTATTCTTTTCTGGTCATCTTTCCTTCTCACTCACCCTGTCAGAATAACAGCGCCTCTGTGTTCATTCGGTGCTTGCTTGCTTGCAAGCATGCATGCTTGCTTGCATGCTCGCTTGCATGCTTGCTTGCATGCTTGCATACACCTTGATTTGTTGTATAAATCGTAATTAAATACTTGCGACAGTAGGGATAATGAATGGACATGCCTAATCATGAAAATGGAAAGCGAAAACGAGGAAAAAAAATATTGCCGAAGTGAAAATAGGCTTCACTTATTAAGTTCATTTGACAATTATGCGAAAAAATTTTAGGCTTATAATATGTGTGCCAAAAGACATTAGGTCAAAAAGAAATTAGGTGTTCCATTATACACCTACGTGAAGCATCTCACTAATTAATGTGGATAATATTGTAATTGAATGCAATTACCATCCCTCATGCAAATCAATAACATGACCGCCATTTGTTATACGACGTTGACTAGGGTTTCCCAAACTATGGGTCGCGAGTGAATATTGACTGGGCCCTGTAGAACAACGGACACACACCAACCGACGGAGCGAGAGAAATTTCCGTATCTTTACATTCCAATAACAAACAAGACTGCATTAAAGTCACAAAACTCGTCACGAGGCCCTAGTGGCGACCGAGACGAGGCCCTAGACTAGGGTATCTGAGAATTACCAATTTTATGGCACGTTTTCGCTAAGACCGCCATGAGGTGGGTCCCGAGTTAGGAAACTTGTATTAAATGGGTCGTAGTTGAGAAAACTTTGGGAACCACTGACGTAGACTAAAACAGAAATACGCCATAGTCAATCTAATGTAACATGCGCAGACGCACAAAAACAACTGCAGTTGTAAATATTATAATATAAGGCCCTCATTTCCTACGGCAACGGATGTGAGGGCTATAAAAAAAATTAACATCGCTTAGTTTACATCATGAATTGAATCTTACACTTGTAAAGGTTCCGTATTGTTAGGCTCTGGTATTATAGTTATGGTACTCTTTATGTTATTTATTTGATTATGTCTATAATCTGCTTTCCCGATTTTGGGCCACTAAGAAGGGCTTCATTTTCTTTTTGTTCCTGGTTCTTAGTGTTTGTATCGAAAGTATACATATTGCTATTCTCCTAAAAAAAGGATTATAACTGTACCTACAAAATAATGTCGATTTAAAAAAATTAATAACATCTAATGTTTCCAATCTAAAGCTTCCAGCTCTACCGTATTTAAATAATATCATAATGCAATTTTATCTCAATGAATAGTGCGAATAAAACAAAATAAATACTTCCAAAGACAATAGAATTGTTCAATGTCTTTCGCCGTTTTCCTGTTTTTATTTAATTTATTGCACTTCCTGCTGAACCCTAAAGCTCCCTTTTTATTTGACCCACATCTAAGGGATGATTGTCGTGGAATATATTATTTAATTATTACCTTTATAGGTCACCGCATAATGCCGGCAGGTGCCTCAGCCCTTGGACAGCTGCTCGCCCAAGGTCTCGACAAATGTTTACGTTTTTATTTCGAGTTTTCAACGTGGGGAAGCGGTCGTTGCAATTTTATTTTGAACTAGTTACCCCCACTTCATCCACGTGGACTTTTGGCAAAGTAAGTAAATAAGTAAATAATATAAAACAGTAAGTAAGTTAAACAGAAATTCGAACCGTAATATCAAAAACAAATTGTAATATTACATAACGCATGTTGTGTTTACATCTAGTAGGTTTCAATCTATACTAATATTATAAAGCTGAAGAGTTTGTTTGTTTGAACGCGCTAATCTCAGGAACTACTGGACCGATTTAGAAAATTCTTAGACCATTAGAAAGCTGCATTTCTCCCGAGTGACATAGGCTATATTTTATTCCGATATTCCCATGGAATCGGGCACCACGCGGGTAAAACCGCCAGGATCTACTTGTGTAGTATAAGCTTTTAGATTTTAATTAGAAGTAAAATGATAAAAATGTAAACCAGTTTTGTAAGCCAAATAAAAAAATAAATAAAAAAAAAGTCCCTAGAAATTGTTATTACAATAGCTCAACGCTGACCGCTATCTTGTCTGATGGTAAGCGATGACACAGAATACTTAATAGTATGATGCGAAGGATCAAACTCGCTTGCCGACTTTTCACTCGTCAAGACTCTCAAATTGTAAGTATTAAAGAAAAACCAGGCGCAAAGAGTGTAGTAATGGACGAATTAACCACTCGTCCAAGAGTAAACAGGAATAAAAACCTATCCAAATGTTTTAATCCAGACTATAAATTAACTGTGTAAGTAGCATTAATCCAAACGTTCAGTCGTTTAAAAAAAAACAATAAAACAATGGAAGAATGTTCGCAAAAAATTGTATGAACAAATTTGTCATGCTGCATAGTAATGAATTGATTACTCACGGCCTCCTTGCAAAGAAAAATAAAAATACATACTCCTGTATTCTTATGTAATAATGTATAAAGGTCAAAATGGAACAAAAAAATATCTCTGTCAGTAGGTTTAAAAGCGATAGGTACTTATTTGTAGAGCTGCAAAACAGGTCTGCGCATAATTTTTTGTAGTCAGGAGTAGGTACTCAGTTTTTTGTTTAGCATGGTACTTATATTTTAATACGCTATCCGTAGTAGATACTTAATGTAGTAGGACGTTCGAGAGGTTAAGAACTTTGTGAATATTCTAGGAATATTTAAAAAAAAATCGAAAAAATTTCGAAAAATTTGTGTCGTGAGTTCCTGACTGTGTTGATCAATTATTTCCCATTTTAAATGTTCACCTGCATTTTGCTTGTATTTAGTGTAAATACATACGTACATTTACTTTGTCAAGGAATAAATTTAACATTTAACTTAATTAAATGTTATCTCATCTCTACTGGATAAGTGATGTTTAAGGTCGAAGTCAATGGGCTTTGACAATAATACATAACTAACTGCATATAACATTATGGCTAAGGGTGCTATCTAATTGAATTAACCTAGAACTATTGCCAAGTTCCTGAATTCTCTCTAATACTACAACATGGTTACTAATATCTCCATAAATGAGGCGACTGGTTGTCTGTTTATCCGTTATGAGGTAGCTATCAAAGCTTATCTATTAAAAAGGATGTTTCACAAGTTACGATTAAGTTCCAATTAAAATAAATAATTCATAAGTCTGAAAGCTTTTTCTGGCTAAAGTCATCATCTTCACCATCGTCTACTGCTGGACGATTCGCGGCTACTCCCATCCAGCTCTTGTCAGCTACCTTGTGAAGATTATCGCTCCACCTATAATAGTCTGGGGGCGTCCTACACTAAGTTTGCCGATACACAGTTTCCATTGAAGAATTCGTGTACCTCAGTGGTTATCGGTTCTGCAGCATAGATGGGCTAGGCACCTAAAGTACTGAACCAATTTTGTAAAATTGTTGGATAGGGATAGTGTGCCGTGTGGTGACGGCCTAAGAATACAAGTGTCACCACTCCCTTACATGCCTGGGATGTCGTAAGAGTCGACTCAGAGGCTCAACGCATTGAACACCTGTGCGAGAGAAGGAAATCTTGAAACAAACCCTCTACCAACCCGTCTGGCCAGCGTTGGTAGCAGTAGGCTAATAGCCTCCTATGAACACCACAATAGGCGTGAGCTAGGAGAGGCCTATGTCCAGCAGTGGACGTCCACATGCTGATGAGTGAGTGAGTGAGAAAAATGGAGAGGGTTTAGAGAAGATCTCCATGTTTCAATTCAACAATATGGGGTCAGTGGCTGAGGCGTGAAAAAGTAGGTAACAGACACATAGACAGAGTAGGTATTGGCCTTTAAAATATCCTTACTACCTCTGTGGTCTAGTGGTAACATCAGCGGTATCAGACCAAGAGATCCATGGTTCGAATACCCAGTGGAGGTACAGTCACGTGCAATAACATAAAAAACGCTAAGCAACCTTGTCACATTACAATATTGAATGACATTTGTGGACAGAGACAGCTTTGTTCCCGTGTGCATCAATGCGATAAGGTTGTGAAGTGTATACATACATGTAATAAATATTAAAGAAGAAAATATATTAGAAAAAAGCTACTTGTCTCATGTCGCCCTGACGGAATTCGAATCCGCATTCTTGGGAATCCGGCCCAATGCACTCCAATGGATTCCCAAGGATGCAGGACCGAATCCCATAACGGCGACATGAGACAAGTTGCTTTTTTAACCGACTTCAAAAAAGGAGGAGGAGGAGGAGGGTATATTTTTTTTTATTTTTTTTTTATGTATGTACACCGATTACACCGAGATTTCTGAACCGATTTCCATGATTCTTTTTTGTTCGATGCAGAATAGTTGCCAATTGGTCCCATAAAAATTTGGTTTCATTTGACCCAGTACTTTTTATGTTATGAACATTTTTATATATTTCATTTCATTGTTGACTTGGACGATGTAGTATTTACGATAATTTTGTTTATAATGTACATGAAACCTTATCTAATCTAGAAAAACCCTGCTGTAGTTTACAAAACAGTCTATTACAGACACTTAAAAGTAAAAAAAAAACATTCTACTTTAAGCTCCTATTCTTTTATTTTTCTTGCCTTGGCTGGCAAGGACTCCAAAAGGCTTATTTTTTGCTTTTTAGTTTTTAAAGTTATTTTTTTTAACGCAGTTTTTTTTTCTAAATAGTATTATTTTCTTGTTTAATATTTATTTATAAAATGCAAAATTAAAAGTTATAGGTAATCACTTTTACGGATTTAAGTGCACTATTTATGTATTTCACCGTTAGCACAATCATTTTGGATTTCGTATTTTTTAGGGTTTATTTTTTGGTTTCCCGACAATTCGGCACCTTTTTAGCTGCGTTATTATTATTAGTAGCTGCCGTGGTCTCGGAATTATCAGATATGACGATGGCTATGTGTCTTCTTTTTGTTCATAAAAATAATAAGTTTTACAAATGTATGAAACGAATGTGCTATCAAACAGGTATTATCGTAAAAGACTTGTGTAATTAAACTAACTGAATTCAATTAAGATAAGGAAATATTATTAAAACATCATAAATTTATATCGCACTTAATATTAAGTATATTTTTTTCCTTATTTTGTTATGAAACAAATTATTATATGAAATGAGTTTTTTTTTATTAATAAATACTTATTATAAGATAATGCAGTTAAAAAAAAATTATATTTTGTAGTAACGTGTTTTTATGGGAATATTACTATTATTTCAATTTGATGGCTTGTACGAGTAGAATTGTTTTCTGGTTGGGTGGAACGGCGGAGTCAATACTACCTTACGTACATCATTTTATGATTTTTATTTTAAATGTGGTACCTCAGTGGGCTGTTATTTCTGAGGTTACTCATATTTGAAATAAAAAGAAAATCAATAAAGTTCTTAAAAAATATTTTTAAGTACTTTTTTACATGTACGGCGCCTGAATAATATAACATTAAAACTATTCTTTTAATGTTTGCAAGTAACGATCACGATCATAGCTGGTTATTATTTTATTACATAAGTATTATTAATATTTTGAGATACATTTCGTTGCCGATGGAGCTGCGTTTTTTTTCTATGGACTCATGGCATGGCATTTTCCTTTTAGAGTACCTAAGTTGAGAAAAACGGTTAAGACAAACTACGTCGCAGTTTGGCGAAAACAATTAAACGAGCGTTCGTTCTGACGAGCGAATTTATTGCGCAGCGCATTCTTCATTCCATGGGTGTTTACATATATCGATGCAATGCATAAGCACATATAGGTAACTTGTGGACCTTGATCTTACAAAAGGGACCCTCCTCGAACCGACCGAGCTAACCTTGGGTTATTTTTAAACCGAGCCTGTTCGAATCCCGTCAGGCAACTCTTCCGAGTATTACATAATGCGAAATTATAGTTTTCTTTTTCTTTTCATTCGGCCATCTTGAAAACCGTGTGGCCCTGTCATTTTGCTCTTGTGCCCTTTTGTTTTGGCGCTCACATATTTTATTTCATTTCACCGAATCGTAAAAGGAAGAGGCAGTGAAGGGTTAACGTTTTGTATTCTGTCGATTATTTATGGTCCCGAATAATGGTGTTTCGTGGTGAAACGTTTCAACATCTGCTATGGTATGGTTTTCAAAATGTTACGCCATTTATGTAGAGAAATTTTGGCCGTGAAAACATTGGTTATCCTAACTAATATTATAATTGCGAAAGTGTGTTTGTTTGTCCTTTCTACAAGCGGAAACCGCGGGCGGCCGCTAGTATTTATTTAACTTTGAAAACCTAAGTAAAACATCTTTTGCGGATTAAAACGAACTTTTTTATAAAAATAATAAGATTTTATACTTTTAGTATATTTTTTTATTTATTTTAGCGACAAAGAAAGTAATTTTATTTGCAGACCATCAAACTGTTAGCTATGACAAGCAATGGGGTTCAAGTAGGCAATAAATCATACTAGGTATTCCATCATGAATCTGGGGATACGGTAGTGTCCCCGCCAATGCGAGCCAAGCGAAACGCAACGGCACTACCTACTTTTTCTCGAAGCGCTTCCTCGTTTTTATGAAGCTTCATAATTTAGGTTTGTATTATACTAGACAAACAAAATTCTTGGGATATAATTACAATAGAGGTCTTATTTAACATATAAAGTTTCAATTGCATAGCTCCTTGGACGAATTAATTCGTCCAAGCATAGCTCTTATACTTTAGATTTTATTCATATAAAAAACCCCTTATCGTCACTGACTCACTCACTCACTGATGATCATCAAAATTCATAGGGTACTTCCTGGAGTCCTAGAAAGCTGAAATTTGGTATGTTAGCTAATATTAATACACAAATATCAAAAAAAATACCAAACGAACTTTTACCTCCCAACCCTTAAAAATAGGGGATGGTAGTTTGTATGAAACTTCAACCAGTTTTGATGCTAGAGGTCTAGTAATAAATAATTAAATACGTATTTAAGGATTATAAGTAAACCTTTACAAAAAGAAGTGAAATCCCACCAAAAACATGTTCTTGTAAAGTGTTGCCGATACGAGACCATATGTTTCTCACAGACAAAAAGTAATCAGATCTCATTTAGAGCCAACAGTTTCATAACTAAAAGATCTATCAGAAAAGTGACCCATGTGACGGTAGCGAAACGGCCAAGCCACATATTTTGGCTATGGTGTAGAGTTTATGAAGTTAGGGCATGTAGTTAGAAGCTTGGCAATAATTGAGATGATAGATGATGATAACTTTTGACTGTGCGAACCATAAGGTCTCGTATTGGCAACACTCTACATGAAAATGTTTTTGGAGGGATTTTATTAAACCCGCAGGTTTTGTTTATTGGGGAAAGTTTTTCCGAAAAGTAATAAGGTAAAGAAATAATTATTGTTTAAATGGAATACCTAATAATGTTCTATTATTTGTAAACTTTTTCAAATAACGCTTCCTAAAACAGCCATACTGGCACATATTAATAAATAGTTACAGCACAAATTCATAAATAGTTACTTCGTCTACTGGTACTGGTCTACCTTTGATTGTACAGGAAAAGACACACAATAGATATTTCTTTGTTGTCAGAACACCGGCGTCCAGTCAGGATTTTATGATTAAAACTTTCGAGAATAACTTAAACAATGACAATTTGAGAATAAAACACCTTTTCGGATTTTAAGTTGATTCACAACCCGTGACCACGGCAATCAAAGAGGTGCCGATACGTCGGGAAACCAAAATACGCTAAAAAGAAAACAAAAATACCAAATACAGTGGAATCCGTTTATAATGACATCGAAGGGAATTGACAATCACGTCATACTAAGCGGACGTTATACAAAGCATTTTTGTAAACAAAAAAACATTTTATAAAAAAAATTCAAACCGACTTCAAAAAGTAAAAAATAAAACTTTTGGAGTCGGTGCCAGCCAGGGCATTCTACATTGCTCTTCTATTAACTATATATTTTGTTGGCCTTAGCTAGCTAGCACCGACTCCGAAAGTTTTATTTTTTACTTTTTCAAGTCGGTTTGAATTTTTTTTATAAAATGTTTTTATTTCAGATTTTTTAGTTACATCATGTGCCGTTACTTACACTAAAAAATCAGCCCATACACAACAATGTCATCTAGGTAAACGGCAACTTGCCAAAAGGTAATTGATATTTTTCAAGATTATGAAAAAACTACTAGCCAGATCTTCGTAAAAATTATACGGGACCACACATAAACCATTTTCTTTCAGATAAAAAAATAATTATAAAAATCTGTTAACAACTGGCGTAGTTATGGTAGAACATACATAAAAAAAAATAAAAATGAAAATACAGTCGAATTGAGAACCTCCTCCTTTTTTGAAGTCGGTTAAAAACAACTTTTATTTAGGTAAATACATAGTTATTTAAATAGAGAAACAGCATATTAAATCAAAATAAAAATTGCACGTAATACATGAATGTATGTATGTATTTATATTTTTAATTTTTCCTTTCCGAGAGATGAGTTTGATTCTCCATTTTCTAATCTGCATATTATTGCACCTTTCTCCTCAATCGTAAATGCTTTACGACGTTGGGATGACATTTTTTTACATAGGATATCACTAAAAACAAATCCGTGACGTTCCACTGTCAATTACGCACTGAGATTCAAAACAAAAACCAGCCACGTGCTGAACGACGCTGGTCGTGAATCAACGAACATGACCGAAGGTATGTAGGTGTAAAGAATCATGTCGGTCACTATAATTAATGAACAAAATTTATTAAAAATGGGTCATAATAAGTGACATGTAAGCGAAGTAATTCTTTTTTAAATAGAATTTTATGTGAAAATCAAACTTCGTTGTGTAATTACGTCATAATAGGCGGTTGGTCAATATAGGCGGAGTCGTAATAAACGGATTCTACTGTAAATGTTTCGGGTAAATATAGTGCACTTAAAATCCGCAATTTTTTTTAATTTCAATTATGAGTGCGAAAATGACAATTTGTCTATTTCATGGTTGATAGAAAATGGTTGTATTTTTTTATAAGTATAAGTATATACTGTTAAATACTTTATTAATATTAATGTTAAATACTCTTTTAATAACCCCATACGAAAATTCTTTGAAATTTATAAATATTTTGTTGTATGAAGGTTTTACTAACTCTTGCCTATTTGCTTGATCATTTGATGCGTATGATGGAGCAACCGCAAATGTTAATGCTGAATTTTTTTTACGCCTTTGATACTCTTAGTATTCATCATACCTAATATTAAGTATTGATAAAGCTGAAGATGGAAGCGAGCCTCTCCCGGAATCCTCAATCACTGAGAAACTGGCTATCTTATCTCTAACTGCCGGAACACAATAATGCTGAAAACATTATTGTTATGGCGTCAGACTTAGATAAGATGGTGGTAGCTAGCTAGGCGGACTTACAACGAGTCCTACCACCAACCAAACCGAATACAATATGTACTGTACCCCCGCTGCATGGAATCGAACCCGGGACCCCTGGGTCTGATACCGGTGGTTGTACCACTAGACCACAGAGGCGGTTGAAAAATGATTATAATGTAAGTAGGTACATACCTACGAGTTCCTAAGTATTATGCAAATTTTTGCTAGCTATAAGGATCGTGAGAAGATTTAATCTTAATTCTATTAAGAAATAAATAAATATACTTATTCATACAAGTAAGATATTTTATGCACGCATGGTTAATATTTAAGTAGGTACTCTTTCATATCTTTTCTCCAATATTATTCGAATAAAAAGCTATTTCATCATCATCGACATCGTATGTATTAACTGCAAGTAAACTGTCAAAGTCAGAGTTATCAAGAATAAAGATTGCATGTTTTTCGATTGCTGATTCTAAATTCCAACACATTTGGAAGTCAATTTGCTAATTACAGTTGTGTGTGCTGATTTTAAGTGGATGATTAAAACATCTGTGGAGTTGCAATAGTATATTCAGCCATTCACCGAATACCGAATATATACGTCGAGGTCCTGGCCGAATATCCAACTATTCGGCTAAAACTATTCAGCTCGTGCAAAAAATTGTAATTGTGTAAATGGAATGCAATCAGCTAGATTTCGGACCAATTTTGCGAGATAAACTAAAATCAGACGAATTATTGCGATTTTACGAGATTGCACAGGATCATAAATACACGTTTCTTTCGAAGCGCTCTAGCATAAGCGACGACGAGCAAGACAAGATATTGCTTGCTTCATACGATGCAAAAATCAAAAATTTTGAAGATTTGGAGAATTAGAGAATTGGAGATTTGGAGAATTTTTGAAGATTTTGAAGATTTTGGAATTTTATGAACAACGGTGAGACGCTTAGCCTTCATCATACCTGTTGTTAAGTATTAAGAAGACTGAAGATGGAATCGCGCCTCTTCAGGAATTCTCAACTACTGAGGAACTGACTATCTTATATCTAACTGCCGGAACACAACAATACTGAAACCATTGTTGTTATGGCATCAGACTTAGATGATATGGTGGCAGCTTGCCAGACGGACTGGCAACAATTTTTTTCGCCGACCACAACAAATACAATATGGTATCCCCGCTGGGAATCAAACCCGGTACCTCTGGGTCTTATACCGGTTCATCATCATCATCAGCCATTGTAAGTTCACTGCTGGACATAGGTCTCCTCTTTAGAGCGCCACACAGAGCGGCTGTAAGCGTTTTTCAGCCATCGGCTACAATAAGTGGACCGTCTCTCCATGGCTCGTTCGGTGACTTTGAGCTTATTTAGAAGGCCAAGTGTTAGATACCACGTTTCGGTGCCATAGGTCTTCAGGCTCTGCGGGAGACGTGACGTGAAAATAGAGCGTAACTTCCCGAACGCAACCCAACCGAGTAAGATTCGACGTGCCACCTCTTTGTCAAAGTTGGACCTACCTAACTTGATTGTTTGCCCTAGGTAGGAGTATTCGTCGACAACTTTGATTGTATCGTCCCTACATGGTCGTTAGACATGACATTTGTCTTGGCCATGTTCATTTTAAGACCCACCGTTGGGAGACTCTATAGAGGTCGCTGAGCATGGTTGTGAGTTCGTTCAGTGACTCCGCCAAGATAACTATATCGTCGGCAAATCGAAGGTGAGTGATGTATTTGCCATTGATGTTGATGCCAGATCCGTTCCAGTCCAAGAGTTTGAAGACATCTTACAGAGCGTTAGTGAACAGTTTCGGAGATATTACATCTCCCTGCCGCACGCCACGCTGCAATAGAATAGGATTCGTACTCTGATCCCGTATACTGACTGACCAGTTATTAGGTACCACTAAATCACAAAAGTTTATACCGGTTATTACCGCTAAATCACAAAGGCGTTCAATTAACTTTCATGATGTCAAGATTAATATGAGATAGTAAAACTTATTCATTTTCATCCAAAAAAAGATGTTTGTTTGACAAAAGTTGTTAGAAGTAATTTAATTACCTATTAAAAAAGGACACACTTATTATATATATTTTTTTAAATAAAGAAACAAAAAAAAAAACAAAAAAGGCTTCATTAATTGATTTATAAGACTTTTTTTTCTATAATATTGCTACACGGTGTCTGTTTTGTCCTGTTTGTTTATTGTACTCTCTATGTTTGAATTTATTTAAAAGTAAAATAGTGTATAACTAAAAATTAAATAGGTAAATCATAATTGATTATGGTTAATAAAAATATAAATTTTTAATAAACCAATATTTTTTCTTTAATTTTACCAATTATTTAAAACTACTACTTAAATTATATACTTAAGTTTATTCGGTATTCCGTCGAATATTAAAAATGTGGCCGAATAAGCCGAATACCGAATAGTGGCCGAATATTCGTTGCAAGTCTAATTTAGATGTGTTGGTATGTACTTGATTAAAAAATATGAGAACACCATCTGTTTTAAAATCAAACTGATAGCATAGGTACTTTATGGTTTGGCCGTCTCAAATCGTAAGTACACTGTTATTTTACAACTCTAATTTATATAATCAGTAACCAATAGATGCTTATCTTCAGTAACCAATAGATGTTATAAAGTCGCTCGTGGTCTGGACATTACCAGTAACTATTTAATAATCTGTGACATTACTGTAAGCAGACTCATTAATATGCAACCTTATCACATTGAAACACAGGAAAACAAAGTTCTCTGTGTCAAAAACGATATTAAATATTGTGTTGTATAGTGTACTAACTTACTGTACGTGTGGAGTTTCAACCGAGTTCTTTTCGTAATAACACGTGTTGAGGCTCCATTTTTTATTCAATCTACCGTACAATTTCTATAAATACTAAAAAAATATACTTGACATTGGAAAAATTCGCGAATTTTATCGTGAGCAAGTCATTACGAAAGAAGAAGAAGAAGTACTGTACGTGTATTGTACATGTATAGGTACGTATGTACGCTAAGTTAGTAAGAATTGATGCATAATATAATTTTAATAATATTATTCTGATCGTCATTTGTTTAAATTAAACCGAGCTACAGAAGCCCAATTCTCATGCAATCGAAAAAAGTTTACATAATAGTAAAAAGTTCCAAGTAATTTTCCGTGGAATAAAAAAAAATAGACAAATTTTTTGTACTTTTTTACAAATGTAAACTTCTTTCGATTTCATGAAAGACCTTTTATACGTATATACAAAATCAAAAGAAGTTGCAGCACCTTTACATGTAAAACAGTCAATACTTGTACAATGTTGTTGTTTGTTGTACCCACACAAAGATAGTGCGAGCCGCACCTCGTTTTATATCTTGCGTTTATAAAGTCGGCCAAGCGTGAACTCCCCAACACTTATAGAATGTCCCTCAAATTGGACTTTACCTTTGTGTTTTTCTCCATTCCCCTATTATCACGCTGGCATGCATATATCCTTTTATACTCTTGTTTGTCCAAAAGAAATTGGAAACCTTACAAAAAGACACTTTGGAAATACGTGAGACCTGCTAAACTCGTTTTTTAAGATTCGCCGTCCCTCTCTACTCGGATATTTTGCAAGGGAACTGGTGAGACAGGTATCTGAGGTTGTTTTTCCTTTTTAATCGTTACAATGTTTTGCCGGCTGCGCGAAATTCCTTATGAAGGTCCTCTATATTTTTGGTAAACAGAAGAGCCTCTTTTTATGTGAAATTCCTAACGATAAAAGTTGTCTGTTGTTTACTGCGCTCCAAATCACAGATGCGAAGGTTATGACGCAGTGGTTGGAATCTGGTAGCTTACTGCCATCTCTTAGCGCAGTATTATTTCAATCATACTGTAGGCCTAACACAAATTACTTTTGAGTAAGTATCGAGGAAGTAATGTAAAAAATGTATGACATATTGAGCAGCGTTTCTACCGGACGTAAACGGAACTACATTTTCCTATACATTTTTTGACATTACCTACGTGGTCGATACTTACTCGATAATATTACGATAGTTTTTCGTGCTTGCCCTACTGATGGTTACAACATAGTGATTGCATGCTCTTTGGTATTTCGTACCACCACCCTCTATAAAATAAGCTTATTTTCTGACAGAAGTTTTGTGCCTTCAAAGTGTGAAGTGTGTCATAATTTGACACTTCAATTCGTTTGTTGGCAGGGACAATGGTTAAAGAAGTTTATTTAACTGAGATAGTTGTATTTAAAAACTTACATTATACAAATAATATCATAAGTATGTATTTCGATGTCAATATTTTTCTTGTGAATATTCAGGAGCTGCCTAGTTAAGTCCGCTATCACAAAGTATCATCGATGTAGATAAGCACTTTTTTGTAGGATTTTCATATCCATAGATATATCTCAATGGACAGGAATAATAAATTTTACTTTGTGTAGGGTCAAGCGGACCTCGTCGTCGTCTCAGCCACATAACACCCACTGCTGGGTATAGGCCTCCCCAAAAGCGGGGGTTTGCCATAATCGCCACGCTTTGCAGGCGGGTTGGCGATCGCAGTATGGCTAAGTTTGTAGGAGACACTGCTGCCCATCTCCTGAAGGCTGAATCGCTTAGTCGCCTTTTACGACACCCATGGGATGAGAGGGGGTAGTGCTATTCTAAGCCGACACTACACATGACCTACCATCATCTATTAGAAACCATCATGAACATTTTGTTTGCGTTTTGTTTTTATTAAAGTTGACACATTTTGACACACTTCATACTTTGGAGGCGATGATTACAAATACAAATATCTTTATTGTGATTTTTTTTTGATATATCACGACGGGGAGACTCTTAGCCTTCATCATACCTGATGTTAAGTATTGATAAGATGGAAGCGAGCCTCTCCCGGAATCCTCAACCACTGAGGAACTGGCTACTTATCTCTAACTGCCGGAACGCAACAATGCTGAAAACATTGTTGTTATGGCGTCAGGCTTAGATAAGATGGTGGTAGCTAGCAAGGCGGACTGACAACAAGTTTTTTCGCCTACCACAACGAATACAATATGTACCCCCCGCTGGGAACCAGGGACCCCTGGGTCTGATACCGGTGGTTGTTACCACTAGACCACAGAGGCGGTTAAAAGGTAGGTAGGTTAGTTTAACAGTGTTTCACTACATTTCCACCTTTTACAAGGTATACAATAATGCAGTAGATTCAACATTTTTCAATTATATAGAATTAAATAAGTATATAATGTCACAATTGATTAATTGTAACGCCATGTTTAAGATACATAAATGCAGTAGCTATAAATAATCAACAATTTCAAAATTAAATAGAGTTTTAGATATCAATGTCAAAATATTAAATGTCAAACATTACAAAGTCACGATTATGATTAAATTAAGAATACATAATAATAATTTTTTTTAGATTTAAATCGAGCGAAGAGTCAAAAAATAAGCTTACTTTAAGAGATGCGTAGTAAGAAATAGCCTGGTACGAATTTGAAGAGTATTAAAAAACAAAACGCAAACAAAACGTTCTTATGACATGATGGATTCTAAAAGAAGGCAGTAGGCCCCCAGTTCTTGTAATGATAATGTTGTGTTGCATCAATGGAAAAGTTGGCTGCGCCTGCTAATATTAAAATGGAGCTTGTCAATGACTAACACTCTTGTTGTTCAAATGTTTTTTTACTACAGCCCGTGAATTATTTTCGGTCTTGAAACTTGGTTACCTACATAACAACTGCGTTATAAATTAATAAAAAGTGAGTTTGTAATATCAAAATAAAAATAAATATTATTGATGTATTTTTTTTCTCAAACATGAAAGATTATAATAATATGGCACTTAGCTTTTTCGTAATCTGGATGATCGATGTGGACAAAGTCGCAGGCGGCCTCTTGCTGAATAAAAAAATATTTCATTTAATCATTCGTTCACATGGGTTGACCAATTGACCATAAATATTACTAGAATATTTCCGAAGCATTTTTACAAACAATCTCACTGGAATGCGAAAGTCCATTCATTCGTAGATATGCTAATTAATGAAACAAAACATTGGAACTATGCACTGAATTCGCGATCGTTCCCATATCGTGTTCGAATCGATAAAGCTCGTGTTTTTGTGAGCGGCACGTTTCTTAGAACGAACGGGTTCGGTTACGCGCTTCTAAAGGCCCTTATTCACGTGGTTGGGCTACTGTGCCTTTTATGCCACTATAACATTAATAGATAATGATAATTTCAAATAGTAAAAAGAAACAAGAAAATGTTTTTTTTTTAAGAATACACTTTTTTCTACGTTACTGCGGAATAAGTTAAAGAAACCTTAGTTTTTTTATATTAGTACCTACTACTACATTGATTGATATCTCTCAGTATTCCTCAAAATAAGTGGCAGTTAATGTTATAAAAATGTTACGTAAGTAGTAGGTACTTGAGTAGAAAACATAAGTGATTTACAAGACATAATATCTTAAATCAGCCAAATCTTTACAATACCTCTTAACATAATTAAGTCATGAAATAAACATTGCATTTGATGCTGAACTGTCCTTTCATTCAAAGAATTAAATCTTTGAAGATATTCATGATGTTAAATTACTGAAAATTACTTAAATTTTACTGCGCAGTGTGAGGTTAGCTTTAATCGAGATGATTGTTGCATAACTCTACTAAAACAACGGCTACGTTCTAACAAGAGTATTGACCTGCCCTTAATATGTATTCGTGGAAAAATGACAACTTTATACTACGAAATATAACGAAATTTATTTATTTATACGACACTAATGACGATTATAGCTGATTATAGCTTGACCGTAGTCGGTATTAAATCAAACGTTGTAGGAGAATTCTATTCTTAACGACATAAATATTATTCTAAAAGGGTAATGTGGTGAAAAAACCCAACTACATATTTTTCCCAATACTTTCAGTAAACAAACTGGATTTTCCAGTAGGTACTTAGTTTATGATTTTGTAATTTTCGCATTTTTCAATGCTATTTTTATACTTATGGTAAATTTTAAATAGAAAAATATTGGAAAAAATTAACTGAGCTACCGAGACTTAGCGGTTAGAGCATTGGACCGGATTTCCAAAGGTCGCGGGTTCGATTCTCGTTTGAGAATTCACTTGTGGCCGAGTTAATTTTTTCCAATATTTTTCTATTTAAAATTTACCATAAGGTACTTAGTTTATTTTGATGAGAGTTATTGGACGTTAGACTTTTAGGTAAACGCCATGGGCATGGGAATTAGAGATTTTTTGGCAAGAATTAGTAACCATTGATCCGGGTAGTCGTTTAATAGGTAAATACAAAAATTATTTTATTTGTCCCGTGATTTTTGCGGGAAAAGCGAAAAACCATAGATTTGGTATGTGTGTGTCTACAGCTTCCTCATAAGACATAGAGAAATTCTAAGCATGCCATTTTTTTGTGCATATTAGGAGCAATCAAAGCGTGTCAGTGATATTTTAGGTGCAACCATAACTTCGTTACTAGGAGTTTTTTTTTGTGTGTTAGCTGGAGAAACGTGTCCCCAGCTGACACATGCCGTTTTAAGGCAAACCAGTGAGGTTAGGGCTTTAGACTATAGTCAGAAATTTAGTGCACAATAGGAGCAATGAGAACCAAAAAAACTAACCGTCACACTCAAATACTGTTGAAACTACGATCATTAAAGTGTGTGTTAGCTGGAGACCCGTGTCTCTGGCTTACACACACCTGTATCTTCGTAATTATTTGAGGTAGGATTATGTTTTACACCTCAAATTTTTGAGTCGAATTGGAGCAGTAAGCTCCAAATTTTTCTAATCTCTAGCTCGAATAGTTTTTAAGCTACGAACCGATAAGCATGTGTAAGCTGGAGACACGCTACACGTTTTGAATCACTGTAACCGTATAAGTTAGAGTCTCGTATTAAGAATCAAATGATACCTTATAATAGGTGCACACGGCATGCAAAATTTCAAATCACTGGGCTTCTTAGTTTCAAAATTATAGGCAAAAAACTGGTTTCCCGCTAAAAAATTCAAAATAAATGGCTCGGACGCAGCTATAGCGCGGTTGCCTTTCCGTGCGCTACACTGCTGCAATCGACTTTGAACCTAACGGCTGGTATTAATTCGAGTCACTTTAGTTTGCGCTTTCGATCGTTTTAATTTCTGTTTTGAGAATTTCAGACCAGGAGCCGTCCGATATATCTACGCTAATTACAAACCATCTATGATAGTTACTTATAATTGAACTATCTGATTCTCTTATGAAGTAGTTTTTAAATGTTAGTGTTAGAAAATTCACAACATTTGTTGATATAGGGCATGGATGATGGGCAATTTTCTATGGAACCTGGGCGTTAAACCAACAGAAATGGAACTACTATTTAGTACTTAGTACTAGAAAATATTTTCTTGTTTATTAACTATCATAAGCCCCCAGGTTTGCTTGAAAATAACCAGAGCGAAATACACTATTATAAATTCTGTACCTAACTATACTTTTTTCTCTCTTATTAATTCAGTGATCGGGATAGGCTGAGTATATTTACCTTAGTATATATAGTTCATAGAACAAAGACAAAAATCGATAATTAGGCAAACTTTAACACCTTATTATTAATATTTAAATTATAAATGCTTTTCGTTTTGACACAACTGCTCAAAAATAATTAGAATGTTTTCATGGTTCACGTGATTTTAATTTCCTAAAATTTTATTAATATTCACCATAACCAGTGATCAGATAAAGTTAATTTTTGGCTGAAAAATTGTGGAAGCAGCATCTTAAAATATTTTGTTTTTTTTATATTAATCCCAGGATTCCAAAAATTTCGGGAATGCAAAAGTAGTCGATAACATAGTGTGGAAACAACGACTTTAGCATTATGGTACTTATTATAAAATAATCCGGGACTCGCGATCCAGGTGTTGCAAAAGGGGTTACATATTCGTATTTTAGTACTTTTATAAAAAAAACTGTCGTCTCTGGAATTTCGCCGGCCACTGCCGCGGCACACTCGCTTTTCTAGCTTGATTCGGCCTCTTTTTGTCACAGTTCTAACCTAATCTAATCTAGAGGTACCTTAAGTACTGTGGAGATCATACATGTCTCCGCACTACAAGGAGGCCGCAACACCGCCGTTGCTGGCTGGTTTTGTTTTTAATAAAATTAAGCAAGAGAGGCCCGTCGTGCGTAGATATGAACAATTGCCATGTCAAATAAATATTTTAAAATATTGTAAAATAATAATATAATTGCTGAATATAAACATAGTATCGAAGTCCTCCGCTGCTCTTCTATATTTTTTTATATATCTCGGAAACGGTGCATCGTAGCACAAAAATAAGGTATTTTTCGACCCCCTACGTAACCCATAAAACCCCCTTCCAGCATCAAATATAAATAATAATAATAATAATAATATCAATAATATCGATCGATTTTGTATGGCAAGCGACTTATCCAAATTTTAGAGTGAAATTACTATGGAAACTGCCCCCTAATTGTCTAATTTCAAAATCTATCACAATCCCTTTCAGAGTTATTGTGATTGTGTTATTTTCTCTGCCACATTTGCTTAGACAGTTCAATTTCGTTTATTCCATACCTTTCAAAACGCGTCCCGATCACAATCCCTTTCAAATGTCAAATAGTGATAGCCTGAAGTATTTAAATATCTTTGAAATGACGACGGCTACGAATCGTAAATCATGTACGATTCGTAGCACAAAAATAAGGAATTTTTTGACCCCAACCCCAGTTAATAAACAAGAAAATATTTTCTAGTACTAAGTACTAAATAGTAGTTCCATTTCTGTTGGTTTAACGCCCAGGTTTCATAGAAAATTGCCCATCATCCATGCCCTATATCAACAAATGTTGTGAATTTTCTAACACTAACATTTTAAAACTACTTCATAAGAGAATCAGATAGTTCAATTTTATGTAACTACCATAAATGGTTTGTAAATCAGCGTGATATATCGGACGGCTCCTGGTCTGTAATTCTCAAAACAGAAATTAAAACGATCGAAAGCGCAAACTAAAGTGACTCGAATTAATACCAGCCGTTAGGCTCAAAGTCGATTGCAACAGTGTAGCGCACGGAACGGCAACCGCGCTTTAGCTGCGTCTGAGCCATTTATTTTGAATTTTTTGGCGGGAACCCAGTTTTTTGCCTATAATTTTGAAACTAAGAAGCCCAGTGATTTGAAATTTTGCATGCCGTGTGCACCTATTATAAGGTATCATTTGATTCTTAATACGAGACTCTAACTTATACGGTTACAGTGATTCAAAACGTGTAGCGTGTCTCCAGCTTACACATGCTTATCGGTTCGTAGCTTAAAAACTATTCGAGCTAGAGATTAGAAAAATTTGGAGCTTACTGCTCCAATTCGACTCAAAAATTTGAGGTGTAAAACATAATCCTACCTCAAATAATTACGAAGATACAGGTGTGTGTAAGCCAGAGACACGGGTCTCCAGCTAACACACACTTTAATGATCGTAGTTTCAACAGTATTTGAGTGTGACGGTTAGTTTTTTTGGTTCTCATTGCTCCTATTGTGCACTAAATTTCTGACTATAGTCTAAAGCCCTAACCTCACTGGTTTGCCTTAAAACGGCATGTGTCAGCTGGGGACACGTTTCTCCAGCTAACACACAAAAAAAAACTCCTAGTAACGAAGTTATGGTTGCACCTAAAATATCACTGACACGTTTTTATTGCTCCTAATATGCACTAAAATATGGCATGCTTAGAATTTCTCTATGTCTTATGAGGAAGCTGTAGACACACACATAGATTTGGTGCCTCTAGTAACAATCGTTGTTTAAAAAAAAATCATACACAGATAATAAAACTTCGTTATTATTTGATTATGCGTCTGTAATACACGATGATAGTATTTATATAGGGCAAAGTTCAGTGATGTGTTTTTGCAAAATGTAGATTTTTATTTATTTTTACTTTGTTGAGCACTTATGTGTATGAATCATTATTATGCCTTAGCGACACGCTACGATAACGATGTCGAAGGTCTTAAAAACAAATTGGACAGGATTTTTTGAAGATCAATGTTTGTTCCGATAACTTGTAGTTAGTATTGGAAATATTTGTCTCCAATATTATGTATTTTGTTTCCAATAGGTAACAGTGGTTATCAGCTATTTGACTATCACCGCCTTCAGAATTAGATGACCATACTTATAATAAATTTTAAATAGAAAAAATTAACTCGGCCACAAGTCGCCCACGACCTTTGGAAATCCGTTCCAATGCTCTAACCGCTGAGCTACCGAGCCTACCTAGATGACCATAATTATCTTACGTTGCGGCTTCTAGTATCATAGTATTTAAGATTAGATTTAGTTTCTTTGACAAAACACAATTCCTCTGGTTTTGTTGGCAACACACTCACACACACACATTTGGTAGGTACACCTTTTCTTTCATCTTCGATTCAAAGATTTCTTTGTCCCAACAGTTGCACATAAATTGTGTGAATTTAGTGCGAAAACATCGTATGTTTACATTGTACAACTTGTCTGCTTCAGAGGATAAATGTGTAAAGTCCACAGTTACAGATGAGTTGATGATAGTCTTCTTCTTCTTATCGAGTGAGGATTAGTAGTCATCTTTGGTGTCAGAGAGTTTATCAAGCTGCCTTTAAGGCCTCTGACTTAGCTTAACGACTGTAATCAAATGACAACAGCCGGGACCGACGGTTTCACGTGCTTTCCAAAGCACGGAAGCGCTCAGTTGTAATGCCGCTTTACGGTCACCCATCCGACACGATCGGGCCAAACTTTGCTCAACAAACGTGATCGAATACGATCAGTCTGTCAAGCGCGGCCATGAGGTCTTCGATAGTTATCTTTATACAAATGTTCGGATTACTAACTCTTTGTCTCTTATTTATATTATTGCTTTTATGTTCTCACGCTACTGAACCACATGTTTTTCGTCGAGTAGTGTTGTTTTTTCTTATTTACCACTACACGCACGCGTACACGGTAATCTATGTTAGGTGCGAAGATTTTTTCTCTGTGTTTGTATGAATGGTTCGCTTTGTTTTACAAAAAGTATAGGTAATAATTATTCGTGATACTCGTGTATTCAGACATGCTTCAAGGCTATAAGGAGATCAGCCCACAATTAGATGCATAGATTTTTTTTAATTTAATGTTATGTTTTGTTGAAATATCATTCATGATTATTGGGTTTAGTGATGGGGTAATGTGAACTTTAACTGACATGATCTATGATGAGTCATGAATATAATCTAGTTGTACAGACATGGAGTAATAATAATAGTTACGTGAGATATTATAAGATGTTTGTTAATAAGTTCTACTTAAGTCGATGTAGTAAAAACTTTTAAGATTGTGTTTAGCTTGTTTGATCTGCAAACAAAAAATATACTAATTATAGTATTTTTGTAGTTCATCAAATGGCTTTAATCGCATTGGTTGCAAACTTTACTTAAGTTAAAAATATCTCGATGATTTTACTCCATGTTTCTGTTGACTATGCAGCTGATCTTATGACATCAGTGACCATAAATTGGGGCAATTTTTGTATTAACTCGTGTTGGCAATAAAGGCAAGATTTTGTTTGTTTTATTTTAATATGCGTCGCTGTCTGGATATCTGGCCTTTATTAAAATAGCAGTAAACGAAAATGATTGATGTTCTTAGCCGTCAATATAAATAGATAATAAACTATAGGAAGATGTGTTTTTGTATAAAAATTAATACAAAAACAAAAACGCTCAATCAAGCACAATCCCTTATAAAAATAACTACTTTGATGGTTTCATTCTTAATTTATATCTATGTAACTAGCTGCTCATCATCACTTGATATTTCAATTATCATACAGTGAATTATATATACTTGTGACAGTTTTAACCGCCTCTGTGGTCTTGTGGTACAACCACCGGTGTCAGACCTAGGGGTCCCGGGTTCGACTCCCAGCGGGGGTACATATTGTATTCGGTTTGCTTGGTGGTAGGACTTGTTGTAAGTCCGCCTGGCTAGCTACCACCATGTTATCTAAGCCTGATGCCATGATAACAATGTTTTCAGCATTGTTGTGTTCCGGCAGTTCGAGATAAGATAGCCAGTTCCTCAGTGGCTGGGGATTCCGGGAGAGGCTCGCTTCCATCTTCAGCCTTATCAATACTTGTACTATTAAGTATCAATACTTAACATCAGGTATGATGAAGACTAAGAGTCTCCCCGTCATTCATAAAAAAAAACAAGTTTTACGATGAAAATGTAAATTATGATTATTAATACAGAATGGGGCAAAAGATGAGAACGATGTTTAAAAATTTTTTTCTTCAGGTGCTCACACCTTGGATGAATTTAAGATGAGATTTAAGGAAATAACGGACACACCCACTCAAATGTGCCGGAAAGTTGTTGAAAATTTCAGAAATCGCTTTCACCAGTGATGGCTGGCGGCCATCAGAAGCGCGGTATTGCTGATGAAAATTCCAAAACTTGATGTAAGAAATGGCATTATATACTGAATTGAGTAAAATAAACCGCGTTACTGTAATTTTTTTTTCTGGTGCTCTACAAAACTGATGTATATCTTTTGCGCCATCCTGTATTTCATCGAACTGCATTCCTCTTTGAAAATTGAATGGATTCCTAATAAACTCTTATTTCAAATCAATAATCTTATCAGAACTCAAA
Source organism: Chrysoteuchia culmella (assembly GCA_910589605.1). NCBI lineage: Eukaryota > Metazoa > Arthropoda > Insecta > Lepidoptera > Crambidae > Chrysoteuchia > Chrysoteuchia culmella. The sequence goes on from OU342649.1 coordinate 7,975,408, forward strand.
TCTAAGAGAACAACTAATCCATCAAGACAGGAGCCAATGATGCAAATAAACGAACAAGCCACGTTTCTTCGGATAAAAAATCCGAAGCTAATCAAGTCTGAACAAAAGAAAATCCAATCCTAAATTGAAAACAACACAAAACAAGAAATAAACACATTTTATAGTGCCACCGTGCAAAATTGAAAAGGTAAGTACGAACCACATAAAAAAGGAAGTGATTAAAAAGAAATAACTTTTTTTTATTAAAGGAGAAATCTTTTCAAAAGCCGCTGAGTTCGTGACAAGTAAAAAAAAATATAACGTCAGTAAAATTATAATGGGTCGCCTCGTAAATCCGCATTTGAATAGAAACGTTACATATCAAAAATTTTCAGTGATCCGTGTTTTACGAGTGAGTCGTAAATTTGTACTTAAGGACTGTGTATAAAAGGGTGGCTGTGTTTAAAAATCTATGAGAGTTTAGAACGAGGGGAGGTATAATCAGTTCGAGAACGCAACGATGTTATTCACGAATCTAAGTAATATTGTGCTGATTCATATGTAATGAGATTTGTCGTGTGTTGATATTAAACGTATGGTACGGTGAATGAGCAACGCAAAATTTCGTTATGGGCATAAGGGAGACTTGTAATGAGGGTGTAGGTTTTATGTGGCTTTGCACTGTTTTCTACGGTTTTAAGGGTTCATATTATCTTTTTTGACAATGACACCCTCGTTTCATGTTGCTATTTTTCTATTAATAACCGCCTCTGTGGTCTAGTGGTACAACCACCGGTATCATACCCAGGGGTCCCGGGTTCGATTCCCAACGGAGGTACATATTGTATTCGGTTTGGCTAGCTACCACCATCTTATCTAAGCTTGACGCCATAACAACAATGTTTTCAGCATTGTTGTGTTCCGGCAGTTCGAGATAAGATAGCCAGTTCCTCAGTGGTTGAGGATTCCGGGAGAGGCTCGCTTCCATCTTCAGCCTTATCAATACATAACATCATGTATGATGAAGGATAAGAGTCTCTCCGTCATTCATAAAAAAAAAAAACACTTCAGTAGCAAACAAGATAATTACCTATATGTATGTCTTCATTCCGAAGGCTGCTAGTCAATTCCATATCAAATTATCAATCATCTAAAATAAATTGATACTGACCTGTTTATATGTACAGTCAGCACTACAAAATCGCCGCTATCACGACTGACGTAAGGGTGCTCTCAAGGTCAAAGTGTAAAGCCGTAACTGCTGCTGACTGTACCTCACAGCTTGCAGTACAGTAATCTTGTAATGCGAGAAACGTTGAAATTTATGATAAGTCCTACTTTGCGAGTTGGAAATTGTTTACAGATGGGATAACAATAAAATATACTACTTATTATTATAATTAGTATTCTTTTTGTGATGGAAATTTACCTTACTGATTTTTCAGGTCACTTTTTGATTTGACGACTCAGTATGAAATTAAACAGGGAGAAAAACAGCCCTTGACGAGTTTCTTGCCGGTTCTTCTCGTTACAAGGTCTCCCGCCGTAGGGTTTGCGAAACGATGGCGTAGCTTCTATGACGCTCATAAGTGCTTGTAACAGCTTAGACTGAATAAATGATTTGAATGTTGAAATTTGATACCTACAACTACACTAATCATTAATTATTTATTCGGTTTTTATTATTTTCATAAATAAATTGGTGTCAATCATGCAAGTCACATTTCATAAAAAGTGAAAATCAAAAATAATTGAAGCTGCAATAAAATTTAAGTAGCAATATTGTACATGACAGTGACATGAATGATGAGAAAATTAGATTTCGATTTGACAAATTTATATGTGTAATTGTAAAAAATATATCAGATAATTATACATATTATAAAATTAATGTACCAATTTAACAAGTCCTTGAAAACAGTGACGTAAACACAAAAGGGATATAAAAATAGGACGCAAGTTTACCCCCAAAGAAACCCAACTCCCATTCACAAGAATAATAACATTTACTTGCGTCGAGCTAAGCAAAGAACTCAGGTGGAGTTACAATACAATTGGGGCTCTTGAGATTTTCCTCTTTTGACTATTTTAATAAGAAAAAATTCGAAGTAAATAAATGAAGCTTAGGATCAGAGGATTGAATTAGAAAACATATTTTGGGCGTAATAAAGAAATCTATTCAAAGACGAGGGTGGCTTCTGATACGGAAGGAGTCAGATCAGGATGACAATGAAGGTATCAGGCCGGAAAAAGGATCAGTTTTCTTTTGATGCGACATCAAAAAGGCAAAACACGTTAAAGGCAATAATGTAAAAAGTTTTTAGGTTGGTATGACCTTTTTTTGGCATTATATCATCTTCAAAGGTGATGTCCGAAATAACGGTGTCCTCATTATCGTGATGCGGTTGGTATTTTGATATCAAATCCTTAATCATATTAAATAAAGTAGGTACGGATTTTGTGGTTTACAATTGGATTGAGCTTAAGTTTACTTTTATCTTTACGCACATTGTATGTATTGTTGGGATTATATACTTTGGAGTTATGACATTATGTAATGTCTGACTGGAAATCCAGTCAAACTATAAATTTCACTTTGTTACCAAGTTACCAGCATTGGTCTGGTTTTGGTTGCCATTATCTTATCTAAGTCTGACGCCATAAAAACAATGTTTTCAGCATTGTTATGTTCCGGCATTCAGCGGAGATAAGATAGCCAGCTCCTCAATGGTTGAGGATTCCGGGAGAGGCGGACTTCCACCTTCATCATTATTTGACATCAGTTTCGTTCATAAAAGAAAAAACAAATATTATAAAAAAAACAACAGTATTTTCAAGATTTCCTGAAAATACTAAACCGATTTCAAAATTTCAAAAAATGGGACCAATTTGAGTACACACCTGATTTATGATTTTTGTAATTTTTGCATTTTTCAATGCTATTTTTATACTTATGGTAAATTTTAAATAGAAAAATATTGGAAAAAATTAACTCGGCCACAAGTGAATTCTCAGGCTGGAATCGAACCAGCGACCTTTGGAAATCCGGTCCAATGCTCTAACCGCTGAGCTACCGAGACTTGCGAACCACCGTCGAATAACAATATATACATAAAAAAATATTCACTACGATGACCTCCTTCTTTTTTAAAGTCTATTAAAAAGACAGGTGCGTATATTATTTTCGTAATGTAGCTATAATATGTAAAAGCTGGTTGGCTAATTCATTTACATTAATCGAAGTAAAAGCGTAAATGACAGATGTAGTAAGCAGCTGAAGCGCTTTCTCTTTCAAACGGAGTTCAACTCTTTTATTTACTTCGAAAGAGGTTAAATACACCCAATTATAAGTAGCTATGTATAGTTAAATTTTATAAATCGATTAACTTTGTGCCAGACACAGTAGAATATTTAAAATATTGTCCTAAACTTTCTTGTTGTTTTCACCATCATCATCCTTATGATTTAACTAACCAAAATTCATCACTTTATTTCTAGATTGTTCACAAAACGCGTGAGGCATCATTGATTGTTAGATTGTCTCATATCGCTAAGTGTAAAGAAAAACAAACTTTCATGCGAGATTTTTATTTAAGAATCTTAATATTATCAGAGCATTAAAAACTTTATCAGCTGGTGCAGAATCTTTGCAAGCTCCGTTGTATTTTATGCAGACGTTATTTTTTGAGAAAGCACGTAACAAAAATCATATTTTCGCCTCAGTGGCTCCCCTTGTTTTACGGTTTTTTCATTGCAGCCACTTTACGAGCGATGTGATGGGCACTCTTACTTTAAGCCATTTTATACTGAAGTAACAGTATTCTAGTGCAAAGATCGCGTGTTTGATACTAATTAACGTTTCAATACATCTTTTGTACGTGATCTGTCTGAATTTTGCCTTAGTTTATGTTCTCTACGCTTTCTAGAATACTCATTTCATAGTAAGAAGGGTTGTGGGATAAATTACCTAAGTGGTGTAATGTCTAGCTTTGGGATAGTAAATGTTATTTTTGTTATGTTATTTTTTCTAGTATATTTTCTTGTTTAATATTTATCACATAAAAATAGCATTGTAAAATGCTAAATTAAAAAGTTATAAATAGTAAATGTTGTTAATTTAGGCTATTCTTTTGTAAGTATCAGTTGTAACTCTAGTTTACTGAGGTAAGTTAATCTAATAGCAACAGCAACAGCGGTATCAGAAAGTTTGATTTGATTCCATAACATCGAATGTAATAATTGGTAATATCTCTACTTTCTGTAGTAAAGACTTATCCTCGTAAATACCGACATGTTATATGAGGTACTATAATATAGACGTGCTGTGTGGTGACGGCCTAAGAACCATCGGTCACCACTCCCTTACATGCCTGGGATGTCGTAAGAGTCGACTAAGAGGCTCGACGCATTGATCAACTGTGCGAGAGAAGGCAAACTTGAAACAAACCCTCTACCAACCCGTCTGGCCAGCGTGGTAGCAGTAGGCTAATAACCTCCTATGAACTCCACAATAGGCGTGAGCTTGGAGAGGCCTATGTCCAGCAATGGACGTCCAGAGGCTGATGATGATAATAATATAGATGATTTTACAACTGATTGTGTCGAGTACCTACTATAAATACCTATTTCGAATGCACTGTCAAAAGTTGCTCACTTCAAATTTTATATATTTATACCAAGATCGGAACACTACAAATATAAAGATGCGTCCTCATTATTTTCATATCATATCCGGGTCATGATCAAACATCTGAATTGCTTCGGCCTCAAATCGATCTGAATAATGAACTCATTGCTTTTATTGCATACTGCAATTGCTTTTAAGTTTTAAATGAAGATTTCAAATATAGCAACTTATGTCATCCCAGACGAGTTTTTAAATTAATACAGACTGTAAATCTTGTAGCGCATTAGAGATGTCGTCTTTGTAAATTGAAAACACCTCGTCTCGGTACAGTCCCATCTGTCAAAAATAATTTATGCGATTAGGAGAAGCAAAATTATTAAAATCGGCTCAAAATTGTAAAATAAACAAGGAGAAAGATGACCATAATATCTTTTAAAATCTTAAAGCTAAGATTTTAACAGAGATTATGAGAGACTAGATACAATGAGATAAATAAAAGCAGTACCTACCTAATTAGAGACAATAATTAGCTGTAAATTGATTCCAACTCGAACTTTCTTACCATACTTGACTTTGATTATAATGCTTGCAATGATTATATGATTATTGAATGTGTCTTAAAGAATGTGTAAAAACATACGAGTCTATACATATTATATCCTACTCATATGTAAAAAACATAATTATTAATATAAAAGGAGAAGCTTGGTTTAAACACCATTGTTCTTACCCAGCTTCCTTTATTTAGGATCTTGTAAAACTCTGTCTTATTATAACTTTTTAATTTTGCATTTTTAATGCTATTTTTAATGTGATAAATATTAAACAAGAAAATATACTAGAAAAAAGCCCTGACGGGTGACATGAGACTAGTTGCTTTTTTCTGGTATATTTTCTTCACTGTCTTATTCTTTGTTACTTCTACTATTCTACATTCATACCTCACACTAATTATGTATTTCATCCATCAACTCTTTTATTTTCCACTATATCATTATATATTTAGAGACCTATCGTTACAAATTTTATTTATTATAATTTTATAATAAATCTATTGGGCTGGTTTACGGTAAAAACCTTATCGCGAAGCTCGAAGGGGCGTTCTATTCCTGTTTCTGACGCCCGCCCCAGGACTCACGTCTTTGTCAAACACATAGCGTCTTGTCGTAATTACTACCAGTTATATTTTAACGTCATCGGCGCAATTAGCTGTACCTATTTCGGTTATAATTGCGATGGTGACGGGAAGGTGGTAAATGTAGATACAGACTTTTATGTGGCGTTTCTTTGAATTGACTTTATTTCTACCAAATGTTTAATATTTAGAAATAGATATCCCTATTATTGTTATTTTTTTTTATTTTATCACTTCATTTATTCAGACCATAATCGTAGTACTACGGTAAGCTCCTTGAGCATTACCAAACCGTGATTACCTCTGTAAGATCTGGAATTGATAGAACAAATTTGTCATGTTGTCTACTTACTGACTAGGTAACTATTTCAGTTTAATAAATAGACGTTATTCAATCTGCAGGTCCTAAATGGAATCGTATAAAAGCCACCAGCAGTTCCATAATTAAGTCTTAGATGTCGTATTTATCAACGCAATCTACTGAATCTAAGTTTTTGCGATTAACTGTCGATGTGAGCATAGATTTATTTGATTTTAATTCAATTAGCTACTCGTATGTAACTTAAATAATGTCTTAGACCATCAGTAGTCTTTAGGATCCGGTTATTACATTAATTATAATTGCCTACATGTATTATTTTGAATCGCCAGATTAGTACCGGCATTAACTAGTAAGGCCTTCGCGTCTAGTGTATCGTAAGAGTCGATTAAGGGAGACAAACGACTTAAGTTCATATAAGAAAAAAATGGGCATTAGTGTCATCTGATATCTTGGCGATAGCTATCGAAATTAGCTTAAAGCTTTCGAAATTAGGGGTATCCTAAAACGGACGTGCGACGTCTGATTATTTTGAAACAATTAATATTTAAGATTTAATTTCAGTAAGCAATTAAATTTGCGATGGAAAACCTACAAAGCCTGAAGCTTTGAGCTAAATACTTAAAGCTAAAATGTTTTCAAGTTGACTAAAATATTGTTTTATTGATTCTCTTTCGCCATTTATGTTGGGTATTTTTTATATTATTCTTATCGTACTCTCATGACAATATCTAATATTTCCTACAACTTTAACCACTAACAAAACCATTCATGCGTTAACAACAGTACCTACATCGCATCGGTTCGTTGCAACGTATGTTTATTTTTTAATCGCACTCTCTCTCACGAGTGGATATTTATCTGCAGCCTGTACAAATAAACTCTTGCGCAGCCGCGAAACCGTTTCGTCATTCACCACTATGTCGATGTTTGGTTGTTGGTGATGACGCAACTTTTGGAGACAAAGAATCGGAGGACGGATAAGTGTGAGTTGACATAAGAACGTACCATAATGATATGGTTATAATTTCGTAACTCTAGCAAACTTTTCTAAACTGCCTTGAATTATGTGTTCATAAAATGACCCCTAACGACATAAAACAACCAACATAGGATGCACCAGTCGATGATGAAAGAAATTGCATCTATGATGTAACTGCTTTAAGTATTTTTAATGAATTTAACAGTTATGTAAGATCTTGCAAACACAAAAGGCATTAATACTTGCATTAATACCAAACTTGTAACAAGTTAAGGCGCTACATAAATAAAAGAGTTTAATTACGTTTCATAAAAAGAAAACAAAAGATGAAAAGATCGCTTTAGTAACTTGACTGACGTCTTTCTGAATGAGGAATCAAGAAGACATAATACTTGTCCGGTTGTTTTTATTAATGACAGCTTAGCGGCACCCTCCACGGAACCCTAACAAATAATTTCTAAGTTCGGATTTATCTCCACGGTTGTCATGAGATGAGATTTACGCCGTATCTGTCAGCTTCCAAGACAAAGGGGCCTTTTAGAAAATCGCTAGAACGTGATGTCACCCCGGCTAATTATTATTTAGATACTTTTATGGGACGTTCTGCTCCAGATTTCGAAGAAAAAGAAATATGTAAGATGGCTTTACGAGGCGTTCGTTCGAAACCGAAGAACTGATTCTTTGTTTACGACGAAAATATAAATTATTGTTTGAAACTAGTCTCGTTTCGAGGACTCGTTTTGCCTGTTTTTTTATGGCCGGTTACTCATGGGTATTGTTTGGAATGATATTTTTATAGTTCAAGTATTATAACCAGCCTTTTAAATAAGCAATTTAAACTTATTTCGCAAGGCGACGACGTATCGAATTAAATAAGCTTAGGTTTGTTTTATGATATTTTCTAACTTACACGTGGACTTGTATTGAATCTTTGAAACTTGGCTCATCATCATCAGTGTAGTTTAGAGGGAAACTTAACTCCACTAGTCGATTTATAAAGGTGTAAAAAATGTCAAATAATAATATAAGAGGCAGATTGAAGTGCTCAAGAATAGCAGATTTTTGTAAGGGCAAAAATAATGTTGTGTTGATATCTTATAATTTCCTAGTGTAGCGGAAAAAACCCTATTAAAATATTTACGTTTATGAATTTCTGCATCCAAATCAGTATTTTCTATACCACGATATTGTATTGAGAAGTCCAATATTCCTGCCAAGGTGCTCGTCTCACTCGTCTTAGACGTTATAATTTACATCTTTCCGATTGTTTCCAACCCGTACAGATATCTCATTACTTCCTAGTATGGCGAAAAAAGAACTCCAATAATTTCTTTATTAGTAAAGTCTTAATAAATTATAGTTCCTTTTAAAGTAATGTTGATAACTGGTGCCCAAATTTTTACATATCACGATATTGTATAATATGCTACTTACTTTTCATGCAACGTTCCAAACTGAAAGAAGTTTAGCCACACCTCCCAAGTTCTGTCCCGAGCAAGGCTTCGCAGCCATTCGATATAATTTACATTTCTCCTATTGTTCCCGACCCGTACGGAGTTCGACGAACCGACGCCGACTCTGATTTATTTTCCCTCAACAACCCCTAAATGGATTTTAGGTCTTTAATATCGGGACGTTAACTTTCCAAGTGGCGAGCAATCTAAGTTTGAATCTTCTAATGTTATGTCAAATTAATGTCTAGACGACGCGGTTACTTCATCGATGAGCTTCTGAGAAAACTAGGTACTTATCTAATCACTTTAGGATTTTCTTTGGCCATGCCTAGTTGACGCTCTTTCGGTGTTCTAGATTTGATTGCCTTTTATGCTAGTTTTTCAAGCTAGATAGCAAGCTAGTAAACTGTACCTTCTATCCGGCTGTCCCGGCTTGGAACATGCTAGTGCTGTTTGCATGATGCTAGTATGGGTTTTGAACTGTTTTGTATGGCCTCGTCCAAATCCGAAGTATGAGACGCCGATTTGAAAAAAAAAGAAAATGACGTCGATAATACATAAATAAATATATAGGGGATACACAGAGGAACTAAAATTTTATGATATATAATGCAAAGTGTCAAGTTAGCCAGATAATTAGAGTTAAAAATGAATAACGGCAACCCAAAGTATCACTTTTGTATCTTTAGCTACAAATATCTCACTAACCTGACACTTTAGGGCTTGCACAAGATTTTTTGGTCATCTTTACTTTCCCTATCCATTTATATAGGTATTATTAGCGGCGCGATTTGTTTTTTTTTAAATGGCGGACGGAGACGAGTCCAAATGTTCAAACCCCTTTAACCACCACATTTTAGTACCAACACAACCGTTGTGCATATGAACTATATTCGTAAAAAATACTAGCTTCGCCGGCCACATGAGCATGAAGTGGTGGTGGTAATAAATTCAGAGGTGGGGGGTGCTACAAACTCAAAAATTGAACGCAATCCATTAATAGGAATATTAAACTATCCTAGCCTGAGACACTAGCTTACTAGTTTTCTTACTAGCTTACTAGCCTAGAAAAGAAGCTATAGTTACACGAAGCCATAGTGACTAGCTTACTGGCTTGCTTACACTAGCTTATATCCTAGGTCGAAAACTTCTCTCGTGTATCTCTGTCATTATACTCGTATCAATGACCAAATTGCCAAAACTGCATGTGATTTCATTCCAAAATTTTAGTAATGCTTTTTCTCTGAGATCTGAATGCACATTAATCATCCTTTAGTAATAAAATAGATACCAGACGGTACTTATTCAATTAAGAGACCTCCAAATCTTTAGGCACAGCCATTTTTAATGCCCGAGACACGACCTGATACAGTGTCTTGATACACGTTAACACGTGTAGTGAGTCAGTTATTCGATTTTGAATCTTCAAACTTTGAAATAAAGTACAAGCGTTGTGTTCCCATGTAGGGTACACAAAAGTGTTCTGAGGATTTCTTGCACGATCTCGACTCATAGATCTGAAAGATAAAGCTGGGTAGCTTAAATAAGGAACGACTATTGTACCACTTTGTCACGCTGTCAGTACTTGTTGCCGTACAATATAGGATCACACAAAAAAGTTTGGAGGAAGTCATCACATACTAAATTAATAAATAAATAATATCAGACAACATTGTATAAATACATACATTGATCTGATTCTGAAATACGTAGCATTATATGGATAACATTACACCACATCTTTTAGCAAGCCGATTTAACGTAAAAAAAATATCTTGCAGATATATTTTTTTACGTTAAATCGGCCTGCACTTGGCCTCATTCTGAATCGTTAGATAAGGGAAAAGAGGCCGAAGATGAAGCAAGCTTGCCTAGAAATAGCCTATTATCTCGATCTTTAAATATACCAGGGTTATAGGCTCCCAAGGAATACAGACGTAGGCAGGGAGTTCAATTCCCTGGCTGGCGCATAATAAAAGATGTGGCGAAGCGCTTTGTACGCAGACGAGGAATATCAACCAGGGCCCCTACCACGCAAGTGTCGTCGGCACATTGTGACACATTGCTGCTTCTTTTTGACACAAATGAAAACTTACCAAAGACTAAGAGCAATATGTCACATCCATCTGTCAAATAAAGTCGAAGTCGAGGCAGACGACACTTGCACGGAACGGGCCCGGGTAGGGGTAATAGCCCGCAGTATTCCCGGTGGTAGAACGGAGATGGCGGATGATGAGCTCATATAGCTGAATAGCACACTCTCCGGAACACCGACAATGAGGCAACTCTTCGACGATGAGGGAGACAGTGAAGCTTGGTATTCACTAGTTTATCGTCCCGAACGATACATATTATTACAGAAGACCCAGAAACGACCAACCACAAAGGTCTGTCACAAATGTAAGTTAAACCTAGAACCTCAAAACTTTAAAAATGCTTTAAGTCAATAAGGAAGTCTTTAAAGACTACATACTGCTGGTTTGCCTTCGGAAACACGAGATTAAAAATTTCAGCCACCCCTCTAAATAAATTACCTTTGAGAAAATGCTACACCAACACAAAGGCGAATGTGTAAAATACTTAGGTCTGATTTTCATTCTGTTTATTAATTATCTAAAGATTTTTAAAAACACCTTTAAAGAAGAAAAGTTATTTTGCCATTGCCATTATATCATGCTTTTAACTTTTCAGTTATTTTAAAGAAGGAATTTTCCTATGATTTGTTATTTCGTTTTTAAGATTCAAATTCCTAAAGGTTCTAGTATATTTTAATTTTTATCGGATGTACTAAGGAACCACCAGTTTCGCACATAAGAACAGATCAAATCGATGCAAGCACACACTATCGACTAGTTTATTTGTGGTTGAAACGGGACTCAACATAGTCCCGACGAGTTCTTTTACTTTTCTAACAAGTTTCAATCGTTTGTCAGGCGGGGACGAGAAATCTCCAGTTACCAACTTCTAGGTACGTGCCTCTTCTGTACCACGTAAGTGGACGCGGTTTTTTTTCTAGCACCTACCTATAGAACGATCAATTTGTATTGTAAGATTTGTAAGTTACGTGCACGTGGATCTACTATTATTTTTCGCACTTCATTCAAAATGTCATATCCTATTTCACCGTCTATAAGTAATATTTATTTTCACTACCAAAGGCATAATGAAGTAAGTGTACGATATTGTCCTATTTCTTACGACTGATCAGATATCTAACGCGTGGATATATTATAAGATCGTTTTGCAAAATTTCATCCAGCATTTCATTCCCCTAAAGAATTTTCTTCGTTACAAAAGGTTTAACCATGGACTATTACTAGTTATAAGTACCAAGTGGAAATCTTAGATTTTAGCACGGCCTAACAGAAGTTACAATACCTTAAAAACAAATCGGAACGGAGAAGTCTTTTATTGGATGCGAGATGATATGTGTTTTTCACAAGGCGCTAACTTTCTCAGAGTATGAAATTTAAAAAAAAAACGTAATTGAAAAAGCGTTAAATAATTTAAAGACCTTTGACTTAATTATCCGTCGGGGGCTGCCAACACATTTAGAAATTTCAGCATGAATATAAATAAATCCAATTATATTTATTCACGTTACTATAAAACTGCAAAACTATAGTTGATTTAAAGGCAGCCCCCGACGGATAATTAGGTCAGGGTATTAAAAATATTTGATGCTTTTTAATTACTTACGTGTTTTTTTAAAAAAATTATACTATTCAATTAAGTTATAACCGTCGTGTGATTTAAAAAAAAAATGCGTTAGTTTTGGTTTGGCTCAAAAAAATTTTTACAGCAACGCACCCTGGTGAATTGTCACCGTTACACTTATCTAAGAACATTCACCAATCAAACCCAAACCCATTATACTTACTGAAAACCGCATCAAAATCGGGCTAGTAGTTTTGGAGATCAATGGCAACATTAGTTTGCAAAACAAATGTTTACTGCAGCCCCCGCTGGTGAATTGTCACCGTAATACTTATCTAAGAACATTCACCAATCAAACCCAAACCCATTACTGAAAACGGAATCAAAATTGAACCAGTAGTTTTGGGGATAAATAGTAACATTGGTTTGCGAAACAAATGTTAACTGCAGCGCCCCTGGTAAGTTGCCACCGTAACACCTATGTAAGAAAATGCTCCATTCAAACCCGAACCCATCACTGCAAACCGCATCAAAATCGGACTAGTAGTTTTGGAAATAAATGGTAACATTGGTTTGCACAAACAAACAACCTCTCATCCCATACGCATACCGTTTCCGTCTACCATCGCGTCGTCGTTGGTAATAAAATAACTTAAGATAATAATATTTTAAACTTTCGTCACAGTCTAAACATAATAAACAGTCCTTCTCCTTGCACTCGGCCGATATGACGTGCTCACACACACACAGACGCGCCGCTTGCTATCGCTACACGGATCTCGCTGGTTTTCACTGTAGTCCGAGCCTAAAAAAGTAGCGAGCATAGAAGAAGTTAGACCTACGTTGATGATTTATTATAAAATTGCTAATAAAGCTGATTACGTCAAATTTTAGATTCCACATTTAGACACTCAAAGAAAACAAACGTACCTACAAAGTACTTATATTTTTTTAAGTTAAACAGTCAAATTACTACAAAACAATAATTCACAAAGATCAGATAACCATTAAGCTTGGATAATTCTCGAATGGAAAAGCTAACACTAATTTAACTAATTCTGAATCCTCTTCACATTTTTTTTGATGAGCAAAGACTCTAACGTTCGCCCGACGCTCTTCAAAAACAGCCAGGATTTTGTTTCTAACGGCTTTTACTAATATTAAATTTTATCGGACGGCGCCCCAGCGTTACCTAGCTTCATAGATAGTCCAGCTGTCTGATTTATCGTCCATAGAGAACCTTTAATCTCAGTAATAGCACCCTTTGAAGGTGATTTTTCTATCTAGATACCACTACCCAGTGTTATCAGATTTTGATCTCTGTATCAAAGCAATAGAGTTTAATTGCGACGATTAAAGTAATTGCTCTAATGAGAACTAAAGTGAAGGATTTTCCTTTGTTCATAAACGCCTGATTGAATAGTTACCGCAATGTTATGGTTATGTTGTGTCGATCTGTTTATAATATTATTTATATTATGGGAGCGAACTAAAAGAAAAGTGGTTCTTCATCGTATTATTTTTATAAATTGCCTCCGGAAACTATGAAGTTCAGGAAAAAGGCCATTAAACGTATTATCTGCATTCACAATGCTATATTATGAAATTATGATGTATATCTTTTCTTAGATTTGTTCTCAGAGGAATGTGCTTATATTTATCTTATACCTAAGAAGGTAGTATGACACTGTTTTGTAGCGTCTGACAAATTGGAACTTGTTTTATCTTTAGGACTCAAGACTATTCGTAGAACTAAACTTACAAAAAATTATCTTGCTAAGGGTTCCGTACCCAAAGGGTAAAACGGTACCTTTATTACTAAGACTCCGCTGTCAGTATATCCGTCTGTCTGTTCGTCTGTCACTAGGCTGTATCTCATGAACCGTGTTAGTTAGACAGTTGAAATTCACAGATGATGTATTTCTGATGCCGCTATTACAACAAATACTAAAAAATAAAATAAAAACAAATATTTAAGGGGGCTCCCATACTACATACGTTTTTGTTGGCCGTTTTTATAGATAATGGTATGGTACGAAACCTTTCCTGCGCGAGTCCGACTCGCACTTAGCCGATTTTTATGAAAGCAACCGCTCTGAAAGCACGAAAAAGAAATCGGCTGCCTTTTTTTCATGCAACTTACATTTGATCACAGCAAAAAAGTTAGGGAATAGCTACCTAGTTTTCTATCTTGAAATAAGTACTGACGCCGACCTTATCCAACAGTTGCAATACATTAAGCAGGCGTTACACAAAATAATAACAATAATGGTTAGGTAGCAATATTAAAATACCTTTTGCAATACCCATTGCACGCGGAATTAAATGCAACATTATATCCAAAACATCACCTTTAGTCTAGATATAACAACAATTATTATTATTGTTATTATCGACCATAAAAGCCGTAACAGTGTTCGCCCCAGGCATACTCTGTCAAACTGTTTAGCGGTTAGTTTTAATCGCAACTCATAACCATTTACAACACCATAATAATTTAAGTCTGGTTGAAGAGTAGAAGAGATGGGTCCGTATATGATATTAATGTGTACGAATCGTTTGTGATGCTTAGGGTCCTTTAGGGTGATGCGAACGGTGCGTTTGCCGATTTCGTTTTTGAAATAATGTTGGACCTTATAAAGGAGTGGGTTAAAAAATACCCAGAGTCGCCAGATATTTTCCATTTAAGATTTGAAAGGTTTTCTTATGTAGGTACGTAAAAAATATATAATTATATAGTCCAAAAAGCATGAAGGTTTAGGTGTTACATATGTTATGTAAATCACGAGACATTTTTTTTCTGTCTATCCGAAACTTCTAAGGTTCTTAATAGGATTTTTAATAAAATTGTATAAAAACTCTTTAGACTATGTTCGATTATTGAGTTCTTCAAGTCAAAATATGGTAAACGCAGCTATAAATTTACCCTTTTTTCAAACCCTAGACACGCCACTGCCAGCATGCGTAGCATGAGCACCTCGACAAAGCTCTCTCGACACTTTTCTCGCGCGAGCGTATAGTCTGTCCCGCTCACACCGTACTGATATGAGCGGGTCAGACATTGCGAGATAAGTGACGACAGCGAGTCGCGGTGCGCATGCTACGCTGGCAGGAAGAGACATACACCTCGAGAGAATGAACCCTATAAAATGACAAAGAATAATAATAAATCAATAAAAATCTTTCAACAATATTTTATCTTACATGGGACAGGCATGAAGTCGATTTCATTCAACCTGCAGTATTTTCAGATTCACGGTGATAGACATAAATGTTAAAAAATCAATACATTCCTAATGCTGTTTATTCTTATTTTATACATAATATATAATTAGAATCGTCAGGAAATACAACTATTTCCTGACGATTCTACACCTTTTTGGGGGCTGTGGTCACAGGATGACTAGCTAGTAGCTACATATGTATATAAGTATACGAATATTGTTATAATGTCTATCTAGTTCTAGGAAGCGTTTAATAAGTCTAATTCATAATTCATAATTTATTTATTTCTTGCAGGACATGGTAAATACATTCAGATCTTATAAATAAAAATAAAACAACACTCTGGGATTGCCGGCAGAAGTAAAAACGGCTTAAACGAAAATAACGATCAAAATCCACTATATCTTGTCCACAACTTCATAAAAAGTTGATGACAACGGAGACCAACTTGATTTGGCTGATAAATCCATTAAAACTGACCTGGCATAAATATGAAAGTTGGTAGAAATGAGAGATCTTTAAATAATGGTTGTTATTAACTAATATAGGTACGTACATCTTTCAAGTGTGAGACTTTATGTAATTTGACATAGGTCAACGGTAAATGGTCTAATTTTCGATCAGGGTCACGTGACCTGACGCGACTTTAAAAATTTTTACCCATCCCAAAAATTTCAAACTCTGATGTACACTAAAGAACGCCGCTAAAGAAGTTTTCACTTCAAAAATAGTAACAGCATGACCTGTTGAATAAGTCGACATGCAAATATTGTTTTTTTTATATTACCCACTATTATAGTATAATGCTAAAATTATGTACAATATTATATTAAAAATTCATATTTTTCTAAAATAATTATTAAATAGGCAAACTATGTCATATGATTAAAACAGAAAAAAATATGTAATATTAAACAATTTAAAGTTTAGTTCTTTTAGGCCTATTGGTAGTTTGTTATTTATCATAGGTCCCAAATATTCTGTTATGCAATAGTGCCGCCGTACTTGCATCACACATACACACACACACACATGTCTATTTGTTCTCTCTTATCCGATTGCTTATCTAAGTCTTAACTTTGAAAAGTTCTAGATTCCTCTTTACAAAAACAGCAACTTCGAATATATACGAGTATATATACAAGGTAATGTTAATAATTTATATTTTCTGAAGTAAGCCTGACAGCTATAAGTATCGTATTTATCTTTTCTGTGCCTTAAAAATGAGTCCCCTATCCGTCAAGTTGCCAAAAAAAAAAATTCCATACAAGTATTGATTCCACTGTTCCATAGTAAGCAGTAGGGCCATACTGCAAAATATACCTCTCTTTGAAGGCCTTCTTCTCTTAAACGGATGATCCAAATATTATAAAAAATATATATCATAAATATAATATATTGAACAATAAAATGCAAGTTAATTTTTTTTATAATTACTGTTAGTTTTAACAAAAAAAAATCTTAACTTTTCTATAATTTTACCCATAACATTTCTTACTGCTTCTAAATGCCTAAAGCGATTTTAATGATTCTTTCACCAAATGATAGAACATTTAATGATTTATAAAATGCAAGTTTGTTTTTTTCAAAATAATAATTGACGTTTTATTAAATCAATCATACCCTGTAATTTCCACGCGCAGGCCGCGTGGAGACGGGTGGTCAGTCTCTCCCTAGCGTTCGCACGGGGAGGCTGTGTTGCATTTCGGCCCGCTCCGTTCCTTTCTTTTGACTTTGTTTTTCGTCAAAAAAAATATAGCGCAGATGGTACACTCGGTACAGTACGTATAGTTCGCAGTTTGGCTGTTGAAAGTTTGCGCTTGGACGTTGATATTAGTGATAGATTAGTGTTGTAAATATTTTGTACACCTACCTACATACAAGTTGGTACCTACTTTGTAAATATTTAGTGATAGTTTTGTTTGCGAGTAAACGCTGAATTAGTAAATTGTAAATTAGTAATTGTAAATAGGTATTAGCTATTATAAACGTTTTGAGAACATTTGAATAGGTACCTAAGTGTAACACAAAATGCTTGATGTCAATGTATGGTCCACGGAACGGAACATCAAGCATATTTTTTTTTTGTAAAAAATGATCAATATTAGAATAACCATGTTATGAGGAAGGCATAAATGTGGTCCATTGTTATGCCGTTGACTGTACAAAAATTTTGCAAACCTAATGTAACGCATTTTGATTGATTGTTTTTTGCAACTTTATTGTTTTTTTTTATAACCCGAAACCTGTAATAAATATGTTTTATTCCCTTTTTTTTATTGTCTCGAGGAACAACAAGAGAAAGGTGTCTTCATTTCGATTCTGAAAAAAAAAGTGACTTTCTATACTTCCTTATTCTTAACAAAGCAAGTTCACAAGAATAAAATAATAATTAAGAAAATTAAACCAACGTTTAAATCGACTTAAAAGTATGAAATCATTAATTTTCAACTACACGAACTTGTTACTATTAATCTTAAATTAAAATCTACCTACATACCTACACATTTACCAGAGGCTCTGATACCAACATCCAGACTCTGGAGTCTGGACTATCACTGAGAAATTCTAAGCAGAAGAACTCAGGATATATTTTTTGATCTGATCCGGGATTTGAACCCAGAACTTCCGCGTTGCCGTCGAAGTGCGACCCGCTATATACCAACTGCACCACGGAGGCAGTTTCTAAGAAATAAGTGCACAGACATACATTTATATACTAGTACATACACTTATAAAACTTAGAAGCTCACTAATACTAACAGAAATACTGTGCAATTCCAACAATATTGCATACAAACGGATCGAATTCATAAAGACAACCTACTTTTTTGAAGTCGGTTGCCACTTACAAAACAGGCATCGTAATTTTTATCGATTTGCGTTAATTCAGTCAAGTATGTCGGTCGAGGCAAAGTTCGTGTAGGCAGATGAGATAAAATGCGCAGCGCGCCGTATCTGTATTCAGAGCGCTCTTTGGTATCGGATAGTTGAGCGGGCGCGCGGCGAGAGGCGCGTTGCCCCGTCCGATTGCTCAAGGTCGTTCGGCCAAATAATCGCCTTAAACCTTCAATATTTAAGACAGGTGCTAATTTGAACAGTGCATTATGAGGCTTGGCTCACTCTTAAGATTTTTTTATGTGTGCTAAGTCTATTTTTTATCAATTGACAAGCCCAAAAATTGTGTAGTGTCAGATTCATTTACTTCGTTGGTAGTATAGTCGATGTTCATTTTCTGATTATGTATTCTTTGATTAAGGTGCATTAATTTAGTTTTATTTTGATTTATCTTTAAATTATTGTTTTCTAACCACATTATAATCAATTGCAATATATTATTTATGTCATTCTCGTAAGTCTTTATTTTTACAGTCAATTGTAACAGTACTGTCGTCTGCAAAAAGACTCAGCGGTTTATTGACTGCTTTGGTGTCATTTTTATATAGTAAATAGTAACGATCCCAAAACACTTCCTTGAGGGACACCATATGAAATTGTACCAACCAATCATTGTGTGAATATTGTGACCAACCATTGTGAAAGCTGATTAACCTCAACAATCGCAGGCCGAGCACGCGAACTACTGCGCCACCGGCTCCTCTGCTCTTACTCACTTTACATAAACTTCTTTAAACCAGTTTTTTATTCAATTTCGGCATTATTTGCTAAAAATCGGCTCTTTTTCAACAAAATTTTCGGCTCTTTTTAATCTACGTGGTGGCAACACTGAAAACGGAAGTACTTAAGTTTTGTAATATATGATTATTTTTGGCCGATTTCCAAAAACAAATCATCGTTACAGTTTCTGTAGAAACTGTGTTTACTGTAGAAAATCTTGAAGGCTTTATCTCAATTTTCAGTTTAATTAAACAGATGATGTGATGTGATGTTCAGTGCGTACCTTATACCTATTAGAAGAGCTGCGTAGATTATTGTTTTTCATCGGCAAACGAACACTATTTCGTATAAGAAATTAAAGATTTCTCGGAGGAAATTGACATTAGGTCCTATCGTTATCAACACCTGAAGTCGGAGATAGACTACTACTAGTCCTTCGCGCGAAAATGAAAGATGTGCTCTTCATCAACTCATAAACTTATTTTCTATTTAACAAAGTATTTTCTTATTTAATATTTGTCACATAAAAATTGTTCTTTTTATCCCACTTTATAGCACAAGAGTTACACAATTATTCAAAATGTTAACATTAAGAATACACTGAACAATCCACCATCCCTTGCGTAGGGATGATGTCATCTCGAAGGGGAAGAGATGATGTCACGAATACTGCTAAGGGTTTGTGAGTCAGCGGGTCACACCCTTTTTTAACCGATTTATAAAAAGGAAATCGTTTTCAATTTTGGTTGTGTATTATGTTTGTCATTAATTTAAAACTAGCGGCTGCTCGCGGTTTTACCCGCTTGGTTCCCGTTTCCGTGGGAATATAAATAATATCCTTTCTTAGTGCTCGTCTACATCGTTAAAGGATCATGTATGCAAAATTTCAGCTTAATCGGTTCAGCCGTTTGGGCTGTGCGTTGTCTGTCAGTCACGGTATTATTAGTATTATAATAAACATAAAGATATGAGTAAAAGAAAATATTTTTAAGAATAAAATTTTGTCCTGAAAGCACTGGATGTTTTTTTTAATCAAAATATACTAGTAACTCATTTCACTATTTATGTATGAGTGAGTTATGTATTTGCCGTATTTATAATCGTTATGGTTTACATACAATAATATTAATAGGTATTACAACAAGGATTATATAGTGGGGATTGCAGTTTAAAGACATACTGCGACGAAGGATTACATAATAAAAAATGTATAAAAGTAGGTAATTAAAAAATAGGGAACCAATAAAACAGCTACTTACTTAAAGATTAAACCACAGAGTAAACTGTATTTTTATTTACATTTACCGAAAAGAGATAATATATTCCTTCCCATAACTCAAGTTTTTAAGGGCAATAACTATTTCATTGATTTGCAAACACCCTTAGATAATAAATAGACATAAACCAGAGCTATTCAGGGGAGGTACAGTCAACAGCACGTCAGGATTCACTGTTGATTTTCGAAGTGCAAGTTTGATGCCTGACGCGCTGACTGTGCTATGTTACCCTTGAGCTATGCCTTATGTTATATGTTATAAGAGTGGATTTCGTAGAGTCACTTTGATGTTTTGTTATCTGTACATAGTTAATAAAAGCACCCTTTTCAAATGAGCAGTCATGGATTGATATTGAATTCAACGTTAGAGTATTATTGCTTATAATAACAATGAATTCTGATTTATGTGAATGCGGTGGCATAATTTAAATAGTCATAAATTGGCAAATAAAAAGGTATTATACTTTTAAGTTAGATTCCCAGAGGCCTACCGCCATCTCTTACCGCAGTATAGATTCAATCTTACCATGCTACATTTTACTACGAATCTCATAAAGTAGGATTGTGTTTTGTCGCAAGTTTTGTGACGTCTTCGCTCAATCATCGCCTTCAAAGTGTTAAGTGTGTCAAAATATGATAACTTGAATAAAAACAAAACACAAACAATACTTTCTTATAACATGGTGGTTTCTAAAGATGATGGTAGGCCCGGAGACCACTTTAGGAAATAGTCATATACCTACTTAACTTAATAGTTGTTTATGGCTTTGTACTATTTTGTACTTTGCAAAATGAATTACTTATATTAACCAGAAAAGGTTATGCTACTCATAATTTAGCTGCAAATTCAGCTGTCTAGGCTACTAGTTATTTTTTTTTGTAATTTTTCTGTACAAACCATTCTAGATTGTCTGTATTTCAAAAATAAAGACACTCGAGAATGGTTGGATTGTAAAAGTTTTTATCTGTATGTCTGTTAGTTTTATTATAGAAACACCTTACTGCCGAAATCAATATTTGAGGCACTTTCCATTGATAAAATCTGTTATTTCCATAGGATATTAGGTAACCTGTACGCGAAGCTACGGTCAGCCACTAATACTCAATTACTATCAAATTAATGAAAAGCTACATTCAGTTAACTTGGTATACAAATCTATATGAAAGGCATAAAATGTGTATTCTTCAAATGGATTTTTGAGTGCCCCAGACTTGATGGGCAAATCTAAGTGTTCAAACCCCCCATTGGGGGAGGGGTTTACATTCCTTTTACTTTTATAGTTAGTGTCCATAAAATAGCACATTTGAATTTTCTTCATGGCTATTTATGATAACGTCCTACTTCACCTTTTCGTTTTAAGACGCCTTTTAAATTGATTCCGGCAAAGTCTTTTATTTACACATGCAATGTACTTTTATTATGTAAAGCTTTTATTAAGCTTAAGAAGAATTGTATTGTAGTAGGTATGTACATAAGGTTTACTTTTTGTTGAACATTCCAGTTCTATAAACACAAGACAATTTTACTAAGACAGCGTACTTTATATCATCTCTCTCATACAGGGGTCTCATACATTTAAGCTTTGCTTAGCATCTGATGAAATGAATATCATTCAAATTACCTAAACGAAAGTCACAAAATATTGCTTACATTAATGATTATCATTATATTACGAATCATTGTAACTAGACGCTATCCAAAAGACAATGTCGATGTCGTCTATATTAAAAAAAAATAATAAGTAAGTTCTTTATTCTTTTCAACAGTACATCTATAAACCAGTACCTACCTAAGATCATGTTTGCCCTTCAAAAAGGATGAGGTCACTTATTTTATATTTTAGCAATGTAGGAATATTAGATTTCAAAACGATAAAAATTTTAGGTTATAGGTACCTACCTGCTTCGTTTATTTTAAGAGGATTTTACATGAGATTTAAGTGTTCATAAAAAGGCGCTTAGTCGAGTATTGGCAGACTGCATTATATACCTTTAACAGTCCAATAAAGAGACTTTGCAAGAACCGCTTTCGGAATCGATAACTTTCAATATCTTCGTAAAGTTACATGAGCTTACTCAGGGAGCTGTCACACTGAGAGTCCTCGAAAATGGAGTACCTTATTGTAAATAAATAAAAAAAAACTATTTAATTGTATGACGACCTCCGTGGTCGAGTGGTTGGTACACCAGTTACTCTGGGGTCCCGGGGTCGAATCCCGGTAGGGGCAAATGTTTGTACGATGCATACGAGCATTTATACCATAGTCATGGACGTTTATATATATGTATAATTATATGTATTTATATCCGTTACCCTAGTATCCCATAACACAAGCCTTACATAAAATACCTGTTTATGTTCTATTATTTGTGATATAAATGTTTCCTATAAATCTATTACTTTTTTAAGAAGACTCAATAAACTTAATATACAACATCTTCCGTGATAATTTAGTAGTATCCCTAGGAATGTAGTGAAATCCCTGATTACCTGCGACTTATATAACTTCCAACCATCATCGGTTGGACCGCGGTCCCCTGGCTAACAATACCCAGTCCGAAGGAACTGCTTACACTTTGACATCCCCATCAGAAACACCCATTCTTCTTCTTCCTCTTCAGGTCTCTAGGTCCTACCATGTAGACCAACAACGATCGACTGCTGGCTTGCTGATTGTGCCAATTCACAATACTAATTATTCATATGGTGTAAGAAGATTACAATGTAAACAGCTCCAATTAGCTATTTTCGTAATGTCGATTCTAAGCTCACCTTGGCGGTGGACTACGGAAAAAATAGTTTCCCATGGTCCACTTGGGTGAACTACGTGGGTGGACCACACTGGCCATAGACGTAGGTACACACCGCGCTACATAACTAATATTGTATATTTTTGGATGATTTTTGAATTTTTGCATTTGTCAATGCTATTTTTATACTTATAATAATTTTTTAATAGAAAAATACTGCCATAAGTGAAACTTTAAAAATCTAGATAAAGGTATGAAAAATATATATATTGTTACCAGAATTGTAACATCTCTAACCGTCCTTTAGTTTTATAACAAAAAGTACGTAGTTTTTAACCGACTTCATTCCTCATAGCGTCTAAACATTTAGTCATAATCGTATTTTAATCGTGTTTCACTTGGGACTTCGGTGTACAACATCACTACAATTAAAACACAATTGAGATACGATTATGACTTATCTTTAGCAGAATTATTGACCAAGGAAAAAAGAGTTTTCCTTATTCTGTGTCCGTAAGCTAAGGACTCATATAAGCTATAAATCCGCATGCTGATTATCTAACTCCCGACTAGTCATAATTACGGAAAAGTTCGCAGTCAAACACGATATCTGTCAAATATAATAGTACTGTCTCTGACGAACAACTAAGGAACTAAAACTATAGTTTTTATGTTATTAAAATATACTCTGTGACTAAAAGATAACTAAACTCTATGAAATCTCTTCTTACTCGTTCCCGCAGTGGCGCTAGTTTCTATTGAAATATTCAAAGACTTATTTAATCACTACCAATTTTTCCAAAGCAACTAGAGACTAAATTTATTAGCGATCGCATACATAATACCCTATAATACCAAATCAGTGTGACGATGTCGAAATATTTCAGGAACCAATCTGTCACACATTTTTAGATAATCAATCTGCCGGAGTCTGGGTGAAGTCCTACCAATAAGGTCGGCTATCTGTCTGCCGAATCGCTCCACGGAATAGCCTTATTAATTCTCCTTTATGTCTCCAGGAGCACACACGATCGTAAACCGATTTACGTTGAACTTTATAACGGTGGCTTTCTTTATACCGCCATAAAGCAAGCACACCCAAAAGTCCCTGTTTTAATTGTCTACTTACACCTGATGCTGGGGTCGGGAATTTGCAATTTGAGTTCTTTGTTAGGTTTGGATACAAAGAAGAGCATGACATAGTCCACATTCGTATTTCAATCTTCTAAACACATTTCAATGTTTGGCGCAGAGGTACTAACCACTCAGGGGCGTGCATTCCATATAGGCAATTAGGCAGTGCCTACCTCATTCAAAACCTAAATAAATATACAATAAGTGTTAAAGTTATTTTATTTTAGTTAAAACTTCTATTCAACACTCACCTACTAAGATATTCCTTACGCTAAATACTGAATACCTACCGATAGGCAGTCTCGGAATTGCCTACTCGAAACAAGCAGCGTTTCATACAAGAATACAACATATTTAGAAAAAGTGTTGCTCAAGTATTAACCGCCCATGGCAAGAAGGGCGCTGTTTGTACGTGTAACGTTCTAGCTTAAACTTCCGGAATATATCAGTATAAAGTAAGCATGCCTACCTGACGAATGAATTTGGTCGCGAATTATTTTGTTGAAGAGTTATTTTAAAACTATCATATTTCCTAAGATATTCATTAAAATTTAATGATGTAAAGGACAATTTTGTTAAAAATTAAATACTTGTGATGATTAACGTATTTATTTAGATAAGGATTAATATCATGTTTATGAAAACAGCTTCTCAAATAATACATTAGTTTAGAACAAATTTTATTATCTGAAAAATGGTTATAGTGAGTTAACCATAAAACATAGACATATGCTGTCGCGGACTTTTTTTTTAGAACTTTTGATGGGGAACAATTTTGTCATATATGATTATTAGGTAACTTTAACCGTTTACACACCGTCCGCAACGGAAGCTCCCAAAACTAATATTTTTTTCCCGTTTCTGTAACGTTTTACATTAATGCTCTGCTCTTATTAATCGTACCGTGATATTAAATAACTTATTATTTACCGAGATAAATGGACTATCCAGCACAAAAATAATTTTTCAATTCGAACTAGTAGTTCCGGAGATTAGCGTGCTCAAACAATCAAACTCGTCAGCATTTTAATATTCCTACTAAATATCACGAACCTTATCATTTATGACTAGCGGCCGCTCTCGGTTTCACTCGCCGCGTGGTTGCCGATACCGTGGGAATATCAGGATAATTATAAATATTTGCATACAATGTGGTTTTCTGATATATAAGCTACATATTGCTGTAAAGTTTCATCTTAATCAGTTCAGTAGTTTTTGAGTGAAATAGTAACAAACATTCCTCCATCCAAATATCCTCACAAACTTTCAAACTTATAATATTCGGTAGCAGGATAGGATAAGTGCAAAGTTACTAGTTAGATCTACAGTGCCTACTACGCTGGAAAACCAATGCACGCCCCTGTAACCACTCCTTCTGCGCCAGAGTTCCCGGGTTCGATCCCCGGACAAGACAAATATTTGTGTGCATGAACATGTCTATTTGTCTTGGTCTGGGTGTTTAATATGTAAATTAAGTATGTATTTACAAAAAAAACGTATATATGTATGTTTGTCCGTTATCTAGTATCCTTAACACAAGTTCTTCATGAAACTTAACGTGGGACTAGATAATTGGTGTGATTGTATGCGAATATTTATTATTATTTATTATAGGTATTTTGAAGTTCCTCACTTGAGGAAATTGGTCCCAAATTAAATGATGCATCTGATTTTCCAATATTTTGATATTAGGTAAGTACCTACTCCTATTTATTTCCTTGTAGTGTATTTTCATCGAAATTCAAACGCAAACTGTTTTGTAGGCATCAAATATTTAATATTTATTGATACCAATGGATAAGAAGTTGCCGAACTCTCGAATTAAATTAAGGTAAAAATCTTCGACTTAGTCACCATTGGTCAAGTACTTTGAACAGCACGCACAGGTTTACACATTGACCTTGAGAGCACCCGTCGCTCGTAATAGCGGCGGTTTTCATAGTGCAAATGCAAAGCAGTACGTGCTGTTGACTGTACAATGGTAACCCACGTGTTGATTATGCCAAAGCCGAGATATGCATTCGAAAGGACTTATGGCAATCTCCATACAAAGATGGTCCAAAATTGTAGCTGGAACGTCCCATGCATGTTTTATGGGATTCAAGTCTGGGCAGCGAGCTGCTATAATACCGTCGCCGAAGTTTTGAATTTTCGTCTTCATCAAATGAGCAGTATGTGGTCGCGCATGATCGTGCATAAAAATGGAATTTGTGCATATTCACTAAAAAAAGGACCAGCATGAGCTCATTTAGAATATCTTCCACGCACTGAGAACAGTCAGAGAACTGTTTTCTATGATCACTAACTCCGTACGTTCCTCTGAAGATATCACAGCCGTTTATACAAATAAGTGTTTTTTGGTATGTAATTATAAATTAAAAAAACGTGTTATATATTTTATTTTAAATATTATTCAGTCATCTACAACATACTATAGTTTCACGAATTAATTTTATGTATTTAAAAGAAACTATCACAATTTTTATTAGTGACCCAGAATTTTTGCGATCCAGTCTAATTTCGATGCAGGTACGTGATATGGTGAAGGGTAGGTGAATTTGTTAACATGATAAATTTGTAAAAACCAAACTCTGCATGCCTATATCTGTTTTAGTTATTAACCGACTTCGAAAAAAGGGGGAAGTTCTCAAGTCGTCGGTATATTTTTTAGGTATGTTTTACCTTAGCGTCGTCAGTTTAATTGAAAGAATAAGTATAGTTCAGGTGTAGTGTAACGTTGTGTTTCAGTTTTATTTTATTTTCATTTGAAATCTGCTCACTCTGTTACCCGTTCTTTAGCCGGGCCGGGAAATAGTCCTGACAGTAGTCCCATCAAATTTTTACGAAAACCTGGCTCGTAGTTTCTTCATTAATCTGAAAAATATCATTTACTTTTGACAAATAGTTGTTACATAGATGACATCATTGTTGTGTATAGGCTGATTTTTTAGTGTCAGTAAGTACCGGGATATAATACAACTACAAATTGTGAAATAAAAAACATTGAAAGTGTAGGCTGGCACCGACTCCAAAAGTTTTATTTTTTAACTTTTTGAGGTTTTTGGTTTTCTGTTTTTTTTTTTAAATGTTTTTCTACTTTTATTTTTCGAATCGCAAGTAGAGTTTGAACGAAGAAGACTGGGCGACTATCACCAACTGTCAGTGACACAGCGCTATGAGTGAATTTCTTTTTATAGATACTTTACTACATTAACAGTAATTATTAGCTGCTTACATTTGCCCATTTCGAATTCAATATAAAAATTTTTTTGTTGCTTTATGAAAAACATCTGAGCATGGAAAAATCTTTCTTAATAAAGTTATAACTTGGCTATGATCAAAGTCGATACGAGCTGTCTGCTTTGGCTATCAAAGTCATATACCAAATTTCTCTTTGATGTCTCGTCCCATGACATTAAATAAACTCATCTATTCCAAACCTTTGAAAGGAAGTTTTGAATGGTATGTACTCTGAAATCTGAAAAGGTATCAGTTACATATTTTAGTTCCTTACTTAAAAAGAGTTTTACTTTAGAAATACATAGTTTGCTGAACTATTAGGTATAAATATATTACATAGGCTAAATGGTGAAGTATCAATTTTAAAAATTATCGAAGTTTAATAGGTACTTGAAAGATTTGCAATAATTAACGTAATGCCGTCGGCATCGATTCAATATTGGTTTTAAAAATCTGGGTTATAATATATAAATGTGCCTGAGGAGAAAGTCAAACCGTCAATATATTTGTTAAGGCTTAAGTTTCAATAAAAGGTGGGCATTCTTATTATTCATTAACAAAACAATTTTGATTAGAATTTGGTTCTCGTATTTAGCGCGGGCGGACTCCAGGGTAGTTTTTAAAAGTATAATTGGAAATTAGATACTATTTGACTAACTACTAATGAGACTCGGTGAACGCGTTTGGTTAGCGTGTTTGGCCCGCGTAATCCCCCGTTTCCACTGGCAAAACATTTACAAGAAACAAAAAAAAATAGTGCTGACGCTGAGAGGATGACCAATGGCTCTCGATAGGAGCTGTCAAATAATGCATTTTTTCAGTAGTCGCATTATACGTTTACAACATGACATTTTCTTGTAAATGTTCCGCCAGTGGAAACGGGAGGTAAAAGCAACTTCCGTAATGGTAGGCAAAGTTAGATGACCAAAAAAATATTATCTCCAGCTTCTCTGGTTCGGCAGGTACAGTAGTATACGTAGTAAACGATCCAAACTTTATGCATCTTCAACTAAATTTGCAAGTCACAAAGTACTCTTCACGTTTCCCTCTTGTATACCTTTAACTCCATAAGATAAACTCTTGATTAAGTAAATGAACGACCCATGCTCATTTATTTACCAGACGACGAACTAATGACCGAAGCAACCATCAACCGACGAAAGCCTTCAAACAAATCTGACCTTTATGTTGAAAGCATTAAGATTTCCATGTACGTCGTTTTGCACTTGATTTATTTGCAATGTCGATGACTCGTCGACAGTCATTTATATCAATAAAGTTGTAGTCGAAAAAAGCTTTTAAGGAAAACGCATTGAAAGAATCGCAAATAGGGATATGTTTATTTCGAAGTTTGCGTAACTTGAAGTTTGCTTTCTTAATTATAGCTTCGATTGCTGTGGATACTGTTTTTTTTTCTTTAGAAGGATATTTTGTGTACATTATTTCTTAGATATACTTATTCGTGGCAACATAATTAAGGTCCAGTCGATTTTCAAAGAAACAGTACTCTGTCAAGAATTAATGACCGAGCCGTAAGTGATCTGATGATGGCCACACAGGAAGTGAATGAAGGTGATCCAGATCGGCATACACACCCCACTGACACAAAATAGTAAAGTACTATTTTGTGCCACTGATCTGATCAGCATTTTAAGAGATTTGTAAAGATCAGATTTTTAGTTTCAGGATTTCTATACTTTTTTATGTTACGTTCGAGGGAATGTTGATCATATCAGTTGGGTGTGTATAGCAATCGGGATCTCCTCCATTCACTCCCTAGATAGCCATCATCAGATCAGGCTAGGTCATTTCTTACCGGAGAACCAATGCTTTAAAGTTACCTCATGTGAATGAAAATCGAGTCGTGTCTTTAATAAAATTATGAAGCCACTTAGATATTTGACTGGCCTAATGACGCAGTGGGTTGTGGTACTATTGCCTACAGTCGTTGGTTCGATTCGACCCGAGAAACATGTGATGGAGATTTGTGTTCGTTCTGTCTTTGGATGTAATACGTAGCTATCAGTGGCAAAGAGTCGAAATATGCCAAAGGTATAAGGTGTAAGGTAAAATTTTCTTCAAATTATATCTTTACTGTATCGTGATCGGTGGGGTGTGATTTCTAAAAGGGAAGCCGATGGGAATCGGATTGTATGGGCCCTTCGCCACTGGTTACCACTGAACTGAACAAGGGTCCAGCCGACAATAAATCAGTGAGAGGTGCTTGGCAAATAGCAGTGCGTCAGGCCAGCCACTCAAAGACGATTATGACAAGGGAAAATGATTATGTTTTTACTTGATCAAACAGTTCCTCAGTGGTTGGTCCTTCATGGTTGACGGCGCGCTTCCATCTTCATCAGCTTCCATATTCATAAAAAAAATTAAAGCCCCCAACGCAAATAATAGTTTTAAAAAGTTAAAAATAACATTTATTTTCCCTAACTACTTATTTATTACGTTTATTAATTTTCACAGACGTCGAGGGACCGCTATTATGAGCTGAATAGTATCGTGCAGTGCCTATCAATAGGTAAAATCGGGGAACTTCCCAGTTGACCAGAAGAGGTTTTTGAAAAACGTTTTACAATTTATGAAGATCTGCTAAGCCGTTTGAATGGCGTCAGTTCATTCAGGTAATTAAAATGGAAATTAAAGTAGGAAATGAGCTGATGATCTTCAAACGGAACGGAACGGTGAACGGATCTTTATAAACTGTATTGATCTTTATAAACTATATTGATCACGCCAGCTTTCAAATAGAAAAAAACCGTATCAAAACGTATCTACGTTGCCTCAGACAGACATACATACAGATAAACACACACGTCAAACTTATAACACCCCTCTTTTTGCGTCGGGGGTTAAAAAATAATATCAATTCTATCCTTTTCCAATTTAAACATCGCAACAAAATACATTGGAAGTACCAGGCGACAATAAATCAGTGAGAGATGCTTGGCAAATAGCAGTGCGTCAGGCTGGCCACTCGAAGACGATCATAAATATTGCTTACGGCCATCGATAATTCGCGACAGCCGATGCTGATGGCAAGATCTCTCACTATATTTCAATATTGCAGACATATCCCTATTTACTTTGGCGCTTCAGTCTCCACATGGTGCAACTTTAAGTCGCAATGCAAATACATCATGTTTACTTTAAAACACTGTGATAAAAATAGGCATGCTATGTATGACGCTCAATGATTAATCCGAACACTTTTTTCTACTAATATTATAAATGCGAAAGTATGTCGGTTTGTTGGTTTGTTTGTTTATTTGTTTGTTTGTTACTCTTTCACTCTAAAAGTACTGACCGAATTGGGATGAAATTTGGTACAGAGATAGTAGATGGCCTGGATTAAAACATAGGGTGATGTATATCCCGATATTCCCACGGGAACGGAAATCACGCGGGTGAAACCGCGGGTGCCTGCTAGTTATAAATAAAAGATCGTTAATTATTTTAAATCACAAATTACCGAATATCATTTTATGTCAGAAGTGAACGACCTATCATCTCATATGACGATGTTGTGTTATAAAAAATCTAAGGATTAGTTAGACAACCAAAAAACGTTCATTAGACATGTTTTGCTTAGTTTTTCACATTTTAAAATAATTTTATATCACAAACCAAATAATGTTACACAAAAAATCATTTTAATACATATATATACATAACATTATTTATGCAAAGCCTATAAATATTCAAGTTAAATTGTCAGCCTTCAAATTTACATTCCTTGTTTTTATCGTTTGTTCTTTTGATCAATACAGGATGCACAAATACTGGTTTTCCCTCTTTCGAACAAAACGGAAAGTACGCTATAAAGATACCGTAATGTCGTCGAAATTGTCAAGTAATTATAATGTTCGTTGTCTGATAGCAAATATTAAGTTAAAGCTCTATTTTAAGTTGTTGTCCTGATTGAGCATTCAAAGACCAAAATACCAATTTGGCCAATCAATCTTCATAAAATTATCGCAAAGTTTGCAAATATGAACTTTACAAATTTATCCTGGTTGCCGATAATAAAACGATGATATACGTATGTATTTCCCTATAATCATTGGTCTGACTTAAGTTCATATAAATAAACAGTGGTTATTATTACCTTGTTTGCTTTTTATTAATTATTAAACAACGTACTTCTTCTCTCAAAGTGTGTATTTCATAAGTCTTTTAAATAAATAAAGTTGACTCGAAGTTGTTAGAACATAATGCAATCATGTGATTAACAGAAAACTCACTGCCTTTTTGCTACAAGCGCTGCAATTTTTTTTTAACAAAATTATCGAGAAAAAATTTAAACACATAGTATCACTGTCCTTATTGGTTGGAAGACGTTAAAATAGATTGGATCCAGTCGTTGTAACTAGCTACTGACGTGTAGACTCCTGGCCACCCGTCTCTGCCGCAGCCATAACCGAAAGACACTACACCAACTGACACCCACGAGCCTTCTGGCCTCCACATCATCAGGGGTCCTCCTGAGTCTCCTCTGCAGGAATCTTTGGCGAATGTACCTCCAGCACAGAGCTGTCTTTCGATTAGGTTGGCACCGAGGGTGCTATATTTGTTAACGCAATCATTTTTGTCAAATATCGGAACGCCTAGCTTCAGCTTCACAGGACTATTTCTACCTGGAAAAGAAAGAACTTGTTTAAAAAACGACATTTCAATCAACATTCAACCTATTGAGTAAGCACCAAACTCAAAACGGTTAAATTCAAATTACTTAGTTTAGAGTGAGGGCTTTTAATTCAAGTTTGCTTGTATTTATAATTTACCACGTCTCTATTACACTATATGTTCCTTAATAAACATTACTAACCATATTAAAATATTCATTGCAGTAAAAAAAAAAACATTATTTTATCAACCATTTATGCAGGTTGATTATGAATATAGTATGAATAAAAGAGATGAAGGATAAAAGTAATGAAAATGTAAAAGATAAAAAGAGTTCCTTTCACATTTAATAACATAAAAAACTATCGATAATAGATATCTAATATAAAAAGACACACATACATACATTTATAAATAATGACGTGAGTTACTAAAGTCAGAAATAGATGTACTTCACTGAATAAGTACCATGTCACTCAAATTATTTCATACCAAGTAATGTTGTAGCTTTAAAAAACCGCTACATTTGCTTTGACAAAGTTACTTAGCGTTCCTATGCTAATAATAGAATGAATTAGCAAAAACTGTTCAAGTAGGTAGATGATTCTTCAAGTACGGCATCGATCCGAATGACTTTAATTAACTATGATTCATGTTAGATGGGCTCGGTGTGGGTTCAGTTTCACAGTCCTCCAATCTATAGAAAGCTATATCACATTATGACCGACAAATCCGTTTTCCTTGTGACAACAAAATTTCCTGGAATTTCTAAAGCCGGTTAGAAAATCAATAATAGCATACCTTCTAAGGTTTTTCCCCAACCGGCCACGAACACTTCGTATCCAGTCCCCACCCTCGTTCTTGTGTCAGGTAAACAGATAGGCTTCACGTAATCTGCAAAAACATAAATATTAGTAAAAAAATAATACGATCGGTCAGCGATCTCGTGCCTCATCTTCATCTCATCCTCTTCTTCAATCATCACATCTTTACCATAACTTTTCACTGTCCTAATAGTTCTTATCTTCTTCAAATCGTCAAACGTGATTAAATTATCATCTTCAAACAAACAACAAACAAACCCTTCAGATTTATTGAAATAGTTATAATAATATTTAATTCTGGATTTTTTTTATTATCTTTGGTATCGTGTTCATTGGCAGTCTGATTTCTTAGTTATTTCGCCTACATTATGTACAACAATTTTTGTGTTACTGAAATGTGTTGATAAATAATTAGTTTTATTAGAAACCATATTTATCAAGAATGTTGTCTTGGAATTATTACTGACTTGCAATCAAATAATGTTGATTGCATTACACGCTATTGGACTATCAAAACTTAAATGTTTAAAACTTATCCAATTCAGTCTGTGGTAAGCCAAACAACAAAGCTAGCTCAAACCTTATTATAAACTTGTGAACTAGCTGAAATCCCATTTAAATTATAACGCAAAGATAAAGTTTAATGCTAATAATCCGAAGTTTAATTACGAAAATGCCGATTTGCCGACAAAACAAAGTAAAAATAAATGTGATTTTCAGACAGGTTTGAACTTATCCTAAAAACCAGGGAAAATGCATCTGACTCTTATAAACGGCAACGGTGATGAAGTTGGGATAAAAATAATTACAATTAAGGGCCCGCTATAGGCCAACGCAAATCAGATTTCTTTATATGATCGTCTGTAATATCAATAATAATGAAAAACTGAATTTCAAATTAAGATGCAGCAAACTACAGGACTAACACTAGTGACTATGTTACTCAAAAACACGATTGCATAAAATTTTCTCGATGGAAAAAGATTGCGAAGTTGCCTCCAAATCACTATAATTAACACGATACACTGCTAGTATTCAAGTAATACATTAAAATAAAGCTTGGAACTTTTTAGATATTACACTATAGATAAGGCAGGGCTTATGTTATATATTTTTTGTAAATAACCTTTAAATATCCATTATAAACAGAATTTCCTTCATTTCTTCATTCCGGACCGGCCGAATGGGGCAGGAGAATTATATAGTAAATGCTGCCTTATTTCTCATAGAAATAAGGCAGCGTTTACTTTGCAGTTCGCCGTTGCAGTTATTACTTTTGCTTTTGGCCTAAAGCGCGCCCTTAAAGGACATTTGGAATAAGGAAATTTTAAAGTTACTTGTAAATCTGGCTCTTCCAGCTAGCCTGATGATCGCGATGTCATCTTTCTTATTCTTATTACTGTCTGAGTAGCCAGGGTTCGGATATGCCCTGTGGACTGGGATTTCTTGAATTGGGTCTGCGCATACGTTGTCGATGCAATCAATATCATTTTGTGTATCATACTCGCCTAATCGGGCAGTGACTCTGTAAAATAAAAGAGATTAGGTTTGATTTATGGTTGAAGGTACCAATAACATATTACTGAGACATTTGATTACACGTATACATAGCTTTTTTTACCGCCTCTGTGTTCTAGTGGTAACAACCACCGGTATCAGACCCAGGGGTCATGGGTTCGATTCCCAGCGGGCGTACATATTGTATTCGGTTTGGTTGGTGGTAGGACTTGTTGTGAGTCCACCTGGCAAGCTAACACCATAATATCTAAGCCTGACACCATAACTTCAATGTTTTCAGCATTGTGTTCCGGCAGTTAAAGATAAGATAACCAGTTCCTCAGTGATGGGGATTCCGGGAGAGGCTCGCTTCCATCTTCAGCATTATCAGTTATGATGAAGGCTAAGAAACTCCCCGTTGTCAAAAAAACAGCTATAAAAGTAAAAGACAAGCTTTCTCTCATAAATTCATAACGAAGTATCTGTTCGAATTTGTGCCTTCAGTCCGTAGTGGAGTGGATCGGGATGCTGCGCTTCTCAGTATTAGTGGTTTCCCATCAAGACGTTTTCTTAGTGAAACTGTGCTAATTCTATCTCTTTATTTTTGTACAAGACACCAAGTTCGTTCTCTACTGCAAGTGATATTGTAGTGTTGCAAGAGTTTAATCATCCATCACGTAATGATCTTCCCGAATCTTCTCTTACTCCTATGATAATAGCAATGTCATTTACTTACAATTGCCCAACTTCAGTCTCTATAGCACCCGTCACGCAGTGTGCAGCTGTCAAGATGTACCGATGGTTGATCAGCACTCCACTGCATTGGTACGTTCTTTGTCCGTCAGCTGTGATAGAATATAAATAATATGGTAGCTTCTCCATTAGGGCAACACTATTCGAAATAGTCGTCGTTAGTCAGCGATTCGGAATATTTACAAATGATTTGTTAAACATCTGATACTTTTTTGCAATAAAATCGACTTTACATTCCAAAGTATTTAAAGTTCAGTGGTAAGCAGACAATGTTCTCATTTAAACAGTTTCTATTCAGGATCAGTATGAAACTAATGAAATGTGGAATAATTATAATAATGTCACAAGGATGGTTACATACGTTTCCTGTATCCCAATAAAACCATCCAAGGAAATTCATCAAGTTCCGTCTTCTCTCCTCCATATATTCTGTCGCCATTTGTTTCTATCCCGCATTCACCGCGACGAGATGGATAGGAGTCTTCTTGGTTCACAGAATCTATATCTGTCCCTGTGTCAGGAACAACAGGTGGAGGTGGTCTCTATGACAATAAAATAATTTATGAAATACCTGCTACAATAAGTTCCTAATAATTAATTTTTTGCTGATTAAATTGACCACGCTATTCTTAAATAATTCATCTTCTAGCTTCACTCTCGAAAGAAAGAAACCGTGTGTAGGAAACACGGGTTCTTATCGTGAGTGAAGTATTATTCGTCATCGTCATTAGCCATTTTTATGTCGGCTGGGAGACTGGCCTTCCTTATGGATGGTTAAGGAGAATGGATTACCTCCACACAGGCCCAAAGCGGATTGGTCGGTTTTAACGATTGCAAATGCAGTCGGGACCAACGGCTTAACGTGCCATCCGAAGTACAGAGGAGTTCGAGACAGTAAGTTTTGGTCACCCATCCCGTGACCGACTATTGTGAAAGTTGTTAACCTCAACAATCGCAACCCGAGTGCGCGTGCACTGCGCCACGGGCTCCCAAGTATTATTATTTAGACTTTATTAGACTTACTCCTGTTAGAGGAATATTGCGTTTGCTTAAAAAGGTGTTTCTTGGTAAGTAAACATTAGCAAAGATGAGTGCCCAGTTGAAGAAATATAAAATTAAAATTTTCTAAGAGACCTACCGGTGTTTGTCTTCCCTGCTCAGGCAGAGGTCCACAGCAGACCCTCGGGACCGAACCATCAAATCCACACTGAGACTGTCTCAGAAATGTGACCACTCTGTCTGGTAGTGGCCTTTGGGCGAATGCATTCACAAGCTGAGGGCAGCTGTACAATGAGACGCATTGACTGATAGCCCCGAGAGGCGTTTGGCAGTCTTCTGAAACTGTGGAACATTGTTTTAGTCTCTATGGATTCATATTAATATTTAATAAGTGGACTAAACCTATTTTTCTACATTTTGATAATGTCACGACTTGTCAATACCGGCCTTGAATACCCCAATGTCCTAAGTAAGGTGTAAGGTTGCTTACTTTTTGAAGAGTAAAACTATATTTCGTCATCGATGCTAGAAGTAAGTATATGTAGCTGTTAAAAATGTAGATTATTTAGGAGTACCGCTACTCTGAGGGCCTGCTATCTAAGCTGTTTCCGTAGTATCGGTTACTTTCAAATCGTTCTCAAAGATTGTTGCAACAATTAACTAAGTTTTATATGTCGCATCAGATGTAATGCCTTCTACTTCTGATGCGCATGTAAAATATTAGTTATTTATTTTAACAAATTCTTGAGAACGATCCGAAACTAACCCGTAACTTAGAGAGTAGCCCTCAAGGTGGGTACTGCAATGGGAATACCAGCGTCGATCAATTGGCTGTTGCGATAGCCAGCTGTTTTAAGATAAGCCCAATTTGGGGGATACCCATAGGCCTTGAAATTAAACTTTGTTATTCAACGAATTCATAATCAACGATACAGGTAATTAACGTGTACGTGACGCAGGGCAGCGCAACGAACCGTCTCTCGTAGTGACGTCATTTCACTCGATATTTTGACTTTTGATATACATACTTTAGATTGTGTAGTCATTTCATGTTAAGGATACGATAGGACTAATATTTCTTTTCTGATAAAAGTAATTAAAAAAAATTCGTAAAGCAACTGCTGACATTTTTAAGTTGGCCATTATCTCTCTTGAGATAGTCAGTAAATATCAAACAAAATGTTTCTGACATATGAAGTTTAAAGTGTTACGGAAATTGAGCTAATAAATTTGATCTCTAATGGTTACGGATAAGCCAGTAAATTATTGTTCAATGAGTCAACTTTTCGGCGGTTTAAGTAATCCATTGAACTTTCCGTGCTTCGGAGGGCACGTTAAACCGTCGGTCCCGGCTGTTGTCATTTGATTACAGTCGTTAAGCCAAGTCAGTCAGTTAAGTTGATAAACTCTGTCACCAGAGGTGGCCACTAATCTTCACTCGATAAGAAGAAGAAGTAATCTATCGGGACAATGATAAACTAATTTCCTTTTTAATAAAAAAAAAGTGTAAAAATTATCAAATCTTCTGTAAACAGACAGAAATCTATTCATCAATATCTATGATACGATATCAACGATATGATATTTAAGTTGATGCACACAAAGACGTTACACATAACAAGTTTTTGTATGAAACCAGTTTTCCTACAACCTACAATTATATTCGAGATTCGGTTTCTGAAGATGAAATTAAAACAAGTTGTTTCGCTAACGATTACGAAGATACAAAAATACTTATAATGACTCTATGAAAACATTGAACTTTATTATTTAAGGGGCTACTCAACTAAAACGAGATAGCAATGTGAAAAAAATGCGCGCGAGAACGAGACCGATTTTGCAGATTAGGCGAAAAAAACTCGAAATCACTTCGTAGTAAATAACTATAGCGAAAAAAGAGAAAATTAAACTTAACGATTTTAAATATTATTGGTGTCCACTATTTAAACCAATTTCCAATTGTATATGTAACACCATTTGAGAATAATCTTGAAAATTCATATTTTCATGGGGGGTCATTTCGAAAAGAAAAAGTGTCGAGGCAAAATCATAAAATCGTGTTTCTGAAACTATACAAATATATTATATCTTATTACCAGATTTGTAACATCTCTAACTGTCCTATAGTTTAATACCAAAAAGTACGTACTTTTTCGATATAGCACTAGCTTCCACCCGCGGTTTCACCCGCATGGTTCCAGGACCCGTGGCAATATCAGGACAAAAAAATTCTATGTTACTCTCCGTTCTTTCAACTAACCCTATGCCAAAAATCAAGCCGATTGGTTGCTTGTTAGCTCGTGAAGGACGGACAAACAAACACACATTCGCATTTATAATATTAGTTAGGATTGATACAAAATAATAATTTATTCCTCCCTAATGACGAAATGGAAATTATTATGTGATTACTAACTTTTACCAAATAAAAAACCATTGGATAAAAAATGTTGCGTCGGCAATATTTTATTGGTTAGTTTTTTGTTTTTCTAATACTTTGAAACGCATTGTTTTCCTTTAACACAATACAAAATGTCAAAGTGTTTTTACAACAAAAATATATCAAGCTCTTAGATTCATGTTATAAATCAACAAATAAACGGGTTTATCTAATGACTTTGTTATCTAATGGATGAAGATAACCCCTAAACATCCGTATTATTAAGAGAAGAATCATGTTCATAAATGCAAATTTATGATGCAGAAATTTAAATTGTCTATATTACCATCGTGAATGAATATGAACCTTCTGCTTAGGCAATAAAGGTGAAATATAACATCCTAAATATTTTTACCTTGTATCATCTTAACAGTGACGTACTTATGATTCTTGACCATACATCTTAAGACATGCGTAAAATAAAAACACTTAAACAAAAATTCAGAAAATCTTACTCAGGTTTAAATATAGCATTGCCTTAATGTCGTGACATTATCAAGTTATTGAAAAAATAGTTTATAAATATACTTACATACAACACTTAACACTACTGACAGCACAACAAACACAAACGAACAGCCCATGATTCTTAAAATATAATTCTAACTATAATTTACACTCATCACTTGACCGTTCTTGGTCGATTCTTTCCTGTTGTATCTCACAATAAATAACAAATAAGTAAACAAGGAAAAATGGTCGTATCCATGCGCTTGCGACGCGTAGTCGATACTGAACCTTGGAGGTCAAGTTGGACTTGTTAAATAAGCCTTGTTTTTGTGTACCGTCCGCAAAAACAATTTTACTCATAAAACTTGTATGTTGCGGGTGAACTGCTCTCCATTATTTTTGTAACTACTCCCACTACCAATTATAACTAACTATAAACTTCTGTTTGGAAGTGTTTACATTTTTCAAAACCCGAATGATCGTTATTTTTATAAAAGCTTTTCTTTTTCAGAAATACATACTCACATATACCTACATGTATTCATTACGAGATTGGAAGAACATCAAAGTGGCATCTTGAAAGTATTATAACTGTATATAAACAATGACTATTTTATATCAATCTCTAAGCAACACCTCTACGACCCACGCGGCATTTGGCATTGTTTTCCGGAAACAATACTAAAAATATCAAAACATTCTATTATAATTTAGAAATTTATAAAAATATGCATGTATTTCTGAAGAAATACAAAACTTAATGTTATATGTTATTGTGGTTTATGACTCTGCATTAAAATTTAGAAAAAAATGCCATCACTAGTGTATTTCATACATACTTACATCCAATGCTTCCTTCCTTAGGGGTAGGCAAAGTTCGTTCCTTTTAACCTGAAGTCCTGAACAAACAAATCAAATAAAAATCTTCATCAAATGATCTTCGATAACGTTATATAAAAATATTATTGCATTCAAGTGACTCAACTCAATGCACTTGGGATTTTTAAGGTGCCAACTTAGTGTTTTTAAGTGTTCTATTTTACAAAATATATGATTTTTTGAAATTGAGGCAGCAATTATTTTGTTATCAGTCAGTAGGTCAAAAAAGGTCACTTTTGTAAGCAATATTGTTAAGGAATCCTAATGTAAATTCCCTGACAATTCATTTATAAGTATGTTTCTCTAGAGTTTTGTAATGTCATTCCATAGAAAAGAAACAAATAAATGAATTGTCAGTGGACTCACAATATGGTTTCTTAACAATATTGCTTAAGTGGTGTTTTTTAGACCCTCAGATCATAATTAAATTTACCTTATTTGCTGACTTTACTAACTAGTCTTGAATATTGCCAGTGATTCACCTCAAATGCGATCGGAATAACCCATCTATGAAAATATTCTCATTGAGTGTAAAAAGTGTTAATCGGATATTTGCAACAAATTATATATTTTTTTAATATTGTATAAAAATGGATGTTATTTTTTAAAGTGCTTTCTATATGCACGTAAGTTTTAAAAAGTTAATTGTTCTGAGAAATCGTTATGATTAAATTTTAATGTCGGTATATAAGGGAGTTTACCCATTACATGTACGTGGATAAAGATAATAATTAATGACGTAATACGACATTTTATACGGATGTTGAACTTAATTTTGTTATAAATAAACTTTGCTGGTTTTTGCTTTTCCCAGGGCATATTTTTACAAAGCTTGTAGGTATTTGGTGCGTATAATTTTGGTTTTTACCCCGTTTTTAGCTGTTATTTTTTTTAGAAAGCGCGCCATATCGTCCCCTGATAGCGAAATTACATGAAAATAGGTTCACTTCACTTTACAACGAACTATATTTTTAACCGACTTCCAAAAAAGGAGGTTTTCAATCCGGTTGGTGTGTTTTTTTATGTATGTACACCGATTACGCCGAGATTTCTGAATTGAGTTACGTGATTTTTCGATGCGGAATAGTTGCCATTACGTCCCATAAAAATTTGGTTCAGTTTGGTCCAGTAGTTTTATTTGAGAATATTTGTTAACTTGGACGATGTAATTTTCACGATACATTTATTTGATTATAATGTACGTGAAACCTAATCTAAATAGTAGAAAAAACAATTTGTATTTTACAAAACAACCTATCACAGACACTAAAAAGTAAAAAGAAATAAAACAAGGTAAAAAAACCGACTTCAAAACTAAGAATTAATAAATAAGTCTTTTGGAGTCGGTACCAGAAAAGGCAAGAAAAATAAAAGAACGGGAGTTCAAAGTACTTTATCTTTTATTTAAATTGACGATCATGGACCGACGGATGATGTGTTGAAGCTACCGGGGAGCGCAAGACCGATCGCTGCTGTGGAGATCTTTGGGAGTCTAACTAACAGTGGGTCCTGCATAAAATGATGATGATATTTTTTTTCAGATCGCTGTAAAGTATGAAAAGACACTCAATCTCTCAAAACCCAAAATAATTTATCTAGGCTACAAGTCTATTTTAGTCTAGGCTTACAAGCACTAATGCCAAAAAGCTACGCCGTCGGTTCACAAAGATCTACAAGGTCGTGGGCTATCGTATTTAGTTCCTGGTCGATCCTTCATGTCTGAAGATTGTGGTCAAGATGGGAGACATTTTGCCAGCATAATTTCAAGATCAATGTTCTCAAAAGTAATCCTACAATTTAATTATAAGTTTCAATTATATTTACAACAAGACGGGATTTATCAAATGAAGTACATACAAAATAACTGTTTTTAATATTATTAGGTAATTATCAAATCAAACTACATAATGAATTTTATTAATTTTATCCTGGTTGCAAAGCGACAATGTACGTATTTCCTCATAACTAATTATTGTAATGACTATTATATCTTATTAGAATAATACGTATAAGTTTACCTTGTTTTCTAAACTTGAAAACGCGCTCTACTCATCGTGTTAATCAAATAAAATATAATATATTCATATAACTGAAAAACTTACTATGTTTGTATTATAAAATTGGATTTATTTTGCACCTGTGAAAAATAAAAAAATAAACATTTTTAATTTTCACTGCCCATATTAATTTTAAGATGACAAGACGGATTTTATCCAGTTTTTGTAGCCCACTACAGACCAAACTAAATCACCCATAGTCTGATTTTTATTCGACGGAATTATGACAGTTCTGGAGTGTGGCCATTGAAAAAATGCTCCCGCCAAAACCGAAACACATTTGAACGAATTTAAGCGAAATAAAAAAAATACTTTGTTTAATTAAAGGTTTCAATTCAACATAAAGTTCAATGAACATTTTAAAATAGTTATCCGATTTTTTTATCTCAAATTATCGAAGTAACTACAATCTTAAAGTTATTTTTCTTTTACTGGAATCCCTGGCCATTTTATTACCCCAATGCACAGGTTACAAATATTTAGTACGAAATTCATTAATATTTGTTTTTATTTCTTTAAAATAAACTGTAAATATTTATAATGATGATGACGACGACGATGATGATACGAGTGAAAATGATTTGGTAAGAAACATTTATGAAATTATGTTCTTCTACTTATTTTTCCATTAAGCATTTAAAATGTTTGTAAATAGAACTTATTTCCATTGAATGCACAGAACAAACACTATTTTATTTTATATTGTCATATTTAAGTAATATAGTTTACTTGGTCTCGTTCTCGCTCTTAAGTCTCTTAATCTTTTTTATTTGATATTCATAAACTAGTTATTAAAAGTACATAAGGAAAGGTTTGTGATGATGAAGATGCCAAAAAATTACATCTGTCACAATTCCGTCGAATTAAGAACCAGACTATAGCAAGCAGTTTTCATATTCATATTTTCATACTGTACCCGTATGACAGCCATGACAGCGACGAAACTTCTCGCGTCCTTATCATCAGGGGTGCGTATCCTCAATCATAATATCTAACAGTAAAACTCACTTTATGTTGGTAGTGCAAAATTGACTTTATTTTGCATCAGATCCTAACTAATATGATAAATGCAAAAGTGTGTTTGTTCGTCCTTCCTTTACGCTATAACTAAGCAACAAATCGACTTGATTTTTGGCGTAGAGTTAGTTGAAAAGATGGAGAGTAACAAAATATAATTTTATCTTGATATTTCCACGGGAACCTCGCAGGTGAAACAGCGGGCGGCTGCTAGTAAAAAAAAAATTAAACATAGTTTTCACTGTCCTTATTAATTGGAAGATGACAAAACGAATTGTATCCAGTCATTGTAGCCCGCTACTGACGTGACCGCCAACCCTTCCATGCCGCAGCGCAGCCATAGCAGAATGACACCACACCAACTGACATCCAGTATCCTTCTTGTGACCTAATCATCAAGGGTGTTGTGGAGTCTCCTCAAAGTAATATCATACAGTAAAACTCACTTTATGTTGGTATTGTAAAATTGACTTTATTTTACATCCAATAAAAATTAAAGGTTAAACATAGTTAGGCTTCACTATCCTTATTGGTTGGAAGATGACAAAACGTTTTGTATCCAGTCATTGTAGCCGGCTACTGA
Organism: Chrysoteuchia culmella; assembly: GCA_910589605.1. Taxonomy (NCBI): domain Eukaryota; kingdom Metazoa; phylum Arthropoda; class Insecta; order Lepidoptera; family Crambidae; genus Chrysoteuchia; species Chrysoteuchia culmella. The sequence goes on from OU342649.1 coordinate 8,018,939, forward strand.
CGTGTAGACGCCCGGCCATCCAGCCATTCCGCAACCATAGCCGAATGACACCACACCAACTGACACCCAGTATCCTTCTCGTGGCCTTATCATCAGGGGTGCTCCTGAGTCTCCTCTGCAGGAATCTTTGTTCAACATACCTCCAGCACAAAGCTGGTTCTCGATAAGACGAGCCCCTTTTGAGTTGTATTTTCTAACGCAATCATCTTTGTCATAAATCGATATACCTACTTTCATCTTCACGGGACTATTTTTCTCTGCAAATAAATTAGAAGTTTATTGCAAAATAGTTTATTTTATACATAAAACTGGTCTCCAAATTGATCAGACAAATTGCTGGGACAGTTGTGACGGAATAGGTTTCGTATGCAAATACAAAGTTTTTTTATCTTTACACAAAACCTCGGAACCATTCGTAGAACAAGTTGTTTCATAAAAAAATATTTGAAAACTGCTGTAATGTATGCAAAACTGATTTTTATATGGCGATTTAAGGGTTGCTTCCAAACAAAAAGTTATTTGTAATGGTAAGTTTTACAAATGGTTTTAGAGTAAAGATAAAGTAACTAAAAGTACTTGTAACGAAGAACGCTTGCATGATTAGACGTTGAGTAAAACAGTAGTATACCTACCATTTTTTATGGTTTTTCCCCAACCAGCTACAAACACTTCGTATCCCGTCCCAACCCTTGTTCGTGCGTCAGGTAAACAGATGGGCTGCACATAAGCTGTAAAAGGCCATACACTTTAGTAGATGCCATTATTAGGCGATTCGAGACTTGTGCAATGTTCGCCAAATGTACTGATAGGTTACTCTCTAAGTAAACATTCTTGCTATCGTCGGCCGAAACACGGAGATTGCATCATTTTCAATACTATTTGAATTGATTTTTAATTTGATTTAATGTGACATTTAGTCCTTGGATCAAGTGAAGAAATTGCGCAAGACAGGGAGCAGTGACGTCACCTTGTGTCGGAGGCCAAGACTCACATTGAATCGCTGAGCCATCGGAGAAAGTAATTAAGTGACATAGTCATGACAACAGATATCTTTAACCTAATCCGACAGAATTTTTTTGATATAATTTCTAACATAAACAGTTAATATATTTTTAGCATTATTCACGATCTTAAAACAAGTCTTGCAATATTGCATCTGCAAATTCTAGTCAGTCCCAAAACAAAACTAATTCTATATGACCAAGTATCCCATCGACTCTAAATTCCTGTTTCTGATAAATCACCATATTGTTCAGTTTAGATTATAAATGATAGATTATAAATTAATACGATGACCTTTTAAACTTACTTGAATATCTGGCTCTTCTAGCTAACCTGACCATTCCAATATCATTTTTCTTGTTTATGCTGCTTTCTGAGTAGCCAGGATGTGGGTATGCCTGATGAACAGGGATCTCTTGAACGGGGTCCGCGCATTCGTTGTACATGCAATCCATTTCATATCGAGTATCATACTCTCCTAATCGTGCAGATACTCTGTAACAATAAAGAATCATAGCTAAATATTCAACACAAAAACACTTATTAATGAAATACTCATAGACATAATCGCAATAAAACATTGTTGAGAAAAATAAACTTACAGAAAAGGAAACAAATAGGAAGGAGGGAAGCAAAACAAATATTTGATAAAGAGGATTATGATCTATAATATGGTAAATTATATTTAAAGTTTTAATTAAAACTTTTTGATAATAAGAACCTCATATTATCAAACAACATTCTTCGGGATTTATTGAATGCATGAATCTACACAGAGGTTGTGGTATGATTTGGGAATCACACCCACTAGTCCCACGGCCTTTATACAGAAAGCAGCCAAAGAAGCCCACACCAAATTTCACCTTCAAAATTCATAAATCTACTTACAACGACCCCACTTCGGTCTCTATAGCGCCCGTGACACAGTGTGCAGCTGTCAGGATGTATCGATGGTTGATTAGTACCCCACTGCATTGGTACGAACGTTTTCCAGTATCTGTGACGAAAAGTAAGTACAATAACTTCTCTAATGAAATAATATTTACAATAATCGTCGTTTTGTTTATGAATTGGAATGTTTTACAAATATTTTGCTTTATGTTTGGACATGAAAAAGTTATTAGTTTGGTTACCCTAATTTGTATTTAGGAGATCAATAGAGAATGTGTTGGTAAAAACTACATAATTGAACTTGTTCAAAAGTCTGTCAGCGATATGCAGCAGTGACAGTATCTCTTGTGGATCAGTAAATAAAAGACCGCCATCGCTCGAAGGATTGCTCAGCTGAAGTGGCAGTAGGACACATAGCTAGGAGAACCGATGACCATTAGGGCGGATAGGTTCTGGAATGGCGACGCGCACCGGACGATGCTCCATGGGTAGGCCCCCGTTAAGGTAGACCGACGATCAGGACCGATCGTCGACCGAAGCGTGGTGGCCAAATTATTTTGACCTTGAAATTAATTTTAATAATACATTTTGAAGGTAATTAGGGTGGCCTAATAATAGACTTTGTTCTTCGCTCGGATTCTCCGTGTACGGACCTTGCGATCGCGGGCTTGCACCGGAGCTTGGTAAGCAGACTGCTTTCGGGCATAAGCATGAGCATGGTCTGCATTATACCAAGGGCGGGAGGATGGATACCGCCCAAGCAGCAAAATCTAATCCTATAATTGGACGTAGTTACGCGAAAAGGATCCAAACCACAATTTTTCTGAAATTGAGTTATATATACCAGGGGGGTCTTTGCGATGATATCTTTCATGTCAAAAAAGATCCAGATGAAAGACACAATATTTGACATAATTGCGACGACTAGATACCAAGCCACTTATAGGGGAGACACTAAATATTTATCATTAAAACAGATCCATATTACCTGAATAGTTTTTGCGAAAATATTAATCTACGGAATAAGTGCTTTAAACAAATCACAAAAAAGATCTAAACTGCCTGGACCACTGAAGTAACAGCATTAATAAAATATTTGAAAGGATCCAGGCTGTCTGGAACCTTTATGCTAAATGAATTCTTTAGAATGTTTTTCTACTTAAATATCAAGAACGATCCAAGATGCTTGAATCTTTTTGTACGAATAGTTTTTCCACTTCAAAGATATACCAAAAGAATTGGCACCTTCTGAATAAATATTAATTTCTATAAAAAGAAACCGCAAAAAAGATCCTGGTTGCTATTTTTCACTTTTTAATAGACTTTTGCAAAGTTTTGGAATGCAAGTACAAAAAAACGTTTCTTTTGTTTTAATAGACTTTTTGGATTAGGTACATAAATTTTAATTGATTATTTGGGTCGGGTTATCTATCACTCGTCAGTTTCCCTAATTAGCCAGTTTAACAATAGTTTATACGTCCCTACCCTAAGGGCACTTGTACACTACACGGAATTTTACCGTCCGGTAGTCAGATTTTTTACGGTCCGATATGGCAGGCCATAAAATGTATATGCTAGCTAGTGCACTATACGTAATTTTACCGTCCGACTTTTTACTTTTCCCGATTCCAGGCCGTTTTTTTCTGGTCCGGGATGACAGCAAAGAAAAAAGGATTTAAGCTTGTGCACTGCGCTGCGTTCGGTCCGTGATATTCATGAGCGGCGGGGCGGGCGAAGGGGTAAGGGTGTAACTTACATAGTGCACAACTAAAACGGCCAAGTGGGAGTCGGACTCACGCTAGAAGGGTTCAGTACCATAAAAATATACGTTTGTTGTATTTTAATTTAATGAATTATTTTAAAATAAATATACAACTACTACTCGGTCGAGCTTACATGACACCTGCAGGATATACCCGTCCCTCTCACACTCCGGGCATGACAGAATCGAGTGAAAGTATTAGTGTAGGGCTTCAGGTATCATCTTAGCTTGACCGAGTTGTAAATATTCTGTGAATAAAATGTCTACCTGTTGCCGTTATTAATATCGAGCAAAAAACGGCAGAAAAAAAAACGTTTATTGTATCGGAGCCACCACCAACAGACCAAACCCAGTTTTTACCCCATTTGAGGGATTTTTTTTCACTTCCCATATGGACATATTTTTTTTATTGTAAACAATAACTAATATTTATACTTCTGAATCCTTAAATGAGAAAGTAATAAAGCAAGCAATTGCCGACGTTCCAAGAAACTCATCATTCCTCTCGTTTACGCGTGCGTGGAGTGTAGTTTCAAAGAGATCTACCCTAAACTGCGCTGCACCTGGGAGTAAAAAGACGGACAAGTGCACAAGCCAATCATCCGTTTTTTTTTTCATGCCACACCGGACCGTAAAAATCGGACTGCCGGACGGTAAAATTCCGTGTAGTGCACAAGCGTCCTAACAATGGGAACTCATTTGTTTCTGAACAGAAGTGACTAGATCTATCAGACAACTTGACATGTGACAGTGACACTGACTTACTGCATGCATTCCCGGGGAGACGTTTGCCATTGGGTAATGCTCGGATTGTCGAAGATGTTGAAGGATTTAACAGATTAACTCTTGATTTTGAAGTTGAAACAGAACTCTTGGTAGTTATCTGTCAAGCCAAAAGTTAAATCCATCAACATCTTGTATAGACAATTTGAAAGGGTGCTAAAATTTTTGTTAAAATGTATCTATTATAAGCTTAACTTTTTTGATTAATAACATTGTTTTATTTTAAGTTTTTCTTGTTTTTATTAAAATAAGTTAGTAAAATAGTATCTGGATTGTTATTGATTAAATCATTTTGAGCAGCATCCCATAATATTTAGCTTTTATTAAAAAGAATCCAGACACACATTTTTGCCATTTTCATAATAAAATTGTACTGTATGTTTAACACAACTTACGCCCATTATGAAGTGCAAAAAAATAACTAATCGTCAACACAAAAGGAAATACTCTCAATGTAATAATGTTCGACTAGAGACACTTTTAACACTTTCTAATCTTTAATGGCCTCTATCTCAGAATCGACTCTGTGTGGATTGGATCCTTTTCGCGTAACTACGTCCAATTATCCTAAGACTACATATTTTTTAGTCCTATAGTAATCATATTAACGTTTATAGGGCTGGATTTGGGCGCACCTTATAGGATATTTCGTCCTATAGTAATTTTGTTACAGTCCGGTAAAGTGCAAATTGATTTTATTATTTTTTTATTGAGTGCATCTACAAGATCACGGTGTCCTATAAAGATCTGGTAAATGCACTGAATCAGCGTGATTAGTCCTGTAACGATCTGGCGTATGCTACTACAAGCGTAATTGATCCAACAGTGGTCAGCGTAATGCCATAACTAGAGCGTTAATTTTGCATTCGTATGGTAATGGTGTGTGACTTTGAATTAAGAAGAAAATAAAATATGTGCAAAAGGTATGTAATTTATTTACTATTAATTATCGTAAATTAGGTTGATACTGTTTGTGTTTTCACTGTTATATAAAGAAATGAACTTGCGAAATAAATTTTATTGATAAAGTAATCGATGAAAATAAACATATTTTTAAGCGCCTCAAAAGTAATCACAGTAATTATTAGTTTATTCATTAATTTATTAATAAATACAAGCTGTCATCAGGCTCCATATTGTAATGCATTTATCAGGAGCTTTATAATGTGTTTTAGTCAAAGTTAATGTTACTATAGGAGTATAATGGACACCATATTGTTTATTGTTTTAGGGGTCCTTATGAGAAAAACAACAGAAGTAAACGTATGCGAATAGATGTACTTATAGTTATAAATGAATAATATTATCAATGCTTAAACTACTTTGAAACATTTTTATCATAATATCATTTCTTTTAAATTTTATTTAGATTAATGTTATGCGTTTATATGATTGATTATATTTTCCCATGTATGTTAATCCATAATTTAATTTATACTTTTAAACGACCATGGAAATGCTTTCGTAAATCGGTTTCTGTTAAAATCCATACTGACAATTTAACTTTTATGGTCACTATCAATAAAATATGTAGTTTATTAGCAAAAAATCATAAAAGTAAATAACGTCCTGTGAGTTGTAACTTACGCTAGTAATTATAGTTTTTACTGTTAGTATTGAGAAGTGTGTGGGCATCCCTTGGTAATGCAAATTTGATTCATTTATTTAAAATCACAGATAGTTCCGTCAAAGATGAATGTGATATATTATTCTTAACAGCCCATTGTTTTATATTTTCCTGCAATTCAGAATTTTCATCAAAGTCAGTGCGGTTATGGTCATCAGATTCGCCATCACTGCTAACACTTTCATAATCTTCTTGATTATAACATTTAGATGAATCAGCGTCGTAATTTTTTATTGGGTCTATTTCCATATTATATTGTATGGAACCATCACAAACTTTACCAGACTATTTGTCAATCTCGGAAGTTATCGATTCGAACCCTGACCTGGATTTCATTTCTAGACATTTTTTGCTATTCTTCTTCTATAACTGCCACTGCGTTTAAATCGTTTCCATTTTTTTAAATCTGTAGTCTTTTGAAACACTTTAACAAACATCACAGCATGAAAACAAAATGGCTGTGGACAACCAATCAATCTAGTAATAGCATATGCAGGACACGTATAAGTAAATTCTTACCTATATTAGCAGCAGGAATGAAAGTGCGGTGCTAGTGATCCATTAGCAGTCACGTCAAAGACAAATCAATCTTATAGTATCTTCGACCTATAGTAGCCTAGACCCAAAACGTTTACAGGACAACTTTTCTTATAGAAGAATTAAACAAAACGTTAAAAAGATTAAATAGTCTTACCCAATGTATTTATAGGAGCATAGCTAATTATCATTATAATATGCACTTATAAGACTGCTAGTACCTATAAGAATCATATAATCAAATCCTCTAAACGTTTACAAGACTATGTAACAGGATCGAAAGCGCTTGTAGCATTAACAGTTTTATACGATGTTCTTGTAAGCGTTTATAAGACTACGTAATAGGATTGAATGTGCTTGTAGAGTAAATCGTCCCCTAGGCTACTTTTATAAGATCAGTGATCTCAACCAATGCCTCTATATGTATGCTATAAGACGTTTAATCTTATAATCCAACGATTATAGGAAAATTTTGCTGCTTGGGCGCTGAGTTTCTACATCTGCCGTTTCAATGAGGTAATCCATGAGTCGTATCGTCACAGATGTAGTGTATCTTCTTTATCCCAGTGTTCACCAAAAGCTAAATTTCGGAAAACGGATTTCTCATAGCATCGGAGACGCCTACAGTAATGGTATCATTGCGGACGAACACACATACCCTTACTTACTTCTTGAACTTATGCTCAAGTGCGTGACCAGGCTAGTTAAGGAATGCCACGTCCGATTGGGTTGCTATCTGCGTCACCATCAAAAAGAATAGTCGTAAAGTTAGTCGTCCAAACTTTCAAACACAGCTATGTCCAACATGTTTTAAAGGGGTGTCATCCCTTGTGCGTGTACTTAAGGAGCCACTTATAAAAACAGGAAAGGGCAATAATTCGAATGTACAACATTCTATGAGCCATTAACTTTTTTTTATTTGACCCTTTTCCGGGGTTCTTTTCCCAGAATCCTGCGCATGTGGTTCATTGACAAAAATATGACGATTCAATTCCGAAGTTAAACTATTTAAGTGCATTAGAAAGGAAATTAGAAAAGATCTGTTTAAAAGTCAAAAATATATCCAATAAAAGCCTAAGTGTCAGTTATTAAGTCGATAGTTGCAGTAATTTAAGCGCTATACCACAGGCTATACTCATTTCAACTTTCAATCTCTCTCTGCGCTCTGCTGTAAATAGTTGTTATTTTCAGTTGGTGAGTTAAGCGTAGTAGTTGTCGATATTTACTATTAATATTGATATTATCTCAAAAACTACTCAATGAATTTAGATTATATTGGGCACACTGATAGTAGCCTTGACGAAAATGTAGGATACTTTTATCTCGATAATCCCACGGGAACCACGTGGGTGATACTGCAGGCGGCCCCTAGTATATTATTTTCTAAAAATAAATTTAATAAAAAGTATGATGTACACCAGTGTGCAGTTGTTATTATTATTTTAAAGTACGATAATGTGTCTACCATATATTAAAATACAGTCAGTGTACAAGAGGGTACATACAATTTTAGGACTAACAAACATGAAACATGTAGAAAAATACAGTATCCGCCGGCTTCAACTGCACATACCTCAGTAACAAAACACATATTTATGGTTGTAATAATGAAAAAACAATACTACATACCTACCTACATACCTACCTTCACGATGCATAACTTATAAATTAACTTTCTATTTAAACACAATTATGAGACATATATAATGCGAGAAATAAACTACTTTAAATTTTTTTACCTAACTTGCAGCACTTAAAAATATATATTTTTAAGTATTTGAAAAATACCATAATTGAATCAGGATATCTAGGGCATTGGCTGTCGATAAAGATAGATGGATATAGATAGTAATTGAGGAGCCCGTGGCAAAGTGGTTCACGCGCTCGGCCTGTGATTGTTGAGGTTAATCAACATTTGCAATGGTAAATAAGCAACTCACGGGATGGGTAACCAAAAATTACTATGCAAGGTAAGCCGTTGTCCCGGCTGCATATGCAGTCGTCAAAATCCACCAATCCGCATTGGGCCCGCGTGGTGGGTCATGGCCCATTCTCCTTATCCATACACAAGGAAGGCCAATGCCCCAGCTGTGGGGACATTAAAAATCGCCGATGACGATAGATAGTTCAGTGGATAAAACGAGATGACCCTTTTTGTCCACCACGCTTGCATGGTGACCGTACACTGTGCGTCGTGAAGATCCTTGGGGGAGGGCCTTACCCAGGAGTGGGTGTGGGTGTCATGTGACTGAGACGATGAATTAAAAGACGAAAAGCTACATACTTTTCCTGTAGCCTAATAAAACCATCCAAGGAAATTCGTCAAGTTCCGTCTGCTCCCCTCCTATTATTCTGTCTCCGTTGGTTTCTATCCCGCATTCACCACGTTGGGACGGATATGAGTCTTGTTGGTTCACAGGATCTATATTTAAAAAAGGTTGCCTCTGTAAAAATAACATAACATATGAAAAACTTACTGTACCTAACAACTTTTATTTTAATTTCGAATGGGTTCGCTCTTGATCTCAATCATGCTCAAGGCAGGATCCACGATAGAACAAGCTAACCTAGAAGGTGTCTATTCACCCTTGCCTTGAAGATCGACGGGTTATAAATACTTGGAAACCCAGACGCAGGGAAGGGGTTCCACTCCGCGTTTCATCTTTAGCTCCGCCTTACAAGGATTATTTTCTATCTATGGTGATAAATATCCTTATTTGGTAAATAATCCAACACGTACGATAAATAGGCGAATAGTGGGAATTACTAACAAGTTGATTATTGGATCTTTGACATTAGTGATAGTAAAAATATCAAAGACTACAAATTTGATGCTAGTAAACAAAAGAAGTAATAGTTAAGTAGTAAAATTTATCAAAAGACATAATAAAAAGGTTTTCAAGGACCTACCGTCGCCGGTTCTCTTCGCTCCGGCAGAGGTCCACAGCAGACTTTTGGGACAGAACCATCGAAACCACACTGAGATTCTCTCAGAAATGTGACGGTTCTATCTTGAAGCGGTTGCTGGGTGGATGCGCTCAGAAGTTGAGGGCAGTTGTACAGAGGCACGCATCGACTGTTAGCCCCGAGGGGCGTTCGGCAGTAATTTGAAACTGTGGAACATTATTTTTGTCTTTAAAGAAAGAAAAACATTTATTGTCTACATACACACAAGAGACAACATATACACTTGCATTATAACAAGAAATAAAGAAGAAGAACAGAAAAAAGAATAATAATAACAGGTACAACTAACACGAAATACAATTAAATACATTATCACAAATAAGTAGGTAGTGTGTGCATGGGCCAACAAAAGCCCCGTCTCAGCATATTGCTACTGTGCCACTCAATGAACTAGATATCATTTTTACTTTTGATTTCTTTGTGGACAGTAGCCAGTTTTTTTTTATTGTTGTCGTCAGTTAGTGCTCGTTTGGAATAGAAAATGCTCTTTCATATCGTATAAGGATAAGTGGCGACCTCTGGTGTTAATAAAGCCGCCTATAAGGCATCTGACTTGGTTTAATGACTGTTATCAGACGACAACAGCCAGGACCGACGGTCGTCGAAGCACGGAAGCCCTCAGTTGTAATGCCACTTTAGGGTCACCCATCCGACACCTGACCGAACGTGATCGAATACCATCAGTCTGTCAAGTGCAGCCATGAGCGCTTCCTACTTGTCTCCATAGACAGTGCTAGAGCAGAGTTAATCATACTTCCCCTGGATGTCATAAGGAGGTACAGCGATAGGAATAGCAGTGTTAATTCTTAAAGAGTAACACTGCTAAACGTATGGCCTGTCTTGAAATCACAACAACCTTATTCAAAAAATTCACGGTCGAAGCTTTACAGTCAAATTTAACGTGTAGATGACGCAGGGCAGCGTTAACAACCGAATCTTTGACGTCATGATATGCAGAACAGAGCGTAACGAACAGTATCTGTGACGACATACGATATGTCATAAGTTCACGTACACATATACATTTTGATAGCGGCATCAAAATAAAAAAGATGGAAAACACATTATTTTTGGCTATCTCAGGATGGATACACTCATTATTTTGTCATCATGACACAAATTTTGTCGGATTTGCGTTAAATAGCGTCTAGCTAACTGCAACTAGTCTTCACATCGGCTCCCTTATTCTGTATCTTTGACAGCTTCGGTGGACAACAGAGTTTGGCATAAGGTGCACCTTCACCATGCCAATCTCGGTTGTCCACTGAATCTGTCCGAGTTACAAAAGGGGAGGCAGATCTTACAGCTGGTGCCTTCAGCGACGAAGATGACGACGACATCGAAAAGTCGGTATTTTGTTTGTTCTTGTCATCAAATATATGAGACTTCGTATGAATCATTTAATTGGCACCTTATTTATATCGGTGCGGCTGCATGAGTTGCCTTAGAATATATTTTAATATTTTCTTAAAGTTTTAGGTAGATTTAAAACCTGTTATCGTTGCTATAAAATACAAGCGACTGTTTACACAAAATTTATTATTTTTCCTTAAAACACCAAATGTCAATGGCACTAGGTATGTTACCAAAATTATTCTTTACCGTCTACTATTGCGTGTTAATTTATTTATTAATTTAAACTTTATTGCACATATACAGCAAATGTCGGACTTAATGCCCTTAGGCATTCTCTACCAGTCAAACGGAAAGGATGTAAAAGAGATCTGATTTTAAAATAAACGATATTGAACACATTATTATACATTAGAAATGAGGAGATCCACAGGAGAACTAAAGTAACTGACATCGCTCGAAGGATTGCTCAGTTGAAGTGGCAATGGGCGGGACACATAGCGAGAAGAACCGATTGCCGTTGGGACGGAAAGGTTCTGGAATGGCGACCGCGTACCGGACGACGCTCCGTGGGTAGGCCCCCTACAAGGTGGACCGACGATCTGGTGAAGGTCGCGGTAAGCCAGCAGCACAGGACCGATCGTCGTATAGATCCTTGGGGGAGGCCTATACCCAGCAGTGGGTGTCATGTGGCTGAGGCGACGACGACGAACACATTAAAAATATGTACCTACACTATTATTACGAAAAAAAGGTATTTCGCCCCCATACGGAGCATCCTCATTATTTGTAAGACCGTACAATAACGGATGGATGTACAGTCACGAGCAATGACATGTATCCACTTTACAACCTTATCGCATTGACGCAGACGGAAACAAAGCTCTCTGTCCACAAAATATCATTCATTATCGTAATGAGACAAGGTTGCTTAGTGTTTCTATGTCATTGCACGTGGCTGTACGGCGACGGATCTCGCATGTTTTTGCGGAAGAAAGCGAATTATTTTGCTTTCATACTTAAATAAAGACTTTGATCTACTCTCGCTGTCCCTTTGCGAAGTTTCTATTTACTTTCAGATCGTTCTTTAGACTTTATGAAAAATTTGTAAGCAGTTATTACTTGAGTACTTAAGACAGCTTTTACAGATTGAAAACACGCTTTTATTTAGCTTCAACACATTGACTTTTATATTGCCTATTATTTTATGTTATATTATTATATATTTATTTTATTGCGTATTAACATCATTGGATCAGGGGCACAGATTAATAAATAGTTACCGATTCTCGCGCCTTCGACATCTTGAATTCGCCATTTTTTGGAGTCAAAAATCTGTATTAAAAGCTCAATGAAAGGAATCATCGAAATTATAGGATTATCAAAGATCATTAGAACTAAAGGATTTTAACAGTAGTAGAGATTAAAATTACATTTTCAATATAGAAATTATGGTTTGATAAATGTCGTATTCGAGATTTCAAAGGTGAGAATCGGGCTCCAGGATGAATAAAATTAGTACCTAATTAGAAACTTCGCAAACGTACAACAAGAGAAGGTCCTTTGATTGTTTGATTTAAATGTCTTGGGTTTAAACCATTATAACATATTGAACTCTTTGATGCGTGCTATCTAAATCCAGATAAACAAGTTTACCTAATGACTTAAGAAGAATCATGTTTAAGAATGCTTTATTATGCAGAATTTCAAATCGTCGAAAACATCATCGTGAATCAAATTAAACATTAAAATTTAACATTAAAGGTAAATGTGGTCCTAATTTTTTTATGAAAATCATTGTCTACGTTGTATAAGCAATTAAGGCCTTTTACACATTTGAGAACGCACTAAATAATTTTTTTTTTCAATAAATTTTAGAAACACTTTAATTCAAAAATAAAATAATTATTGACCATACCAAAATGTCGCATAATATTATATGGTTTATAAATATACTTACATACAACATCAATTACAAAAGATAGCACTACAAACACAATTGCACAGCCCATGACTCCAAAATATAATCCAAACTCCTACGAATTAATTAATTAAATTAATTTTCACTCGTCACTTGAACGTTTTACATCGATTCTGTCCTTTTATCATAAAAAATAACAAATTAGTAAACAATGCTCTTGAGACGCTTAGTCAATACTGAACCTTGAAAATCAAGATCGACATAAATATATCTTGTTTCCTGAGTACCGCTCGCAAAAACGATGACACCCGGCAGAAGCCAAAATATAAAGAACTATGAAATAAATTCAATTGCTTTTTACCGAAAAAGCTTGTAAGATGTACCACCTAACTACCCGCGGGCTGGGACACCTCATGAAATTCATAATACAATATAATTTATTCAGTATAGGCTGTTATAAGCACTTATGAACGTCAAAGAAACCACGCCATCGGTTCTCAAACCCTCCAGAAGACTTGTAAGAAGCACGACAAGAAACTCGTCAAGGTCTGTTTTCCTCCCTGTTTCATTCCATTCAGAGTCGTCAAATTGACCTTAATCGTGACCGTAGATAAGGCCACCTTCCATCACAAAAAAAAACTTAAATATTATACTTAAATTTCAAGGTAAACCTAACCGTACACAATTTTCAGCTTGCAAAGAAGAATAAAAACAGTCAGTCCGTAAACGAAGCAGACTCTTTAAGCTATCGTTATATAAGGGGTAGCGTACCACCCTGATCCCCCATGGCCTACGGCAGTGTGACGGCAAGCAGTGAGGAGTCTAGCCTCGAAAGGCTGAATGGGGGACCGGGAGACGGTGGTCCCTCCCTTCTTCCGTCCTCCTACCCAGCTTTCGAGCTCGGTGGGGGGACGGGAGCTGGTTTGATCCTACCCCGAACTACCCTCCTGTTGGGGGCGGCGAGGGATAGGGTGCTGGACTCACGAGTCTGGTATTCTAGGTGAGCCAGCATAACCGTTTGGTATGCGTAAAGGCCCCTCACACAAAAAAGCTGTCGTTATATGTTAGCTGATAAAAATATTAATATTATCCTTCTAATAATGTCTCATGCTAACGTTACAAACTTGTCTTGAATATAGTCTACGCAACTTTTCAAATGTGATCGGAATAACCCGCATTATGAAAACATTATAAACTGATAATGAGGTTTTTTTAAATAATTTACAACTATTCCAAAATATTGTATTACCATAAATATAAAAATACAATGTTTCGACCGGCACTAAGCAGTCGATTTTTCTGTGAAAACTGCATGATTCACCGTATGATACTTAACTGGGAGTTCATCCAATTATTAAATTAAGTGATTATCATCATGCGGGTTCGAATCCCGTCAGGGCGACATGAGACTAGTTGCTTTTTTCTAGTATATTTTCTTGTTTAATATTTATAACATAAAAATAGCATTGTAAAATGCAAAATTAAAAAGTTATGATTAGATGGCTGTTTCATCTTAATCGATAGTCAAATATCTGTAAAGATGTTTCTTTCGAATGCGAGGATATTTCTATTGATGAAACGACGGTGGCCAACACCGTAGAACTGTGAATATACTAGAAAAATTCGACGTGCACTCATAGGTCTCTGTAGCATAATTGGTTAGTGCATTGGGCCGGATTCCCAAGGATGTGGGTTCGAATCCCGTCAGGGCTTAAGCTAGTTGCTTTTTTCTAGTATATTTTCTTGTTTAATAATAAGTATTTTATAAATAACTTCCTTTCGTTATGTACTGGCTCATAATAATCGTCATAGTCTTTCATCTTAACTATAATCTTTCCTTGATATATCAAAAAATCCTTTCTTAGAGTTCACCTACATAGTAAAAGGATCCTCTATGCCAAATTCAGCCTTTGGACCGTTCGGTGTTAAATAGAGTTAAAAAATTATTTTTGAGGCCTGTTTTTTATATTATGTTGTTATATTTAAACCTTCATCAAACCTGATGTTAAATAAAAGGTGGACGCGCGTTTCTACCGGAATCTTCAACTACTGAGCAATTGGCTATCTTATCTATAACTCTAGGAACACAACAATGCTGAAAACATTGTTCTTAAGACGTTAGACAGTTATGATGGTGGTAGCTTTTAACCGCCTCTGTGGTCTAGTGGTAACAAGCACCGGTATTAGACCCAGGGATCCCGAGTTCGATTCCCAGGGGTGAGTACAGATTGTATTCGGTTTGGTTGGTGGTAGGACTTGTTGTGAGTCCATCTGGCTAGCTACCACCATCTTATCTAAGTCTTACGCCATAACAACAATGTTTTCAGCATTGTTGTGTTCCGGCAGTTATAGATAAGATAGCCAATTGCTCAGTAGTTGAAGATTCCGGTAGAAACGCGCGTCCACCTTTTATTATGTTATTATTATTAAGTAAGAGATAAGATAGCCAGTTCCTCAGTTATTGAGGATTCCGGGAGAAGCTCGCTTCCATCTTCAGCCTTATCAATACTTAACATCAGGTATGATGAAGGTTAAGAGTCTCACCATCGATAATAAAAAAAAGCTAGCCAGGTGGACTCACAATAAGTTCTAACACCAATTATACCAAATTTAAGGAAACTCTCATCTTTTATTTCTAGTTTAGTGCTCGTGGGTTTCTCGAATCTTGAGCCATCAAGTGACTAAGTTACCTCTAACTGCCGGAACTAATGTGTAGAATACCTTTAGCTTCCACAGATTCCTGAGGTGAGGCGTGTAGGTCAGATAATAAAAAGTAATAACAAAATAATAAGGTAAATATTTGTTTTTTATATAAATAAGTATTTCCCTAGTATAATTATAACTAACGTAAGAGGATAATTAAGTCCATTCCTCAATTAACTTAAAAGCAAAACATAAATATACTTTTACTTTTATGATTTTTTAATTTTTGCATTTTTCAATTCTATTTTTATACTTATGATAACTTTTAAATATAAAAAAATTTGAAAAAATCAACTCGGCTACAAGTGAATCCAGTGAGCATTGGACCGGATTTCCAAAGGTCGTGGGTTCGAGTCCCATATGAGAATTCACTAGATTTATTCCAATATTTTTCTATTTAAAATTTATCATAAATACTTTTATTTTCTTAAAGTAAATTTAAGTCGCTTAACGTTAAACGTCAATTAAATATCATTTTGTGTCAGCTGTTCCCCTGGGAAGATCGGGATAAAAAGTATCCTATGTTATAATCTGTGTGCCAACTCCGTTAAGTATTTTTAGCGTGAAAAAGTAAGAAACAACAAATAAACAAACTGATATACCTTCGTATTTATAATATTAGTATGATTGAGGTTGGTGAACATCACAGACATGTTCGATCCCCGGACAAAATAAATATTTGTGTGCATGAACATTTATTTGGCTTGGTCTGGGTGTTTAATATGTATATAAAGTATGTATTTACAAAAAAAAAATATAAGTATGTTTATCCGTTATCTAGTATCCATAACACAAGTTCTTCATGAAACTTAACGTGGGCTAGATAATTGGTGTAAAAAAAAATGTTTTATTCTTCTAGGTCGAGTATTGTAAAAATAACAACACTCTCAGACGTCAGACGACGAATATTAAGTGGTTTCTTCTTTAAAGTTGTCCATCTCATATCTTACCTTTTAAGTTTCGATTACATTTATAAATAAACTATACCTTGAATAAAGGTGCAATAAAAAAAAAACAGATCGTTGAGACTAAGCTATGAGTTTCCTCCCAAATTTCGTTTTCTTTGGGATTTCTTAATCGCAGAATTTCGTATCGAGCGGAATAGAACCTTAATTATTAATTAAGTATTCTCATTCATTTTCGTGCGCTTATAAAAAAAAATAAGAATAATGAATGATTCATTCACTGCTTATACTCTATATTAAAATTCATCAAGGATATTGTAGAACTGTCAAGAATATAAACAAAGATAGGTAGATGTCATTGGAACGGTAAAATAAATAAATTAAACAACTTTAAGAACAACTTTTTGTATGGAAACGATTCGAATAAAATATTTCTCTTACTTATTTCATTTCATACAAAAAAAAATAAGATTCTCCTCTTCTCTCTCTGGCCCCGGAGACACAATAGATATTCCGTTTGTCCTCTGGACACTGGTGTCCTGCTTGCAAGTGAAAATGCCTTGGGCAGTCATCCCGTGACCACGACAGCTGAAAAGGTGCCGAAACGTCGGGAAAATAAAAAAAAATCTAAAAATGCTAAAAATTACAACTTAGTTCGTGGAATATAGCGCGTTTGATATCCGTAAAAGTTGTTTTATTTCAATAACTTGGGCAAATTAAATAAAAATTTCTACAAAGACACGTGTATTAAAAATATATATTTTGGCAATCCTACTAATATTATATATGCGAAAGTGTGTAAGTTTGTTTGTTTGTTTATTTGTTCCTCTTTCACACAAAAACTATTGAACGGATTTGGGTGTAATTTGGTATGTAGTTACTTCAAGTAGTGGATTATCATATAGGCTACTTTTTTTCCTGATATTCCGATTAACCACGTGAGTGAAACCGCAGGCGGCCGCTAGTATAACTATAAGTGTGTTCAAAGTAAAAAAATATTGCTATTTACTTCAATACTCATTCGGAATATCTTCATGATTTTTATTGGTTTAAGGAAGCTAAATTGTAATAGTCAATGTCATATATTACTTCATTGTTACCCGGATATAGGTAAGTATATGAATCATAGCACAGATAGCTAACACAAGAAAACATTAATATGGCTGAACTATTTTAAAAAATACGACCAGGAAAAATATTTTTTTTATGATTGGGAAAGAGATAATATGCAATGACGTATCTATACGTATTTTGCTCAGTATATTTTGTAAGCAACTTCCCATCAACGTAGTTAATGATCAGATGATCTCATATATAAAAAAAATGGCCCAGTGCGTGTCGGGACACGCATAGTATAAAATAGGATTTCGTATTTAGCCTTTACATTGCATTTTTTTAAAATAAACATAGTTCACTGTTTACATAAGCACTAAAACTTTTCCAATATTAATAAATTTTATAAGTTAATCGACTATTACTCGTTAACTTAACACATAACAGCTTCTAAGAAGGACCTCTGAGCTAAGCCGCGGACGGACAAATGGACAATCTGAAAGACAGACACAGGTGGAATTGACTACGAAAACCTTAAAACACTTGAAAAAATAACATAAAAGAAATCGAGTAATTGTACAGGTCAAAGCTCATCGAGATTTTTTATAGGTATGTTAACCTTAGCTGTACTGGTGAAAAATAATAACATCTATAGTCGCGGGTCCCGTGGTCCCATAAATTTTAAAATGGTAGCCAAACTGAAATTACTTTAAGTTTGTATATATTTAGGTATCAAATCACTTATTAATATTTTATCAATCATATCGTTTAACAAAATTAACCTTAGGAACATTATTTCTCTTAACACTAGATTTTTTTTAATATTTTTAACACTCAGAAAGCAAGGAATAGCTTCCAAAACAAAAACAAAATACACAAGTTCAAGTGAGACTAGTTACAATCATGAATTGCATACAAATTTCGCAAATTTCACGCAAATAAGCTACTGGTGTTTGGTGCACAGCTGAACAGTCTAGGCACTAGAGTAGCAGAAAGGCAGAAAACAAATATATTCGTTTTGTTTCTATCGAGTTTTTGGCTACCACAAGCCAACTTTAGGAAGGTACTGACAAGCTGAGAGAGCAGCGGCAATCACAGCGCTTTAATTATGACTTTGAAAAATCAAGGTGGATCCCAGGGACCCTAGACTAAAGTAAAGGGTTAACCCTAATGCTGGGTCTGTACATAACTATAGCATTGTCTTAGGGCAACTGGTAATTAATGTGATGTCCACAGTCCACTATACCTACCTCTCAATCCATACTATTTTTAAATGCGAGGGTAACGCTCTATCGTCCTACCGAAAAGCAATATTTGAAGAAGTTTGAAAACTTTTTAAAGATAGATTGGACTTGGCGGTGTGAAATACGTCGGTATTCTGCGAGCTGTAATTAGTCGCTAATATAAAAAGGCAATATTACTGCAAAGTTTGCTTAATAAGGAAACATTAATCGATTTAAAACTTACAACTTGCAGAATAGTAGCGCGACCTTTAAAGTAATTTTACACTATACATGGCGTGGTCAAGGCTTTAATCAACTTGCTTATAGGTAATATAGGTGTAAGATTTATTTGTTTTTCATTGACGTCAATCAAGATAAACAAGATGTTACAACAACTTGTCAACTAAGTTAAGGAGGAGGCAGGAAATTTCTTTTTTAAACTAGCTGCCACCTGCTGTTTTTCCGACTGGTTCCCTTTCCTGTAAGATTGTTTTAGTCCAGGCTATCATCTATCTGTTTGCCAAATTTCATCCAAATCGGTTCAGTAGTTTTTGTGTGAAAGAGTTATAAACATGCAAACTTTTATATTTATAGGTATTATTAGTTTGAAGTAGGACTACTTTCTAAACCTAATAAAGGTTATCATATTATTATTTAAATCGTATGTTCCTCTCCAGGCTTCAAAGTATCTGTGTCCCATACATTCAAATCTATTCAGCTGTTTTAGTGTGATTGAGTAACAAACATCCAAACATCAGAACATGAAATATAAAACATCCAAACATCAAACATGAAAAAAATCAAAAGTTAGGCATTATAAAAAAACCGGAACAACTTACGCAATGTATTGATAGAAAGGCGTATTTTAAAAATATGTGGCGCCATCTATTTTATCCCGCATCGGTTTTTGTATTTTTCCGCAGGGATGAGGGGTTTTTATGCGACAAAAAATCCTATGTTACTCTCAAGGCTACAAAGTATCTGTGTCCCAAATTTCACCTTAATCCGTTCAGCCGTTTTAGCGTGATTGAGCAACAAAGATCCAAACATCTAAACTTTCACATTTATAATATTAGTAGGATTCGAGAAAGTTC
Source organism: Chrysoteuchia culmella (assembly GCA_910589605.1). Lineage (NCBI taxonomy): Eukaryota > Metazoa > Arthropoda > Insecta > Lepidoptera > Crambidae > Chrysoteuchia > Chrysoteuchia culmella. Next base: position 8,038,760 of record OU342649.1, read on the forward strand.
GACAAAAAACAATGCAAGCAATTTATTGCGTCATATCACATAAATATGATTATTTTTTTATGACATTACGGGATGACCTATGGAACTTGTATGATGGGTCGCTATTTCCTAGTATTTTTAGTAATATCAAATAATATTGTACTTTTTTTCAATGTTTATCACATTCAAAATAAAACTAGACTCTTTCAAATAATTATATTTTATTTTTCTTCATCAACCTAGTACTACTGTGCAGGACACAGATTGCTGCTTCGCAAAGTTTCCAAAATCCAATTATAATAACTAGATATCATAGTGTAAACTGCAGGCCAGCTGTCTCGACCACAGCCGTATCCAAAAGAGACCAGTCCGACGGCCTCCCACTGGACCCCTCTCCGTCTCATAGCTGGTCCTCCTGAGTCCCCATTGCACGCATCTTTGAGGAATTCACCTCCAACACAGACTTGCGAGTTGGTTAGACTGACTTTGTGATGAAAACGGAAGAGCTGCGTACATTTAGCTTTGTTTGCTATTGATAGGGATACTTTTAGCTTTTCTGAGCTAAATTTTCCTGAAAAAAAAATGGACCTTTACATTAAGTAAGCAACCAAGGGTCCATAACTGATTTAAAATTATGGATTTCGTCATCACAAAACTTAAATTGGATACCTAACAAGCGTAGCGAGTAGTTCATTCTTACTGATACTCATTATTCATTATAATTATTGTTTTTTGTTTATGTTATATGGACCAAAAATTTAATAATAAACCTATAACGAAGTATTATAATTAATTCAAAGTTTGCTCTAATAATAAATTATTGTTTCATAAAATGTCAATAGTCGGTAAAGTAATATTCGGAACTTATGAAGTGTGTTTTTCTATGAATAGAAAGGTTCCAATTTTACCACTTTACCACGTTAGACAGCAAAATGCGATTTCCCACGCAGAAATTTAATAATATATATTTTTTTGCACCTCACTCGCACGGTCATCTTAAAAATACGTTTTTACAATACAACTTTTTTTACCATCTAGTGTTTTGCCCCATCCAGCTACTAGTACTTCGTCACCTATATCCCACTGACCGCTTCTGTCTAAGCAGATTGGTTGGACCACTTCTGTAAAGAAAAACAAAATATTAACTACTACGAGCGCGCGGGAGCTAGACTGATTTTGCAGATTAGGGGAAAAAACCACGAAATCACTTCGTAGTCAATAACTATAGCGATTTAATGAGAAATGAACTACACGGTGCTAAATATTATTAAGTCCACTAATTAAACCAATTTCCAGTAGTATATGTAACCACGTATATAGTAACCACCATTTGAGAATAATCTTGAAAATTCATATTTTTAAGGGGTCATTTCGAAAAGAAACGTGTCGAGGCCAAATTATAAAATCGTGTTTCTGAAACTTTACAAATCTATTAAAAAATAACTAGAAAAAAAACAACTAGTGACATGAGACTAGTTGCTTTTTCTAGTATATTTTCTAGTTTAATGTTTATCACACAAAATAGCATTGTAAAATGCAAAATTAAAAATGTATAATTTACAAATCTAGATAAAGGTATGAAGAAATATATATCTTATTACCAGATTTGTAACATCTCCTGACTATCCTATAGTTTTTTTTTTTTATAAAAAAGTACTTTTTTTACAAAAAGTAAGAAAGTTAGAAAAATATTGGCACTGGCATTATATGAAGTAAATAAAAGTGAAAAAAAAAATAATATTACCTGTGTATTGAACTCTTCGCGCAAGTCTTATCAAGGCAATGTCATCTCGCCTATTATGGTCCCTATCGACGAACCCAGGGTGTGGATATGTGCCCAGAACTGGTACAACTTGTGGAGGTCCTGAGCATACGCCGTCTATGCAATCTGTGACATTTCTGACGTCATGTTCGCCCAAACTTACTGATTCTCTGAAATGAAATATTTGAATACTTATTATTGTTACTATTTTATTTTTCATAGCTATAGTACAAAAATGCTTTTTCAATACAAATACAAATACAAATACAAATATCTTTATTGTGAAATGCGACAATTGTTGGTTACTTCCCAATTATTATGTAACGGCGTAAGTACTTAACTTTTCTGCATTTCATTGAAACCTTGAAATACCTACGGTACAAGTAGTCAGTAGTAGACTCTCTTTTGGGTACCAGTACCTACAGAGTTTTGTTCCCACGGGAAAGGAAACCACTTTGCTGGTCACTAGTAATATAAGAAGGATAAAAAAAGTTGAGAAAACTTACATCTTACCAAACTCATCCACTTGTCTACCGAGGATGCAATGAGCTGCAGTCAGAACATAGCGTCGGTTGATCAGCATCCCACCACATTTGTACTCCAATTTCCCACCTCGGTCTATAAAAAAAATATGGATGTAAATAACGTTCATTACAATGTTCCGAAAAAATATCCTACTCATTATAGCATTATTAGCGAATAGTCGCTTTATTGTCAATATGTTGCAATCATTATTTTTATAAAGACTCATAGATATTGAAATATAACCACGGGATAAAAAATTACCGAAACGTCGGGAAATGAAAATAAATAATATAGGGTGTCCCATAATTAACGCAAGATTTGAATTAAATAGAAGAAAAGACAGTTTGAAGTCTTATTTTTTTATTGTATCACGAAATACATAGCATGCGGTTTTTTATGAAATAAGGTCGGGTACAGTTCGGGGTACAATGTGCTTACCATGAGTTTTTTTTTCTGTTTACTGTCCATTAAACGGGAGACATTATGTATGCGAATCTGTACAGCGCTTCTTGTAGGCAGTAGTAGAACTATAGATTGTCATACAAAATGTCTTCCGTTTACTCTACAGTAAACGGAAAGTAAAACTCATGGTAGGCCCACAGTTTACAATATCGTTTTTGATGGGTCACTGCCCTTCCTTATGGATGAATAAGGGGAATGGACCATAAGTCTACCACGCGGGCCCAATGCGGCTTGGTTACTATGACGTACACACATAAAAAAAAGTTTGTGATGATTTTCATACAAAGGACCTGCACAAACGGGTGCACAAACTAATTTTTAATATTTTATTTATACACTCATCAAAACAAGTTTGTGATCACTTAATGATTTTCAGACCAGCGACCTGTTTTCGTAGAGGGATTACTATAGTTAATCTTGACCGATATTTTTTCGTATTTGTACCCTTATAAAAATTAGAGTGTTCAAGATTTCGACTGGGTATTTCATTTATTTTTGTGAATTGTTGTTTTAACTACGCGGTTTTTAATCTACTTACTTCAACATTTTATACACTTTTTTTTTCCAGACTGCCCAAAAGGCAAAATGATCGTTTCACAAGAAATCAAAACACGCCGTCAAAATGTTAAACATTCTATCTTTTCAATGGTACTAAATTGAAAAAATATCGATCAAGATTTACTATAATAATCCCTTTACGGAAACAGGTCGTTTGTATGAAAATCATTACTTAATGATTTTCCCTATGATTACTCAGTGATCACTTGATCACAAACTTTTTTTGATGAGTGTATGAAAAGAATATTAAAAATTAGTTTGTGCACCCGACAATCAAAAAAGCAGACATGCCATTAAAATACTAGAAGAAAGAAGTACAACCACATGTTTCTAAGATCAATTAACTAAAAACACTTACTGCTGCGGTACCAAAGCAAAGCCAGCCAAGGGAATTCTCCGATTTCGGTCCGAGTCCCGCCCATGATACGATTACCATCGCCCAGGGGTTCTTTACCACATTGATTATTTGGTGCTAAGTAGGAGTCTTCAGACTCATCCACGTCGATACCACGCTGCGAAAAAAAGATTGAATGTCGAAATACCTACTAGTTTCCTGTTGGGAAATTTCAGTTTCAGATTTGCTCTTCTTCCTCTTTCTTAATTAATGGTCACGATAAAAATCGCGAATTTTGCCAATGTCAAGTAAATATATTTTGTAATATAGGTATAGAAATTGTACGGTAGATTGAGTTAAAAGTAAAGCCTCACAACACGTGTTATTACGAAAAGAACTTTCCAAAATAGGGTTTTCAACTATAATAACCTGATGTAACATAACGACGACTATGCGTTCTGAACGTAATTATTAGCATAATACGGGTGGTTTAGTTTGCATATGATGGTAAGATAACGTACAATCAAGGAACTTTCCGGTAGACCGGTAGATTTTTTTAATAGATTTATAGAAAAAGTTTGTATCACAAACAAGAAACATAAATAGGTACATTACATTTGAATAACGATTTTAACGATTGCTTTAACCTTATTAACTACTTTTTGAAAACACATTTCCCTAACAAAATTATACTGGTCGACCGGGGAACTTCTCGTTGTACACGGCTTTTGGTTGGCGGTGCAAATCCAAGTATGAAAAGAAGCGGAACGAATATCTTTTCATTATCCGTTACTCTCATTGAGTCTTAATGTCAGAAAAGTCCATATAAGGTAATCTAAACTCTATCATAAAGTCAAAAGCCCGAATTAATAACCTATCTGTTTATATTGGTTGGGCTATCTGAGATTGTTGCCTAGGATAACTAACTCAGATAGCCCTATCCGTATCTACAGATAGGTTATTAATTTCGGGCGTAAATGGCTTCTCTTCCCTACTGTTACTTTGCATACGTACCAATATCCCATCTTGTCGAAAGTTATTTGGTATTGGACCACAACAGATTCTAGGATTTTGAACATCGCATCCGCATTTAGATTGCCTCAAGAAGTCCACAGTCTGTTGGTCCAAGACATTCTTTATTCGGTATTTGATTTCTGGACACTCATTGATAGTGACACATCTGCTTTGTTGCCCCAAAGGGGTGATGCAGGGTTCTGTAAAATTATATGTTCAGTAATAGTAGTGTAATATGAAATGAAACAACTTTTATTCTGTAGTTTAGTGGTAGCATCACCGGTAACAGATCAGAGCTCCTGGGTTCAATTCCCAATGGGGTGTATTCGGTGGTTGTTATAAGTCCGCCTGGCTAGCTATTGTCTCATCTAAATCTGACACCATAACAACAATGTTTTCAGCATTGCTGTGTTCCGGTAGTTTATAGATACGATAGCCAGTTCCTCAGTGCCTCGATTCTATATTCAGCCATTTAATCAGGTGTGATGAATAGTAAGCGTTTTTCCCCGTCGTTGATAAAAAAAATAAGCCAGCAAGAAGAGGCTCGCTTCCATCTTCAGCCTTATCAATACTTAACATCAGGTATGATAAAGGCTACGAGTCACCTCGGTGTTCATAAAAAAAAATGCAAATAATATAACTATCATTCATCATTATATTTACATGACAAATCCGCATGCATTTTTACTGATTTCTGCATTACCTAAACATTATTATTATAAGAAAATAATTATTTAATGTTTATAATAATAATACTTACACATCTATAACATTATTGTTATAAAGCAGAATTGACATACTGGGTTAAAAAAGTCTCTATAAAACTTAATTAATGTAAGTATTTTTTTTATTTTACAATAATATCTGGAGTTCTTCCTGTTACCGTTTAGACTTAGCGGGTTCGAATTTCGTAACCATACTTGCGTTATTTAATCACCAAAATACACTATACTTCATTCTACAAAAATAGCACAACAGTATTGTCTTTGAATAACAAAATATACATACCGGCTCCATTTAAAACAAAACTGGCTGCGAAAACTGCTAATAATCCCAGCATTTTGAAACCGAAATTCGCTCAAACCTTGCTCGATATTTGGTAGAATGGAATCAGAGCATGCGTACGCGACTTTAAATACACATTTTCTGCAGATGGGTTTTTCAACCAGCACCGTTTTGCCTTCGATGTGAAATGAGACTGAGGCGACTAGGCTTTGCTCTTTTTTTATTTTATCTTTCCGGTTATTCCAGACTATACGGGTTGCTAGCAGTAAGACACGATCGGCTTGTTGGTTTTACATCCTAAGACTAGTTAGGTGTACAGCTTTCTACCTGGAAGTGGTGTTTTAATTCGGACATTACAATAAAAAGCAAATGTGTTTTTTTACTTTTAGTAAAAAAAATGCTATTGACTCGCACGCCGCATCGTAGATAACAGAAATACGCTTTTTTAAAAACTAAAATTTCTGGTAATTATTTTACTTAACTTTCAAGATCCAACCAAATCGTAGCCGTATTCCAAGTTCAATGGTACTTAATACATAGAATCCTAAGCTTCGATTCAAATAAGAATGAACAAGTTTTTTTTCTCAAGAAACTTACTTCAAGCCGTCATATTCGTGATGAAGATATCGTTGGTTAAATATGAGTCACATTTAACCAACGATATCTCATTATGAGACCTATCATTTCATATCATTGACTAATTAATAAAAAAATCGCACAAGTGCGAGTCGAACTCGCACATAAAGGGTTCCGTCTCTCACTCAAGGTTGCCTGGAAGAGATTGCTATGTAGCAATAAGGCCGCCTATTGTGTGTTCCTCTTTTTTGTTATTTTCTTTGTATGTGTTTGTTTTTGTATCGTGTGCAATAAAGATTCTATTATTATAATTATTATAATACATGCACCTACCCAAAATGCCACTATAATTTTTCGTCTGCAAAAATTACTTTTTTTTTCATAGTGTTTGTATGAATGACGGTTTTGGAAAATGTGCTACAGCTCTGAAACTTCTAAATATATTTCGTTCAAACCAATTTTCGTTGAAAGTTTTTATTAAGATCTACAGCATACATTTTTTTTAGATTTTTCACTTTCTTATTTAAAAAAGGGGGGGGGGGGGGGGACACACACATTTAACCACTTTGGAAGTGTACATCTTTCAAACGACTTTGAGAAAAAATGTTTTTAAAACCTCAATGTAATTTTTAAAGACCTATCTAATCTATAGATACCCCACACGTATAGGTTTGATAAAAAAAAACTTTTTCAATTTCAGTTCCATGTATTTTTTGTGTAAAAAACGTTAAGCGGTTTACAGAATATAGTGGATGTGACATACATCGGACAGACAGACATGACGAATCTATAAGGGTTCCGTTTTTTGCGATTAGGCTACGGAACCCTAAAAAGCACAGCAGCTTATAAAAATATAAGGAAAATCGTTAAGCAACATACTGACGTTTTGCTTAATGTCATAAAGAACTGTCGAATAAGCCCCAAGAATTAAGTAATTTATGAGTTTAACATTTGAATAGTAATTTATTACGTAGCACTAGCTTAATGGGTAGCGCTCTAAATATTAGGTCGGGGAGAAAGTTTTATCGTATTTTTCTGATTAATTCAAGTAATTTTTAGGGTTACAAACTCAAAAAAACAGAACCGTAATAGTAGGATCACTTTTGTTGTCCGTCTGTCCGTCCTCGTTTATCTCGGGAACGCGTGGAGAGTATCTAGTTGAAATTAAAACCATATATTCAGGTCAACAGTCTGTTGGAGCTGTAAAAAGAAAAAAACTTGTATGTTAACGTCAAAATAAGATAGGGCCGTTTATGCCCCCAAAAACGTATATTTCGATACACTCAAGGGAATCAAAATTAATAGGTTTGTGTTGACCTAGAATTGTGAAATTTGGCAAGGAATATCGTCGCTTCTACTACAAGTACAGAAATATGAATCAGAAAACTAGACACTTGAAATTAAATCATGAAAAATTCAGTCTTTCGTTTTGGAATCTGAATTTCGGGAAAACATTGGAAAGAACTGAGAGACTCGATACACCATGTATAATATTTTGATGTACCTAGTACTACAAATTTGTGCGGAACCCTCGGTCCAACTCGCACTTGTTCAGTTTAAATTTTTTTAAGTATTAAAGACATAACTATAATATGTATATACCGTTATGTTCGTCATTTTATTGCCTTTTGCAGATAGTGACATAATCCCATTCCTCTAAAAATTTTGGGGGTTCTGATCAAAAAGCTGTGACAAGTGATTTTGACAGTCTGATAACATCAACCTTACACCTATCTAAAGAATGCTGTAGAGACTGTAACCGGTAGCAAGGTCGGAGCTATAAGATGTATACAATAACACTTCCCTGTCAAACTCTCTAATTTATTTTTGAGTGGCTAAAGATGTGTGGAATCTGGTTTTATCATAACATTGGGGAGGTTTCCTGATGTTGAAAACATATTTCACTGAATGGGATTAAAATATTGATAAAAACTATGTAATAAGACAACGATTTTTTTCTTAAATCCATCAACAAATACCTGAGAAATAAATTATTTAAATTACATATTTTCACGCAGAATTTACTGTGACCTTAAATATGGCGGTGACGCCACGCCACTTCCTCACGTCGGTGCACCGCCCTATAAATTACCAGCACTCGCTAGAGGACATAATAAAAAAAAAACAGTTGGTATTTCTATTGGTATCGGTGGTATGCGAGCTTAATCAGATGATTTCAGAGCTTCAAGAATATACTCCTTTTAACGGGTCCATATTCGGTTGCATAAAACAGAAAGACATATTTTAGAGCTGCATAACTTTTTTTGGAATACTCATTAATTCGCATAACGTTCATACAGAATAAATCATATCGCATACTTTTTTCCCCATAACCTCTTTTATAATAATGGTAATTCAGTATATTTTTTTTTGCATAAATGTTTTCACCATAATGATTACTAATCATAACATTTTTTGGCATATCAATCTTTATTATAAAATATATTTTAAATACTTTAATGTTAACGGTATGCAATGCATGCAAATGCAAAGCAAGCATGCAAGCCAGCATGCTAAAAAAGCAAGCACAGTGCAAGCATCCAAATGGGAAATACACGTCTCAGGCGCCGCGGGAAGCGCAGCCCCTTCGCCCTTGCGTACCAAAACACATACACCGCGAACGCGTGGTGACTGCGTTTTGCTTCGGCGGACGGGGGCTGCTCTCCCTCCGCACCTCCGGGTTCTAAATTGCACTCTTGTATTGGACATACAAGTACCACGGCAAGGTGACCACGGCAGGTCGGTATCGGGACCTTATTCCCTACCAAACACGCAAACTTAAATATTAACTATTTTACTCTTAATTGTTGATGGTTACAGAGGATATTGTTATAGATAAAACCATTATGCATTTCGTCTTTATGATAAATTGCCATTAGACGTATAACAATAATGCCCTTTATTATCATGGTCATTAAAATTATTTTTAAGGAAATTAGAGTAGTAATTATTGTGCCGATAAAACCATTCTGCGTTCATAAAACTCTGCTTCTTATAATTTTTGCGAAAAGATTATATTCCAAATCTGTTATGCCAAAAGACATTACAACTAAAAACATTATGCGACCGAAAGGGCACCCGTTTTACAAGAAAATGAAAAATATAGAAATACCGATGAGTCTACGCCCCACGACAATTTTTTAACTTCGCTAAAACTTTTAACTATATTCTGAATCTTTCTAAACGATAACTTTTGCTGAGTTTAGAAGTGAAACGTGTCTAGAATAACGGCCAGTTTAGGGGTTATGCCTCAGACTTGAAAATTGTCTTATGTAGTGCCTATATTAAGTCTGGGGACAAGCATGATGTTCAAAATTACAGACCGATCTCTAATGTAAGAACCTATTCGAAAAATCGTGTATGATTATTTGTATCCTTTGCTTCGATCTCCTATGATTGAAGAACATCACGGCTTTGTCAATAAAATTTCTACTGAAACAAACTTGTGTGAATTTGTCCATCGAGTTGCTTCCGTAATGGATCGGGCCATCAAGTTATTCTTCGACTATTCCAAGGCATTCGATAAGATCTCACATTCTATACTTTTACGTAGACTGGCTCAAGTTGGTATCCACGGTGATTTGTTGCGATGGTTGACTTCATATGTAAAAGACCGTAATCAAGCTGTCACAGTGAAAGGATTTTGCTTCACTTTCTTGCCTGTTACCTCTGGTGTACCCCAGGGCTCTCATCTGGGACCCCTCTTATTTATTACCTTTGTATTTGTTATTTGCTGCAAACTTATCTTGATGTGCTTACTACATATTGTAAAAATATTGGTGTACATGTGAATGTTCAGAAGTGTAGTATTTTTTTTCTTAAAGCCGTAACCCCATCAAACATAATTACAGACTGGATGATAATATCTTGAAAAAGGGTTTCGGAGGTTATGGAGCTGGGTGTTTATATAGATGACAAGTTTATTTTTGTGCCACACATCAATTATATTTCTTCTAAGGCCTACCAAATGCTTGGTTTTATAATGAGAGTCGGAAAGTACTAAAAAACAAAAATCTACTTTGATGCTCTTGTTTAATGCGTAAGATCAATGTTGGAGTATGCAGCTACTGTGTGGAACCCTTATAAAAAAATCACATAAACAGACTTGATCGTATACATAATAAATTTTTGCAGCATCTTACATATAGGTGCGCGTGTTTCGCGGACCATCTTCATCCTCATCAACTTATCTCAACGGTGTACTCAACGTGACATTTAATTATTGTATAAAATTGTTAACAACTATATTGATTCGCCTTTCCTCTTAAATTGTTTGAAGTTAAGGTGCCCCGGAACAGGCTGGCTGTACATCTTTCAAACGGTTGACTTTGAGAAAAAAATCGTTTTAGGAACCTCAATGTAATTTTTAATATCCTATCTATAGAGACACCCACAGGTATAGGTTTGATGAAAAAATAAAATTTTCAGTTTCAGTTCCACGTTTGGGGGGTGGGGGGTTCCCCATACATGAAAACATGGAACTGAAACTAAAATATTTTATTTATTTATTTTTGTGTGAAAATTGTAAAGCGGTTTACAGAATATATCTATCTACCAAGTTTCAACTGTGTAATCTTAATAGTTTCGGAATAAAGTGGCTGTCACATACCGGACGGACAGACAGACAAATAGACAGATATGACGAATTTTAAATAGAAAAATATTGGAAAAGGTCAACTCGGCCACAAGTGAACTCTCAGATGGGACTTCACAATTTTTCAATATTTTTCTTTTTAAAATTTATCATAAGTATAAAAAAAGCATTGAAAAATGCAAAAAATCTAAAATTATAAAAAAGACATGACGAATCTTTAAGAGTTCCTTTTTGGCATTAGGCTACGGAACCCTAAAAAGAGTGGTCGGGACCACTCGTTGCAGATTCGAATGCGAATCGGAAATAAAAAAATAAGGTATTTAGCATTCGCATGCAAATCTAGCGATTCCGTATGCGAACAATAATTCGAATAATTCAAAAATACGTCTACTGAAACAAAAAAAAAACAAAAAAATTCGAAGACATTTTTTTCAATTATTTATTTTTAAACTTTAATCTTCTTCCTCTTATCGAGTGAGGATTAGTGGCCACCTCTGGTGTCAGAGTTTATCAAGCCGCCTATAAGGCCTCTGACTTGGCTTAACCACTGCAATCAAACCACAACAGCCGGGACCGACGGTTTAACGTGCCCTCCGAAGCACGGAAGCGCTCTGCTACATTACGGTCACCCTTCCGACACCTGACCGGGCCGAACTTTGCTTAACAAAGGTGATCGAATACGATCAGTCTGTCAAGCGCGGCCATGAGCGCTTCTTTAATTTTTAAACTTTAATTAAAATATATCAATGAAAGTTCGTTACTTAATCTATTTACTTAGGTAACACCTGCACAATGAATTTCGAGAAAGGGATTAAATCCCAAAAGTCATACATATGGACCCCCGAACAAAGATATTCAATTTGTCGTAACGTATCATTTGCATAGGTGCCAATCAAATTAAATGGGACCCTCAGCTCTATACGCATAATAAATTCATTTAACCCTACCAAGTTACGGACTCCTGTTAACCTAAAAATTTATATTCAGTTTGTTTTGGTAATTATGTGCTAGCGATAAAATATAAGAATATAATGTGTAGGATCGAATGTAGCAAGAAAGACTAAAATGGCATATTAGTGTTACAGTGTTACAGCTCAAAAATTGGGAATTAAATTAGTGGTTCAATAAAAAATTACAATAAAACTTGAAACTTCCACTTTCGCGGACAGTGAACGGTGTAAAATATTTTTTATTGTTTAAACAGCTGTTGTCGTTTAGGTACTGGCCACGAACAAGTGAAATTAGACTATACATAATAAACATTATTATTACTTATTAAGATAGCGCGGCGACCCAAAGTGAGTCTTGCTTGGCCTCCGTTAATAAGAGCTTCTATCTGTGATTATCTAACGAAAACTGGGGTGCAGTTTCAGTTTGATCGCTATTTTGGCTGTCATACAGTATGAAAATGTGACAGTAATGACAGTAAAGAAACTGCAGGCCTACCGCCATCTTTTAGAAACCGTCATGTCGTAAGAACGTTTTGTTTTCCTTTTGTTTCAATACTGTTTAAATTGCAAACTTGACTTTATTTGACCTAAGACGTCGTAGTAGAGATTGATAAAAATCTTGTTTGAGTGAATGATTGAGCGATGACGCCACAAAACTTCCGTCAAAAGACAAGCTTGTTTTAAGAGGTTCGCGGTACGATATGACATATAACAACATTGCGCCGATACAAACTGACATTAAACAATATTGCGTTAAGAGAGGCCCGCTGGTTGCTAGGTGATATTATAATAGATTATCAGCCTGCGGGTCTGTCCTGCGCCACCTCCTACAAGTGATCCGCGTGGAGCTCGCTTTTAAATTTAAATTACGTTATTAATTAAAATTTCAAAGAGCTAGCAAACCAAAACAAATGAAAAATGTTTACGGTTAGGATAACTATAAAAGTTTTTTTTTGTGATGAAAATTAATCTTACCAATGTGTTTCAGGTCACTTTCAATTTGACGACTCTGTATGAAATAAAACAGGGAGAAAAAATAGCCCTTGACAAGTTTCTTGCCGGTTCTTCTCGTTACACGGTCTCCCGCCGTAGGCTTTGTGAACCGATGGCGTAGCTTCTTTGACGTTCATAAGTTAGACTGAAAAAATGATATTGAATTTGAATTTGATTTGAAATATCAATAATATTTGTAAAGTACATAACAATCTTATTTTAAAACTTTGGCTGCATCAAAATATACCATATTACATACATGCAAATACCCCGCTGGGAGTACCCGGGCGTGTTCAAGAAGATACATGTTTTCCTGTCTCGTGCGGCCGTGTCAGACACTCGACTGAAAAATATTTACAACCATTCTAAAATCGTGGGGAATAAACTTTACTTTCAGCCGAAGATGTTCCGTTAAATTGCTATCTGTATCGTTGAAACTAGAAAAGTAAATGCTTTGTTTGTTGGTTGAATATTGCTTGGTTTTTCTCGGGAATGAGTTTTATATAAATCAATATTTACACAAATAAAGCATATAATTGGTACACTGAATCTGCTTCCAGAAATTATCGACATTTTCTCGTGCACTATGAGTGAATTCACAAGACAAGATAATACATTATATGTTATAAAAAAAAATATTGTCTGTTGTGATGCTACTTTACCGTAGGGAAAGTATCCTGTAATGGTAATTGTATATGTGAAATAAATAAATAAATAAATAATTGAATATGATAAAAATACACATACGTTATATGACTAGCTTCCGATCCCTAGTTCCTACAAGTTTAATTGTAGTTGTGTTAATAATATGAATAACGATTGTTGATATATCTAATTTTATAAATTCAAACTAATAAAAGTAACTGAAAAAAAGGCCATCCATTTTTTTTATTTACAACGGCCCACATAGCTGATAGTGAAAGGTGGAATTGCGTTTCTCCCGGATGTCTCAACCAGTAACTGAAAATATTTTCACGGACAGATTTAGGTAAGATAGTGGTAGCCAGACAGGCAGATTTAGAAAAAGTCTAATAACTACCATTGCCTATCTGTGTCCTCACTGGGTATTGAATAGGGGACCGTCGGATCTGATATCGTTGGGGGTATCGTGACTGAGCTGATGTGAGCTGACGTGGGGTTAGCACGAAAAACTATCGAAGCAGTATCGAGTAAGTATCGAGCACGTAATGTCAAAAAAAGAAAAATGTAGTTCCGTTTATTTCCGCTATGGACGCTCCTTGATATCTCATTAATTTTTTACTTTACTTCCTCGATTTTTACTCGAAAGTGTTTCGGTTATTATACAGTATTTTTAATGATAGTGTAGATTCTCACACTCATAACTTCAATTCTTCTTCTTCTTCTATCGATTGGTGGCCACCTCTGGTGTCGTAATTTTCCAATATTTTTATATTTTTACGCTGTAATTTCGACGGTGGTCCGCAAGTTTCGGTAGCTCAGTGGTAAGAGCATTGGACCGGATTTCCAAAGGTCATGGGTTCGAGTCCTATCTGAGAATTCACTTGTGGCCGAGATGATTTTTTTCCAATATTTTTCTATTTAAAATTTATCACAAGTATTAGTACAAGTACAATTATAGCAAATATGGGTTTTCTGCAATACGTTGGTATAATGTGATTACTTACATAGCTTATTATTAGTGACATAAGCAATGGTATTATATCCGACTAAGCTTTGAAGGAAAAAGGTATAATGGATTTCACGTAAGTAATAAATACTTATTAACGATAATTGAATGTTGATTGCGGTTAGAATATCTAGTAATACTTTATAGAATGTATGCTGTAAGCTTTTTAAAAGGAATATAATAACACTTTTCGCGTCATAGTTGGCGGTCACGATAATGTTTTATATGAAGTGATAAAATTTTAATTGTTTTATTTTTGTTTTTTTTCGAAGTAAGTTAAGTAGATATAAGAAAATCTAAAGAAAACACGGTAAAAATGTTTTTGTATTTACATATTATGTAAATACAAAAACATTTTTACCGTGTTTTCTTTAGATTTTCTTCTGGCAAAAATAACTGCGATATATAAAACTTTCTTAGTTTGGCTTCGCTTGATAATTCAGTAACATCCAAAGTGATCATTATAATATCGATACAACTTAAGTATTCAAATTGATGAGAACGTCATAAAACGCTCTTGAGTTGAAATTTTAAAGAACATTAAGGTTTATGATTTTGTAATTTTTGCATTTTTCAATGCTATTTTTATTGTCGGTATGTTTACCAATTTACTTATGGTAAATTTTAAATAGAAAAATATTGGAAAAAATTAACTCGGCCACAAGTGAATTCTCAGATGGGAATCGAACCCGCGACCTTTGGAAATCCGGTCCAATGCTCTGACCGCTGAGCTACCGAGACTTGCGAACCACCATCGAAATTCTCCAATACTTTTATATTTTTAATACGCTGTAGGCCAGCGTTGTTACATCAATGCTAGGAATATCCTTGCATTCGAAAGAACCATCTTTTCAGGTGTTTAACGATCGATTAAGATGCAACTGCCAATAATTTATGATTTTGTAATTTTTGCATTTTTCAATGCTATTTTTATTGTCGGTATGTTTACCAAAAATTACAAAAGGTCGCGGGTTTGATTCCCGTCTGAGAATTCACTTGTGGCCGAGTTAACATTAAGGTTGTACCGATATATTTAATCAATTTGGATGTTCCTAATTCTATGAATTTGAGCTGTATCTATATATATCTATATATAGCATTTTTTCATCAGCATTTTAATACAATATCAACTGACGTCACTCCTGCTAGAGATTTTGACAATAAACGTTCACAATATTATCAGTAGAGTCATATTATTACGATGATAATGGAATAAATAACGCCACCTATCACTTTCAGTCCGTCGTAGAATTCAAATCAAAGTTATTGATATTTAATTTAAAAAAAAAATAACTAGTCTCCTGCTCCGACGGGACTTAAACCCGCTTTTTTAATTTTCTACGCGTTTGTTTGATCAATGAACGCATTAAAAAACAAACATTTTGGAAATCGATTAAGACGAACAATTTGTTACCAAACTAGTCCGAAGCCGCATGCTAGATACAATTGTATATAAAGTATAAATAAAAACTATGCACATACAAATAAATATTCTGAAAGTTACAAAAAAATAGTGTATAAATCAAAACCGTGAATACATTCATTCATTTTCCATTGAGATAACAGATATTTGGAGGGGGAAATTCGGATCGGAATCTAAAAATTACGGCAGTTTAAAAGTAGGCGTCATTATCATAAAAAAACTATTTGGGAAATGATATACGTAGTGTTCGCTCTATTTGTTTTTCCTCGTATGAAAACATTTGTGAATTTATCGCGAAACGGGCGGCAGGAGTGGATTGTAATTGTTACGCTCAACTTTGTTATGACAAGGGGATATTGATGACAGACGGATCAAAATTGTAAAAACGGTGCAAAAAACGATGAGCGATGCGTTATGAAATAGGTCGAAAATTCTATTGTGTACGATAAAGTTTTTTGATGCAGAACCTTCGATGTTTTGTTATCATTGTATAGAAATCCAGTTTTTATTAGGGCAAAGATTTAGAATGTTTTTTTTTCTTCTTAAGGGATGAAGCTGAGCTAGCGACATAATTATAAAAAAAATCCAGCACAAGATAAATATTTTTAGGACATCAGAAAAACATACTACCATTTTTTGAACACGACGTGCCTCCGTTTATTAAATCAGATGTAGGTGTGTACTTGGAGATCTAATTTTGTAAGGATACCAAAAGTTAAGTGTTTTCAACCAACCCATGTGGCAGGATTGAGTTAACTATATGGCATAGCATTGTCATTGTCAAATGTCATAGATTTTTTTTTCGTGTATGGTTTGTTTTTAATTGATGGTTTTTTTGTTATATTTTTTATTTCCATAGATTATTTGATTTGTTTGTGTTTTTTCTTACTTTTATTTTAATATTGTTTTTGTTAATTCCATACTTAAAATAATTTTTATGTGTCCGCGTCAACCACGCATCACTAGGTCCTGTCAGAATACCAGCGTTGCTGTGACACATTTAGTGTCATGGCAACACAAAGCTAAGGCAGGACTTAATGTGACCATTGATGTTATTTGTTTTGTTTTTTTTCATTTTCGTATTTTTGTTTTGTTTGTAATTGTGTCTTTGGTTTCTGTCTCTCTCTCTCTCTCTCAACTATTAAAGTAATACATACCAAAATTGAGATTAGGTGATGCGCATTTAAGAGAAACGATATTAGATCTTAAGTAAAGATTATTTATAAACAAGTGAATCTCGTGATAGTCGGTAATTATTCTCTTTCCGTGATTATGTCGATGACATGACATGTTTACAATATTATGGCACTAGTTTAATGTAAAAGATTTTTATCAATCGTTGTATAAAACGTGGCTCATGATAGTTAATTGTTCTATTTGCTCTGAATCGCGGTGTTGAATCAAAATGAAAATTAAAGTTTTTGTTAAAGTTCACTTGTGTTTATTTTTAGTGATAATAGCTAAGGTGTCTGGTAAAGTAAGTACATTTGGTAAAACTGACAACCTTTTTTTTAATAAAAAAAAAGTTAAAAGTAAGTTATGCAGAGACCACTGAAATATGCCAATTTTCAACTCGCAGTTGAAAAGTAACGACTTCATAAAATTAAAAAACAAAAAATAAGTCAAATACACTAAAGAAACAGCAACTTATCTCATGGCGCCCTGACATGAGACAAGTTGCTTTCTTTCTCGTATATTTTCTCGTTTAATATTTGTTACATAATAGTAACATTGTTAAATGCAAAATTAAAAAGTTATAAAAAAAAGCCTTTTGGAGTCGGTGCTAGATAAGGCATTCTACTTTGCGGTCCTACTCTTTTATTTTTCTTGCTTTTCTCTCTATTATATTTTCAAAAACCGATACTGAATCAGACTTGAATCACGAGAAAACGAAACGTTTTTAAGTTGTCAAACTTTCCGTCATGTCAATGTCAATTTCAAAATGACATTAAGTGCTAAACGTGCTTATGTGGAGTTTCACCCGAGTTCTTTTCGTAATAACACGTGTTGTGTGAGGCTCCATATTTAACTCAATCTACCGTACAATTTCTATAAATACTAAAATATATACTTGACATCGGTAAAATTTGCGAATTTTATCGTGAGTAATAAAAAAAAAAGAAAAAAGTATCGCTCGAATAAAAAAGAGTGGCAGATTCGAATGCGAATTGGAATCTCAAAAACACGGTTTTTAGCATTCGCATGCGAATCTTGCGATTCCGTATGCGAATATTGATTCGAATGATTCAAAAATACGTATCCTGTATGCGAATATTTAGGTAATAACGGGATGGCTGGTTAGATATACCCCTGAGTGTACTTTGTACTTTTGAGTGTATTTTGTAATAAATATTGTATAATAATTGTTTCTGTGTATAGTCGCAAACCAGTACGAACCTTTTCAGGTGATATCGATCATTCAAAATCAATAGAATTAAAAAAAAATCTTCTATTTCAGGTCTCTTACGTACCAAATTTCACAGGTATAAGGCCATGTGATGGGTTTGACAATGACGACATAAATCTCGATGACGTCACACTTGATACGGAATATGACGAAGAAACGGAGACAAAAGGAGTTGGTGTCAGTGGTCCTATAAAACTGAAGAAGGCAATAGATGATATGTTTGATGTAAGTATGGTAGATTGTATTACAAGGAAGCAAAATAATATTTTTACGGCGAGGGCGCTATTTCGAATCCAGAATGAAGCGAAGCATTCGAAAGTAGAACCCCAAGCATTACGAGGGATTCTGGAGTAGGATCCTGAGCACAGTGAGGGATTCAAAGAACATAGCCCAAGGGAAAAATAGTTTTGCTCGCGCGTGATTCACTCAACTGTTCATCTCCTTCTACGAGAAAATAAATAAGAGACATTAATATTAAACAAGAAAATATACTAGAAAAAAGCAACTTGTCTCATGTTGCCCTGACGGGACATGAGACAAGTTGCTTTTTTCTAGTATATTTTCTTGTTTAATATTAATCACATAAAAATAGCATTGTAAAATGCAAAATTAAAAAGTTATAAATAAGAGACACTTTAAAGTATGACATTTTGCTGTTTCAGGAGTTAATATAATGTCAAACTAAATTAACGTAGAATAGAACTATTTATTTGTGCAAAATACAATACATAATGTCCGTGCAGAATGCAAAAAACAACTCAAAGGGTATACGAAGTCGGTCCATGACGTACTGTAGTGCTGACACGTCGCACAGTGTGGCCGCCATATACACAGAGCTGGACAAATTTATTTAACAATTATTATTGCTTATATATAATTTGTATAATCTTAAATTAAATAGGGAAACATTTAACCAGACTTATTTTTGTGATGATAAAAATATTTTTTTATGCGATGTGAAAATCTCATTTAGCTAGAAATTTATTTTTCTGTCTCAATCTTGAACGCAATTTGTTAGACCACTTTACAAATTGTTATAAATGTTAAAGTTTGCTATCCAAATTTTTTGCTTGATGATTGGAATATAAAATTGCCCAATTCACGCCTGCAGTTCAAGCTTTTTTTTTTACGAAAGAAAAATATAATTGAAAAAATTGTTGCAATATGTAGCATTTTTTTCTACTTTCCTTCATAGTTGAAGATCTTAAGAATACATTCATATTATTTTTTATGATTTTGTAATTTATGTATTTTTCAATGCTATTTTTATACTTATACGCTATTTTTTACGGGAAATTCCCGTCTGAGAATTCCCTTGTGGCCGAGTTAATTTTTTCCAATATTTTTCTATTTAAAATTTACATTCATATTATTTTCACAGGGGAGAAATGAGGAGAACTAAACCAAAACCCTTTAGATATTTAAAAAATATGTCGTATATATGAAGCAACTTTAAAAAATAAATACCATTTGCTAAATAATTTTTATGGTAACATGTATAAGATTACAAAATAGAAACATACCTCTTTCCAATGATGTCATTGTTTTAGAAATATCTTAAAACCGAGCTAAGAAAATTGCGACAGAAATAGTGCTTTTTTAAGTTAAAAATATATGTGATAAATTGTCAAGGTTTAAATGAGTCAATATCTTAAGTGTATTAAAAAATAACTATGGGAAATATCTTACCATATGCAGAAAATATCGTAGCTTATGGAATAATCGTTCTATTGTAGTACCTATCCTACTTTTTTATTTTGTCCTTTTTATCCAATACTGGCCACACTGGGCGTGTGAAAAAGATTTAAGATAAAAATATAGAAGTCGCGAGGAAATTTTTGGCCGTTGTATCAATTTACACTGCTTTTATTAGGTCGTGTTACTTGGTGTATTAATATATT
Source organism: Chrysoteuchia culmella (assembly GCA_910589605.1). Taxonomy (NCBI): domain Eukaryota; kingdom Metazoa; phylum Arthropoda; class Insecta; order Lepidoptera; family Crambidae; genus Chrysoteuchia; species Chrysoteuchia culmella. The sequence continues at coordinate 8,058,891 of OU342649.1, forward strand.
TTTGATATAAGTCAATTATATCATATAACACTTTTCCTAAAATTATGTGATTAATAATTTAACTTTAATAATATTGCTAACCACAAAGTAATAATTGATTATTTGATCGCTTTCAATTATATCAGTCAAGTTGAATCGATGTGCAGAAACAGATACACTGTGAAAATATACGTGTGTATTGATATAGCTCTAGATAGATCACTACACACAATTTAAGTAAGTTATTATGTAATTGTGTATGAAGTATTACTCAGACCCCGACCGGACACCGGTGTCCTCTCCCAATTTCAGCCGAAACCCATAATTTTCTAATAGTTAGAGTTTAGTCTTGTATGAACATCTTGATTTCAGAATCGAACCCGATAAATATACTCCAATCTGTGATAAAAATTATAATCTACTCTTTGGTTTGAAGTGATATTTGACATTATTGAAAATCGTGAATTTTTTTGGGGTTTTTTTTTTGTTTATGTGTTTTTTGCTATTTCTAACCACATAAAACAAATATACTGTTGATGTTATAGTTTTTTTAGTTTATTATCTGAACATGGTTAAAATATTCATCAATCTAATACAGTTTACAGATTGAAAAAATATGGTATGTACGGTAACTTATAAAATTTTATAGAAAAGTAGTATTTTAGGTAAATGGTTTTTTTGGCATGTCATTAGTATGGCCCGAAATCGCCCGGGGTCTGAATAGAATCTAGTTATATTAGTAGACACTATTTTTTTAAAGTAACGTCTCGGTACACTTTGTTTTAAGTAGATACATATTAATATATAGTTTTTTTTAAACTTTAAAAAAGTAAGCACTTAGATTACGATGCACAAAGCTATCTCTGTTGTTATAAGTCGTAGAAATATACCGATAAGATACAATAAAGTTATTTTTTCGACGATTTAAATAGTGTGTTAAGCTCAAAGTCGATGTAACTCGACTTAAATCACTTTTCACGGAATGTACAGTTGCACACAGACTGTAGGTATAGGGGAAATTATTTTATGGGAGGGATGCGTAATAGCATTTCGCTTAGTTTAGGGTAAGTGAAGGGTTTCGTCTCTCACCCAAGGTTCCTGGAAGAGACTGCTACGTAGCTATAAGGCCTCCTATTGTGTGTTCCTCTTTTTTGTCATTTTCGCTGTATGTGTTTCTTTTTGTATCGTGTGCAATAAAGTTTCTATTATTATTATTGCCAAAATGCCACTATAATTTTTTGCCTGCAAAAATAACTGTTCATAGTGTTTGTATGAATGACAAAGTTATATTTGCGGTTTTGGAAAATGTGTAAAACCTGAAACTACTAAATATATTTCGTTATTACCAATTTTCGTTGAATGTTTTTATAAAGATCTACATTATATATATTTTTTTTGATTTTTCACTTTCTTATTTTAAAAGTTAGAGGAGGCCCCTCCCCCCCTCCTCTAACTCATTCACACACATTTTTCCACTTTGGAAGTGTATAACTTTCAAGCGGTTGACTTTGAGAAAAAAACTGTTTTAGAAGCCTGAATGTAATTTTTAAAGATCAATCTAATAATATCCCACACGTATAGGTTTGATGAAAAAAAACATTCAGTAACAGTTCCATGTATGGGGGAGCCCCCAATTAATTCATATTTTTTTTTATTTGTGTGTAAAAACCGTAAAGCGGTTTACAGAATACATCTACTGACCAAGTCTCAACTATGTATTTTTCATAGTTTTTGAATAAAGTGGCTGTGACACTTTCAAACGGTTGAATTTGAGAAAAAACTGTAAAAGAAACTTCAATGTAATTTTTAAAGAACTATCTATAGATATGCCTCAAGTAAAGGTTTGGTAAAAAAAAAAATTTTTTTCAAATCCCTTTGGTAAAAATGCTATATTTCTAAAACTGACAACCATATTTCGTTCAAACCAATTCTCGTTGAATTGTTTTTATTAAGATTTACAGCATATATATTTTTTTAATTTTTGACTCTTATTTCAAAAGTTAGAGGGGGGGGGGGGCACACATTTTACCGCTTTGGAAGTGTACATCTTTCTAACGGTTGACTTTGAGAAAAAATTGTTTTAGAAACCTCAATGCAATTTTTAAAGACCTATCTATAGGTATAGGTTTGATGAAAAAAAAAATTCAGTGTCAGTTCCATGTATGGGGAGCCCCCCTAAATTCATATATTTTTTATTTTTGTGTAAAAACCGTAAAGCGGTTTACAGAATACATCTAACTACCAAGTTTCAACTGTGTAATCCTCATAGTTTTGGAATTATAAGGGTGTGACATACATCGGTTTGGCCGAATCTATAAGGGTTTCGTTTTTTGCCATTAGGCTACGAAACCCTAAAAAGGTATCGGCAGACAATTTAAAAGGATATAAATTGAGCCATACGTAAACACTATTTTTGTCTCTAAAAATATTAAATCCGCATCAAATTGGTGTTTTCAGTATGTTTGTAGGTTGGGTATGTATGGTGGTAGGTTGAATCATCATTATCATTATTAGCCATTAGAAGTTCACTGCTGAAGCGCCACAAAGAGCGGCTGTGACCGACTTGCAGCCATCGGCTCTCCGCATACTTCCCACCATGATATCTTTTTACGTTTACTGTACAGTAAAGGAGAGATAGTTTGTATGAGAATAGGTATGTACAACGGCTCTAGTGAGGTGAAAATCTTTCGAGTAAATATCGAGGAAGTAAAGTAAAAAAATGTATGATATATTGAGCAGCGTTCCTATTTACGTTACCTACTCGATACGAACTCGATAGTTTTTCGTGCTTGCCCTACAGAACTACAGATTCTCATACAAATTGTTTTCCGTTTAATGTACAGTAAACAGTAAAAACAGTAAAAAAAACTCATGTTAGAGGGGCTGTCGACCTAGCTTGGAGTCTATCTACGCTTTGCCGTTCAGTTCGAGGTCACCACTCGAGAACCTTGGATATCGGTTCTGCTCGTGATGTGGTCTGCCATGAGAAAAACACAACCCGTATAGCTTGTACCATTATTGTATTTTTTTCAGTTAGAGTTATCTGTAACTAAAGAAACCGAAGCTGGTGATGAGTTGGCATTTAGCTCTCGTGCGAATGTCTGCGGCAGCCTCAAAAGTGACGACGCCCCTTGGGAACCTTTGGTGAAACAATTGGGAGTGTCATCTTGCCCTATTGACGTAGTAAGAGATATTTATTTTGATGCTAAAGCTTATACTCCGACACCCATTTATTCAAGAGCTGATGAGAGCGAGTTTCGTCCTTTTTGCTTAGTTATAGAATAATGAAAAAAAGAAAATAAAAATAATGAGTTCTATCTTCTTCTGGAATAAGTGTGATCAGATAGTATTTATTGTTTGACTACTATTCAACTGCTTGCCAAGGGTTAATGTTATTGTAATGTAAGAACAACTTCAGAATACTCGGGATTTTAATAAAAATATTTATATTTCCTTTACAATGTTTAATTGTCTTTTATAATCTTACAATAGCGCCTAAACAATTGACAAACGCTTATTATTCTAAAACAGACGTCGCAGCTCTGGCGTCCAGTACTTTCCTCTCTCCACATTACCATAGATTATTAAATATTCATGACATTAGTCATTAAATCTAAATACAAAGTTAATGCATTTTATAATTATTATTATAACATTATTCAATCAATATATACGAATTATAATTATGAGTTACATTTACAATAGAATAGCCTTAAGCCATGCAGTGTACGCTAGCAGTAATATTTCAATTAAGCAAATATTTGATTATCGCGCGTACTGTTTATATATTAAAATAAATCTACTTTTATTCAATCAAATGTGCTTTTAAGGTTTCTTGGGTTTCCCGAGGTATCATCACCTTTCCAGGGGCGCTGTAACACGTGATAAAATAACAAAATGAACTCAAAGTGCGAAATTGAACTTATTTATCACACAATTTTTTTTTCAGGATACTTATGAAATAAAAAAATTGACGATGTCGTTAGACCCTTTCGAGGACTATCTCGATCGTGACTTCTGCGGTAACTACGACGCAAAAGTAGAGATTGTCAACGGGAGGGACGTCGTCGCTTGCTACCTTCTTGGGATCATGATTGAAGAGATTGAAGTGAAAGATGATTGATGTATTTGCTTTAAAAAGTAGATTTAAGCCAAATAAAATTACAAGTTTGATTTTTGGTTGTTTTTTTTTCCTGTTTATGGCATTTTTATGACATTTTCGCTGTGACTACTACAAATTAGCTTCTTTTTTTAATTACTTACTGATTAACATTCCCAAAATAGTAAATGTTGCATTTTCTCTAACAGTCAGAAGCGAATTAAAAACTATCAAAAATCTTCGTTAACAGTACCGTAACTTCACAAGTGGCAAGAGAATAGTTTTTTTTTAATCTATAACTTTTGCCGATCAATCGTTGTTTCATTGAACAATCACGTGAACTACAAAATAAGTATACTCCTATTTAATAATTTAAAATGAGAAATAATTAATTAATATAGACTACACATATTGAAGGACTGACAAACCTATATCAATGTAATTTAATAGTTAATTGTTTTATTTATTTATTTTGAGTTAGCGTTCTTAGCAATAGAATATTCGGTACTTACAATAGGAGTGCTTGTATGAACTTTAGATAAAGAAGCAAATACCTGATCGACTCTTGTTCCTACATTTTGAAAGCTTAATCAGGGTATAGCCACATCAATGAAACAACTAGCAACTAATTAAACGAATCACCCAAGCATAATTAAAAACGAAAAAAAAACAAAGAACAATAAAAATAAGTGTTTTCGGAACGTAGTAGGGGCACCGCCGGAACCAACTTTATGCGTTATTAACTTTCGTGCATTCCCGACGCATCCCTAATGCCGTCTGGTCAGAAATTAAAAAATGCTAACCCTCATTTAGTTTTTTTTTTGCGTCTGGCTATTTCGAATGTGTATGGGCTGTTGTTGTGTAATTAACAGTAATTAACAACTGAATCCGGAAAAAGTAAAGTGTAGCGAAAATTAAATTGAATTTGAAATTGAATTTAATAACGATGTTATAAGTACACTAAGTACGAATGGGACGTTTTCCCTTTTTTGGACAGATTTGAATAGGTAGGTAGTTAACAGATCGATAAAAGGTAAATGTTTGTCTATCGTCAAATCATTTATTGCGAATACTGAGGTATAAAATTTAATATTTTTAATATTTTAACCAATCCAAAGATTTATTTAAGTAAAAAAATCTCAGTTTAGTCATTTCATACACAATTCCTATTGCATCATAAAGGTAAGGTACAACGATAAATCGAGGTAATAAATTAGATAAAAAAAGATAATAGTAATGTTCAACCCTACCCAACATAATCGAGGGACATGAAACTTATATTATTTTATAAAAATGCACGAACGGGCGGCATTATTAAGCGATCTGCATATAAATACCTAGATTTGACTTAAGTTTTCGCTATAAATTTTCCTCTAACGTTCATAAAGTTTGAAACATACGTGTGAACTGCAGCGGGGTCACTATTTGCTCAACGATTTACATATATATTTTACATACAAAGTAGATAAATTTTCAGTTATTAAAATAAATGAGATTTTTTATAAATATTTATATCCTTTCGGCCATTATTTTTACAATGATATAGAGCAAAAACCTAAATAAAAAAATAGTAATCCACATTTCTTCATGTTATTTAAGTCATACCAAAATATTGGTGTCTTGTTTTCAGTTCAGTACGTGGATATGGAATTGCAAGGATAAAGTGAGCAAGAACGTTCAAACAATTTAATTGAGTAATATCTGAATATATACTGTTAATATCTATTTATGTTATTAACAAGGAAGTTAGGACAAACAATTAAACATTTAAGTAGTAGCAGTATTAATTATGTGGTTTACTATACGCGAATATGCCATAGTACCTCGCGATATAGCCGTAGGTATGTACATACAGTCGCGAAAGTTCCTTAGAGCCAGTCCACACGGCACGTCGGCGATGCAACGCCACGGTAATATAGTAATACTAGGGCGGTTACAACCCGATACTCGGGTTCATCGATCGACGAAAAATTCCAAATTATGCGAAAATAATGACACTTTTTAATTGCAGTTTGTGATCATCACGTTTATCATTTTGTATATTTTATAGTTTTCGGAACAAATAGACTCGAGTACCTTTAATTTGATACCTTACTCGGCCGCGTACTACGCGCCAAAGTCCCTATCGAGTCGTCACAAATTTTGCGAACCTGAATTAAGTATATAGATACTAACGCATTGCCGGCCACACGGGCACTACCTTGTCAGAGTGGTACTACGACTTGTCGACAAAATTGATGATCGAAGGTGAAAAATTACGCGGCAACAGCGCGGTTGCGCCAAAGTAACGCTAACGCAACGCGCCATGTGGACCCACACCCTTGAACGGCTATCAGTGGTGATGTTGTAAGCCTATACGAAAAAATCGAGTACACGCGAATATCGCCTAAAGGTGATCGACCGGCACTTTTTATTTTCCGACCGTCCCAAAACTTCCAATTATATTTTTCGCCAACGGTTCTCAAAGGTTCATTCAGGTTGACATCAAAAGTTGTCCCGACACGTCTCTCAAGAGCGGGACAAGTTCTCAAGAGCTTTGCTTCTTTTTCGTCGATTTCGAGTATCTGAAGACACGCTTTCGCAATTTGGTAAATAGTTTGCGATCTAATTTCTAAAGTGGATAAGTGGGGGTTAGTTGCAGCATTGATTTGACGTGTAAAAAGAATTGTGTTAGGTCTAATGGACGCTAAGTTTATTATTCACTTCAATCCTTAAGAAATCAGGTTACCTTATTGATGTTTAAAGATTAAGCCAATAATTATGGTGAAAAATCATGTATTCTGAAGCAAGTGTACTTACTTTTATTAGTAGAAGAATACTTATATATACTAATATTCTTCGATAGGATAACTGTAATAGAATTTAAATGAATTCGCATAGATATACGAGTCAATTCAGCTTAATGAAAGTTTCAATTCAATAACGTACATACTGAAATTATTCGTATTCTGTTTACATACACGTTTATTACCTAACTAGCGGCCGTCCGCGGTTTCACCCGTGTGCTTTTCGATCCTGTGGGAATATCGGGATAAAAAATAGCCTATTTGGTAGTCCACTACTTGAAGTCCCTACATACCAAATTTCATACAAATCCATTCAGTAGTTTTTACGTGAAAAATGAACTAACAAACAAACGAACTGGCATACATTCGCATTTATAATATTACTAGCGACCGCCCACGGTTTCACCCGCGTGGTTCCCGTTCCCGTGGGAATATCGGGATAAAAAGTAATAAGACATACTTAGTCCACTACTTGAATTATCTGCATACCGAACATCCAAATCCCTTCAGTATTTTTTGCTTGAAAGAGGAACAAACAAACTGACATACTTTCACATTAATATAATTTTAGTAGGGTAGTGCTAAATAGTTGATAAGCTTTATCGAATCACTTAAACTTAAAATATACTTTATAAAAAAACGTTTTAAAAACAAGCTCTTATCTAATATATAAAATTCTCGTGTCACAGTTTTCGTTCCCATACTCCTCCGAAACGGCTTGACCGATTCTCATGAAATTTTGTGAGCGTATTGAGTAGGTCTGAGAATCGGCTACTATCTATTTTTTATCCCGAAATTCCAAGGGAGCGAAGCCCCGGGGCACAGCTAGTTAATGATATAAAATGATGAACAAGTAACTTAATATTTTTTCAAAAGCTTTTAAAAAATATCGGACCCTTCAATTTGATATCTACAGTGTAATACAATTTAGGTGTACTGACCATTAGATATATCTTTTGAAAATTTTGTAAAAAAAACAGTTATTCCGTTCGAATATTTGAAAACTTCAGAAATTCGAAAAATGGAATTCATTTTATATATTTTTTTAGAAATTTATTTTCAGTTGTAGTTTTTAGACTGGTTGTGCGTGCACTCTACCTCTTACTTGTCTCCATATCACTCTAAGGTTGACTGGTAGAAAATGTCTATGACATTAAGTCCGCCTATGTACATACAATTTGTGCATGAAGCATTGAAAAAAATACGAACGTTAATTTCTCAGTTGGCTTTAGGAGCGTCTGCAAAACAATGCGGTTGACGTCCGCAAGTATAAAGGGAAACGTTTTTTTTTTGTTTTTATAAATTATCGACACTATTCGACTAGACACTTGCTGACTAATGCTTTTCAAAATCCGCGTCGTTTATGCATCACAAAACTTTTCATAATAAAAAGTTGCATAATAATATATAGTTTTGACCTTTTAATGATGGTTTTCAAATTCCGCATCGTAAATGCATAACAAATCCTTGGAAGGAAAGATGCAAACAACTACAGTTTTTCCGTTCGAATATCTGAAAACATAAGAAACCTTAAAAATTATAATATTACTACTTACATTGTTACTTCGATATGCCATTTCATTGTTACATTAACGGACGTTAATTTCTCAGTTGGCTATAGAAGCACAGAGAAGCAATGCAGTCTGTAAAACAATGCAGCTGACGTCCGCAAGTATAAAGGAAACGGTTTAATTTGGAGAAAGCTCAGACGAGCCGCGGAATTATTCCTGACTTGCTTACTCGGCGGCTTTCGCTCATTTCGCTTATCTCGCTCGTCTCATTGTGATTTTTGTCTAGCGAGCCACTCATTAACAACTCAGAGTAATAATAATCACACTGAAGTACTTTGTGTATGAGACATCAACAGGAATGCTAATTGAGGAAAACGGTGGTGGTATGACCGGTCGGTCATGTTTTTAACCGACTTTAAAAAATAGGAGGTTATCAATTTGTCGCGTCCCTATATGTTTTTACGTATGTGCTACGAGCACAGTCGAGCCGTGGAATAATGCCTGACTTGCTTACTCTGCGGGTTTCGCTATTGTAATTTGAGTCTAGCGAGCCACTGATATAGTAACTTAATATAATCACGCTTAAGTAAGTAGGTGTAAAAGTAAGATTTGTGTATGAGAAATCAACAGAAAGGCTAACGAAGAGAAATTCTGTCCTTTTAGTATTTTTAGGATTAAATATAGGATTCATGCGTTGTAAAAGATTTTGAGCCTTATGAGCATTTTAACATAACATTGATAACATTGAATTTTATTCGATAATGTGAAATTTAAAGGGAAAGAACACTGGTTTGAATCATAATTATGTAATCAACATTTGGTGAAATTGGCTCTAAATTATTTTTTATAAATTTTACATATCTTCTTATGTATTTTTCAATGTACAGTATAATATAGATTTATAGCAATAAATAATACAAATAAAATTGTTGCCTTACTAAGCTTGTCAAAATTGCGCTGAAATCTCATAAATCAAGATGCGTTCCATACAATTATCTACCTTCTCACAACACAATTTCCACAGCATAACTTTTCACTAGTATAGTATTTCACTTAAACTCGTCCCTAAAATAAGAATAATATTCGAAGCAACACACAAAATGAGCAAAATCGTCGAGACTTATTGCAGATGTCAACTACAAAGAAGCAATTTCAAAGGGGGTTCTATTAAGACATCTTCAGTACGTCATTGCGGTTTCAACCATCTAATATTGGTCTGTTTAACCTCAAAGTGAAGATGACAGACGTAAAAAGTGGCGGAAAAAGCCGCACGCATCAAAAATGTGAGAACTAGCGTGAGGGAGGTAAGGACCTCTTGAGTTTCTCAATACTCAGCAAAAGGTTGCAATAAAGTTGAGCGAATGTGCTAACAACGCACTTCTGATTTGAGTTAGAAGTAAACACGCTGATACGAGTACCTATATATTTTTTAACATAGTTATGTATAAAGTAGGTATACCTATCATCATCATCATCATCAGCCTGTGGACGTCCACTGCTGGACATAGGCCTCTCCTAGCTCACGCCTATTGTGGCTTTCATAGGAGGCTATTAGCCTACTGCTACCACGCTGGCCAGACGGGTTGGTAGAGGGTTTGTTTCAAGTTTTCCTTTTCTCGCACAGGTTTTCAATGCGTCGAGCCTTTTAGTCGACTCTTACGACATCCCAGGCATGTAAGGGAGTGGTAACACTTGTATTCTTAGGCCGTCACCACACGGCACACCTATCGTTTTGAACCAAATTGAACTCTCATAACAAGAATGGTATTACCAACATCAAGCTGAGATATGTTTTTTTTCTACTAAGACCAGAAGCTCTAAAATAATATAGATTAAAATAATGTTGATAACATACGGAACTACACATTGAGTATAGCACCTTCTTATGTGCAATATTACTTTGATATTATTTTAAAGGCTCGTGATAAGGACCCAAACGCCCGTTTCACAACACCGATCTTTTAGATTACAATACCATGAAAACTTTCACCATGGAGGACGTAGTTTTAATGAAAATATGATGGTTCTCTCTTCTTTAGTACAATCACTTTAAAATAAAGAACCGCTGCTGTATCCAAATCCTAATACTAATAATAACTATACTATTGTAGTATGGTATGTTGTTTTGTTTTTGTTGTCCGGAACGTCATCGAACCGGTCACGACGGAAGACCAGCGCGGGTCGTAAGACCACGCATTATGCTGAGTCGTGACCGTTTTGGGACAAATTTTTAATGTTCTTTGTGTGTACTGCCTTTCGTTAACATGTAATTTGTCCTAAATAAATTTAATTTCTTTCTTTCTTTCTTTCTTTCTTTCTTTCTTTCTTTCTTTCTTTCTTTCTTTCTTTCTTTCTTTCTTCTTTCTTTCTTTCTTTCTTCTTTCTTTCTTTCTATACTATTATTATTATGCATCTCGGCATTGTATCACGGGCACAGCCCGTCCTATAGTCCTATTATTATTACATACATATTATTATTATTATTATTTCAGCATACAGCTGGTTTACCTAAAATTAAGGGCAAGGCCAAGTAAATGTATTGGTCTGGGATGTGGTTTGGTCATTTTCATCTAATTATTATAATGTTATAAATGCAAAAGTGTGTAGTTAGTGTGCGCCCTAACTAAGCACATTGATTTGATTTTTGGCATGGAGTTAGTTAAAGGAACGGAGAGCAACATAAGCTACTTTTTATCCCAATATTTCCACGGGAACGGGAACCACGCGGGTTAAACCACGGGCGGAAGCTAGTAAAATATATTTAAAAATGGTTTCTAATTTTTACCTCTAAATTTTTGCAATACAATTCTCCCTGCTTCTAAGTAATTACAATCCTCGTACAGTACTAATTTGAATGTGGACAATAAAATGTCCCATTCCATTTTATAGATACAGCCTTGTCCCACACAAGGAAGGGACATTTACGAAAAAAGTTAATGGTGCTTAAAGCTTGGACGCTGTCCTGTAATTACGAATTAAAAAGTTTGTCGGACGGACCTCGGCTTTTTTGTCATTTATTCGGACGAAGAAGATAATATTACACCCCAAATCTATCAGCGCACCAACTAATCTCACCTTTAAAGTAATGCTAACTAAGTCCATATTGCTTTGAGTGGAAATTGCAATTACTTTAACGCTATCTCTTCATACAGGACACATTTTGTACTCGCGTCTATTCAAAAGCGTCTGAAAATTAACATTTACGAAGGTTTTCAAAGTAAAAATGTATTAGGAGTATCAATTAGGTATGTGTTTACCGTCGCCAGTTTTATTATCGGAGATCAAAAAGGATTTAGCCTTAAATATTTCGTCTATTATGTTCGATTAAAAAAAAAATACTTACGGAATATTGGAGCTACCTTCGTATTTTGTTTGAGGGAGAAAAAATTATAATTTTAAAGACACTGGCTTATTTTCAAAGTAATTACATTGCCAATACAAAATTGCTGTTTATTTTTTATTATGAATGTGTATACAGTCGTCAGTTTTTGTCGGGGATCAAAAAATATTTTAATAATAATATAAAGACAAGACAAATTCGAAGACAAAGGACTTTTTAGCGAGGAAAATTTTAAGCTGTTTAAGCGGTTAACTTCCTGTAAAAAAATCTTGTTGTTTTAATGACATAAAAACGAAAATAATAAAAAAGGGAGTGGTATAGTTAATTCTAAGTTATTTATAATATGAACAATTTTTTACCTATAGTAACCATAAAAACGATTCGGTAAATGTTGACATTGACATGATTGACAAGCCAAAGACAATTTAAAATAAAGGTTTTTGTCACGTTTCGAAATCCAATCATAGTTTGTGAAATCTCACTCGGCTTAATATAAAATTCTGATAACAAATAGTTTAATCTTATTGTTATTGTTTTAATAATTCAAGGAACCAAAATAATACAATAAAATCAAAACGGAGTATTATATTTATTTCAAAGTTTTTTTTAAAATAAGAATTAAATATAACAAAAAAGTCAATAGTGCGATTCGGAACGCATTATGACATATTTTTAGGTATTAAATTAAAAAAGTACTTTGCCGCTCTAGGCCGCAAAAAACCTCCTTTTCAGAGCGTGTGAGGTAAAAAGTTATTTTTGTGGCGATACCAAACTGTGTAGGGAACATAGTTTTACTTCATAACTATTGCAAACAAACGGTTCGTAATGAAAATAAATCTTTTCCCTTAAAATGAGTATCAAGCATGACAGCAAATGGATCATTGCAAGAAAGCTCTGATTATTGCATAATATCAGACAGCTATAGTGCGTTTTATCGTATATTCCCTTTTTGTTAGGTTGGTACCCCTGTGGATTTCTGTCAAAAGGTTAGGTTAATTTAGGATAAGAGTTCAATGCAGAACTTTAAAAGTTTTCGCTTCTGTTTTAAAAACATGCTTCAAGTTTTGAAACATTAGAAATCAGTGAAAGTAAAATGGATTTCAAATGATGTTTCAAACGCGTACGCGCGTACACGCTTCATAACATACAGGGGTACCAACATAACGGAAATGGGAATTTACAATGAAACGCACTATAGCTGTCTGATATTATGCGATAATCAGAGCTTTCTTGCAATGATCCATTTGCTGTCCTTTTGGCTTGAGAGTTAAACTTTAGATATATTACCGGCAATATCATAAATCTATATTTTTGCTCAAGAATGTAGGTAGGCATTTGATTTATATTATACTTATTTTAATATTTAGCTTTCTATTTTACTATACTATATCATATACTTTATTGTTCATCAATTATATTCATAAAAAATCATTACATTTTAACTAAACGTTGCTTACCAAACATGATTGAGTACGATCAGTCTGTCAAGCGCCGCCATGGGCGCATATATATATACACACACACACACACACATATATATATATATATATATATATATATATATATATATATATGTATGTATCTTTATATAGGTGTATATATATATTGCATATAAAGCATGTTTTTGAGTAAAACATTTTTGTAGACAAAATTCGCAACAATCTGATATTTGTCACTAAATTTGCAAGTCACCGCTATTTATTACATTTTCATTTCGCAATAAAAAAAACCGCATGTGGCTGTATAAAATGAATTACAATGCACAATAAAATGTGTTATTGTGAGAATCGCCGAGATTAGTGAGGGCTCCTATTATTGTTACAATATTATTTTGTTGTTTTACGACGGGAAAATAATAACAGTTCGTGGCATTTATGACTGAACAATAAAACTCATGAGGGATGGGGCGCGCTTGTTCGTGGCTCCGTGGCATCCATTCATAACGTCGAGAAAGTCTTATGCACACCATAATTATACGTCATACCTACAAAAGTTATTCGTTTTAATATATCTTTAATAACGCGATATGAAAAGATCAGTTTGCACATCAAAGGAAGGGGATTGAAATGAAATAAATTCTCTTTTTTACGCTCGTGTGTGAAACTTCTTCATTGTTGCATACAAATATTTTTGTGTAGCTGGTTTTTTTTAATTTTATAAAAATAGTGCTATTTTTAAATTCTCAGAGGTAGACTGCGTACATCTAATGTGAGGCTGTTTTGCACCTACCAATAACTTTATTGAAGCTTTTTTGTGTATTTTGATTTTTTTATACTTATGTTAAATTATAAATAGAAAAATATTGAAAAAAAAAAACAATTCGGCTACAAGTAAATTTATTCCCATATCATCTGAGAATTCAATTGTGGCCGAGTTGGTTTTTTCGTATATATTTTTTTATTGAAGCTGTCAAATAATACACACATCAAAAAAATATCTACGATCACTCAATGATTTTCATATATAATACCTGTTTTCGTAGCAGGATTATTATAGTAAATCTTGACCGATATTTTTTCAATTTGGTACCTTTCAAAAATGTTTAACATTTCGACGGTGTTTTTTTGTGATAAGATTGTTTTTACTTTTTGTGCAGTCTTGAACAAAAATGTTGTAAACTTTGGTCATTATTGTATGAAATTTTGAAGTAGGTAAGTTATTTAAAACCCGCATAGTAAAAACAAAACAATTCACAAAATGAATGACATACACAAAAACACCGTCGAAATGTTGAACATTTTTTAAAGGTACCAAATTGAAAAAAAATATTGGTTTAATTTACTATAATAATCCCCCTGAAAACAGGCATTTTGTTTTTACGTGTGTATATATATTTCGTTTTCCATTCCTTCAAAGTACTAGCACAGTATATATAACCTCTCTTGTGCTCGTTATCATCAAAATGAAACGCTATCCAACCTAAGTATCTCTAACTCTACCTATGTTATTTTAAAACCCTCCAAAATTTATTACATTAAGTAGCTTACCATTGTCCAATGAGGTCCACCAGAGCTTTTGCAACCGCTTAGAAAAGCATAAATTGTCCCAATGATAACCGGTGGCATACGGGCATGTGCCCACTTGCCCGAGGCATGCGATATCGGCAAATTTACAGCGCAGTAAAGGCTCATTTACACGGGATTTTTGACGATTCGTAGAAAAACACGTCATGAGACGGATGGCCGTAAATTCCAAATAAAATGCTTTTTGTTTAATAAGTTGTCCATAGTAACTGATCGTAAACGATCACGTTTGTTAAGCAACGTTCGGTTCGGTCCGATGTCGGATGGGTGACCGTAAAGTGGCCTTACAACTTAGCGCTTCCGTGCGTCCGAGGGTACGTTAAACCGTCAGACCCGGCTGTTATAATCTAAAAACAGTTGTTAAACCAAGTCAAAGGCCTTACCTATAGGCGGCTTGATAAATTATGACACCAGAGGTGGCCACTAATCCTCAAACGGTAAGAGAAGAGAACGACAGACTTTATTTAATGTGTTTTATGTAACAAAACATTGTATGGAATTGAGCACACTCAACGTTCAAAAACTTGCCATCGAAATGCACTGCAGTTTGGCGAGATAAGAAATTCGGAAATTTCGACGACCTGTTTGGCGCAGGGGTACTAAACCCACCTTCTACGCCAGAGGTCCCGGGTTCGATCCCCGTACAAGACAAATATTTGTGTGCATGAACATGTCTATTTGTCTTGGTCTGGGTGTTAAATATGTATAAAAAAAATGTATATAAGTAACTATGTTTATACGTTACCTAGTATCCATAACACAAGTTCTTCATGAAACTTAACGTGGGCTAGATAATTGGTGTGATTGTATGAAATTTATTTATTTATTTATTTATAACGTGATCCGATCTTTACGTGTTCCAAAATTGCAACAAGAATTGTTAAATATTTGTTTAGTTGTAAGCCACTTGTCCTTAGTTATATTGTCATAATTGTTTTACTGGCCAGCACAACTGCCTTGGACTCTTAAAATGAGGTGCAATCACGTAACCTAAATCAAACATTATCTTTATCCGCGGTAAGGGGCACTGGTGACCTGTATAACGGGTTTTACAAACCTATCTCAGGCGCCATTCTCTCAGCCAAGGGTTATAATGTAACGAACTACTTTTATCTTAGATCAACATTTTTTTTTAAATATATCCATTGTATGAGAGACATAAATGATTTTTTATTATTTTTATTATTATTAATATAAACTAATAAATAAAATAAATTAAGACGAGTCCGTCATTTTTCACGATTCCTGATGCGTGTGAACAGGGGGCGTACCACCATCTCGTAGCGCAGTATTGTTTGTATTACGAATCTCATAAGCTGAGTTGCACCAGTTAACTTTAACCGATTTTTGGTTGTCAAAGCTATTAAATCCCATACATTTTTCCACCGTTACAGTTATAGTTATCGTTAAATTGTTGCTTGTTTTTTGATGGAAGTTCTGTGACCTCTTCGCTCAATTATCGCTTCCAAAGTATGAATTGTGTCAAAATGTGAAAACTTCAGTAATCATTAGAAAATATAAAAAAACTTCAAAACTTCAATAAAAACAAAACGTTCAAGACACCATCATCAGCCTGTGGACGTCCACTGCTGGACATAAGCCTCTCCTAGCTCACGCCTATTCTGGCGTTCATGTGCCTATTAGCCTACTGCTACCACGCTGGCCAGACGGGTTGGTGGAGATTTTAGACGACGATTTCTAATAGTATGCCCGAAGGCATTTACCACCGTCAAAAAAGAAACGCATCATGAAAAAGACGATAGTTTCGTCAAAAAAATGAAACGAATTGTTCTCGTGTGAATGAGCACTAAGCTGAGCCCACGGCCACCATTGATCTACCATGCCAGTGGCTGTAGCTCACTGGGCCCTTTGTTTTGCCAAATTACGATTCAAGTGGAATGGCTCAGATAACACCGTTGTTATTTCGATATTGCTGTTATGTACAGTCATATTGCATGTACCTCATTCGGATTTACCTATTTTTTTACACACATTGGAGCAACGCTTAGCCTTCATCATACCAGACACAGACCTACTTATATCGAGATAGACGAAAAGAGCGCTTCAGAACCTATCGTTTTCGATAGGTATTGGATATCGGTTTCGATCGAATTTTTCGTACCTACGATGACGTCACGAACGAGATTTAAGTGATGGGAAATATTATTGACAAGCTCTTACTAGACAAACGCGTGTTTTCTTGGCAATGGTGTCAAGCGGACTGACTTTATGTCGGAAAACTTTGACCATGGATCAAACTTTTGACACGCAAGGTAGGTACACTTTTACCGCTAAGTTAAGTAATGATAAGCTTGTGGATGGAAAAGGTGGAAGCGCGCTTCTCCCGTTATCCTCAACAACTAAGGAGCTGGCTTTTTTATATCTAACTGTTCAGGCAGTTATAGGCCAGCACCTGTGTTTCATCATCAGTAATTTTTAATGTCCCAACTGATGTGGCACCTCATTACTGAGATTAGATAGCCTGCTGTTGTGTAAGTCCTTATCAATAACTAGCTGATGCCCGCAACTTCGTTCGCGTGGACCTATGTTACGTTTTACGTTAAAAATAGATCCTTAAATAATGGTAGAAAATTAAGTCATTATTGATTGCCGTGTATCCCAAAGTAATTTTATTCCCTAATGTTACACCTTACGGATTTCTTGTACTTTGATGTAGTATATACTACATTGTCGGTTTTTTCGTTTAGGGTTAATATGAATAGACTTGCAGCGTTAATGTTCCGCGAAAAAGCAACAGCAAGCAGCTGGCCGAGAGATAAACAATGAGTCCTTAAGTCGACACCAGCGATTTTTAGCGTCAGTCCCTGCGACTAATTTATAGTCATTGCAAAGCAAGTTGTCACAGGGAACTGACAGCTCTTAGAATCAAACGGAAAATTGTTGGGGATGAGCTGTGTAGGTACGCGGTAGAATCACAGATTCAACGGCATTGCTCCCAGTTAGAGTCGTACCTGGCTCCGTAATTTAAGCATAACGTTTATTGTCATAATATCATGTTCCATAATTTTAATACCAATAATCATCATGTTGAATATTATCGCGACGCATAATTTAAAAAGTTTTAATATAGTGTAGGCTGAAATTGTTTGTCATAAGTATTAAAAGGCATAAATTTTGAAACGAGAATAGCTTTAACCAGAATTTTTAAAAGCATATCTTATGTAAAGCATTATGATCACAACGAATAATATATTTTTTGTAATTTTTTTTAATATATACATAATGTACATATCAGACACCCAGACCAAGACAAATAAACATGTTGATGCACACAAATATTTGTCTTGTCCGGGGATCGAACCCGGGACCTCTGGCGCAGAAGGTGGGCTTAGTACCTCTGCGCCAAACAGGTCGTCAAAATCTCATTTGCTCAGTAATTCTTGGGGGTCAATATGGCGCATTCACTTAACCAAGAATTTTCCTGGCTTAGTATACGCTGGACGTCCCTAAATATTGGGCGTATAAAATCATCATCAGATATAATGACTTTGCTCAGCACTTCAGGTTCTTCAGAGAGGACTCCTTCTCCCGATTTTTATATGCTGTATAAGGCCTCTGCCTCGAATCTAGCGGGCAGCGGGGCGGCGGCGGCGCGACTATGCAGACGCTCGCCCCGCACCACCCGCGCACCGCCGTTTTCGATAGACACGCCGCCGCCGCCCCGCTGCCCGCTATATTCGAGGCAGAGGCCTAATTGTTGGGCATGTGAATGACCGTCAGTGGTAAATTTTAAATTTGTAGCCTGGGCCATAGAGATGTTTTAATGAGGCGTAGATCTCATTGGATCTAGTCCCCCGACGTATATCAGGAAACAAAGTCGAAAATCAAGAAAAGGAATGTGACAATACCCATAGGTCTGTCATCATGGCGACTGTTACGTAGGTACTGTTCTATCCACTGAAACACTTTTGCTAAATTAAAGTTTCATGTTTCAGCACAATATGTTGGTGTTTCAGTTCTGTCTCAAATAAAATGCTATGTCGCATATTGAGCTGGTAGAAAAAAATAGACTAATTCTTAATTTTATATGTCAACAGAAAATACTCATCATGCTTAACAAATATTACTTAGGCGCCATTTCCATATCTCTTATAGTTTAGCTGGTCCATTAGTATCCTTGATCAGGTTTTCCAGATTTCTAAATAAATTGTAGCGCAATGGCTGGCCCAACCTAGTAGTTACATAACAAAAAGTTTTATTCAAATCCGTTCAGTAGTTCCCGAGGTTATCACGTTAAAACAAACAGACGGACAAAAAAAAATCGTTACGTATTCTGTTACTGTTTTACGTCGCCCCCGATTATTTGACAATAGAGGCCTATTGTCAACTAATTGGGGGCGACGTATTAATAAATTTCAAGCATAACGTACACATAATAATACTAATAAAGTCAAAGTCAAAGTCAAAGATTTTTATTCAAATAGACTTATAGATAAGTACTTTCGAATAGTCCAAATTTTTTTTCCCTACCAGCCATTCAGGACATCTTTTAACTGATAAGAAGAACGGCCGCAAGAAACTTATCAGCTTTAACAGAAACAACAACATTTACAATGGAACATGTTGTTGCCAAGCACAAATTTACAATTTTGAAATATATTTAATATAAGAGGAAAATTTTCCAATATTCAATTATTAGAATATTTTCCTTTTATCTAATTTATAATAGTTATGTTTTATGTTAGTATCACATCCATGCATTTTGGTCTTTTAAATAATCATCTACCTTGTAATAACCTTTGCTTAAGAGTGACTTTTTAACATATATTTTAAATTTATGCAAAGGCAGCTCTATCAATTGTTGTGGAACTTTATTAAAAAAAGCTATACCTTTCCCCAAAAACGAGCGTCTACATTTTTCAAGTCGAAATTTTGGAACGGCAAGCTTATTCTTATTTCTAGTATTAAAATTATGGACATCGCTATGCTTAATAAATAAATCAAGATGCTTCCTTACATATACTATATTATCATAGATGTGTTGTCCCGCCAAAGTTAGTATATTAATCTCTTTAAACAAATCCTTAAGAGAATCTCTCCGTCGAAGGTTGTAAATGGCGCGCACAGCTCTTTTTTGAAGTATAAAAACATTTTCTATATTAGCTGCTGAGCCCCACAACAACAGGCCATAGGACATTACACTATGAAAATAGCTAAAGTAAACTAGTCTTGCCGTTTCAATATCAGTTAAGAGCCTTATTTTCTTTATTGCGAAAGCCGCAGAACTAAGTCTACTCAACAAGGCTTCATTCAATATGTGGATCCCATTGCAGCTTTGAATCCAATGTAATGACAAGAAATTTTGTACTCTCAACTAACTCTACTACATTCCCATTCAAATTGATATGCATATCGACCTGCACTACGTTAGGTAATGAGAATCTAACAAACTTGGTTTTAGAAGGGTTAAGAGACATATTATTACTGTTGAACCAGTGTGCGACTTGAGAGAGAGCACTATTTACTTCGTCAGAACAATTGTTTCCTCTATCAATTTTAAAAATTAAAGATGTATCATCTGCAAATAGTACTGTCTCACATAAATTACTCGTGTAATGAGGGAGATCGTTAATATAAATTAAAAACAGCAAAGGGCCCAATATTGAACCTTGTGGCACGCCCATAATAATGGGGGCTCCAGTAGAAGCAGTATTATTGACAATTACTTTTTGATTTCTATTGTGCAAGTATGACTGCAAAAGGCTAACAGATTTCTTAGAGACACCATAATGTTCTAGCTTCTTTAAAAGTGTAACGTGATCAACGCAATCGAAGGCTTTAGACAGGTCACAGAATATACCAATCACGTCTTGCTTGCCCTCCCAAGCCTCAAATACACAGCATAATACATACTATACAGCATAACCTAAAATGAGCCGTAGGTTCGAAGGTACCAGTACGTTAAGCTATTTAGTACTTTTACTGAGAGTTGTGATGTCTATAATTTTTGAATTACAAAACAGGTGACCTGGAAATATTTACGGAACAATCTTTAAAGTACACCCTTTCTAACAAAAAAAGAATGAATGAAATCGGACTATGCGTTAACTAATTACAACCAAGTACACATTTAGACTGTCATCCCCTCTCCCAAGGGATCAGTGCTGAATTTCGGGGTGAAAAGAATTCTATGTCCTACCTCGTGGTTTACACTCAATCATGCAAAGTTTCATTTGAATCCATCCAGTAGTTTCGGAGTGATGCGCGGCCAAGATATAGACAGACAGACAGACAAAAATTAATAAAAATGCAGTTTTGGCTTCAGTTTTGATTATAGATTGACTTTTATGTACAGAATTGGACTTGTTACAATTTTATTATAAGTATAGAAATAAGAGCAGTGGTTTCGTTGTCACTGGTTTCGTTGGGCTTGGTGGCTGTTGTGCAACTTACTCTAGTTTCTAGCCTAATCAAAAGCCAGACAAAATAGTATCAGACCTTTTTGTGTTTTTTTACATCGTACTATTTTTCCTGATACTAAGCAGAACTTATACTTTGGATACACAAGACGCTTTGGATACGAAGATTTAAAGAGCAGTCAAAATCGAAGCTTCATGAGATTTGAAATAGCCAACAAAAAACAGTCAGTTCCAAACCTTTGCCACTAAAGAAACAAATCCAATACCTCATCGTTAATTAAAATACCAAAGCACTAAGATTTACCGTTGTAACTCTAGTTTCGTTTAAATTCGGTTCGTAAAGATTGTTTCGTTTAATTTTGAGTAAGACCACTTGAGATTGTTCCCCTTTGTTAACTAAATTAAATTAATTGCAAGGAAATATTTAAATGGAGAAGAACTTTTACAAGTTTCTCCGGCGCAATCGGCAAACCTTAGAACTCGCTTTGTCTAGACAACAATTTGGAAATTCGGTGGAAATGGCAATTTGCGTACCGCGAGAAAATACTCAAGTTTCTGAATTACTTTACCTCTAAATGTATGTCGTTGAAAACTAATATTTTAGTATATACAGATGTTTTTGTAAATTCTCATTTGGGAAAGTGCTAATAGAACTGTATAATGATTGGCACTTTAAGAAAAACCTGACCTACATATTTTGTTGATTAATATTTCTATAACATACTCGTACTAAGACAAGATTTACTATTTTAAAATTATTCTTTGATGTAAATTGCTTAAATTCAGAAAACACTAAGTACGTTAAAATATTCTTTTTTTAACAATTAAAGAGAACATTTCTCAAAACGGCCAAAAGTACAGTTAATGACTGTACTGCACTCTTAGTACAAACATTGGTAGCCATAAGGTACAATTATTGGCACTTAACCACACTATCTTTTTAGTTGTTTTTTGTTTTCTGTTGTTTTCTTTATAGGGTTAGTTCCATATTTGGATCAGTTGCCATATTTAAATTCGTTGTCAGATTTGGGTAAGGGCTACATTTGTATCAATAGCCAAATTTGGTTCGATCAGTGGCCATATTTGGGCCAATGGCTACATCTGGGTGAGTTGCCACAATTGGGTCAGTGGCCACATTTTGGTCCGTGGCAACATTTGAGTCAATGGCCACATTTGGCTCAGTGGCCACATTTGGGTCATTAGTCACATTTGGGTCAGTGACCACATCTTGGGTCAGTAGCTACATTTGGGTTGAAGCCACATTTGGATCTAAGACCACATTTGGATCAGTGGCCATATTTGGATCTATGGCCCTCTTATTATATGTGGATATTTATTTTTTTATTTATTTATTTATTTTTGGGAAACAAACAGCATACAATATTACCTTAATGCTATTCTTAATGAGTAATACAAAAGCCAAAGACAGTTTCCACAATAAATAAAACAGTTTAATTGAGTGAACACAATATAAAGTTATGTTTCTTATGTAGTAAACTAAAATTCATAAAATAAACTAAAAATAAACTTTGATTTTTCCTATGTGTAACTATGAAAAAAATCGATAACAAAGGCATATATAATATAGTACTAATGAGGTGGGTTAAAAAATAACAATAATTTTGGCAAAATTTAATAAATTATTTACAAAATTGTTTTCTTAAATTTTCTAAAGTTAAGGCCAAATATGTCAACATGTTTGTAGGACTTATCATAATTACTACATGATCTAATAATGAAGCGTTTAGAGGCATAATTGGTGCGACAAAGGGGAGGTGCAAAAGTTTGAGTAGATCTAGACTCATCCTTTTACATTTATAAAAAAAATTTGCTAATCAGGTAGGGTGATTCCACTATGCCATTGATTAATTTTTATAGAAAAATAATGTTACGTTGGTCCCTTCGCAGCTTCAAGGATGTGATACTATCAGCGTTAAAATTCGGAAACCTATACTTTAAGCGTCTAATGAATTTATTTTGAATATTCTCAAAAGCTTCAATATGAGTAATATATTGAGGATTCCAAGCAGTTGAAGCATATTCTAATAAAGATCTAACAAAGGCGTTATAAAGTAAAATTAGTGTATTGGGATCTTTAAAGTAAACACTTTGATGAAAAATGAAACCGAGCATTTTATAAGCTTTAGATTTTTTTTTATTAATGTTATTTTTATTTAGATATAACAAGCTTTTAAATAATAATTTGGCACAATAATTAATTAATGTTATGATCATGAAATAAATAAAAAGTGTAATATCACTTATAAACATATCAACTAAAAATATTTTTTTCTATATAAAATAGTAAAAATATAATTACATCAATTTTAGTATACGGGGGTGCCAATATTAGTACAGGTTACCCTATATCAAATATTACACAAAAGCTACATTCCTTCATTTTTAAACGAAATGAAGATTCATGAAAATGTGCGATTCCAGAACACCCGGTAATTGAGTCAGCTAAAGTCCGAAAAAAAATACTCATCTGTATTTTTATGTAGGTAAATCAATCGAAGTTCAATCATAGAGATCATGGGCCGTCCCGCGAAAGTGTCGTCGGCATCGACATAAACTTCATTTGACAGATGGATGTGACATATTGCTCTTAGTCTTTGGTAAGTTTTCTTTTGTGCCAAAAAGAAGCAGCAATGTTACATTCATCTGTCAAATGGAAAACCCTGAAATCTAAACTTATAAATTCAATAAGAAAGTAACAGGTTTAGGTACACTTTATCTCAAGGCTTACGTGAAGGAGCAGGAAAGGTTCTCATAAACTAAAAAGCGAAATTAGACTTTTAACGCTTGTTACTAGTATGTCCAATTTTACTAAAATAGTAAAATGAACGAAGAGGTACTCCCTCCAAAATTGTTTTTACAAAGAAAAGGAGAAATCCTATTTCAGTCCCCACATTAACGCAGACATCAAATTCACAGCAGGTCACTACGGTCTGAGTACTAAAAAAAAATATTTGAAAGTCCGAGAGTTTTGCCATATTAATAGATTTTGCGATGTGACTGTCTGCCTGGCTACTCGAATATTCGTAGTTCAACCCTATTTTGAATACGTGAATGGAAACAGCAGAGTTAATATTACTGAAATTATATGGAATTCTTCTTTTTAATATGGATTTTCATACCTTTTTGAAATGGAATTCGTAGGCACTTATTGGAGTTACGTGAAATATTTTTTTATATACATTTTGGTAAAAAATTATTTCAAACTAGCTGACCATGCAAACTTCATTCCACCAAACAGTCAATTAAGTAAATAGGAGATTAAGGTTTTAAAATTAATACAAAATTATAAAGTTATTTTGAAGTGAAAACTTCTTTAGCGGCGTTGTGCACATCGGAATATACTAGAAAAAAGCAACTAGTCTCATGTCGCCCTGACGGGATTCGAACCCGCATCCTTGGGAATCCGGCCCAATGCAATAACCAATTATGCTACAGAGACCTATAAGGACACGTCGTATTTTTCTAGTATATTCACCGTTGTACGGTGTTGACCACCGTCGTTTCATCAATGAGAGAAATATCCTCGCATTCGAAAGAAACATCTTTACAGATGTTTGACTATCGATTATGATGAAACAGCCATCTAATTATAACTTTTTAATTTTGCATTTTACAATGCTATTTTTATGTGATAAATATTAAACAAGAAAATATACTAAACAAAAGGAACTAGTCTCATGTCGCCCTGACGGGATTCGAACCCGCATCCTTGGGAATCCATTTAGATTTTATTGATTTTTATACTTTGCAATACAATCCCGTTATAGATTCAGAATATTAATAAATAATCAGACATTAAACACATTCTGATCTGATTCCAAAATAAATAGTTTAAGTACTTTGTATTACGGTTAGCAGAACAGACGGAGTATTACAAATACATCCTCATGCATGTATAACATCTAGACACTGGACAAGCACAAATGATCATCTCGTAAATATTTGTCCTGGTTGGGGATCGAACCTACGACTCCTAGGGCATTTTGTAAGATTAGTACCAGTGCACCATTGGGCCCGTCAAATTTAGAGAAATACATTGAAAATGGAGTGATTTTCTAACAGACACTAAAAATCTTTCTAAGCATTACAAGGGAAGCTATAAATACGCCCAACTCCTTTTCAGACGGACCCGCAGTGAGTTTTATTCTCGAATAAAATAGCAACAAACTGAAAAGAAGTTTAATTCTGTGATCCTGAGTACAAAGTACGCAAGGGACGCCCAAGTAGAGAGACCACTCAAGACAATGTATTTGGTATTCGATGGGCCTAAGCAGTTATCCGAAAACAAGACAAGTTGGCATTGCCTGTATTATTTTACGAGTCTTCTTCTTCTTATCGTATGAGAGATTAGTGGCCACCTCTAGTGTCAGAGTTTAT
Source organism: Chrysoteuchia culmella (assembly GCA_910589605.1). Taxonomy (NCBI): domain Eukaryota; kingdom Metazoa; phylum Arthropoda; class Insecta; order Lepidoptera; family Crambidae; genus Chrysoteuchia; species Chrysoteuchia culmella. The sequence continues at coordinate 8,084,407 of OU342649.1, forward strand.
CAGGCCGCCTGTAAGGCCTCTGACTTGGCATTACGACTGTCATTGGATGACAACACCAGGGACCGATGGTTTAACTTGCCCTCCGAAGCACAGAAGCGCTCAGTTATAGGTGATGCCACTTTGCGGTCAGCCGTCCGACATCTGACCGGGCCGAACGATGTTTAACGAACGTGATCGAATACGATCAGTCTGTCAAGCGGCCATGAGATACCCTATCCACGATAGGCTATTACTATCTGCACTGTAAAGCGAGAAGCTGCCACATTCTATGTTTATCTTGTCTCCCAGTCCAGCATGGGTTCCGCGGCAAATTACTACTTACAATGACCTAAAGTGAGTCATTCACCTTGAGGTCATTTTTCGATTTGACGACTCTATACGAAATAAGACAAAGAGAAAAAACAGCCCTCGTCGAGTTTCTTGCTGATTCCTTTCGTTACAAAGTCTCCTGCCGTAGGGTTTGTGAACAGATGGCGCTTCTTTATCTGTCAAAACTTAAGTAAATTTTTCGAGGATGGCGAGAGTGGGCCTTCTGGTTTTCTCATAACTTTTTTATTTTGTGTCCTAGGGCATCGAACTCGCCGTGACGCTCGTGAACAAAGAGTCCACCTGATTAGGCTTTACTGTCTGCTTATCAGATTGTACACCTGGACAGTTCTGACACGCGATGTTGCCAGCTTTAACGGTAGAATAGCTACCAAAAATAGAATACACGTCTAATGACCATGACAGGATTGGTAAAAGATTTTTAGTTTTAAGCTTACAGTATTTAAAGAAGCGAAAGAAAGAAACATTTTAAGCGAAATAACTGTTGTTGTTGCAACGACTTAACATGGTACATTATGTTTGTAAGAATACAAGTGTCACCACTCCCTTAGATGCCTGGGATGTTGTAAGAGTCGACTAAGAGGCTCGACGCAATGAACACCTGTGCGTGAGAAGGAAAACTTGAAACAAACCCTCTACCAACCCGTCTGGCCTATAGTAATAGCCTCCTATAACGCCACAATAGGCGTGAGCTAGGAGAGGCTTATGTCCAGCAGTGTACGTCCACAGGCTGATGATGATGATGACATAATGTATTTTTGTTTGTTGGTGGTAGAAGTTGATGTAAATCCGCCTGGTTGTTTTATGCATTGTTCTGGCAGTTAAAGATAAGAAAGCCAGTTCCTCAGCGATTGAGGATTTAGGGAGAGGTGCGCACTACTTTCAGCCTCATCAATACTTAGCAACAGGTATGTATGATGAAGTTTAAGTGCTTCCCCGAGTTCATAAAAACTCTTTGTTATTTCTTGCGCAGTTTCAGGAAACATTAAGTTACCTATGATTTTTTAATTTTTGCAGTTTTCAATGTTTTTTTATACTTATGATAAATTTAAGATAGAAGAATATTAGTCCCATCTGAGAATTCACTTGTAGCCGAGTTGATTTTTTTCCAATATTTTTCTATTTAAAATTTATCTTAAGTATAAAGTTACCTACTTTGCAGATACAATATTGCTACATTTTACAAAAATATAGAAAATATGAAGAGAAATTCTGCAACTACACTTGCAGAAAATATGAAGCTGGTAACACTGCAATCACACTGCATTTGCCGTTTACAACCGGTACAAGAGGCGAATACGAATTGTTTTAGAGAATCGTAAAATGCGAACAGACATTTGCGCCGTAAATTGATATTAGTTTTCTTAGTTCCTAAGCTGAAAGTACGTCAGAAACTTTACAGAAAATCGCGTTCATAAAGCCGTATTTCTGAAGAGAGAAAAATATTTCTCCTTTTTTAAATGACCGCCATATTATTCAACGTAATAATTGTAAAAACAGATATTAAGTGATTATTTGATTATCTTATAATTTTGCTATACTACCTATTATTTTTATTTGTTAATTTTTTGTCAGCTAAAAGAGTCATAAATGTATAGTAGGACAAAACCGACAATTCATAAATGCTTGCATGAAGCTCATGTGAATTAAGTATTGTTTCATTTAATTTCACAGATATAGTATTAATAAGACGAAATTTCAAAGGTTTTGATCGGGTTAGGAGGATACTGAACCAACCCCTGGCCCGCGGCCCAAATAGCACGGAGTAGAAACAATAACCAACTGATTTCAGTTGGCTATTATTTTATCTTTTTGAAAAATATAAGATGCTTGAAAAGCACTTATTCTTAAGTAACTTTATATAAAAAAAAATGTTTTGATTTAATATTCTGCTAATAAATTGCCCATTCATTACTCGATGAGCTGGCAGAATAAAGCCGTATTGATATATGGGTACAAGTCAATAATACATTACGCACTCTGCTTCATTGAATTTTTATGTGCCAAAGAGTGCATTGTAAATCACAGTTATGCAAATATTCAATCGCGAATAAGTTCCCTATTTAACGACCTGAAATTACAATATCAAAGCAGGGAACTGATAAATGGAGAGTCAAATATAAGCCGAATTATGGAAATAATAGAATCGAAAAAATTACAGCATTCGTTCAAATGACACCGAACCGCGACACACTATCGAAATTGGTTTCGATAAAATTTGCGTAACGTTATCCAATACGATATAAATTTAAGTAATTGCTGATTTAATGTGACATCGTTTCACTTTTATTGCTCGAGTATATCGAATTAATATTGCTTTTTTTGAGGTAGTTACTGATTGTGCACATTTCATTCGTAAACAAGGGTAATTTATTTTTCTCAAACTGCAAATGTTTCCAGTAGTTTTGGAAATATATTTTCTGAGATAATCAAAAATTAGTTGCCAAAAAATAAGCATTACTTCCAATGTCTATACATATCGATTGGTCTGCGTCGTAACATCTTTTTGGTATTTTTTATAGTTTTGCATAAAACAGAAGCGAGTGTTTTAAACATTAGTCTTCATTACGTGCTAAACCTATGACAGAAGATGGCGGAAAAGTTCTCACATTTATACGCAAGAAAACTAAAGTCATAAACTTTATGCACTGACAACATATTTCACGAACGCTTTTATTAGACAGAGCGAGATGATCTCAGGATTCCCCTTTCCACAGTTTAAACTTGAGACGGGAAAACGGGAAAAGTATAGCGGGGTATTGCAAAAGTTTTACGCTCAACGAAAATACAGCGGAACGCTTTCAAAAGCAGTAATAGTACCGGGGTTTTTTCCTATCCACTCGACGGATTAGGTTCACGCACGTTATACCAATCAGAAGCCTTTGAGGAACTTTTAAAAGGATACGTCAGTCCATCTCTCTGGATTTACCTGATGGGTTTGATGGCATATAGATAGGTACATGTATGAACATGCTATGTTAAGTAAGATATATCTGTGATGTTGTGATAGAACTGATATTCTCATTAATTGCTTTCTTAGTGCACTTAGGTCGATAAAAAAGTTTCTAACGAGAACCCTATAAGGAACTTCAAAATGTGAATTAAGGCGATGGTTTAATAACCATCTTGTTGTTATTACACTAAATTTTTTTTTCTTCATCGTCGTCTCAGCCACATAACACCCACTGCTGGGTATAGGCCTCCCCTAAAAGTGGGGGTTTGCCATAATCGCCACGCTTGGCAGGCGGGTTGGCGATCGCAGTATGGCCAAGTTTGTAGGAGACGCTGCTGCCCGTCTCCTGAAGGCTAAATCCCTTAGTCGCCTTTTACGACACCCACGGGATGAGAGGGGGTAGTGCTATTCTGAGCCGACACTACACAGCTTCGTAATTATAAGGCTGCAATTAAGGTGGAACCCCGGAACCCTCAAAACTGAAGAACTGGCTATTTTATTATATTTACGTCAACCAAAATTAACAAAATTTAAGAAAGAGGTTTGGGTAACTTCGTATGAAGTAGTGTCGTAATTTTGTTTCAGCGACCTTTCAATGTTTTATTACTATTTTAAAGTATTACAATCACGAAATATACTGAGTAATTAATATTGCCTTATGTAGTATAGCAGCTGAGATATGATTTTATAGTTTATTTTTTTCCTCAATAATAGTATGTAAATTCGATAAACGTCTGAAATCTTGGTTCCGATATAGTTTAGCTATATCCATAATGAGATTTGTATGTTCTGTATGATTTGTGATTTCTATGTTCTTCTAAAATAAGAAAGAAAGAAAAAAAATATTAGCATCACATAACGTACACATTTTACACAGATTATACTAATCTTGTTGTGTCTCAAAAAACACAACAGTGATACAGGAAGGCATAAGAAGAAAATTGACTATTTCCATAAGTGGCCGCCATTTTTATTATTTGTAGAAATTTGAAAACGACGCCCACTTTACATAATCCCCTTTAAATCATCTTCGCCTCATCTTATATAATATTACGTAAAACATTTCAATTAATAATATTTATATTAAGTAGAAAAACAAGAAACGGTTATATATTTATAATCATAAACTATAACATAAATACGCCGTCCAACTCACAGCCGCGTGGCATAGTACCGAGAACACTGGCGCTGTTGCCCCGCTGAATACAAACACTCAGCCGCTCGGCAAGATAGGCACGATCTCTCAGGTCTCCTAAAAATTGTAGTTAAAATAAAAAATTCCGTAATAACTTATATTTCAAATCGAAGTCATAAACAATCAGATAAATAAACAAAACGAATCCATTCGATCTCAAATAACCCGAAACAAAATTACAACTCAACCCCAATGCCTTACTGCACAAAAATTTTCAATCCGGCATCAATGCTCGTGATTTAAGTATTTCCCGTATCATTTGTTTCACAGATGCCAATATATAGAGTTTTTTATTTTCTCAAATTGCTTCCCTTTATACCGTTCCCTTAGGAGCACGTGTGCTCACAACGATTTGTTTTTAAGGATTGACATTTATTTGTTTTTGGCTCACGGCGAAATTGCTCATTTTCTTCGTGCGTCTTCTATAAGACGATAAGTTGTCGAGTTAAGACCGTTATAGGAATTGCTTGAGGCGCTCGAATGTACTGTGAGTACGTTTATATGTCATTTGATGATATAGGGAAGTTTTATATACTTCCCACTTTGTTTTGGGTACTTTGTGCCTCGCGGTTTTAATCAGTAAATAGGTATATAAAATGATAGGAAGCAGGGATAGAATAAAGCACGTACGGCATTAATAAATTGTGATACTGTTACGAGATTGAAACGTACGTAGTGCCATGTTAGGGATATCAATCACAATTTAAATGAGCATCATCTTAGCCATCAAACATTTATTGTAAATTCATTTGTTATCAATCACTAATCAAACTTAACACGTTCACTGCGTAAAAAAAACAATAACATTAATTTGGTACGGCGGCGGGCCTGTTTTGGTGGATGACCGTTAACGGTTATTGTTTATGCTCGGTGTGGTGCACGGTGTGTGTCAATAAAGGCCCGCCGAAAACATACTCACAAACCGAAAACTATATTTGTTTCTGTCAAACTCATAGAAATAGCGAAGATACACGCTCTGCACGAGAGAGAAAACTGGTTTTTACTGTCCGCACAAAGTTTAAGCACCGCGTCGGGCCAATTGTGGACGATACGCAAAATCAATCACCATTATTTTCAAATATTTGGTGCCTAATATATGACTTTTTGCCTTTTCAATCTTTCATCAGTAGCTTTCTTACAAATATCATCTCCAAAGGTGCTTTATCAAAGATCCCCCTTCAACATTGACATATTAAAACAAAACGTTTTATCCCCACAAAACTCCGAACGTCGTAAATTCATATTTGATTGCATACGTAAATGAAAGAAAGTCATATCCGGACTTTTAACAAGCAGAAACTCTTACGTCACCGACCATGCAAAACATCATTCATTACGTGCCCGTTGACAATAAATAGATTATGCGAAACTAGTGATGTGACCCGCATCTTCGTATCTTTACTACGAAACATTTCTTCTGTATATTCTTTTAAAGAAATTCTTATTATTGAAACTAAGTTATTGTGTGTGTTAGTGTCTATATTTTAAAAGTAATTACTTTTATTGAAACTTAGCTGTGCTTATTATCATGTAGCATTCACGTCACGTCTACCAAAAGCCATATCATTACAAGCACGGCGCCTGAACTACTATAATAATTCTAATGGGCATATTCAATGTAATAGTGATCATAACTATTTTTACTTAATTATGCCAACATTTATTCCCAGAATAGTCACGACACAGGGTAACACCAAACATGGCTCCTTTTTTACAAATGGTCACTTATAAACGCAGCCAACAACTGGGAGATTAAAACTAAAAAAAAATCTAAACCTAGTTGAGTAGAAAAAGTAATATGTACAGTCGGGGAACTTCCCGGTTGACCAGTAGAGTTTTTTCAGGGAGCTTCATTTAAAAAAATAAAAGATATATAGAAAACGTTTATGTCACAAATAATAGACCATTAAGAGTATTTCATTTGAATCAAAAATTGTAAGTACTTTCCGAGAAAACTTTTCCCAAAAAACCTATTAGTCAACCGCGAAGTTCCCCGACTGTACTATTATGTGAATTGTGATACAACTTCTTACACGATTTTCCGATACCTATCAGTCCCATCACTATATGTGTCACAAAAAGTGCACACCAAACATTTTTTTCCTGTCCTCGTTTCGGTAACACAATAATCAAAAGAATATGAGGGGCTGGGTTGGATCAAACCTCCACGCGTCACATAAAAAGATTTAGCAATCGGGGTTACTTAACGCAGTGGGGAGATTTCTAATCTTCGTATATTATTCCTCGTTTTGCACCTAGTGTTATATAGTTCAAACAGAGGATATCAGTCAGTACCTACATCATTGACTTATATATTACTAGACTTACATATTAACAATTACATCAAATATTCCAAGTCATGAAACTATTAGTTTTAATTATGAACAACGGGGAGGGTCTTAGCCTTCATCATACGATGTTAAGTATTGATAAGGCTGAAGGTGGAAGCGAGCCTCTCCCGGAATCCTCAGCCACTAAGAAAGTGGTTATCTTATCTTCAAAGTCAAAGTCAAAGTCAATATCATTTATTCAGTCTAGGCTGTTACAAGCACTTATAAACGTCAAAGAAGCTACGCCATCGGTTCACAAACCCTACGGCGGGAGACTTTGTAACGAGAAGAACTGGCAAGAAACTCGTCAAGGGCTGTTTTTTTCTCCCTGTTTTATTTCATACAGAGTCGTCAATTTGAAAAGTGACCTTAACATATCAGTAAGGTCAATTTCATCACAAAAGGAAAATACTAATAAAAATATTACATTTTATGGTTATTGTAAACGTAAACAATTTTTAACTGGCAAAGAAAGACTTGTCTATCATACATTACAAATCTCCTGCACCACAAGACTACTACACTGCAAGTTGTGAGGTACATACAGGTCAGTATCAATTTATTTTAGATAAAAATATTTAGGCTTTAAGCACAGCATTAAGATAAGCAGACTGAGGTAGACCCATTTCCGCTGGCGGCACCCGTTCACGAGCATGACGCATGAACCAGCCATCGCTTCGCTCAACCATATTTTAGGGAACGTAACGACCCGCCTCGCACGACACCGCTGAAGAAACGTTTGAGTGAGCATGACGTACTTCAGGTACTTATGTTAAGCTGTATAAATATAAAAAAATACAATGGCAACAACAAAAAAAGAAAGATAAAAGTGCCTTAATGTAAGACACAACACAACCTACAATGTCACTAGAAGACGCATCAGCTGGGTCACAATCTCAATCGTAATTAAAGTTAAAAAAATAAATTAAAAAAAAGCTTTTATATATTTGGAATAATTGAAAACATTATGTACCTTTGTTTACTCTGATCAAGCAGTGCCACGCATCTCAACTCAAAACATCATAAATAACATAAAATCAAAACAACATATATATCTACACATTTTAACACAAGCAAACATGAGCAGACCCATCCCGCTGGCAGCACCCGTTCACGAGCATGACGCATGAACCAGCCATCGCTTCGCTCAACCATATTTTAGGGAACGTAGCGACCGATTCAACTGCCGAAACACAATAATGCTGTAAACATTATTTTTTTGGCATCAGATTTAGATAAGATGGTGGTAGCTAGGCAGTGGTGAGGGGTTGAAAAATGGCGAAGGTAAACTGGATATAAAATTTCTCTACAAAATATTTTATTTGTATGGAAAATTGGTGGGGTGGTATTTCTAGAAGGGAAACCGATAGGAGTCGACTTGTATGGACCATCGCCACTGGTAGCTAGCCAGGCGGACTTACAACAAGTCCTACCACAAACCAAACCGAATACAATATGTACCCCTGCTGGGAATCAAACCCGCGACCCTGGGTCTGATAACGGTGGTTATTACCACTAGACCACAGAGGCGATTGAAATTGAAAGAGCAATTTGAGTATTTTCGGTATTCTTCTAATTATAAGATGAAAAATATTTAATAAAATTGAAATTATTAGAAAGCCTTAAAACAATCATCTAAAAATGAATACGCAGTAAATTTTAATTAAAAAAATATTGGAAAAAATTAACTCGGCCACAAGTGAATTCTCAGACGGGAATCGAACCCGCGACCTTTGGAAATCCGGTCCAATGCTCTAACCGCTGAGCTACCGAGACTTAACCATAAGTATAAAAATTGCATTGAAAAATGCAAAAATTACAAAATCATAAAATAAATACGCAGCTCTATTAAAAAAACGAAGTAAACAAAATATACGTCAAATAACGTAGTAGTATTTAGAAAAGCCGACATCAAACGCGTTTCAAGAGACTTTTAAATATTCAAGTTTTTCAATTAAACTTGTTGCCTATTTATGAGGGTTCACAGACTTTTCAATTTCTTGCTGAATTTGTATGCAGCTCGCAATTATATTTTTATTTCAGAAGCACGCGAGTACGAATTTGCTTAAACACTAATTACACCCCTCGTTAGAAATTGCTAGTTACCGACTTTAAACATGTCTTAAAAGTTTAATTGCAAACTAATTATTACTTGAGTTCTCAAACTTAAAGAAAATTGTATACTTAACACTTAATATTTCACGTGTTTTTAATTACCTGGTACTTGAGTAAACTTTTAAACTGATTTTGGAAGTTTATTCGCAGAGGTTTGATCGATGGTGATAGAGGCTTTCACCCAAGGGCAGAATGGATAAACGTAAAAAGAAATCGAAATTTTAAGTAACATATAGAAAGAAAGAAAGAAAAATGTATTAAGTGTCACAAGAAAAACACATTCATACATTAATGACATGACATGACATTATTGTTTACCCAAAAAATCAAAACCATTTGTAGAACTCATCATTACGAACAAATTTTTGTATGGCAGCAAACATCAAATCCGCGAAAAAAAAAATCAACTGTTTCATAAAACAAAATATTTCAACTCTGCTAAAATGAATGAAACATCTGATTCTTTTTTCGCGATTTCAGAATTGCTTTAAGTTCTACAAATGGTTTTGAGGTTTTGGGTAAACATAAAATAATGTTGTACAACAAAAAAAAAACTATTTCACCGTGATTTTTAAACGTGCCATCAAAATATACACAGAAAATCGGATAAAAGATATTTAGAAACATAATTACTATTAACGATTGCCCTCATTTATTTCCAATTTTACGGAAGACAAATTGTTTGCCGTGAATCATATTTTTTAGATTTTCTATTGCTTAAGAATTTATAATTAAGCAGTAATAAAGGCTTATTTTTACTTTATTATTTCAAATTATTATTCTTTTTGCATTTGAATTCGATACATTTTTCTATTAAATAAGTATGTTTGTCTGCATTATAGAGCATTAACGTACAGAGTTAACAAGTAAAAAAACAAAAATAATAACACACAAAAATAACGTACAGAGATAACAAGTAAAAAAACAAAAATATTATCTTTATAATGTAATTTGTATATGATCTGCATTCGATTGTCAAATATTATCTTAACGTCATAAAATATCATTACCTATCCCTTTTTATTCATAAAGCTGTCACGCACGAGATAAGTCTTCAACGAAGCGAGAGCTGATCGAAGAGCAATCCTTAAAATACCAGGCTCACATAATAATGTGCAAAGTAATTTATCACAGAGCCCTTAGGCAAACATAAAAAAAATTGCGTCTTAAGCATTTCACACACCGGTGCAGATACAGACGAAATAGAAAGCACAGATACTGAAAGAGAATATTATTTTTTTTACCTCACACGCTCGGAAAAGGAGGTTTTCTCATTCAATTTAATTCTGAGTTGAAAATCCCATTTCCCGGCCTAGGCCGGTACAGTATTTTTTTAATTATTAGAAAGAAAAATACGACACCATGCGTTCCGAGTCACACTATTGAATTTTATGTTAAATTTTTTGAATTCTTATTTTAAATAACTTTGAATCAATTGTAATACTCCGATTTGGTTTTATTTTATTATTTTAGTTCCTTGAATCATAAAAACAATAACAATAAGGTTAAACTATTCGTAATAAGAATTTTATATTAAGGCTGAATGAAATTTCACAACTTATGATTGGATTACGGAACGTGACATAAACCTTAATTTTAAATTGTCTTTGTCTGTACCTCATGTCAATGTCAACATTTATAGAATCGTTTTTATTGTTATTATAGATAACAATCAATTCCTATTTTAAATTACTTTGAATTAACCATAAACCTCCCGTTTTATTATTATAGTTTTTTATGTCATTAAAACATCAAGAATAAGGTATATTTAGATTAAACTATTTGTAAAAATGTTTTTTTACCGGAAGTTGACCGCGGAAACTACTTAAAAATATTAACTCAACGACCCACCTCACATGAAATCGCTGCGGAAATGTTTACAGTGAGCATGACATGTACAAACGTCTTTAGAGTCAATTCAGATTAACAACTATTTTTAGCGCGTATAAACTCGTTTTTGGAAGACACGTTGTAATTGGCTGAACTTGCGTATAGTTCGGAAGCACGAAACAGCACGTATGCGAAAACGAGCTAATACAATCATAAAAAATACGACGATCTGAAAGCGGTTTTAGTGAGCTGCATATTAGTTTTGACCGGAGATTGTTTATACCTCTTTATATTTCATCGTTAACATTTATGAGTTTTTCGCAGCGAAAGAGTAAGTTTGTTTACTGCTTTCCCAGACGGGAGGAGGAGGTTGTATGTTTTGTATTTGTCAAGTACAGTAGTGTTTTCTTAAGTAGTTCCATGATGGTAAAAGTGAAATATTTTGTTAGAATATACCTATGTATGTACTATGATGTTTTAGAATTGTTTTGTTTTTATAAAAACATTTTCAAATCAAATTATTACTTAAAGATCAGCATTTTTGTCTTGTCTCATGCTTATTTCTTAAGTTGTATCATGATGTGATATGTTATTATTTACTCACTCATTACAATCAACTTATTGTATGGAAGCAACCCCGAAATCGTAAAAAAAACAGATTTATACACATTGTTATTTGAACTCTGCTCGAATGTATGAAACAACAACATTAGTAGTCCTTTTTAAAATATGCTTTTCTAGATGCAATATGCAAATGATTGCAAAAAGCTGTCCAAAAAAGTGTAACGACTTTGTATCTGGCCAGTAATTAATTAAAACCTTATGAGGTACGGTCAACGGCAGATCAGGTTTCACAAAACTGTCCTCCAATTGACTTTGAAATTTAAGGAAGACCGATTTGGCATATTAGTCGAAAATAGCATGAAATCACTTTGGAGTAAATAACTACATCGATTAAAGAGAAATGCTTCTACACATCGCTAAATATTATTTGTGTCTACTAATTATACCAATTTCCAATAGTACATAATTATATTTAACCTCATTTGAGAATAATCTTCAATTTTCGTATTTTTAGGTCATTTCGAAAAGAGAAAGTGTCGAGGTATAATATAAAATCGTGTTTCCGGTTCCTTACATATGTAGATAAAGGTATGGAGACATATTATATCTTATTACCAGATTTGTAACATCTCTAACCGTCCTATAGTTTTATATAATAAACTCCTTACTTTTTCCGAGTACAGCCTTAAGTCGTATGCCGGTGAGTTCGGAATTGTCTGTAGAAATTTTATATTATAGTTTAACCTGTAGCTGTTGCCGTTGACTGTACAATCATGGGTATGCTAATAGGTACCGGCTAATATGGAACCTTCAAAGGCAACAGTTTTACATTAAATATCAACGAACCATGCGGCTCAAAGACTGGTTCCGTATATTACATTAGCAACCATGTTTTTGGAAAATTGATATGCGTAAAGTTTGCCCGTTTTAATAACGTAAGCGATGGAAATTTGCTGCGGTATTTTTGGATTAGCAAAGGCTAATAGTTAGACATACAAAATGAATTGTTGTTATTACGGAGACTAGTAAAACTATTTAAATACCGCTAAAATTCTTCATTGTTTAAACTTGCAGTATTTCTGGGACTGCTAGTCCGATCACGATTAATTTAGGAAAAGAAAATGACTAGACATCTCACTTTAAAATGGAAAATATCCTCATTGACGATGACGGAGACGGGTAAATAAAGCCAAATCTTTCCACAAAGTTTTGTTTAATCTTTTGCAAGCCTCCATTACTTTACAAACTCTCTGATTTACAAGCTCAATAAGAGTTATTCGAAGGTCACAATAACACGCAAATTGTAATTCCCGCAAAATAAAAAAAATACTTAATACTTACAAATTTCATCAGCGCAAAAGAAAAAGCTAATTTCTCAAAATTTAATTGCCTCCTGTTCTATTAATGTTCTCCCGACGAGTGTGCAGTTCAGAGTAATTGTTCAATGTATGCACACGCAATATGCCTTTACCGTGAATCCAGGAGGGGAGGCAGGAGTGGGGGGCAAGCGTGCGAGTTAAATTGAGCTCTGCACAGCCCAGACTCTCATTTCCTCCTCCACCATTGTACCGCACTCACAATACAAAACATTTTTTTACGAATTTCGACAAAAAGTGCTTTGAATTTTTCCCAATCTTCGCCTCCATTCACAGAACTTATTGTCTCCTTTTCACATTAAAGTACAATAATTCAAGCCGTGATTTAGCGTAGCAACATGAAAAGATGAAGTTCTTAATTTTATTGCCCTTTTAATTGGGATGATAACTCTTAACGAACGTAACTCATTTGGTGAACTTTACCCAGATTGTGTTCGAAATTGCCGTATTATACTAATTAATTGTCGTAAGTACCTCTTAATTGCTGCCATACATCTCGAGATTTGGAGGATCTTTAGGAAAAATAAGCTCTGTTTATTATCATATCCCTCCAGGGACTGCAAATGGAAATGCTTCAAAATTTTCCCTTTCGGAAGTGGCTTTGTTGGCGACATTTTTTAGTTAGGATTTTTTAACCTCCGTTAACTCAAGCTTCCCTAGCAAGCGTAGAGATAGTCGTAGATAAATATTAGTATTTAAAAAAATACACACTACCTACCTGGAAAAACCTACTCCCTGTACCCAGAACCAAGATCAAACTTGCACAGTCGCTTCTCCTGCCAATTCTGGACTATGCTGATGTTTGTGCTGTTGACCTCAATGAGGATCTACTGGACAAGCTTCAGCGTCTGCAGAATCTCTGCATACGTTTCATATAAGGCTTGCTGCAAGGACTGCTGCATACAGGAAGGCCAGTGCCTTCCTGTATGCAGCAGTACAGTAGGGTAGCAGTAGGGTATCATAACGGTTGATAGAAATAAAAAAATAGAAATGTTCTTTACTGCTTTTCGATTTTGACGACAGATTGTACTTACCTACTTACATAATATTCAGTGAAATAAATCTCGTAGATTTTTTGTGTTATTAAGTTGATTCTTTTACGGTTCTCAGTAACGGGTATTTTATCGAATACCTATGTACACCTTCATGTTTAAATTTTCTTTAACTCTATATAAAAAAATCTGCTTACCTTGCAGGCCCCAGATGAGACACACACACAATAGATATTTCATTGTTCTCTGGAATTAAAATTGTAAATTTATTTGTAACTATTCAAAGTTATATTCGAATAGATCTAATACACTCGCAAGCAACTAAAACGTTTTCTTAAAACTCATAGTTTTTGTAACTTTTTTAATTTTGCATTATACAAAGTTATTTTTATGTGATAAATATAAAAAAAGAAAATATACTAGAAAAAAGCAACATGTCTCATGTCTCATGGATGCGGATCCCGTCAGGGCGACATGAGACAAATTGCTTGTTTCTAGTATATTATCTTGTTTATTATTTATCTCATAGTTTTTATTAAATTTTGGAGAATCTTATTTATTGAAACTAAGACTAATAGTTCAGTCATTTTTAATAATCCTATTAAGTGCACAGGATTTTTATTAAACCGAATGACTGAATACAGTGTAATAAAATAGAAAGTAATATATTTCGAGCTCGTTTGATGAACGAGCGAGCTCAACACAGTGAAAATAATTTGAGTTGCTTTGAAATAAATCGCCATGCATACAAATCATAAATAGTTGTGTTTGGTATACTTCTTTATTCTTACTGCGCGGAGCTCGGGGGCGCCGTGGTCCGCACGCTCAGCCTGCGATTGTAGCTGCTAAGCAACTTTCGTAATGGTCAGTCACAAGATGGGTGACCGAAAATTTATCACCTTGAGCTCCTCCGTGCTTCGAAAGGCATGATAAGCCGTTGGTCCGCCCTGTACTTGTAGTCGTTAAAATCCAACAATCATGATACATGATACAACAGTCATGGAACATTCCCCTTATGCATAAGGTAAGCCAGTGCCCCTGTAGCATGGATAGGGATATTTAAATGGCTGATGACAAACTTACTGTCACCTAAACAGTATTGCGGTAATATTGTTAAGGAATCATAGCTATAGATAGAAGTGCTTTTATTTCTTTTGCTCTTATTTTTTAACCGACTTAAAAAAAGGAGGAGGTTCTCAACTCGACGGAATCATTTTTTTTTTCTTTTTTTTTATGTATGTTACTCGATTACTTGAAGACGGCAGGACCGATTTGAGTAATTCTTTTTTTGTTCGAAAGGGTATAATTCACATGTAGTCCCATTGACATCATGTTAGGATCTGATGATGGGATCCTGGAGAAATCCAGGGAACTCTTTAAATATTATAGGCACTCTTATAGCGATTTCGGTGTTTTCTATAATAACTTATGCATATGCTTCCGGAATGCACCATTTGGTGAAGTGGAACTGATGATGAAGACCACAAATGGTCATCGGAACTATTAAATACTTAGCATTTCACGGCAGCTATACAATTACTTTAATGTAGTTCATAAGCAATTTATGCTCGACTCAATGCATGTGATGAAGTGCAGCTGATGATGAAGTATCGGGAGAACTCCTTGATAAGTAACGTCCCTGCACCGGGAAAAGCAGCATTTTGTAAAAGGTGATGAGGAGTTGTCATAAGGTTATCAGCGTAGGCACGATACCTCTTCTATCTTTAAAAGTTGAGAAATAAAAACTTTTTATAAAAAAATGAAAACCGACTTCAAAAAACTAAAAAGCAAAAAATAAACCTTTTGAAGTTAAGGCAATTTAAAGGCAATAAAAATAAAATAGTAGCACCGCAAAGTAGAATAACAAACTTACTGTCACCTAAACAGTATTGCGGTAATATTGTTAAGGAATCATAGCTATAGATAGAAGTGCTTTTATTTCTTTTGCTCTTATTTTATTTAAGGCAAATTCCATTCCATAAAATAAACAAATGAATTCAGGGAATTCAAAATTATTATAACTGGTAAATTGATATTGTACAGTGGATTGATATTACAAAACTCTATAAGAAAATAAAGAAATAAATGAATTGTCAGGTAATTCAAAATATGATTCCTTAGCAATATTGCATAAACCTTTCGCTGGCAATGAACGAGACACATAGAATAGAAATATTAGATACATTTTTTTTTTATTGTTATTATTATAAATTATACTCGTAATATGTATGCTTGCCAGTACAGGGGGGTACAGGGGTCTAAAATGGCCACTTAAGCCATTTTAGATCTACTGGTCGTGAGTCCGATTATCGATCGACATACAATCACGTTTTTTTTTATTATTATAACTGGGCAGGCATTTGACCACCATCGTGCTTAATAAAAGGATGTGGTCTATGTTTGTCTTTTGTGTTTGTTTGGTGTTTGGTGGGTTAAAAACGTTTCGTGTTCGAAAATTATTGCAATTCAATGTATATAATATTTTCATATATTTTTTTAAGATGATAATAAATAATCTGCAAGTAAATTTTAAATGTTTTTAAATATTGAATGTTTTCCAACTAGGAATGTCCATACACACAACACCCTTGTATGGTTGTTGAGCATACCACTTTTTTTTCTTTGTAGTGTTTATGTAATAATGTTTGACTTTGTTAATTCTATATATATTTTTGCGTTTTATACAGCAACAAAAACATTTGCTTTTTGACTTTTTAAAAACTCAGCTTTATAAAAGTATTTTTATGAAGACAAACACAATTCGTATCTCCAGAGGCCGTGTTAGAATCAGTATGTATCTTTTGATAAAATAAGTCTTGAAAATAACGTCAAGTGAATCACAAATGCAGGTGTGGCTCAGCTACAAATGCAAATAATCAATGTTCACGATCAGTTTATTGACACCACTCTTGTATTCACTGTGAAAGAGAAAGAAAGGAAAACTTGAGTTAATACAACAATTATTATTGGACACCATACTCATTCAATGACCAAGGCGACTTGAAAGGTGTGTAAACCTCGGGAAACCCAAAAAACCATAAAACACGTAAATAAAAGCGTGTTTTATTTCGTACAAGTTGTTTTATTCATAAACACATTGTATGCATCGGAGAAGATACCTATCCTAATGTAATGAATAATGTTTAAAAATCTAATTTATTAAAAAAAAGTGAACTTGATAAATATTAATTGAACTACTCCCGTAGTGGGAATAGGATTTTTATTAATTATGA
Source organism: Chrysoteuchia culmella (assembly GCA_910589605.1). Lineage (NCBI taxonomy): Eukaryota > Metazoa > Arthropoda > Insecta > Lepidoptera > Crambidae > Chrysoteuchia > Chrysoteuchia culmella. The sequence continues at coordinate 8,101,322 of OU342649.1, forward strand.
CCTAATGCATATTTTTATTCATGCTGAATTCTGAAATATTAAAAATATGTCCCTAGTGATGGTTTTTACATTAAAATAAGCATTTTCGTGGTTTTTTGCTTTCAATTTGTTTTCTATCTCAGTACGTAACATCTTTGATTTGGGGGTTATCATTTGCCGACACTAACAGCTAATATAAAACATTTCAATTACTTATATAGGTTTGATTTGCAAATTGTTTTTTTGGGAAATAACTTAAAAAAAAAATATTATCCTATCTATTGAGTATATAGACTGCATGAGTACCTAATTAGATATATTACTCGATACAATGTTCCATAAATCCTTTCTTTCTTTCGATCAAGTATAGTTATCATATCTGATTTTCCAAGGCTTTTTGGCGATAGAAGAAAACTTTATGTCGAAACTGTCGTAAAAACGTAGTCAAAAACGTATTCAACAGACAATAAATAAAGTGCCGTGATCAGAGTGCAGCCGTGATATACGGCGGCAGCAATGTGATGCAAATGTGCGCGCTATCGGAGACTTGGCGGCGCGCTATCGCCGTCTGCCATCGAATACATTAGCGCCTATGCGACTTTAGGACGTGATGTTTTCAGTTAAACGATGGAGGTAAATAATGTGTATTTTGTATTAAGTTCTATGTGATTATACTCGTAGGATGTTCTTTACTAAAACTATTAAGTTGCAAAATTGTTTTAGGGTAAAATAGAAACAAAATCTGTTAATTATTGTATCACCTAATCGATTTAGTGAATAGTCCACTCAAATTTATTCAAACATCCTTTTTCCTTTGATCAAATATAACTTTTCTATCTAGTTTTCGTAGCGACTATGAGAATACAGGTTACTTCATATCGAAACTGGCAAGATACATAACAACGCCGTCAAAACACACAATAACAGACAATAAATAAAGTGCCATGATCAGAGTGCAGCCGTGATATACGGTGGCAGCAATGTGATGCAAATGTGCGCGCTATCGGAGACTTGGCGGCGCGCTATCGCCGTCTGCCATCGAATACATTAGCGCCTATGCGACTTTAGGACGTGATGTTTTCAGTTAAACGATGGAGGTAAATAATGTGTATTTTTATTAAGTTCTATGTGATTATACTCGTAGGATGTTCTTTACTAAAACTATTAAGTTGCAAAATTGTTTTATGGTAAAATAGAAACAAAATCTGGTAATTATTGTATCACGTAATCGATTTAGTGAATAGTCCACTCAAATTTATTTTTCGATATTAAATAAATTTTCTCAAACATCCTTTTTTCTTTGATCTAATACAACTTTTCTATCTAGTTTTCGTAGTGACTATGAGAGTACAGGTTACTTCATACCGAAACTGGCAAGATACATAACAACGCAGTCAAAACACACAATAACGGACAATAAATAAAGTGCCGTGATCAGAGTGCAGCCGTGATATACGGCGGCAGCAATGTGATGCAAATGTGCGCGCTATCGGGGACTTGGCGGCGCGCTATCGCCGTCTGCCATCGAATACATTAGCGCCTATGCGACTTTAGGACGTGATGATTTTAGTTAAACGATGGTGTATTTTTTTATTAATTCTATGTGTTTAATCTTCTATGAATTAAATTATTTTTAATAAATCCTCTCAAACAGCTTCTTGTCTTTTGGTCAAATATAACTATTCTTTTTCATATTTCGTAGCATCATTCTAGGAGGCAAACATGTATTCTGAACACAATAATAAAGTGATTTACGGCGGCAGCAATGTGATGCAAATTTACGCTCTATCGGAGTCTTGGCGGGGACTACCGCCGTCTGCCATCGGGTACATACATTAGTGCCTATGCGAATTTACGACGTAACGATTTTAGTTAAACGATATAAATGAGGCGGTTCTCTTTCAAAACTAAGTCAAATAAGTCACGTAATTTGTAGCAGAGTTTTAATTAAGAAAAAACTATTTTGTAAGGTACCTGTCATTAGCACCATATCACCTGCATAGCGTTCACTGATTGGCAAAGGCTAGAGATGGGTCGCACCATGTTACTTTTACATTTAAGGTTTAAACATATATGGGATTTGAAAAAGTAAACGTACGTACGTTTGTTGTTTGGATAAAATTAAGCAGTGCTATAAATTGTGAAGATGGTACATACAAGTGCCTTGTAACCGTCGGTCATTATGGTGTATAAGTTCCTGATAATATTTTTTTCATTAGCAGCTTCTTTAAAATAGATAAAGTGTTTCAAAAAGTTTTTAAACATATAATTACCTTTTAAATTTTCCAATCGATTATTAAAACTGCTAAATTAGCATCGAAGAAAAGTAATTTACTAGACTAATTAACGCTTATCTAAGGCGTCGGCAATTTTGTTAATTACATCGTCGATAGGTAGCCATTCCAACTCTTTACGAGCGGCTCACGGTCGCGATAACCTTTCTAATTGTCGAATAAAAAAGGATTATAGCTAATCCTTGTTTAATAAAAATGTTAATCATGAGATCTCCCGTCGAAATATGCTAATTTTATTGCACCCCGTTCGAATTTGACGCACCGTAATGATGGTGTGGAGTCTACACCACTACGCTTTGGGTGTAGAGGATTAGTGTAACATATTAATAAGTCGTCCTCTATAAAAAAAAAACCTATTTGCTGTGCCCTATCAGGGTCCACAATGTACTTACCATCTTTATGTTACCATCTTGTTACCATTTGTGGATTGCAATAAAATTTAATTGAATTGTATTGTTTCCTGGATACTTTGCTTAAGATAAGGCGGTAGGTTTTGTATAGACACAAGAAAAGGGTTCATCTGAAATTTTTGTACAATAAAAAAAAAAACTTAAATACTTAGTAAAGAAAAGAAGTCGAAGTAGAAGTTCGAGAGAAATCACTTGTGGCTGAGATGGTTTTTCCTTTATTTTTTTATTTACCATTTATCATAAGTATAAAAAATGCATTAAAAATGCAAAAATTAAAATCTCTGCTGTTTCATCTTAATCGATCGTTAAACATTTGAATAAGTGTTTATTTCGAATGCAAGTATATATTCGTCGCATTGATGTATCAACGCTGGCATACAGGTATATTGGAGAGTTTCGCAAGTCTCGGTAACTAAGTGGTTAGAGCAGTGGGCTGGATTTCCAATGGTCGTGGATTCAAGTCCAGTCTGTGTATGAGTTTACTTGTAACCGAGTTAATTTTTCCAATATTTTTCTATTTAATTTATCATAAGTATAAAAATAGCATTGAAAAATGCATTTTTTTTTTATTTCCTAATTTTTCCTGTCTCAGCTTTCATTAGCTAGATTATTAATTACAAAACATTCATCGTTTTATTCATTTTGACACTGATTTTTCTTCATATTTTTCGTAATAACCAGCTTAAATAACGTACGCTAGAATAAATTTTATTTTCATTAACAGTAATAATAAATTTGCATATTTACCAAGATGAAATTAACTCGGAACATTTTCACCAGAGAATTTTCTCCCTAAACAAAATATAAGCCAGAAAAACGATCCCATATGCATTTTGAACGGGCTAATGAGAAAAGTTAGACTTTTCAAATACCTGAAGGGTGAAGATAAAATAAATATCCGTGAAATATAAAGGTATTTATAATTGGGGTGGGCATTCCTTGGGATTATAAAGGGTAGCGGTCTAAGTGAACATGCACCTAATTTTTAAAACGTGGTTTTACGGTTCTTTTTGTATAAACGATTAGTGATGTGAATATTTTTGAGGGTTGAAGAATATCGATAAAGCTATTTTACAATATGTTTAACTATACAAGATACCTAGTGTAAGCTAAAGATTTTAATGTTGTTATAAGTATTAAAGTTCTTTCAAATGCTTCTTGAGCATAAGGATATAATTTCAGACACAAAGCCTATGGTTGATTAGGTACTGTTAGGTACCTATAATTTGTAAGTAAAAAAATAAAATGATTTCTTATTTCTTTGTGTTGTATGGTACCTATTTTACCAGAAACATTTTATTTGAATATTTGGGATATTTACCTTTTTTGTAATGTTGTTGTAGAATTTAATTGAAAGTAATATGCACTGATATTTATAAACATGACGAGATTCATACAAGAAATTAACCAAAAATACGAATCTTAATTTAAATACATTTGTATTATTTTTTCCTAAGCGCCCATCACTACTGTTTTACGTTGGGATACGAAAATTCATTTCAACAATTCGGTACTCCCACAAGTCGGATTATTGTAAATAAGTATTACCGTCGACACTCGCATTAATTTAACCGTTTTTTTACAGAAACCCCAAAAAGTTACTGAACTAACTTCTCACCCTTACCGACTTTTTGAAACCGCCCAATGAAATATAAGCTCGCCCTTACAAATTACTTGTATCAATAGAACATTCGAAATCCTGTACAAATAAAAGTTCCAAAATATTCACGGAGAGTTTTATTTTAAAAGGTATGTTTGACTTCACTTACGAAGTAAGCTAAGCAAAGAGAAACCAGAAGCTTACTGTCGGCTTTTACATATGAAATATAATGAAACAAGTTTTTGTATGAGTGAGCACAGAAATCTGAACTGTTGATGCAGCAAAATACCTTTATTTCGAACTAGCGGCTGCCCGCTGTTTCACCCATATAGTTCCCGTTCCCGTAGGAATATCGGGATAAAAAGTAGTCCATGTTACTCTCAGTACTTTTAACTTATTCTGTACCAAAAATCAAGTCGATTGGTTGCTTAGTTAGAGGGTAAAGGAAGGATAAACAAACACACTTCCGCATTTATAATTTTAGTTAGGATTATGAAATAAGTTTTCCCACGAGCGAGCTTTGAAATGAATCCGTTGACGCAGCAAAATACCTTTATTTCAAATACACGAATTAACGTTTCCAAATCAGTGAAAGCGACCTATATCTCGGAAGCTATCTCGTTAATTGACTGTTGGAATAATTTAAATATATTGCGACCAACGGCTATATATTAGGGGGCCCGTATAAATCAAAGGATTAGGAATGAAAACGGGTAAATGGATACTGGCAATAGAGATAATGTTTTATTCGCATACGTTATAGGGTGATAACGACAATATAATCGGGCGGGTGGAGGACACAGGGGGTAAGAGCACAACATAAAGAAACATACAGTATTTTGTCTTAGTCTCTTTCTTGATAAAAGTTAGTTATTATACGCAATACGCGATAGGGCTGCCCGCCAACTCAGATTAGCCATTACGCTCTGCGTCCAAAACTTTGAAATCGTGCGTTTGTCACTGAGCATTCTAGACTGAGACGCTTGCTGAGCTCTTACTGAGACGAGGCGTGCGGTCGGGTATTAGCTACTCGCGAACGGATCTTTTGTTGGAAGATAAAATACTGTATGTATCTTTATACTGTGATAAGAGGGACAAAAAGTACTAAGTACTACTTAAATACCCTTTGTGTCGCGTTCGCCATTCATCCAACGTCCCTCTCATTATTCAGTCGAAATTCGATTATTTTCCCATTTCGCAAAATATCCATATCGTCCCAACCTTTCAATGTAATTGGAAACGGAGTAGCGTTTTGACCGCCCGCTCTTTAATTTATTTACGCTCAAATTTCTGGGTTGTTTTGTTGTTGTATTCAATTTTTTTATCCCAATATGTGACGAGTAACTTTTAATAATATTTTAATATCTGATGGGACGACAGGGGATGATCGTGTATAAAATTAACCATACTTTTTCATTAAAATAATGCTAGTAAATTAAAATTTGCCACTCCCTCTTACATAAATAATTATTTTATAGCTATACTGATTAGAAATACTGTCTAATAACATTTTCTTTTTATTTCACATTTATGTCAGTCGATTGACGAGAATCGCGTGACTCTCGATATGTTTTAACATGTTTAAGAACACAGAAATTTTCACGTGTTATCTTGATTAATATAAGTTAGTCCATTCGTTGGCATTGAATTATATTTCAGGTCACAATTTTCGTCATAAAGCATCTCAACGCATTTTAAGCCGTTCCACTCAGAAGTACTACGAACACATTTCCCATTAATATGGAACGTTGAACAAAAGTAGTAATGACGTTGGCAGAAACCGCTACTTAGCAATAACAATAATGAAGCCTGCCAACTTCTACTCGCTAACGTAGCGTTTTAATAAACGCTCTAGTATAACAGTCGCAAACATCATGTCCGAAAATGATTACTGTGCACGCGCCGTTAACTAACGCTATGGCCGGCTTACCCCCATTCGATGTGTATTAGCACAAAATAGAAAATTTCGAGAAGGCATGTTCCCGCCAGTGATGACTTACGGTAGTGAAACGTGGTCACTAACTATGGGTCTGGTAAGAAAGCTCAAGGCCACCCAGCGTGCAATGGAGAGGACTATGCTCGGCGTTTCCCTACGTGATCGAATCAGAAATGAGGAGATCCATAGGAGAACTAAAGTAACTGACATCGCTCGAAGGATTACTCAGCTGAAGTGGCAGTGGGCGAGACACGTAGCGAGAAGAACCGATGGCCGTTGGAGGGGAAAGGTTCTGGAATGGCGTGGGTAGGCCCCCGACATGCTGGACCGACGATCTGGTGAAGGTCGCGGAAATCCGCTGGATGCGGACTGCGCAGGACCTATCGTTGTGGAGATCCTTGGGGGAGGCCTTTACCCAGCAGTGGGTGTCATGTGGCTGAGATGACGACGACGACGTTCCCGCCAGGAGGAAGCGCGAGGTGGCGCAGCGTTTTGCGCGTTCGGCCTGCGATTGCAGCTGTTAAACAACGTTCGCAATAGTCGTACACAGGACGGGTAACCAAAAATTTATGTCTGGAGAAAACTGGCCCGCGTGGTGGATTATGGCCCATTCTCCTCCTTATACATCCTGGAAGGTCAGTGCCCCAACAGTGGGGTCATTAATAATGCTTGATGATGATGATGATGCTCTCACCATACTCGAACTCATGTATATGTTGTGGCATTATGGAATTATATTGAAATTGGTTGAAACTCTTTGCTACTTGCTTTTAACAAAATGTTCTGTAACTGTCTGTCGTGTTATGTTAATAACACCGCTTATTAATTTTGATCATCGCGACAAATCAATCAGATATCAAATCTGCTTAAAACTTATGATACATTTTAAACAGAAAAATATTGGAAAAAATCAACTCGGCCACAAGTGAATTTTCAAATGGGAGTGAACCTACGACTTTTGGAAGTCCGGTCCAATCCTCTAACCACTGAGCTACCGAGACTTTACTGCTTGAAACTATTTGAGATTGCATGTAAACTTGTCGTCAATGTGTGCGTTCGAGAGATGATGCCTATTCCAGCCTGAGTTTTCTCTCTGCCTGGGCGCCCGCCACCGCATTTCGTACTGTGTGTGGTATTACTCTTGCGACCGCCAATTTCTGTAATTTATTAAGTCTCGCTTATTCCCAAAGGTCGTGCGGCTTCGCTTTTTCTCGCTTACGACCGCCCGGAAAGAAATATAAGCAGTTAGCCTCGTGTGATCAAAGACCTTCCGGGACGGACTGATCCCTAATATTTCACTCATAATTGGTTTATTCTAAGCTCCGTATGTGGGTCTTTTGATCCGGCCACTGTATTAAGTTGTCTGGAGACGTATGGCGTGCATTATTTCAGAACTGAGCTTTACCGTCATTTGCCAAACGTATTGAGGGTGCTTCAACAGAATATTGCACTGTACCGTTATTATTTTTCTTCCCGCTTATCCCTTTTATGTCCCAGTTATAGGAATTGAGTGTGTGTATTTAATCTGATTTATAATACTCGAAGGAGCGTAATATGTATGTGAAAGGGAGGAAATATTTACTAAGCTAGGACTGTTTACTCGTATTATTTCGGTTACTAAGTATGCTTATTACTTATTTATTTACGATTTTATAAATCATATCTACAACAGTAACTACTTACATAATAATGTGCGTCTTATGTCGTCAATCAAGCATTATTTAGAAAGAAATGACCAAAGATTATCCGTCACTTTCAAATAAAATTAACATTGTAGGTGTTTATAAGAAGTGCGTTCCGTTCAATCCGTAAATATGGTTTTCTTCAATGAACAGTACGCGCGAAAAATTAAGATGTGCTTTTTAAGCAACCATTAATCATTATCAACATCTTCGTCAGCTTTTTGTTTAGTGTATTATTAATAGGCGAAATGATTAACGATTATTAACTTTCCCTTAGGCGAGGCCGGCCAGTGTCCGGAACCGTAAGTTGTCCGGAAGCAGTCGCCTTTGTCCCTTCCATTTCCGGGCAGAAAGCCGACGTCTGAGCCCTGGCAAGTGTTTACGCAGACATCTCTTATTACGACTATGACTTTTGAAGCATGCGCATTAGGGATATTAAACAATCTTTATGAGTTTTTCAAAGTTTGTGTAAATTAATATATGGACGTCATTACTAATGTCCTCTATTATCGCTATCTTTTATTTTTCGATCGAACCAATTATTAACTGTTATTAAACAGTACAATTTTAATCATATTGCGGACGGTCAGCACGCGGAGAGCACTTTTTCAACACTTATAATTTCAATAAACACAATATTCGAGTACACTTTAAGATTTTATTTTATATATATGACCAAAAATTCTTGTTCACAATTGCAATTCTGACATCGACTCCTTGACCGAAGTCAAAAGACGATCTCATAGTAATTTTTGAATTTAAAAATAGAATGCCGATAGAAAAAAGCCACAAGGGACTGCCAGGATTATGAAGAGGTTGTATGCCTCGTCACAATATATAATCAATTGAATACGGGAGCTTAACTTACATTTTTCTATCCACAATTATGATGTGATCAAGTTTCTCTATTGAAAATTTCTCTTCCGTATATTTTGCGGATGCGATTTGGTTTAAAATGATGAGGACGACATTGATAAAAAAACTCGAAGTATTCGAAAACCGATGCCTTATTAATTATAAACACTGCCATCACCCTATTTGGCCTATAAGACCCCAAAAGATAAATACTCCTTTCTAATTCCATAACCCCACTTAATAACAGCTGCAAATGACTTAATGGCAGATTAATATCGTAGCTCGATAGTTTTCATTAGAACCTTATTTCGCATTTTGCCGGGACCATTGTGTCAGAAATGAAAAGCTAGGAGCGGCTGATTGGAAGTATTTGTGGAAAGCACGAGCAAAGTTCTTTGTGCTTGGGTTATTGCACTGATTAATGTTTACCAGGGCTGTTAGGAAATGGTACGAAGAACTTTACAATTTCACAGACTTTTAAAGGTTTAAGTGCTGATAGATTAGTGATTGAACTGGCTAGTTTTTTTTTGGAGTTTGGAAGTTGGCGTTTAAAGTTTTTACCGTTAGAGAAAATTGGTCATAAATCGCAACGTTAGTCTGCGCAGTGCTGTCCTTTGTAATTCCAGTAACTTAATAACGGAAGATTTGTTTTCATATAATATCAAAAAATATCTGAAATTAATCCCAATAGCTAGATTTTGAACCCCCGACGCAAAAAGAGGGTTGTTGTATATTTGACGTATAGGTATGTGTTTGTCTGCAATGATTAATGTTCACCAGGGCTGTTAGGAAATGGTACACCGAACTTTGCAATTTCACAGACTTTTAGAGTTTTAAGTGCTGATAGATTAGTGATTAAGCTGGCTAGTTTTCTGGAGTTTGGAAGTTGGCATTTAAACTTTTTGTCTAAATTTTACTATGTTTTTAATTATAAATTCTGTATGAGTTCTGCTTTCCTTTCTCCTCCTTTACATTACAGTACTATTAACGTAGTATATATTTAGGCTTCTTTTTTATAAATATTTGTCGGAAGTACTTCAATAAAATTACCCAAATCAAAAGCTGTCTACTGTACTGTATTACAATATTCAGTTAAAATTATTTGCTATCCGAGTACATCCATCTACATCGGATCTTTGACTGAAAAATCTAAATATCCGCTGAATTTAGCCCCACAATAAATAGAATTTCGAAAATTTATATCGGAGCATAACATTTCTTACGAGTTATTTTCTTTGTCTAAGCAAGTTCACAAATAAGTCCAAATGGTTATAGTCCAATATTTGATGCTATCAAATTTTCTAAAACCACGATGACGTCACAGATAGTTGAGTTTGGCGGAAATAATTACAGATCCTATAATTGAGGGAAAACCCTTGTTTAGGCGTGCATGGGACACTATTGTTGGGGTCCAGGACTGACCGGGAATTTCAAATCACTCGTAATGAATGGCTTGCTGATTTGCCCCATTGTGGAGAGTTGCTAGGAGACGTGGTCAGTCAAGATTTCAAACTATTGGACCTTTGTTAATTATTAGGGGGACGTGGTTTCGCCTCGCATTGTTAGATGAGATAAGAAATTATATATCATTACATAGTAGGTGAAATGAAAAACAACATAAAAATTGTGAAATGAAAAACAGTTAGAAGTTTATTTACAGCTTTTCAAAATATCCCCCCCCCCCAATGCACTTATGCATTCGGGTGAACTAGCTTTCACTAGTAACTGTTCTACGGTCTTCTAGCGAAATTACTGCTACTGGTCCACTGCGTCGAAAAAAACCGCGATAATTTATTTTTATTAACGCTCCGACCGCGAACAACTTTTGTGGGCAAATCGTCCTCTTCAAACACCCATTGCGTGGATTGCTGCTTCGTGAGACGATCGTAGCGATTTAACCATGATTCGTCAGTTGTAAGAATGTAGGATACGTTTTGCGAAGTTCCTCCTTCGAACTTTTATAACATAATTTCGCACCAATCAACATGATGGTATTTTTGCTCATCGGTGAGAGAATGACGTTTCCATCGCGAAGCAAGCTTCCTAACTTTGAGGTGTTCATGCAAGATGGTGGAAACGGCCATTGCTTATTTTTTGCGCAATGTTAATCAATAATCAATAATTATTAATCCAATGTTTAGTTCAGCCTGTATCTCTCGATGTGTAATTATGTCTCTTCTCTCGAAATAGCAACTCTACCTTTAAGGGTTGATTTCGCCATCACCACCGAATTATAAGTTTTGGTTAGCTTATCTGGCAGATAATTATACATATTTTACATGTTATCTGTCAGATAAGCTATTAAGAACTTATCTGCCGGTGGTGAAAAATTTGAAGTCTTTATTCACTTAAATAAGTACCAAGATACATCTCGGTGGTCCTCGGAAATAAAATCCCAATTTGAGACGCCAAGATGTTTTAAGTAGGTTTATAGTAATTACCAGTTTGAAGTAACAGGTGGACGCAATAAACGTAAATATCCGTTACCTTAGTATCCCATAACACAAGCTTTACAGTGCTTACTTAGTGGCTAGGTTAATTAGGTGTCAGTATAAGAAATATTTATTAAACTATTTAATAATTTTGTTATGACGTATAAACACAGGGTGTTAAAAGACCCATAAAGAAAACAAAAATCACGTATTTTCCCCATCGCTGTTATAATTTTCTTGTTTGGGGCCAAATCTGGAAACCTGATAGTTGAGGAGTTATTGAGGCTCAAAGTCAATATTTATTTTTAAAGATTGCATAAGTCTGCGTTTCAAAAAAAAATCGTTTAATGTTACGAAACCGCAATGAATATCAAAATCAATCAAAGAAACTAGATCCCGGCCGTCTACTTGTACCCTTTAGACACAAGAACCCGTTGTTGTACACTTTTTGCATCCATTTTATGAAAACGAAAAATAAAACTAGTGTCCCAGCAATTATTTTCACATAATATTTTTTAGTTTTATGTACACTACGCATATATTACGGCTTTGGTATGGGTCTTTTAACACCCTGTACAATATGGCAAATGTTGAGCAAATCTAAATGAGTTGAATTAGTTTGAAATTAGCTCATTATTACAGTTATACCAAGGGTTTTTTTTTATTTTTTTTTTCTTTTTGTTTTTTTTATTTTTGCATTTTTTTATGCTATTTTTATTCTCATGATCTTCAAGACGGTCAAGAGCATTGGACCGGATGTCCAAAGGTTCGAGTCCCATATGAGAATTCACTTGTGTCCGAGTTGTTTATTTCCAATATTTTTCTATTTAAATTTTATCATAAGTATTAAATTTTAAGTTTATATTAAGTAATTATGGCCGCCTATCTAGTTTAAACTGGACACATCCATTAGGGTGGTCATATACTTGAGTCTCTGCACCATCGGTACCGATAATTGGATTGGTCTACAACAAAGCTTTGATTCCAGGGGGCGATACCGGTGATACCACCTGCCAAGCTTTAGACTCTCTAATTCACTTAATTTGGGACCAAATCTCATACAGCAAAATGGACGACGCAATAATTACGTTTGGCAAACAAGAGTCGCATCCATTAAAGGTCTGGCGCACATTATTGGCGTAATTGTATTCCTCTAGTAAATTAACTTGTACGCAAATAACTTGGCGAGGAATTAATAGTTGGTACCGCTGCTTATTAAGTTCTGGGGGAATTTGATACTTTAAAACAAAAGGGTATTACGTTATGTCTGACGTTTGCGGGCTAACGTGAAAATAGGAGTGCAATGGTTTTTGAGTTGTTTTGTTTTTTAATAAGACGACAGTTTATTAAAACGACAAATAATATTTAGTTATAACAAACAATACTTACATGTTTCGAAAGTGTAAAGTTTATGCATATGAGAATGGAACGAATTTGCTACTTAAATTCATACAATCACACCAATTATCTAGCCCACGTTGAGTTTCATGAAGAACTTGTGTTATAGATACTAGTGTTATAGAACTTGTGTTAAACATACTTATATACTTTTTTTTTTGTAAATACATACATAATATACTTAGAAACACCCAGACCCAGACAAATAGACATGTATTTGTCTTGTCGGGGATCGAACCCGGGACCTCTGGCGTAGAGGGCGGGTTTAGTACCCTGCGCCAAACAGGTCGTCAGTCGCATTAATTTTAGCACAAAAGATATTTTACAATTTCAATTTAATTAATAGTCGTACAGATTTGAACAAAAGTTTTTTCATTGCCGAAGATGATTTGTTACGCAAACTCGACATATTTATTTTATGAATATATTTATGGTCAATATTGCTGTTATGGCAACATACGAATAAATGGCAAGCTGGTGAATGGTAATCTAGTACCAGATAGCTAGTAGGACTCAGCAAAAGACCTATACTAACCAAACCGAATACAATATGCAATAGGATTCGAACCCGGGACCTCTAGATATGATACCAGTTATTCTACACTGAGACAATTAACCTAATATGCTGACCGTACTTACACAGTACCGTACTATTCTAATAATATACTCGACGTAATTATAAGGAAAGCCAGGCTTATAAGAAACACAATACATTTATTGGGCAGTGTCCGATTACTGCCAACATTCACTTATGAGAATATTTTCTGCGCGATTGTCCACACATGTTATTAAATCAAGCGGAGTAGCCGCTCTTGTTACTGCAGTTTTGCTCGTTTCCTACCAAATGCATGGTATGCAAAAAAATATTTTTATTTATTTATTCAAAAAAGTAAAATATAAATTTAAGTGTTTTTTTTTTATCTTTTAACACTTGCAAGGCTACGAAAACCTTTCGAAATAGTATTGAGGTGTTATCGTCAAAAAATGTATAGGAAAATGTACTTCCGTTCATAAATTTTTTGACGATACGTCCTTGATACTTACTCGAAAGTTTTTCGTGCTAGGTCTCCTGTATGTTGTAGTACATGAATGCATTAAAGAATTTTATTTGATTTTGATTTGATTTAAATTATCTCTAAAAGAAAACACATATTTAGATGGAGAGAAATGGGTTTTTTAGTATTTTCATTACTGATAAATATAATTGATAATGCAAACTTTTTATTTTTAATGTAGCCTCTGATACAGAAAAATATTATCCTAAGTACAGATAATTAAACTAGACAAGACAGTTTGCATACTACTGTTATTATATTATTTGTTATTTTTTTTAATTGTTCTCCATAAGTAGTCTTACTTACAACTGATGAATTTTCTGACGGTACATTCAGACGCAAAACATAATGTAGCCGAGTGTACAATAGCTTGGGACTGTGGAAGCACAATAATGCGGCGCGGCCGTTTGTCACATCACCCCAACGTGTATACAGGATGGTAGCAGACCTCAAATGACATAAAAATTGTAACATTAGAAGAACTCAGAAGTAAGTAACTTTCCGATTTCTTATGATTTTTTATGCAGCGAGTAAAACCTTGGACAAAAAAAATATACTTTCAATGTTTATGCATACAGCAGAAATGGACAATTATTATTACGATAATGAAAGAGACAATAAATTGTCTTTTAGGCATTATTAGTTGCTTTAGTAAATTAAAAAAAAACTTCTATTTTGTCGTTTCCCTCTTGGCAGAGCGGTCGTGGCCACGTTGAGCCGTCCACGTCGGTGGTAGAGGCGGACACAGCTTGTCGCACGAGCACCCGCCATCGCTACCGGTTGGTAGACTGTCTGGCGCAGACAGACACTCGGTTTTCCACTGCGGATTTCACTTCGGTGACCAATCGCTCTATGAAGGCGTTACCCAGCCTAGATACATGGTCAAAGTATTGCAGTATGTGCGACCGTACTACGGCCTATAAACGCTGCCTGATCTGAGCTGAAGTATGGACATGTTGGTGCAGAACTCCGTCCACGATATCCCCAGCATCCTCCTCCAACTCCTCACATCTAGAGAATCTATCTTCCCCTTTTTCAACACGCGCACTGTCCACGTCTCTGTCGCGTAAAGAGAAATGGAGAATACAAGTGTACACACGAGCCTGACTTTGGTGGCTTTGGTAATGTTACGAAGCCATACTTTCCTTAATTTCTCCATCGCAGTTCTGGTTATGGCCATACGTCGTTTGACTTCATCTACGCAGCCGCCATTGTTTGAGATTAAAGCTAGAAGATACGCAGGTTTGGACCACGTCGCAGTTCGCAATCTGTGTGACTTCGAGCGAGCTGTCGTTGACGCGATCTACGATCATACACATGGATTTAGATCGGTTTATCTTCAACCCAAACGTCAGGCTCACGCGCTCCTTTTTGAGAAGTAATTCATGCAAAAGGCCACTATTACTCGCAAATGGGTGGTGTAATCTGCATACCGCAAGTTCGCTATTTTGTGTCCACCAATCGCAACACCATCAGTCCAGTCTACGAGAGTGATTCGCATTACAAGCTCGGTGTAGATGTTGAATAGTAAGGTTGATATTATGCATCCCTGTCGCACGCCCGCACTAA
Organism: Chrysoteuchia culmella; assembly: GCA_910589605.1. Lineage (NCBI taxonomy): Eukaryota > Metazoa > Arthropoda > Insecta > Lepidoptera > Crambidae > Chrysoteuchia > Chrysoteuchia culmella. Next base: position 8,116,532 of record OU342649.1, read on the forward strand.
GATGGAAGCTATTTCAGAGGAGTTCATCTGTCCGCACTAAAGCTGTTCCCCCTTCGTAGAGCTCCCTGAGCAGGTGCACGAGGTGTTGTGGTTTGCCCATGTCCAGTAGTGTTTTCCACAACGTTGACAAATTCAACGAGTCGAATGCCTTAGAGAAATCAACAAAGCGTATGTACATATGTCGGCTTGTTGAAATCTCGAGTCTTAACAATAATTTGACGAACGTGAGAATTTGTCGCTCGATTATGATGTGTAGCATTATTTTGCTAGGTTGTGTTATGAGTGCATTAAGTCGAAAGTTGCTACACTTTTTCGTGGAACCTTTTGTATGAAGAGGAGTGAATATTGTGTGAGCCCACTCAGAGGACCTTTGCCTGTGAGCCATAACTTGTTGCAGATGGTGTAAAAGATATGAACACCACGGTCTCCCAATGCTCGTATGGTTTGAATTGAAATCTTATCTTTTTTTGTGGGTTCTTACTTCAGGCTCAAGAATATCCGGCTTGAGCATGTCAATCGCAGGTTCCGTGGGTGTAAATTTCGCGACTGAGGATTTTGAAACAAGAACTGACAGTAATTCTTCCATACTTTTACGGAAATTTTGTCTAGTTCCGTGACTAGTTGGCCATTCTGATCTTCGATAGCCCAGATTTTAGATTACAGCGTTTTAGTGATTAGGCGTATTTTGTGATGCAAGTCTCTTGACTCATATGCATTTGCAGGGCGATCGTGTCTCATTTATTTGTGCTCTCATGTGACTTTCTTGGGAATATACCTACTCGCAGTTGTTTCCCCTTGCCTCCTGCGCGAGATATTTTTGGAGATTATTTAAATCCTAAGGTCGCTGAAGCCTCTTCTGGTCGGTTGCCCGGCCAGGTGTATGGTTATACCGCCATTGCTCGGTCGTCAGAGTCTCGTCCGTTATCTTGCAGAGAGCACCACGGCTACCCATTGGGTCGCCGCCACCGGCTATTTAGCGAACAACCAGTGCGTGCAGGTGAGGTTGACAATTGCTATCGGTGAGATGTAATGTCCGTTCGGCTCCTTACTCCCCTATATATACAAATATTTCGGTTTCATGGAAACTTTTTAGCAACCATGCTGTATGAAATTCTCATTCAAAACCGTGAAATAAAAGTTTCCTGACCCTAAACCCGGTTTCGATATTTTTTAAAGTTTAATTTTTCATACATTCTTTTTACTCCTTGTTTCTTTCTCAGTGGTCGCGCACCTTAACTGCACGTATGTCGGGATTCTAGACACAATAAAAAATCAATTGTGTCTCGCGTGGATCTAAGTTCCGAAATTCAAATTATTAATATACTAGTAAGTACATTTTTTTCTTAAACTGATTCCTAAAGTTAATGTTATATTTTGTGAACAAGATACCCACAAACAATACCTACCTAATTTACTAACAATACTAATTTCAATCACCCTGTATACAGCCACATGAATCTTATCACATTGTCACACCAGATCAAATATCTCACATCAGATTTAGCCTGTAATAGGAAAAAAACCAGAGACGATAATCGCCATATCATAAATTGAATAATATGACTTGTCTGGACCTATCATAATATGAAATATAAACTAATCGTAATAATAAAGAATATCAATTTTTGCTTGCTCTTCAATTTAGGTTAGGGCGCGAAAATATTTTTACAAATTTACTGTATTTAGAGAAAGAAATCTAAACTTTAACTACTTACTAAAGATAAAAAAAAAATGTTTTAGAAAAAACCAGCCAAAAACTAAACTGAAACATTTTCCAGCACTCGATTACTTCGCAGTTCTACAAGCAAAAAAATTATACAAACTTGTAAAAGCTAGTTTGAAACTTTACACATTAAAGATTCAGAGCGAAGTACTCGTAGGTATTTCTGTAAATTCGAAACTTTCTTTCTCAATAAAAGTTATCTTACTTTATTTATCCATTCAACTTAAATAATATTGTTCAATACAACTCAAGATGGCGTGCTTATCGAAAAGAGAACTATTCGGGTTTGTTTATTTACGGGTTTGTTTATTTAAAAAATCCCAAAGAGAAAAGATAAGGATTGCAAAGAGCCCTCAGATAAAGAATACTCTTATCAAATAATTGTCTCAATATTTCTAGAGTCGTATTTGAAAGAAAATAAGAGGGGTATAATCTTGTCTGATTCTTAACAATGGCAATCAATGAATCATGAAATCCGACTAAGCAGATGCAAGATTCTTTTCGAGTTTTGCAAATATGCGTCTCACTAACAACAGTCGAAAATCGATGTAATGTTTTATGACTAGGGTTGATATTTGGATGGCAGCTAAAACCTTTAATGCTTTACTAGTTGCTTCTAACTGGGTATTGTTATGGCAAAGCCAGGCCAATCAGTTCGATCGACACTTGAAAAATCGATGAAGCGTGTATAATACCCGTTCTATGGGGTTTAAGATCAAGCGGTGGGTTTGGCGTTTTGTCAATACGCTTCATTCTGTTGCGGTACAGATTTTCCAAAACGATTGTCACTGGGGCTGTTTACGCTCCAATGTCCAGGGTGTTTTGGACAGCTTATGATATTACTTATGGTTATGTGTTTATAATTTATTGTACCTATTATAATTGCATACACAACTTTAAAAATAGTTCTTTATGTCAACCTAAATTATTAAAGTAAATCAAGAGAATTTAAAAATATTGACCACTGATAAAAATATAATGTAGTATTTTTCAGACAAAATATTATGTATCCATTGATAAGTAGAAGAAGGATAATAATTTCATACATCATGTTAAGTTAACATCTACACACACGCACACACACACTCATCCACACACAGACACATACAAGTAGTTTTTTGCAGAGACTTCCACGATAGTTATGTTTTAGTTCAATTTTGATTGTATCACATGTATTTTTATTAAACGGCAGGAAGACGAAAATTTTTGCGGCCCGTTAACAAAAACTGTCCTGTGCATTAATTCAAAATGAGTCAAACATCAGTTTAGGGACTATTTTTTCTTTTTCGAACTTCTAAGTGATTAAAAACAAAGTTTTAAAAGAGCATTCTACGTAAAACCAATCAATCTTTAATTTCTTTCAAAGGAAAAGGTCGAAGCTAATTTTTACGAAAGTCGAATGAACCATTTGTCTGAAAGCCAGTCTTCCGAGGTGATATATGACATCACTTGGAGAGCTTTAGCTGTTCGTTGACGACTTTCGAGTCGACTCTTAAATTTACGTAATAGTCCTTTTAGTGCTGAAAGTAAATGAACATTAGTTTTAAACGTGTGACTAGCGTTTAAATTACATTTTAACACGACTGTTAGATTTGCAGTAATGTAAATTTAAATTCAAATTGTAATCTCGATTGATATTTCACACTTACAAGATGCTTTAAGAATTTAATTACTGTTTAAATTTGCCTCAAATCTTGTGCAAATCATAAATCAAGATTTAAATATTCTAACCTAATAGTCTTGGATTTGTATTTATTATTAAAAATACAACAGAAGTCAAAACAACAAAATATTCTAAGAACATTGCTCTTGTGTCATCGTGGTACCGACCTCGCACAGTGCATATAAGTTACAGTATCACAACTATGTGCATACGCCTGAAATTGGGACAGAAGACCAAAGCTGGAGTCACAGTCAATATTGAAGCCTTTTGTGGGTCACAGCATTCCATAGAAGCAACCAATTTGGTTATTTTACGAAAAATCTCTGTTTTACGTTTCTGTTTTTCGTTTTTCTTACCGTCTAAAAAAGCAAATTGTTTTTTTTTTAAATAATCGTCTTTTATTTATGAACGACGGGGAGACTCTTAGCCTTCATCATACCTGATGTCAAGTATTGATAAGATGGAAGCGAGCCTCTTCCGGAATCCTCAATCACTGAGGAACTAGCTATCTTATCTCTAACTGCCGGAACACAACAAAGCTGAAAACACTGGTGTTATGGCGTCAGACTTAGATAAGATGGTGGTAGCTAGCCAGGCGGACTTACAACAAGTCCTACCACCAACCAAACCGAATACAATATGTACCCCCGCTGGGAATCGATGGTCACATACCGGTGGTTTTACCACTAGACCACAGAGGCGGTTAAAAGTCTTATGAATATAAAATTACCCTTACATTCACAATGTTCATCGTATTATAAATGCCTGATCAGTATCCGTGCCCCATTTAGCCCATAAAGTTGCAGTACTGCTTTACCAAATAAAATATTTACTGTGTACCTATCTCGTTCAATAGATATATTTAAACATGTATTTCAAAATCCACAAACAAAGGATTATCCATTTCTCGTTTGTATTGGAAATGCGAACATGATAAGTTCATGGCATTGATGTCTTCACCAGCGAAGTTATTGACCTGTCTCTTTATATGATACCTGATAAACATGAATTGTATTGTAAATTCAATTTCAGATCACAATTTGTATTCAAATTGGATGTTTTGTCTGCTAAAATGCGACGTATGGAGTTCAATATCTAAGATACTATAATGACAACTTCATTTGCCCTTCAACTGCCCTATTCATTTCATCATATTTTTCAGTATTTTGACACTCAGTTTTCTGGTGACATATCCACGAACTGGAATGGGAACGGGAACACTCGTGTGAAATTGCGGGCGCAAGCTAGTATTTAATAAAATAAAAATTAATAATGAGTACTTTTATTAAATTTTAATTAATAACCGGTTTTAAAATCTTTAGCGATCACAATCAAACATGGGTTAATAATTTTACTCCAATATAAATTGCTAGTATTGCCTCCCTTTGTGTAACCAGATTTGCACTGCACATGGGGGCAATTACTTCGTCAAGACTAGTTCAGTGGTCGGTTGCTTAGAAACGTCACCGTAATCCGATTACCGTAATTGCTGAAAATCTTACAGCCTTACTGATCCCTAAATCATATCGAAAACGATGTGCGAATTCAAACTTTATTGCTATTGCTATAAGAGTGACAGATTCACTTCAAATTGGCTTAAGGTTCGTAAGGTAATTGCAGTTCGAATTAGAAGGTAATTCCTTTGCTATTAGAGTTTGCTGTACGTAATATAGTTTCTAAGATTGATGTTTGAACTATTTATAATGGCTCAATCTGATATCGGGTTCGCGTTTAGAATACTGAAATTGTTAACTATATTTTAGAATTGAATAAATATTGAATTCAGAAGAGCCGCAATTAAGACCGCTGAGACACTCAGTAAATTGAAATATCGATATCTAGTTTTTTATCGAAACTTCTCTAAGTTTCGATAAAAAAACTAGAAATCTAAATAAAAACCGACCAAGTTCCGTAAAATATTTTTTATTATATGATGCTACAAAAAATTTACGGTTTTCGCAATTTTTCCTTTATCTGTACTATAAGACGTTACTTCGTACCAAATTTCAAGATTCTAAGTTCACGGGAAACGGTAACGGTTCAAGTTTCGAAAATTTGCGGTATAAACGGCTGTATCTTTTGATTGTTTTGGCTTAGAAGTTTGATTTTTTCACAGCTCCAAGGGACTGGTAGACCTGAGTATTAGATATAAATTTCAGTTTTATACCTCCACGCGTTCCTGAGAAAAACGGTCTTGACAGACGGACGGATGGACGGACAACGAAGTGATCCTATATAAAAATGGAGCCTCACACAACACGTGTTATTACGAAAAGAACTCGGGTGAAACTCCTGAAAGTTACTTAATTACATACTTCACGCTGTCACTATTTGACAATTGATAGGGATTCAACTCAATTCAATTCATTTTATTGTGATCGGGACGCGTTTTGAAAGGTATTGAATGAACGAAATTGAACTGTCTAAGCAAAGTGACACACGAAAATATCATTCAAATGTATGGAGAAGTGTCATTTAAAACATCATTCGTTCCGAAAGAGATTGCGACTCTATGTTACACAATTCCATGAATCACTATCACAATACCTTTGAAAGAGATTGTGATAGATTTTGAAATTAGACAATTACTGGGCAGATTGGAATCAACATGATTTGTTTCAGTTTCTATTTGTCTCACATAAAGTTCTTTAATCGCTTTTTTTAATCTCGGCAAAGTCTATTGCATTCACGCTTAATCCTTAGAAGATTGAATACACTCTTTGTTAAACTACTCGGCGGAGAGAAAAAAAAAGTCTTTTTATATGAAAAAAACAACCAGTGATTCGTTTTCTTTGAAAGTTCTTTGAAGACGTCTGTACTGCAGTTTCAGGGGTTCATTTATATATTTTCATTCCATCTATTCGAAAAACGCTGATTGATTCGCCTATAAGTGCGAGCAAAGTAAGTCTAAGTCCAAGAGACTTTTTCACGGGGCAGTAATGAGATTTGAATTTCGAACATTAACATCGTCCCTTAGTGCTCCGTGACCAAAGAGATCGCACGAAAATATTGTATGAAAAAGTCACTGGCCGATTATTAGGTGACCTGCGCGTGCAGCGCCGCAAAAGAAAAAAGAAAAAAAAAGGAAAACGTGCGAACTACGTATTATCCTTGTATTGGACTTTATTGGAGTAAACAGTGTTTTGTGATATTTGCAGTGCAATAATTGCGAAAAATGAGTTCCACAAGCAGCGACAGTTTTTTTTTTAAACTATGACTATAACATTTCAAAATTGCACAAATGTTTCAAATATAAATATTAATTTTTAAGCTGTTACTTTATATTTTTTTAAACATTAAGTATAACATTATATTGGTGTTTAATATTTTTTTATAAATACATTCATTAGTTGTATCTAGAAACGCCTTTTATTTCTTTTTCTCATAGACGGGGATGAAAAGTAGAGTGTATCACTCGGCCGCAAAATATATTTTTGGCTCGGGCGACGTACTTTGAATCCCTCGCTACGTTCAGGATTCTACTAAAGAATCCCTCGCTACGCTTGGGATATTTTGCTCCCTCACGGTACAATCTACTATTTAATATTGTTCAAATAGTACTTTGCTATTTATAGTCATGGGTGTTACTTATTTTTTTTAATATTTAAGTGAAATTGCAAAAATAAGTTTCGGTGTTCCTATGACATCACGTTTTAAATAAGCATAGCCTGCGAAACGTATTTATTTTTTAAATTACGTACCTTGAAAAACTCTATACTTAAAAAAATTATCAAAGTGCAATCAAAAAGCAAGTGTGTCAATTATAACCTATAATTATACCAAAATATAAATATTGATAAGTCGAAAGTATTATATTATAAATATTGTGATTACTTTGTAGTATTTTTGTACGATAGAAAGTATAAGTACGCAAGCTCGGGCTTTACCATTGAAAAAAATATGAGTTGGAACAAGCATTAGAGAATTCAAGAAAGTCGCAGTCATCGTTTTGTTTCAAATGTTTCGATTTGCTTGCAAGTTACAATAGCAGAAGGTTGCAGACACCTGCCCCGGCCGTCTAATTGCCAATCAGACGGTTGACTACCCCTGACCGTTCGCCGAGGAAACCAAACGTTGACGATCCATTTCATTATAGGAGCACTTCTGATATTTCAAAGAGTGAAATTGTATGAATAAGGTTTTTTTATTAACTACAACCTCAGAAGGCACATTCAAGTGGCGATTTTTCTATTCGTTTGAACGTTATCGGAAACAAAAAATCTAACAGACAATCCCAAACAATAAAATCATCGTCAGCCTGCGGACGTCCACTGCTGGACATAGGCCTCTCCTACGCCTATTGTGGCGTTCATAGGAGGTTATTAGCCTACTGCTACCACGCTGGTCAGACGGGTTGGTAGAGGGTTTGTTTCAAGTTTTCCTTTTCTCGCACCAGTGTCCAATGCATCGAGGCTCTTAGTCGACTCTTACGACATCCCAGGCATGTAAGGGAGTAGTGACACTTATGTTCTTAGACCATCACCAAACGGCACAACAATAAAATATAAGTACATATCTTTAATTGGTTACTTTTTTTTTTGTTTTTGGTAGCACGACCGTAAATTAAATATTTTATATTAGATTACATTTTCTTTTAATTCTTTGTCGATAGATATCACTAAAGATAATACTAATTTAAATATATAAGTTTTAGGTACTATAATAAGTAAGTACCTTATTCGCCATTTAATTTTTCATATCGATAGAAAGAAGAGCTGTTAAGCTGTAATTATATTAATACTAGGGCGGTTACAACCCGATACTCGGATTCGTCGATCGACGAAAAATTCCAAATTATGCGAAAATCTTTAATTGCAGTTTGTGATCATCACGTTTAACATTTTGTATATTTTACAGTTTTTCAGAACAAATAGACTCGAGTACCTTTAATTTGATACCTTACTCGGCCGCGTACTACGCGCTAAAGTCTCTATCGAGTCGTCACAAATTTTGCGAACCTGAATTAAGTATATAGATAGTAAAAATCATTGACCCGTTTTTAGCCAATAAATGTTCTGGGGCATTTTATTATACACAACACAAGTTTTATCCCTATAGCTCTGTATAAAAGCAAATAATAAGAATCCAAACTTTATCTTAAACGTAAAAGATATCATCAAATTACTCTATACTCGTTTAAAAGTTCTTTTATATAAAGTTTCTTTAAACCCGAGTTAAGTGAACATCTAGTTTATCAGAAAGATAGTTAAAGCTTCAATAAGGTTGTTCAAAATCAAATACACATCTATTTACACGAGAACATTAATTAACTTGTCATTATGTAAATAAGCACTAACGCTAATTAAATAGACAGCGAGCTGGTAAGCGTCTTAAATATTTATATAAATAAGCAATACTTAGTAGTAGGTAGTTTGGGTAATTTGTACTGTTTGTGAAGTTACTAAGTAACTATTTTAAATAATTACTTATTTTCTAAAACGCAACTATTATAAGTGCCTTTGCCTTTGTTTAGCACAATAAAAGCTTTTTTTTTACGACAGAAGCTTTTTTTAATGTACCAATTTTTTTCATTTATTATATTTGTAGTCAGGCTACAATGGCCTATAGATTACCCATAGAGACCTTAAGAACTAAACATGATTCAAATAGAAAATAGAAATTAATTAAATTGTTTCACACGTAAAGACGACGGCGACACGTTGCGCGTTGCGGTGTCCGATAGCCGGCCCCGAAACCGCCGGACAGGACACTCTTCGGCTAAAAATCTTCCTTCATGAAGGTCGACAGACGTTTAGTCGGTACTTTCACCACAAACTTGAAGTTGAAACTAATAGTTGATGGAATTGTATAGGATATGTGGCCTGGGCACAGAACAGACAATCGGAATGATTTAATGTTGACCATGCTTTTAAATCCATTAATTCTTAGAGTTAAAAACATTGAAAAATAACAATTGATAATACAATTGATTGATATTATGGAGTTTTAATCGAAAAGTCTTCGATTATAATTCAAGAATTTTTAACGAAAAATTCAGGGTTACTCAGTATAAAGCTCCAACCAAACCAACGAGTATTTTAGCAATTTATTCAAAAGTCTCAATTTCCACGCGGCGGCGACAATTCCACATATAGCGGCGCTCCGATTGTCACGTCTTATTTGAACTTAAGTAAGAACACACGTCTGCGCATCTAACAAAAAAAACACGTAAATCGGATCAGAAATCTCGGTGTAATCGGTATACATAGGTACGTAAAAAAATAAAAAGAAAACATATCAACCGAATTGAGAACCTCCTCCTAAGTTGAAAGTCTGTTAAAAATATTTGTAAGCATAATTTAATGTTGATCATGCTTTTAAGGAGTTTTAAAGCTTTTTTAGAGTAAAAAAAAATAAAAATGAAAATTGTTAAGTAATACATTTAAATGGGTATTATGGAGTTTTAATCGAAAAGTCTTCGATTACAATTCTAAATGTTTAACAAAAAAATCAGGGACTTTCAGTTCAACATCTCCAACCAAACCAACGAGCATTTTAGTAATTTCCTCAAAAGTCTCAATTTCCACACGACGGCGGCAATTTCACCTATAGCGTCGCGTCGCTCGCTCCGATTGGCACGTCTTGTTTGAACTTAATTAAGAACACACGTTTGCGCAAAATGAACGACGACTCAAGATCAAAGGGCCGATGCTAATATTTGCCGACGTCTATTGAAAGAAGTCATTGCCACCAAGATGGCACGCGGCTGAAAATATAGCTGAAGTTTTCTATAATTAGGCCTTTGCCAAACAAAACACGATTACCACAAAAAAATTGAATTAGAACAAAAGTTTTTCAAATGAAAAGTCAATTGGCCAAGTGCGTGTCGGTCCACGGTAGTATGGGGTTCCGTAGTCTAAATACCATTCACCTTCGTTGTCTTCAAAAATAACTTTGTTTTTCATAGTTATTGTATAAATGACAAAGTTATACTTGCGGTTACGGAAAATGTGCTATATTTCTAAAACTGCTAATGATATTTAGTTCAAAAGTTTTTAATATGATCTCAGCATTATATTTTTAGGGTTCCGTACCTCAATATAAAAAATGGACCCTTACAGGATCACTTTCTTGTCCGTCTGTCCGTCCGTCTGTCTTCGATTATCTCAGGAAAGCGTTTCGATTATTTCGGGAACGCATGGATCGAGGTATCGAGTTGAAATTAAAAGCAAAATTATATTCAAGACAACAGTCTTCACAAAAAATCAAACTTGTAAATTAACGTAAAACAAAGATAGAACCGTTTATGTCGCAAAAAACGTAGATTTCAACACTCATAAGGAAATCAAATTTCATAACTTCCCGTTGACCTAGAACTATGAAATTTGACAGGCGATATTTATTGTCTTTTACTATGAGTACAGGAAAAAATATAAAAACTACACATTTGTAATTAAATAAAAAATATAGTATTTAGTTTTCGAAACTGAATTTCGGGAAAAAACTCAAGGGAATCAAAAGGAATAAATATAAATAAATACTAGGTAGGGTACTGTAGAACTATGTTTAGCAAGTAAAAGTAATATCTTTTTCACCTGACACGCCCTGAAAAGGAGGTTTTGTCAATCAGTTCAGGCGTAGAAAATCGCTTTTTGCGGCCTTTTATAAAAGTACTTTTATAATTTAATACCTAAAAATATGTCTTAATGCGTTCCGAATCGCACTATTGCCTTTTTTGTTATATTTGATTCTTATTTTAAATAGCTTTAAATTAATTATAATATTCCGTTTTGGTTTAATTATATTAGTTTAGTTCATTGAATCATAAAAACAATAACAATAAGACTAAACTATTTGTTAGAAGAACTTTATATTAGGCTGGGTGAGATTTCACAACCTATAATTGGATTTCGGACTGTGACATAAATCTTTATTTTTAAATTGTCTTTCTCTTGTACCTCATGTCAGTGTCAACATTTACGGAATCGTTTTATTCTTATTAATAAGTAACAATATATTGCTACTTTAAATAACTTTGAATTAACTATAATACTCCCTTTTTTATTATTTTAGTTTTTTATAGGTATCATTAATACAACGAGAATAAGGTATATTTAGATTAAACTTTATGTTTAAAGATTTTTTTACCGGAAGTTGACCGCGGAAACAACCATAAAACGTTCCTCGCTGTTGTGAGGTGAAAAATTGTGTGTTGCGCTCGGCAGAAAAGTTTTTACCGTCTTGTACCTTTGAAATCCTCGCTTCGCTCAGGATTCAATCCTAGAATCCTTCACTTGCTCAGATTTCAATAGAGGAAACTCGCCGCTAAATAACCAACTTTCCAGCCTTGTATAAATAACTATTTTTTACTACAAATACAAGGAAAAATCTGAAACTATACATTTATCGTAATTAAATAATAAAAAATGTAATCATTAGTTTTGTATTATTTAATAAATATTTTTTTTTTTTCAACATTGCTAACTTAAGTTTGGTTTCTAGGAAAATAGACCTTAAGTAATTCCAGATAAATATAAAAAATATCTCCCCCCTCTACTATTATAGGGAGGGGTATGCCACTAAGGGGTGCGTACTATCCTGGTCCCCCGTGGCCTGTGACAGTGAGAAGGCAAGCAGTGAGGGATTTAGCTGGTAGTGCCCCCCCTCTCGGTCCTCCGGTCCGAGACGGACTGGAGGGTCGCGAGGTGGGCGTCACTCCCCAGTCCCGATCTCCCATCCGGCCTTTGGCCCGGTGGAGGATCGGGAGTGGGTGAGTCCTACCCCGTAACCCCGCCGAGCCTATTAGGCTCGACGGGGTAACGGGGGTGGCGAGAGATAGTGTGCTTGTTCCTAGGTTTTTACCAGGACAGGGTATGCTAGGTGACCCCAGCATATCCTCAAGGCAGGAATCTGTAATATAATAATAAATAAATAATAAATTGTACAATAACTCTATAATTTATGAGTATCATGGTGACAACGAATTTTCAAAATATGATAAAACACAGAAGCAATTTATTTACAAATGAGTAGAAAAACAAGAAACCGTTAAATATAAAATCTTATACTATAACTATACTATAACAAAAATACGCCGTCCAACTCACAGCCGCGTGGCATAGTACCGAGAACACTGGCGCTGTTGCCCCGCTGAATGCAAAGACTCAGCCGCTGGGCAAGATAGGCACCAGCTCTCAGGTCTCCTGAGGCGTGGACCAGTTTTATGGAAAGATCTTTAATAAACTTTTTGGTGTCAGACGACCAAGGGCCCATTGTCTCTACGGCAAGCGCCGCAAATTCATGGCTTACTGAGAGCGACGAATATTTGCGGCGCTTGAGGAACTGTGCTTGCTCCGCAGCGGCTCCAGCTCTTGAGGATGTACCACGTATATGGGAAGGACCTAAGGTGTCTACACAGGTTGCATCCCACATAAGGGTACGCCCCAAGCACCAGGGCACTAAAGTCGCACCATCGGGTCTTTTACCATCATCCCTGAATAAACCACAAGGTTCCAGAGATGATGGGATCGAAGCAGTGCCGAGAGCTCGCTTAATTAAATCATTAATAGCACCATGCCGATATGCGCGACCGGCGCTCTTGACGCAAGTCAGCCCATGGCGTCCGAACTGATCCACATCTTTGCCACACGGACAGTGATGAGGTTCGCACAACTTAGCACCCAAGCGTAGACAAATCGAAATGCGAAGGGTAGCGGGATCAAGGATGGTACCTAGGTTGTGGGAGGGAAGAGCGTGAAGCCAATGTCCGGATTCTTTTTCCGAGACTGCTAAGAATCGGGCTCGGTCTGTGTCATCCGGACATGTAGCCAGAAGCTCTGCGTGAGTTTTAGTGAGAGCTGGTGACTCCCAAGCGCTCTGGTGTCCCAGTTCCAAGGGACAATCCTCTTCCGGGAATGTAGCACTCCAGGCAGATCTGGCCTCCGACAAGCATGACACCTCTCCGTCAACGAGTGTAGGGCAGTTTAATAACTCGCTGATGAGTGAGAAGGTGCTGTAAGCCGAGGACAGGAAAGCAGGGAGTGCGACACTAGAGGTTGTGCGTAGGCCCAGCCCGCCATATCTAATTGGAAGAGTGGCTTGTTCCCACTGGCGATCTTCAAGTTGTAAATTTAGGATTTTGCAAATTGTAATTTTTAATACCTCATCAATAGATTTTGTGATCAAGGGGAATTTCCAAAGAGGGGAACAGCGTAAGATATACAAGAATTTTGGAGTGAAAAGACAAAGCCGAAGAATGTAAAAAGCTATGTGTGGCTTCAATAATAAATTTGTTTATTTGCTTAAAACACGGTATTACAAGTTGATACAATAAATTATAGTCCACATGTTTCGCTAATAATGAATATAGCATGCAAATATTAATAATACAATTCATGTCAAAAATTAATACGGAAATAATAACAATATGAATGTCAGTACAAATAAGAAATGTCAATACAAATTTGATAATTAATTATTTTTGTTATAGAATTTATGTCATAAAAATTATTTTGGTTAATCCATTCGTACAATTTTTGTTTGACCATATATATATTGAGCATTTTTAACTTTTTAGGAATCTTGTTATAGACCCTTACACACATACAAAGGCAACTTTTTGCATACTTATCCGACTTCGGAATATTATCAAAAATCATCCTATGTGGATCTCTCAATCTATAATTATTTACCTTTTTAAACAAATTAGTATTTGTAAAGACTGGATTCCCCTCTCTCAAAAGAAAAAAAGGGGTATGCCACGATCGTGAGTGAAAAAAGTGTACTTACAGTTAGGACTGTAAGTATAAAAATTTAATATTGAAGTTATGGTAAGAAAGTTTAACATTTTGAAAGATTTGGAAAAATAAAGAACATAATTTATTTGGTTTATTGTTTATTTATTAAGCTTAGAATAGTTATTTCGTGTTTTGACTCTGAAATTAATAGGCCTCCCTCAAGAATCTCCACAACGATCGGTCCTACGCTGTCCGCATCCAGCGGCTTCCCGCGACCTTCACCAGATCGTCGGTCCACCTTGTCGGGGGCCTACCCACGGAGCGTCGTCCTGTGCGCGGTCGCCATTCCAGAACCTTTCCGTCCCAACGACCATCTGTTCTTCTAGCTATGTGTCCCGCCCATTGCCACTTCAGCTGAGCAATGCTTCGAGCGATTATCAGTTACTTTAGTTCTTCTACGGATCTCCTCATTTCTGATTCGATCACGTAGCCGAGCAAAGCCCTCTCCATTGCACGCTGGGTGATTTTGAGCTTTCTTATCAGGCCCTTATTTAGCGACCACGTTTTACTACTGTAAGTCATCACTGGCAACACACACTGGTCATAGACTTTCGTCTTGAGATACTGCGGTAAGTTGGTAAGTATTAAAGCCTAAAGCTGTATTTTCTGTATAAGAAAAAGATTAGAAGAACTCAGAGCGCCTGAATATAACGATAACAATAGTTCTAATTGTGCTTATTTATTACTAGAACCAAATATTATATTAAAACATCGTAGCTTGCACTTTCGTAGTAAGTAAAAATTTAGACATTTTCATTTCGTGGACGATAAATTTTAAATTCAATGTTTGACTAATTTAATTTTCGCTAGCTAGCAAATTTGGTCCCTTTCATAGGTCGTTAGGCATATTGCTATGTACATAGAAAAGTCTTGTTTAAAATTACTATAGCAACTCTTTTCACTAATCTCGTTAATGCTTTAGATTATTTAACGTAAGGTTTTATGAGCTTTCAATTTTGATTACCTATAAGGTTTTGCATGATTAAATTAATTTCAGTATTTCACTTAGCCATTTCATTTAATCTTTAATAGGGACATAGTAATGACAAGACTGAAGGTGGGAACGCGTTACTTCTGAAATCATCAACTAGTGAGGAATTGGCTATCTTAGAGATATCTACCGGAACACAACAATGCTGGAAATATAGTGAATAAAGGTATTGACCTAAATAAGATGGTGGTAGCTACTCAGGCAGACATAAAAGTCAACCAACAACTAAACCGAACATAATATGTGAACCCACTCGGAATCAAACCCGGAACCTAAGGAGTTGATAGCTGTAGTTAATATAGAAGGTATTATCACTATGCGACGGAGGCGGTTATATACAATACTTCATCCGCGAAAAAGTATGAATGAAAAACGACTTTTGCTATTTCGCCTACTTCTTTACTAGGTTCAACGTATAAACGTACAGTCTCACTTCGAAACAATCCCTTAGTACCACCGATATTTGATCGCAAGCCGCAGACACTACAACCATGTCAAACTCACAAGTCACACCAAACACACGGAGTGATACAAGTTGACACGTGCGACCGACGAAATCACATCCTGTATTGTGTTGACAAAAGCTAGTAAGTACCGCTTGTTCTCGACAACAATTCACCAAATTCGATTTCTTTGTGTGTTTTTATTATTAAATGAGTTTTCCATAAACGCGAGTCTCTTAATACTACGTTTAATTTATGACTTTTTATTTTTTAAAGATATTTTTCTACGCTGTATTGTTTATTATGTAATTAACAACAGTTTTAACAGTGAAACCCAACGATGTTTTGAAACTATTTGTATGCTAAATGTTTTTTTTCGTTACCGAACATAGTTCCTACAAGCCGTATCTGTGTTCATGCTGTCTTATTATTATGTCTAGTAGATATTGTCAACATTTTAGATTCCTTATAATATGTGCCAATTTGCGCCAGTTGTATTCAATTGGTCAAAAGTAATATGTAAGCTTTTACCCATATATTTACAAGGAAACCAGTGTTGGTTGGTTGGCTCATTTTGCGTCTATAAAAAAATAAGCAGATATTGTTTTGGGTCCGTGATAATTTCGTTTGTATTGGGTGAAATGCTTTCGAGATCATTGCTAATACTGTTTCATAGTAATATCTTCATAAGATCAGTCTCGAAATCTCGCAATAAACCGCTGAGACGGTCCCATACAGCCGGCGGCCACAAGTTTCCAATAAGTAATTAAAATCCCCAGACGCGGGAGATTACGTCCCCGTATATCACAAAAGGAGTATTTGCTCAGCAAGCTTCAGAGCTCCTTAAGACTTCTGATTTCCTGGTACTATGGGTGTTGTTATCGAGGTATTTACTGCAAATACAACCCAGTTTTTTTAATGACTGATTTAAAATAGATACCTAAATTATAAATTGATGTAAATACTTATAAAATCAAAATTGTTGATCATATTATTTATCTTCACTACCTACTATAGGTAATATCTCCAGTATACCTCAATGTTTTTTTTAAATACGCTCCAACATCACCTTATATTAGAATAAAAATCAAGTGTTTTTCTACTGTTTATGTGAGGAATTGGAGTATGTACTGATTACAATTAATTTACAAAGTTCATTTGAAAGACGAATATTGACCAAAGAAATTATTACACAGTTGCTTATACATTTTTCCGGCGAGGCTGTACGGTTATTATATTTGTATGACAATTGAAAGGTGGGCGATAGTTGTGCACTTGAGCGTACTATTCATCCAATATTCTGCTTTATTAGAGATACAACGAAGAAAATAAAACGCAGACGCATAAAATAAAATCGAATCGTTCATATCGAATTCATCAGAAAACCACAAAACGGGATTACAAGTTATACCTTGCATCTGGGACGCAAAATGTTATTAAAGAGTCTTCGCCCTTGTTTATCCGCCACTGTTTGGAGCATTTTTATGAAGAACAGAACAAATAAATGGGTACAAACATTAATCTGGTCTGAACAACAGAGGAGATGTAAAGGGAGTCGGAGTCAATATTTTGTTAGGGGACACTGCACGCTGGTATCTTTTCGCGTCAATTAGAGCGTGGAATAATTTTTGTGTAAACTTAATTTACAAGAATCTTGCCGAATTCTGTGTACCTTGGAAACAATTAATTGTTAATTTGATTGTAATATTGTGTGATTGCAAATATTTTAAGTGTATTATGATCATATCTTGATTATGCTGTCATTTTTTACTGTGTGTGGTTGATGGTTTGATGTTCTCAAGCTAGCAGTGACATTTGGAAAGAAAAGAAATGAGTGACATTTAACTTAATGCCCGATATACACGGGTCAAGTCAAGCGAAGCGAAGTTGGTAAGTACAGTGGTGTAAACTGTACTTACTCACTTATCGGACAGTGACGAGTCATCTTGGCTTGCAAGCTGTCATGCATATGAAATCTGGCGCTGTCTTTTGTTTCACTGTCCAGGCGAAACAAAAGACAGCGCCCGATTTTATATGCATGACGGTGAGTGGTTCTCCACTCACCACTGTGTACTTGACCCGTGTAAATCGGGCATAATAAGAAATTATTTATGGCTCGTAGAACCCGTGGCGCAGTGGCTCGCGCTCGGCCTGCGATTGTTGAGGTTAAGCAACTTTCACAATGGTCGGTCACGGGATGGGTGCCCGAAAATTTACTATCTCAAGCTCCTCCGTGCTTCGGAAGGCACGTCAAGCCGTTGGTCCCGGCTGCATTTGCAGTAGTTAAATCCCACCAGTCCGCATTGGGCCTGCGGGCTATGACCCACCATGGCCCGTTCTCCTTATCCATCATAACATCATACATAAGGAAGGCCAGTGCCCCAACAGGGGGGACATTTAAATGGCTGAAGACGAACTTATAGGTCAACGATAATTAAAACACCCAAAAACTAGATTGTATCAAAGAATCCGAATTAAGTTTGTGTCCAAATTGACAAAAATTTTCGCTAACCTACATCTATCCTATCCTACATGGACTGCAATAAAGACACAATAAAAAAACCTCTTATCAAGCTGAAAAAGCTATGTACGGTCAACAGCACGTACGGCTTTACATTTGCGCTACGAAAACCGCCGCTATTACGAGCGACGTAAGGGCGCTCTCAAGGCAAAGTGTAAAGCAGTAGCTGCTGGTGACTGTAATAGGTCATAGTGTAATAGGCCTTAAAATAGACGGTGATGTTTCGACAGTCAATGAAAAAATCAAACACTTTTTTTTTTAGGAACGAGGGTGAGACTCTTAGCCTTCATCATACCTGATGTTAAGTATTGATAAGGCTGAAGATCGAAGCGAGCCTCTCCCGGAATCCTCAGCCACTGAGGAACTGGCTATCTTATCTCAAATTGGCGGAACACAACAATGCTGAATACATTGTTGTTAAAGCGTCAGGCTTAGATAAGATGGTGGTAGCTAGCCAGGCGGACTTACAACGAGTCCTACCACCAACTAAACCGAGTACAATGTGTACCCGGGAATCAAACCCGGGAACCCTGGGTCTGATACCGGTGGTTGTACCACTAGACTGTACTTTAGTAATTACTTTAGTGTTATTCCAATTTAATCAAACTTCAAACCTAAACGGGGAATATAGGGTATGTACTAAATTCCAACCCCTTATTTCGAAATACATCATCGTAATTAAATTACTCCGTCGTTAAACAATCGATGCGTGTCTGTTATTAAATTCTCGATTTAGTTTAAAATGTGGTGCACATAACTATAATTTATTAATAGCTCGCGAGATTTATAGAATGGGGGCTGGGGGGTTGAGATGGTGACTCTGCGATTCTGTTAAATGACTTTAACCCTATCTTTGGGGTTTCACAGGTTGATAAAATATAGCAAAAGAGATATAGGTATACATTTCATGATGAACTCTAAGGATATTGTGGATCTGAATGTAAAATCTGTGAGATACTGTGTTCTGGGTCTGGGGTACTTTCTTGCAGAATTAATTTGAAGAATTTAAAAGTGTATTTGATCCGTACACTTATATTAATTTGAGCTAAAGTAAATAAGAAAAAACTCTTGTTTTTATCAATTTCAAACTGCTGACAGAGATATATTGTTTTCAACTTATTTAGTAAAAATCTCATTAAAGAACTTTGGCAACTGAAGAATCATGTTCTTAAAAGTTTGAGTCAATTATGGTAGTCAAAACATCAAAATGACAAAAAGACATTATAATTTTATCGATAACAAACCTTCTGTCTCGTTGTTAAGAATTATTTTAATCTTACGTAGACAAAACTAATATTCGATTCATTATATTTAGGTATTTGTAAAAACTAATTTGCCAAACATTTTAATCTCTAACATAGCAGAGATCAGCAAACAATATTGAAATTGTTTCCAAACAATTCGGAAACTTAACGAGAGTCAACACACTTTAAATTGAATTTCTAATAGAAACGTTAAACTAAATCACCATTTATATATTACAGTTGCGGTCCTCGCTAACCAGACACTCTGTATAACGCCGATTCAGCATATTCTCCGAACGAAGGAGATTAGCAAAAGTTCGGATTTAAATTAATTTAGCGGATTGTTAATTTTGAATGATGAATCTTAGTGTTTTCGGATGAACTATTCCATTTTAGTCCACAATTCTAATGGAATAATATTAAGTTATTTGAATTGAATTCTGTTTTAAATTCATTATGTCTTTGACAATAACTTTGGGCCCTTTACTAATTTGTTTTTTAATCATTTAATATTTCCAGTAGTAATAAAGATAATGGAACATTTTTAAACTCATTAATTGGAGAGTTTAGGTAAGACAGATGGCCATTGTAGTTAATAAAATATTAAGAAAGATAAAGTAACACAATTTAAATCATTTATTTGCATTAAATCAGCAATTTATCATATTACAAATTGTAAAGGCATACCCGCACAAACCAAAGTATTCATAGAGAGATACCAAAGTATGTAAATTAAAGAACTTTTTAATTACCTCTAAACTCCTATTATTTATTATAAATAAAGCACAAAATTTAAAAGTGTAGGAACCAGTTTCATATCAGATCTACATACAAAACTCAAGAAACAATTCAAACAACTCCTGGGCGGAGATAAAAGTGAGTCAAAACAGTATTAAATTTAAAACACCAGAGAAATATTTTTCCCGGCACATCTATTTGCTTATTTAAATCACAGACACCTCGTTTCCCGGTTTATTTGAGATTACGGGGCTTCTAAAACTGAAGCTAATTGCCCTTGTAGGAGTTAGCAAGTGTCGGCCAGATCTGGCCAGATCTACTAAAGCCGGGAATGAGTGTTAAAAGATTTATATCGCTGGATAAGAGCGAATTTGGGGCTTAAATGCCGCGAAGACGGTGCAACTGCCACAGATATACGACCTCTTGCTTTTTAGCGAAAAAAATAATTGTGAATGGTGTTTTAAAATCAGTTTTGTGAAGAAAAAGTAACATGATATCGTATTATTGCGCAATTTTTAATAGGTCTACCGCTAAAAACTATTGATCATTGCTAAGGGTGTCAGGTAAAATCAAAATTTAAAATGTATTTATACTTATTATATGACTTTTTGTTGAACTAAAAATCTGTAACCAAAATACTATCTTTGTTGTATAGCGATGTAGATACTTATCAAACATTTATGTAATTTTATGGTAGGTTCAGTATGTAGTTTTCTACTGATAAATGTTGTAAAATAAAACATAATACTGGGAATAACTAAGATTTCAAAATTCCTAAAATATTTTCTGTTTAAATATTTTTCAAATTACTTAAGATACTAAAAAGCAATCTCGTGAAAATAATTGTGTTTTTGAAACACACAAATATCGCAACTATGTGGCGTCACCTGCCTGGCGTGGTAATCCAGCCAAGACCACGGCGTCGAATCCAGGAAATTAAGACATTTTCAGAATCTCCACCCGCCTCCAACGACGCATTTACTTTTACGAAAACCATTCGACACGATATTAAAATCTAGTTACGAGTTATTCAGTGGTTAAAAGTTGAAGTTTCAATTAGATTTTGAACGTTTGCCGTCGCTGATGCAGAAAAGCTTGCTTGCTTCGTTAATTGAAAAGGTAAAAGGTTTTAATGATATTATAGCCATATAAATAGAGTGGTTTGTCTGATATTTTTGTCTTTTACTTAGTACACACTTAGATATTTTTTATCCATAATTATGTATTATACCTATAACAATACTATTGATTATTTTATCTGAGTACCTACTTTTCAACAAAAAAATGAGCAAAAATGAAATAAAAAAGAAAATTTTGTGTGACACACGCGTTTTCCCATTAAAAAATATTTATTTATCATCAACATAATGAACATCCACAAGCACAATATTATTATTACAAGTAAGTTTTAAGCTTAATACGTTATTATAATTATAAGTGAACACCACATTCGTCATAAGGAAGCAACGGAAATTATATAAAAGAAACAGTTAAATAACCATTTTAAATTACATATTTTTCCTAACGTGACCATATTACTATTATAATATATATTATAGTATTATATTAATTCTTATTATTATTAAATTAATTATTGTTATTGTTTTTGTTATTACATTGAAAAAGGAATTAAATTAAGGGGTTAATTAAGTGACTTTCTTTACACAGATTTTCTATATTTTTAAAGTATACAAGGGACAAATACACTACGTAGTTAAATTATTTTTCATAGTAGTTATCTCATACATGAGAGAGGTTCCAGATTTTACTATCGGAGATTTTGCAGATTACCTTTTTTTATTATCTAAACGCGCTGTTGAACGATAATTATTCGATTACCTACAAGGTAGACAATTATTAGAAAGATTGTTATTATAATGAGTCGGTAACTAAGAAGTAATTTGAATTTTCCCCTTACCGTTAATAATCTGGAAATTAATAGTAATGGAGAAAGTTCCTTATCCTTTATTGAAAAACTAACTGTATCAAAAGGATGAAAACTAGCTATCTAGGATAAAACATATTTTCCTATTAAAGACATTTACATAGAAACAAAACGAAGGAACGGTTGTAAAGGCACTAGACTGTTGATAAGTGGATTCCCAGACAATCTGGTTAACGCAAAATAAATTCCATCGACCAACTTGCACCTTCGTTTCAGCCTCAATATTATTTATTGCCAATAAAACGGATTCCGTTCGAGTAATGTTGTTTGTAACTTTTTATGTTTGATATGAGGTTATAAGCTTTCTTCTCAAGCACCTTCAAATGTTTCTGTGACAAAATAGCGAAAATATTAAAAGAATGTGGGTACAAATACAAAATTGTTCATCACATTTTCATTAGCTGATTTGATATTAAAAATATTGAAAACGTACAAATAGTGTGTACAAATAAAAGTAGTATCCCTTCAAATATAAAAAAAACAATAAGATACTTTTTATGATTTTTTAATTTTTGCATTCTTCAATGCTATTTTTATACATATGATATAATTTTTAATTGAAAAATATCAATTCGGTCACAAGTGAATTCCTATCTGAGACACTTGTGGCCGAGTTGATTTTATTCCAATATTTTTCTATTTAAAAAAAAAATCATAACAATAAGGTACTTTTTGCGATAATTTATTTACCATAAATATTTAAAATTAAGGTAAGTAACACTTACCAAAATCGACATTTAGCCATGTCCATCCATGAAATTATGCGTTTTAAGAGTTCATATTAAAGTAATGTTTTAGACCCTAAAGACAACAGCTGAGAATTATTATCATTGGATATAGATAATATAATATTGTGCACCACAAATAAATAGTATCTGTCGTCGAATACAAAATTATTTCAATATTCCGATTCTATATTTGCATCAAAACTTGAATCCGAATCCAATACGCCATTTCGTTACAAGGACTTAGAAATGCAAATGTATGCGTATTTTGCATTTTACTCTTATAAAATCCTTTAACAGACGTTGTCAAAGATAAAGAATAGAGATATTATTCCCTTTCTTGGGCTGCTGCGATATTACTTTTCCATTAGTATATTGATTTCTGTTTGTCTCGTCTCAGCATATCACTTGGCTCTAGGCTTTCTTTGTTAGAAAAGAAACGTATTCATTTATATTTATATTGAAATATTGGAAGTCGAATGAATTGTCAAGTGAGTTTTATAAGTTTAAGTTTGTGTAATAATATTTTGTGTTTGATGTGAGGCCGAGCAATCAGACGTTTTGGATCTAGAGGTACTTTTTAGAGAATAATTACGTTAACAAAGTATTGTAATTTTCCGATTCCGCTCGCTCCGCTCGCTCGGCTTACCTTATTTTATGGTCAAAGTTCTAATCTAAACTCAATCCTTCTCTCTCTCCCAAGCTACTAATCACCTATAATTTTACAATCAAATCAACTAAAGGTGTAACTTCATTTATTTCATTTTAATGTTACAGGTACAATAACAGAATACAAATTGTTACATTGCAATTTACATCAAACCAACACTTTTTAAATTTGTATCACAATAAAAATTGTACACAGCATTGATCCAAAACAACAGTAAAGAAAATATTTGATTTAAAATAAAATGTTAACAACTTTGCTTTACCCTCGACATCTTCCTCAGGTATTTGGCAGTCTTTTTTTCAGCATATTTATCCACCTTTCCGCCATGTTTTGTGTATAAACTCAATGAGATACTCATTAAGCATAGAGAATTTTGACGTTTTTCAGACTAATTACGTTGTGATAATAAAATACATAGCCTTTAAAACTTCTTTGACCTATAAGGACATCTTAAAGTATCTTCGCGCACTGTTCATTGAAATAGAACAACTTTTCTGATCTTCTTTGATCTAACTATACCTATATTGGAACTATACTAGATAACTTATTAGAATTGAATTCAAACTGCAATAACCCTAAACAACAAATCAATAAGTTAACCAGTACATAAACGCTTCGTATCCAATAACTCATACGTATCGACTAATTGAAGCGAGATAATTGGCTACACACCAATACTAAATTCGTAACTAAGACTCGGCAAACTACACATTTTGCGGTGCGTCTAGGTACAGCATGAATACACAGTATTTTATCTTTCTACTAAACGTCCGTTCGCTATAGTAATATCCTACGTGGCTCGGTTCGGCGAGAGTTCGGCAAGAGCCTTATTCTCGAATGCGCCGCGGTGACGAATGCACGCTGTAAAAGTTTTTTAGCGTAATGGCTTATCTATGTTGGCGGGCAGCCCTATCGCGTATTTCGTACCGCGCGGCTGCAATAATAATAATAATTAATTTTATTAAGAGGTTAAGACAACCTGTATGTACTTATCTTTATACTATGCAGCTAACTACTCACTTTGCGGTACGTCTCGGTACGTTGCCGACGGAGTTATCAGTCACCACAAACGCGCGACGTGAGATTCGATTCCCCGTTAGACACCCTCAGACGCATCGTTAATCCAAAAGTGATGTGATTTACGCTAATTTCATTTGGGCTCAACGTTTTCACGTGGATTTAAGCGCGCCTTAATTACGTGTAAGGAGGCTCGAGTTTTGTAAGCACGTAATTTAAATGTTAAATATGGAACTGAAATCACATAATGTATAATAGTAGATAATAGTAGGTACTGAAGTATTAAATTAAGAACTAAGAAATATAACTGTTTGTTTCATATCGTGGTAAAAATAAACACTATAATTTTGTTTCTTCTTTAACCAATAAGTATAATAAAAATTGTGAAACTAACTTCCAGTACTAACTATAAACTTGGAATGCCCTTAGGCGAGCAGTAAGGAGTTTTTTGAAGTGAAAACTTCTTTAGCGATGTTGTGCACATCAGAGTTTTAAATTTTTGGGATGGGTAAAAAATGTTAAAGTCGCGTCAGGACATGACGTGAGAGTAGAGTGCCGGCGCGGCGTATTAGAGGAAGTAATATCCTCCTCTCTTTCTATCGCGCGCTATCTAAAATATATACCTGCTCCTGCTGTTTCGTTTAAGCGGTTTTCACTTCTGCCGACACTCCCGGAGTGCAACCCGTTTTTTTTATTTCACTGATATCCTACGGTGGTGAAAAGGGGTCTATATATTTTTGTATGAAAACTCTTATTTTCTGTAAAGCCCACGCCATTAACGTCTTTTACTCAAAACATAGGTATCTCATTAAGATTAACAATAAGCCATTTCTCCCTCATAGTCGTCAAGAACATGTGTTTTAAGTTTGTTAATATTTAATCAGCTCCCACTGATTTGTTACCATACGTTTAATTTTGCTGTAGCCTACATAATTCAATACGGCGACAGGTCGGCGGGGGACGTGTGTGTAAGATGATTAATTTGTAAGAAAATGTAATACGTAACACAGAAGTTTTAGACAAGTTTCAACTGCATACATGTTCGTTCAAAGCGTTACTGAAAATGATTTTGAAAGCTTATTATGGTAATGGTTTAATAATGGTGATACAATTTTATATTTACTATAATGGATATGAAAAATATAGAACTAATCCTGATAATTATAAAATTGTAAGTTCGTTCAATAGGCAATCAGTTATCAATGGAGGGTCCCAATTTTACGTAATATACTTTATAAAGAGCGTAAAGATTCATTGAATTGTCTTGTGTGGAACTAGACCAATTAATTCTTATTTTTGTTTATAGCCCCAAAGAGTAATTACCTAGAGTTTTAGTCCACTATGGAGGAAGTATTAAGAATAATTTGTTAAACTAATAAAAAAAATGTCATAAATGTGGCGGACTTTAATGTAAACATTTATATCCAAAATTGACCCAATTATCGAGTATATTTTTAAATTTATTTAAATCATTTAATTTGTTGCATACGTTTAATGAACTTACACGTATTACACCCACATCTGCCACTTCTTTAGACAACATTTTTTTCAAATTGTAATGTTGTTGAAAAATTGGTGATTGGGCCACAGCAGGAATTTATACAAGTAGAAGGAAATTGTATGAGCTCTATGCATTAAAGCTAACTTCCTGTGATTCTGATGTTTTTGAACATATTAGGAATTATTCTAAAACATTTAGAAAAGTATGTGCTGCTGCTAAGTCTCTACTTACATTGCAAACAAAATCAAATTAGCTGATAACAAAATAAAGGCTACTTGCAATAGAAACTGGAAAAACAAACTACGAAACGAAACTACGATTTATTTAAATTCCTGTCCAAACGTTGCTGCTGCCCTTTTGGAGTTATCTGTTGATAGGTGTAACACTGCTTTCCATTTTAGACATATTTATAGCGATAACATCTTTGAAGCTTTTAGACAATAAATATTTAAAAAATCTGAATATTTATTAGGCATATCGACCAGTGTGATTAAATCAATAATTATTGAATAAGCTCCTTATTTAGCTTTTATTTTTAATCAATGCGTAGATGACGGTGTTTTTTCCGATCTCATGAAGTACAGTAAATTAATTCCCCTTTTTAAATCTGGTTACAAAAGTGATCCCACAAACTTTAGGCCGATTTCAATTATTATTATTACATTATTTTACATCTAATCAAATTCTTCATGAAAATCAGTTCGTGTTTTGTATAGGTAAAAATACAACCGATGCTTGAATTGCACTTCTTAAACATATTTTTGACGCCTGGAAGGGATCG
Organism: Chrysoteuchia culmella; assembly: GCA_910589605.1. NCBI lineage: Eukaryota > Metazoa > Arthropoda > Insecta > Lepidoptera > Crambidae > Chrysoteuchia > Chrysoteuchia culmella. The sequence continues at coordinate 8,143,230 of OU342649.1, forward strand.
TCGAAGCAGAACGAAATTGGTGTATTCTGTGACCTGTCTAAAGCTTTCGATTGCGTTGATCACCGGACACTTTTAATGAAGCTAGAACATTATGGTGTTTCTCATAAATCAGTTGGCCTTTTGCAATCATACCTATGTAACAAAAATCAGAAAGTCATTGTTAATAATACTGCATCTACTGGAGCCCCCATTATTATGGGGGTCCACTATTATTTCTAATCTATATAAATGACCTACCTTACTACGCCAATAATTTATGAGACGGTACTTTTTGCAGATGATACCACTTTAATTTTCAAAATTGATAGAGGGAATAATTGTTCTGACGACGCCAATAGTACTTTCGCTAAAGTTGCACATTGGTTCAATGGTAATAATTTATCATTAAATTCTAAGAAAACGAAATGTGTTATAATAATCACTTTATAATGCAGGTTGATATATATATAAATTTAAATGCAGATGTAGTCGAGTTAGTTTATATAGATGTAGAGAGCACGAAATTTCTTGGTATTACTTTAGATTCACGACTACAATGGGATCCACATATTGAAGCCTTGTCAAGTAGACTCAGTTCTGCGGCCTTTGTGTAACAAAGTTATAAGGCTTTTAATTGATATTGAAACGGCCAGTCTTGTTCACTTTAGTTATTTTCACAGTGTAATGTCCTATTGCCTGTTATTCTGGAGTTCAGCAGCCAATATTGATAATGTGTTTGTACTTCAAAAACGTGCTGTGCGCGCCATTTACGACCTTAGGTGAAGATATTCTTTAAGAGACCTGTTTAAAGAAGTTAATATATTAACATAGGCAGGACAATATATCGATGAGAACATCGTATATGTAAGGAAACATTTAGATTCATATGTGTAAAAATAGCTATGTTAGTCAGTTTAATACAAAAAATAAGAAAGAATAGAAAATTTAGAATTTCATAAATGCATGTAATATGCTTAATTGAATAAAGAATATTTTCAAGTGCTAGCTGTGTAGTGTCGGCTTAGAATACCCCCTCTCATCTCGTGGGTGTCGTAAAAGGCGACTAAGGGACTCAGCCTTCAGGAGATGGGCAGCAGCGTCTTCTACATACTTGGCCACACTGCGATCGCCAACCCGCCTGCCAAGCGTGGCGATTATGGCAGATCCCCCTTTTGGGGGAGGTCTATACCCAGCAGTGGGTGTTCTATAGCTGAGACGACGACGACGAAATATATTTTACTTGCAATTATAAAAAAATAGCCACTCTTTTCATTAATATTCCCAAGTAACGATACAATGTACGAGTACTACCGTCGTCACCGTATTCAGAGAAAATAGACAGCAGCGACTTGAAATCTTATCGACTGCAATTGCCAACTCTCCTGCCAGTGTGATTATTATAGCAAAATACCGCCAGGCCTGATGTCAAAAAGCATTGCACATAGCATTGCAATATGCTCTTAGCAAATGCCTCATGAGCCGTCAGAAGTATTAAGAATATAAGTAATTAGATTTATCAAAAAAAGTTTCTGATCACTTGATGTTTTTCATACAAAATGCATACATGTAACATAAAATAAAAAACACCGTCAAAATTTTGAACATTCTAGCTTTTGAAAGTTACCAAATAAAAAAATATCGGTCAAGTTTTGCTATAATAATCTCTCTACGAAAACAGGCATTTTGTATAAAAACATCAAGTGATCACAAACTTTTATGATGTATTAACGTTGAATTATTTACAGAAAGTAATATTCTAAGTTTGGAAAAATAACTGAACCTATATTTTGGATTTCCGGTCTACTACCACAAACAAACACATTTTAAACATAAACACAAGTCTGCTACAAACACATTTTTTGTAACAAAAAGTTAAAAATATTCCAGTGTGTTTTTTTATGAATTCCGTTTTTTACATCACTCCAGTTACAAATTGTCAATATAATCATAAGTTCAAAACGCTTACACAATTAAATATTAACATCACAATAAAGTTACAATACAAATTACAATTTTCAATTTGTCATACATCACACAGCCCTAAAATTCAAGGGCTGTTCAAGGTCAAAACGAACCCTATAAAACATTATATACATACATACAGTACATTTTATTTATAACAGTATCTCAACTCAGTCTTTTATACATTCCTACATCCGGGGGTGACGGATGGCATTCTTCCAGTACGAAAAACCCGTCATGGCATAAAAGAAGTTATGGCGGAACAAAGCAACTCACATACATGAAACCCTAACAGATATTATACTCTCCTACTTTGGGCAGTCGTCTAAGTCAGATCTTCGCTGCAAATATCGTGGTCTTGAATCTACGCTTGTTGTATTGTTGTATTGTATGGATACAAGAAAGAGGCAAGTAAGAAGAAAGTAGTAGTCAGTTGACTGTCTCGCGTCGCCACCAATTGCGCGAAACACGGAAGCAGTCCATACATTTTCCATTGCACGTTTTTAATTTCTTTCCTCCATCGAGCCGAAACACATATTTCAGAACTAAATGTCTGTCCTGCACTCATGCTCTTTCTAACTTTTTTCTGGTGTTCTATGTCATCATCGTCATAATCACCAATAGCTCCTCATCGACCACTGCTGAGCATATGCCTCTCCAAGTGCACGCCATCGAGCACGATCCGCGATTACTTTCATCCAGCTCTTGCCAGCCGCCTTGCGAAGATCGTCGCTCCACATATTTTGTGTTTTGTGTGTGGATGACATACTGTTTCAAAATATAAATGTACTGCGTACTACCGGCAGGGCTCCAACACATTTATAATGCTCTATAATACGATTATCAGGCTGCCCCCCTAACACAGACAAAATCGATAGTGTCTGCACGCGGGTATATGCAAAATTTCGCCATACTACGGAAACGGAAAAGTCCTTGCATTTAAATATTATTGCTATCTTTGGACGGTATCGCAAACTTACTTGGTTACTTACATTCTTAAGCTGGAGTATGAATATTAAAGTTCATATCGCATATTAGATTTACATTTACAGTTTATCTTTAGTATTTATCTTTCTTAGTAGGTAGGTAGTACGTTAGTAACGGAACCATTCAACCAACCAACGGAAACATTGGTTCGAAAATAGTTCGCCTTGAAGACACCAATTTGTTGTTAAATTATTTTTATAAGTCCCGGGTTCGATCCCCGGACAAGACAAATATTTGTGTTCATGAACATGTCTATTTGTCTTGGTCTGGGGGTTTAATATGTATATTAAGTATGTATTTACAAAAAAAAGTATATAAGTATATTTATCCGTTATCTAGTATCTATAACACAAGTTCTTCAAGAAACTTAACGTGGGAGTAGATAATTGGTGTGATTGTATGCGAATATTTATTTATTATTATTATTATAAGTACGCTATTGCAACCCGTTGTATACTGTAGCAAGCATATGGTTCATATTTTCTTTTAGGCAATAAAAATTACATTTATGGAATAATAGCTCTCTTATTATATCTCTATAGCCCAAAAAGTGGGAACATTTAAATCAATGATGCTGACGAATGATAACTCCCTTTTTCTCGAATCAATATAAAGATACTTTTAAGACAAAACCACTAATTTTATGGGAATATGCATTACCATAATAACATAGACGACGGACGCCACTGTCGGCTGCCAACTTATAACTTCTGGGCTTAACATTTTTAAAATGAGGTTATTCTGAAAATTTACAATGTGCTCGCACGCAACCTTAGTATAAGCCCGGTACCTGTGTTGTGATATTTACAGTGATTGTTCTCTGGCGTTTTATGCACAGCGGCATGCGCCAAACGATACGCTATGCTTTTATTGTCACTGTGATTTTTAGAGCTCCAGCTCGTACCAAAGCCGTTTTAGTTCTAACTGTTGTTTCAACTTGCGGTGTTAGGCTTTTGTTCTATATTATTTTCTTTTTTGAATTATATTCAAAACTTCTTTTAAAATCTGTATCTAAACTTCAACCAAACGTCTGAAAGGCTAAAGACAAATAATTAAATGATGTTCAGCAGTAATAGGTCGGTTAAAATGGATCTTAATCTAATGGTAATATGCAAATGCAGCCCCTAGATAAACGTAGGTAACAATATAACTTCTGGGCTTTCTTAACATTTTTAAAATGAGCCAAACGATACGTGCTTCTATTGTCACTGTGATTTTTTAGAGCTCCCAGTTCGTATGGAAGCCGTTTTAGTTGAAACTGTTGTCTTGTTGCAGTGTTAGCTTTTACTATGAATAATTTCCGGTTTTAAAAATTAAATGATTGTAAGTTATCATATTCCTCTTATAACCGATGCTATGGATAGGTTAGAAAGATATTACATTCATCCTTGAGGAGCCCGTGGCGCAGTGGTTCGCGCGCTCGGCCTGCGATTGTTGAGGTTAAGCAACTTTCGCAATGGTCAGTCACGGGATGGGTGACCAAAAATTTACTAACTCAAGCTCCTCCGTGCTTCGAAAGGCACGTTAAGCCGTTGGTCCCGGCTGCGTTTGCAGTCGTTAAAACCCACCAATCCTCATTGGGCCCGCGTGGTGGGTATGGCCCGTTCTCCTTATCCATCCATAAGGAAGGCCAGTGCCCCAGCAGTGGGGACCTTAAAAATGGCTGATGACGACGACGACATTAATTCTTACTTAGTTATGTATAATATAAGGAAATTCGCGAATAATACATAGGTAGTCATTTAACATTCACTTTGATAGTCAAAATGAAATGAAATGAAACAAAGCCGGATTGAAACGCGTTTTATATTAACACATTTTATATTGCGTGTTACTTTTCATTTTGTTGGAGTAGTTACACCCGTGACCCCCGTGTCAAAACGTCGTTTGACACAGGGGTCACGGGTGTAACTACTTATAAGTGTAGGTACTTAAAAAAAAGATCTAACTAATTTGTAAGGATTTGTGGGTTTGTTGGTTAGGTGTCTCATTTCCAGGCACTGTCAATCTTCAGAAATATTGCCCTAAAACATTCCGTTTTGCTCTCCTGAAAAGGCAACAAGTTTTTATTTTTCTCTTTATTTAATTTGGGGCTTTTATCCTCATGGATACGTCAGCCCCATCGTATCTTCTCAAGTATCTCACCCAACTTCTTAAGATTAGATTCTACAATACAAGTAGGTAAGGAGAATAAAAATGAAACCTGAAACTAGAGTCAATTTTACAAGAATGCAAAATTTAAATTCTAAAAAAAAACACAGTTTGAGCAGACTGATAGTTCATGTAAAGCCTTTTAACATAGACTAGACAGTCGTAAAAACAAACTGACTAGCACATTTATGAATGCTGGTTTTAGTGTATTCCAACTTGATTCTGATTAAAAATAAAAAGAATTTTTGCTTCCATTTGAAGACATGTTAAATGGGAACGCATGTCATTCCAGTGACATGCGTTCCCATTTAACATGTAACAACATTTAAAGTGTAAATTAAGCTAAAGCTTGTAACCAAAAAAAACTTTAGAAAGTATGTGTCATTAAAAAAGCCTAAAAATATCGATAAGCTCGAGAATCTACTTTGCTTAACATAACTTCGGAACTCTGCTTTTTGAAGAAAATAATGAAAGGTTTTAAAAATACCCATTTGTTTATTTTATTGGTACAATCTTTAAGTATCTACTAATTTTGTATGCAACAATTTATTTATCTCTGTCTCTTTTAGTACTTCAACATAAAAATGAATTGGAATTTATTATTCTATCATCATAATTCATAACCTATTCGTTTTGTTAGAATTTTATTTTTATATCATCTTTAAAAACAGCAGCAACGCTTTTTCCAAGAAATTGCACACTAGAGAGTTACTCAGTTACCTCTCTGCAATTCTAACATACTTCTTAATTTAGTTTCTTATGAGCTAATTTAAATAGAAAGTGCCTTTGTGGGTAGTTAGAGTTAAAGCTCAGAGTTAACCACAGTTTATTTTTATTGGTTTTGTGATTTAACTGTCCATTATCTTTGTTTATTTAGTGACTAACCAGTGGCAGCTCATGATTGTGTCTGTAAGCTGGACTTGTCTTCAGATTAAATATATTGTTTAAGACCATTGTATAATAATTTCTAGTTTTTTTTTCATGTGTATTTCAACTATATTGACAGCTCATGTACAGTTTAATATATAGGTATGTTGTACCTACTGTACAACTAAGCTGTGTAGTGTCGGCTTAGAATAGCACTACCCCCCCTCAGCCCGTGGGTGTCGTAAAAGGCGACTAAGGGAGTCAGCCTTCTGTAGACGGGCAGCAGCGTCTCCTACAAACTTGGCCATACTGCGATCGCCAAACCGACTGCCAAGCGTGGCGATTATGGCAAACCCCCTCCTTTTGGATGAGGCCTATACCCAGCAGTGGGTGTTATGTGGCTGAGACGACGACGACGACGTACCTACCTAATTATTATGCGTTTTCATATTTTTATTTCATTGTTGTTAGTTAATTTTGATTTTTTTTTTATGGAAAATATGTTACTTTATTCACAGAGCTTGAAATCTAATGGCAAGGTTGAAAATAAAAATGTTTACATTGGACCGGATTTCCAAAGGTCGTGGGTTCGAGTCCCATCTGAGAATTCACTTGTGGCCGAGTTAATTTTTTCTAATATTTTTCTGTTTAAAATTTATCATAAATGTTTACATTATAAATACTAATGTATGTGTTCACAACATGCGTAGGTAAGGCATTTACTGCGAAATCAAGTTCCAGATTCACACGAATAAAATTTTCAACAGTTACCTGCGAATCATTCTAACTTGAAAAGATAACACTCAGAAATTCCGATAACACAACATAAACATTTGAACAATAATAAAATGATTTTGCATTGAAAGGCTGGTATTAAAATAGCATGTTTCAAAGTTGGAGAAAATTGTTCGTAATAAGTAACAAAAGTTTTGTGTCGAGATGCATAATTTGCCTTGTTAGCAGTTTGTAAATTTGAATGTAACTTGAATAATAATTAGTTTAGACTGTATTTGGCAACTACTGAAGATAATATTTATTATCAGATTTTACATTTATCTATATCTAAGATCAATATTTTTTTATAGAAGATAGGTTACATTCATAGTAATTTGCGTTGAAATCTGTGACCAAGACCGCACACATACGCAATTGGACAAGTAGGAAAAAATTACACGAAATAACACGGAAATGAAAGAGATAGCAAATTTGAATCGGCCCCATATAGAGTCTTCCCAATTTTCACGTTAATTGCATTAATGGTATTGTCTAAGTTAGTGAAACATTTTTATACTTGTGATAAATTTTAAATGAAAAAATATTGGAAAAAATATAACTCGGCCACCACAAGTGAATTCTCAGATGGGACTCGTACCCACGACCTTTAGAAATCCGGAAATCTTAGCATTTATGTGACAATGCTGGCCTACAGCGTATTAAAAATATAAAAGTATTGGAGAATTTAGACGGTGGTTCGCAAGTCTCGGTAGCTCAGTGGTCTAGCATTGGACCGGATTTCCAAAGGTTCACTAGATATTTTTTCGTAGAAGATTTTTAGTTATTTGTCTAAATAATGTCGTAAATCATGAACCCCAAATCCCTAATTATTTACTTTAGTAGTAACGATAGTTATTACTTACAGTCGGAGAAATTCCCGGTTGACCAGTAGAGATTTTTTTAGGAAGCTTTATTTAAAAAGTAATATATCTAAACTAATGACGACCTGTTTGGCGCAGGGGTACTAACCCCACCTTCTGCGCCAGAGGTCCCGGGTTCGATCCCCGGACAAGACAAATATTTGTGTGCATGAACATGTCTATTTGTCTTGGTCTGGATGTTTAATATGTATCCATCCATCCATCCATCATCAGCCTGTGGACGTCCACTACTGGACATATGCCTCTCCTAGCTCACGCTTATTGTGGCGTTCATAGGAGGCTACTAGCCTACTGCTACCACGCTGGTCAGACGGGTTCGTAGAGGGTTTGTTTCAAGTTTTCCTTCTCTCGCACAGGTGTTCAATGCGTCGAGCTCCTTAGTCGACTCTTACGACATCCCAGACATGTAAGGGAGTGGTGACACTTGTATTCTTAGGCCGTCACCACACGGCAATAAATAAATAATATATATATTATGTATGTATTTAAAAAAAAATGTATATAAGTATGTTTATCCGTTATCTAGTATCCATAACACAAGTTTTTCACGATACTTAACGTGGGCTAGATAATTGGTGTGATTGTATGGAAATATTTTAATCTATAACATTAATAGGTATTTCATTTGAATAATACATTATTTCTCCAACCTTAGTACTTTCCGAGAAAACCTTTCCCAAAAAAACTTTACTGGTCTACCGGGAAGTTCACTGATTGTACCATTGAAAGTGAATAATTGATTGAATGGAACTTTTTTCAGGTCTCAAAAAAATTATTACACAAATTTAGTAACGACATGTTACTCTGCAAATGCTGTACACAGTGTTTTGTTGTTTTCAACTTCTGTTGTTTATACATGAAACGTTGATAAATATAGAAAAAAACTTAAATATCGCACTTATGATATTATTTGCCTTGGTGTCATACGGTGTTTTGCTATTAGCTTTCTATTGTCAATTCCTTCTCCTCCCCTTTTCTTTTCCTTTACTACTTACTTTTTGGTTATTCACACTATTCGCGAAAGATCTATGTATATATTTTTCCATACCAATAAAGAGTATTGAGGCGTAGTTACAAACTGCTTGGTCCCCCGAGTAGGGGTTCGGGGGTCAGCTAAATGGGCCATTTTGTTGCGTAGTTGCCGAAACTTCGACAAAGGATGTAGGTTACCTTGTAAGGTTAGGTACTTACACGACCTCTTTTGGATGTAGCTGTCTCTCAATGCGATTTTGGCGGTTAAGCAACATTCAAAAGGTCGGTCAATGGGATGGGTGACCAAAATAAATAATAAATGATTGAATTAATAATTCTTATACTCGCATCAATTAACCTAGCCGAAAAGTAAGCACTGTAAAGCTGTAAATTTATGATCGACGCGGTAACTCTTAGCCTTCATCATACCAGATGTTAAGTATTGATAAGGCTGAAGATGGAAGCGAGCCTCTCCCGGAATCCTCAACCACTGAGGAACTGGCTATCTTATCTCTAACTGCCGGAACACAATAATGCTGAAGACATTATTTTATTTTATTTTATTTATTGAAAAAGATTCACCAACGACATATCTTTACACATTTCAATTTAAAAATTAAAACCTGACTAGGCCAAAAGACATGCCTTTACAGGTGAATACAACATTTTTTATTTTCTTATTTACTAGTTAAAATATTTACTATTTAAAATAACAAAGTAGAAATTTGAAACAGAACAGATAACTTATAAAATAAAGATTAATTATTAACCTTATTTTCATGAAATTTTGCCACACACAGCCTCTTAAACGCACGATCAGAAAGATGAAAGATGTCGACATTGCTGTTATCCATTTCGTTATAAGTACGCATGCACCGGCTTAGAGGAGCGCACCGACCTAGATAAGACTTGCAACGAGGCAAGCTGAAGATATACATTACATATAAGACATTGTTGTTAAGGCGTCAGATTTAGATAAGATGGTGGTAGCTAGCCAGGCGGACTTACAACAAGTCCTACCACCAACCAAACCGACCACAATATGTATCCCCTCTGGGGTGGTTGTTACCACTAGTCCACAGAGGCGGTTAAGCTTAGGTACAATCGGGCAACTTCCCGGTTTATCAGTAGAGTTTTTTTGAAGAAAGTTATCTCAAAAAGTAATAGACTTATAGAAAACGTTTATATCACAATTAATAGAGCTTTAATAGGTATTTCATTTTTCAAATAAATTATTTCTTTAAAATATTCTCGGAAAATATTAAGGACATTTTCCGAAATAGCTTTCTCAAAAAAACTCTACTGATTAACCGGGAAGGTCCCCGACTGTACAAATGCTCGTATTCATCATACAAACATTTGCCGCTACCGTTGACCGTTCATGACGTTTACGAATTTGTGAAAACTAATTTTGAAAATGTCGTAACCAAGTACGAGATTGGCGTGGTTTGAGCAAATAATCGCAAAGTGGTCATAATGAATACGTTGCAACATGAGTTTTTGTCCATGTATTATTGTATAAGCTTGTTATTGTTGTATTAGAAATATAAAAATATTCTAAAGAAATGTTTGAAGTTATTTATCTAACGAAGAACAAATCGGTAGTAGACTGTATTGTGACTTTGCTGCTGTTGCTGCGACAGCAACCTACTCATAGCGATAAAAAAGCCACTCCGCAGAAAGTAGTCGTACCGGCCCGAGATCAAGACAGTTTCATCGATGTTGGGAATAAAAAGCGACGTCGTCAGTGAGCCCGAATCGCCATGGCACCGCACCGACAGGGCACAACCTCCTGCTGCGAGCTGCTACACCGACCATGGCTGTGCACCTGTCCCGCCTGCACTACACCACCACTGTGCAGGACGTAATAGAGTACATTAATCAGAAAACCAACTTCTGCTTGAGTTCTGCCACTGGAGGCGCACTATAATACCAATTTTAAGGCGTTTGTGAAGTGCATCCCGACATCGAGGCTGGAACTCTTTATGAAAGAGGACTTCTGGCCGCAGGGATGTGCACCGTGGCATACAGGCGCTTCAGAGAGAAGCTGCCGTGTGCCACCGATTCGACACACAAAGTGTCAAATTGACTATTTTAAAATGATATTTAAGTAAATATTTATGTATGTTTAGTCTGTTATGCCTGATATAAATACATAAATAAAAATTACAAGGGAGTAAAATAATATTTTATACGGCGAGGACGCTATTTTGAATCCAGATCGAAGCGAAGTATTCTAAAGTAGAATCCCGAGCATAGTGAGAGATTCTAGAGTAGAAACCTGAGCGCAGTGAGCGATTCAAAGTACATCGCCCAAGAGAAAAATAGTTTTTCTCTCGCGTGACATACTCTGCATCTATGAGATTAATAAGAGACACTTTGAAGTTATTTGCATGACGTTATTAGCTGCTATTTTTACTGTTTCAGGAGTTAATATAACTAACTTGCTTTTTTTTGCAAAATACAATAAATAAAATCCGTTCTGATTACGAAAAGAATTCTCTCGTTTCTTTTTTTACCAACGACGGTACGGAGACGGTATGTGGGTTTGGGGTGAGAGGAAGTTTGTTTGTTTGTGCAAACTATTGTTACCATTTATCTCCAAAACTACTAGTCCGATTTTGATGCGGTTTGCAGTGATGGGTTCGGATTTGATTTGTGCATGTTCTTAGATAGGTGTTACGGTGACAACTCACCAGGGGGCGCTGCAGTAAGCATTTGTTTTGCAAACCAATGTTACTATTTATCTCCAAAACTACTGGTCCAATTTTGATGTGGTTTTCAGTAATGGGGTCTTTTAGGTGTGCGCGGGCCTCCCCTTGCACCGTACAGCCAATAATTCATACAACTTGCGTTCGATTTCTATGAACGATTTATGTTTCAAATTCAAATCTCATTTCTGTTCGCTAAAACCTCCCATACAGAAAAGAGCAACTCGCTCCCGCTTATCGAAGAACAAAATGACGCTGAAGAACGAAGAAGGGATAAAAAGTTATATAGGAACAACAAAAAGTATTTAAATAAGACATGTGTTTAATGGTCGCTTTCTGAATATAGAATTTCAATTTGGGAACGTCACAAACCTCACTCATGCTCATGCATGATATTGTATGAACATTTTTTTCGAGTGTGTATGACTGTTGTTGTATGATTGCGTGTAATGTATGATGAAAATTTAACAGTTATAAAAAGAAAAGTTATGCCTGTATTATTTCCAAAAATTAAGAACCAAAATCATGAACAAATCACCGAATTATTTTGCCATTGTTCCGTCAATTCACATAAACACGATCGTTTCATATTCCCATCGCACACTCGCTAATGCTTTATCTGCCATTATCTCGATGTTATCCGAGACGTGCCAATTTATGGCCTTTTTATACACTGTTCACCAACAATAAAGATATATCCATTATGCGAAATTGAGCGGATTGCGTGGCCATAACGCATAGATGCCATAACATTGTAAGACAGGTAGGAGCCGTTGGGTGTAATAAAACGCCCTTATCGAACCATTATACGATCGTAAAATAACAGTTAGTCATATAATAACGTGATGGATGTTAATAACGGTGTTTTTCCTAGATAGCGCTTAGCTGAGTCGGTTATTATCTTATTAATTCACTTTCAGATAAAATGGAACGGAACGGGTAACTTTGTAATCAATTTTGGTTTTCTATTAGGGAGATTGATTTAAGACTGTTTTCGTTCTGCGCTAGTTTTTAACCGACTTCAAAAAAGGAGGAGGTTCTCAATTCGGTTGGTATATATTTAACTTTTTAATTTTGCATTTTACAATGCTATTTTTATCTGATAAATATTAAACAAGAAAATATACTAGAAAAAAGCAACTAGTCTCATGTCCCGTCAGGGCGACATGATACTAGTTGTTTTTTTTATTTTTATGTATGTACACCGATTACGCCGATATTTTTAAGTAACATACTTATAATCTTCTTTTTTTAATAAATAAATAATTGCATACAACCACATCAAGTTAAGTTTCATGAAGAACTTGTGTTATGGATACTAGATAACGGATAAACATACTTACTTAAATATGTTTTTCTTTTTTTTTGTAAATACATACATAATATGCATATTAAACACCCAGACCAAGACAAATAGACACTGTCTTGCACACAAATATTTGTCTTGTCAGGTATAAGTACACCTACGCCAGACAGGTCGTCAAAAATTCAATGGCGTATGGATGACAGCAACTTTAACGTTTTCTAAACATAAAAAACATTCACAATCCAAATTCTAATGCAGTTTTTTTATGGCTGTTGCATACTTAAACATACGTCACCTCCAGATTTGAAACCCTTCATACTTGACGACAATACATTTGAATATAAGTACATCTTTCTAAGCCTGCTCTGCGACTTTTGATAAGTCGCAACATCCATCACCTGTATACGAAAGTAGTTTACTCCCCTTAACTCGCGTCAAATTTGGGGAAAAATCACGTAATGTAAGGAAAACATACATCATGTGCACAATACACTGCATTATAGGCTTGCGTATGGAAATTTTATCCGATTTCGTTGCTTCCCGCTTGGAATAACATGGGAAGTTCGATAAAGAGTTTAAATTAGTTCTTTTGTTAAGAAAATGCTGTGTTGGGTGTCTAGTTATTGACGTTTTGAGACTAAATATAAGCAATAAATAGTTTCAAAAGCCGAGCAGCTGCTGCGTCTATAGAAATCTTCGTAACAGCAATCACCAACTCGCCTACTGAGAGCGGATGTGTCATTAAAGCCGAATAAGGCTGTTCTAGCCATAATGTACTGTCAGCACCATTTCTTCAGCCAAATCGCAAATACAAACGACGAACATTTAACCGGCGTTATGGGGGTTGGGTCTGTGAGACCCGGCGCATTTTATTTTTATTACTTTTTTTAATTTTGCATTTTACAATGCTATTTTTATGTGATAAATATTAAAAATCGCACGAAAAATATTAAACAAGAAAATATACTAGAAAAAAGCAACTTATCTCATGTCGCCCTGGCGGGATGAGACAAGACAAGAGACAAGTAGACAAACGAACTCATATAATACAAACACGCACGATCGATCCCAACCTGCCAAATACTATGGAAGCGAACGTGTAGTTCTGACATCTAATAACAATTCGAACTTGTAGGGATTTTAAAATACGTTCGTGCGTAAAACGTGATATCACCGAAACGCTACTTACCTATTTGACGGAGAAAAGCAATCAGTGTGCGCACTCGATTCGTACGAACCACGTTCAATACGTATACGTACGAACAATTCGTGTCCAAAGTGAGCGCGCCTAAGCGTTGCAGTCAACATAATCCTCGTGCGGCAACCGCACTGAGATTTAAAAGTGCACAAAGTTGAAATAGGTGAATATATACCTACTAGAAAATGTCGACGTACCTTTCACAGCTAGATATTTTTTTATTACTTTTTATTTATTTATTTGCATTAACTTGTTACTAAACTATTTATATTTTATTTAATCTTGTAAGTCATTCATATTCCTACTGGTTTATAAGTCTTCCGCGCAATCCTTTCCCTTCCAATATATATATTTTTAAGACTTTATACTTTTTGTTTTTTTTTTAAGTGCGTCATTTTCATCATTTCCCGCCCACCCATCAATAGGGTGAGGGCTGAAAATCGATGTTTCGCTCATCCCACGAGCGAAAATACCACATCGAGCCTGGACCCTGTTTTGCTGCTGCACATAGAGGCATCCGCACTACGTCTGACGAAGTGATTATAAAAATATGTTACCTATTTATATGATGTCTAAAATACCAGATGTATCTATGTGTGTTGCAACAAAATAAACAATTTTCTATTCTATTCTATTCGACGTGTCCTCTTATGCCTCTGTAGCATAACAGGTCAGTGCATTGTGCCGAATTCCCAAAGGTGCTAGGTAGAGTCCCGTCAGAGCGACATGAGTTGCTTCTTTTATTTAGTATATTTTCTTGATTAAAAATCTGTATTTAAATTGAATCGAACCTTTAGGAATGACATCCTGTGTAACGTGTACTCATACTTAGCTACTAGCCTTGGAAATTATAATTGAAAATGCATTGTGAAATGTTTTCCATCTATAATAGAATTCTATTAAAGAATATGTTTATGAAAAACATTTCACAAACTTTTCCGAAATTGGCAGTCTTTGTATTCAATCGTACTTGATCTCGCATCTTTATATCAATTTAAAGTTCAATAAAATATAGACGCCCTTTTAAATTAGAGTGTTATTGAAATATACTGTCGAGCGGGAATAATATCGAGATATTTCAATGGAGCACCAATAAACAATAATTTTCAATAGGTATCCAATATAACCAGCTTTCATAAATCATGTTCAAACAATTTTACTAATGTGCTAATGAGATTTGCGATTCGTGAATGTAAATAAAGTGAATACAGTATCTCGTATTTATCATCATCATTAGTCTGTAGACCTCCACTGCTTGACATAGGCCTCTCTTAGCTCATTCCATTGCCCGGGCCGGCCACCTTTCTCAGGTGTCACTCCACCTGGTTACAGGGCGCCCTACGCTGCGCTTGCCTAATCGCGGTCTCCACTCCAGAACTCATTTGCCCCAACGGCTGTCGGTTCTGCGTCGATGTGACCAGCCCATTGCCAATTCAGCTTGCTTATCCTATGACCTATGTCGGTCACCTTGATTCTCTGTCGGATTACTTATTTTTTTTTATTTTATCTTTCAGAGAAACTTCTAACTCGTATTAATTATCAAGCAATGTAAGGTAAGTTGTGTGCTTAGTATTTCAATATCTACCTAACTTAATGTGGACATCGCTAAAGTATTTTTCTTTAAATAAAAACTTAACTCTTAGTATAAAAACAAAAGTTGGGATTGAAAGTTTATGGTATGGATAATATAAGTTCTATGTTTACATAAATAAATAATTGCATACCAATTATTATTATAATATTAATAACCATCATACAATTAGCCACAGCTTAAGGACGCCACATTCGGCAATGGTTTGGTTGATGTTGTTTGAAAACAATAGTGACAGGCTACCAGTCCATCATCATCGAAACAGATGCCTCCTGTGGCACCGGTGTCTTCTAGGGGTGCTGTGGGTACGGAAAGTCATATTCTATGTTTGTCTTTAACTCTTAGTCTAGCATGGGGGCAACAGGACCAACTAAAAAACCGGTCAAGAGCGAGTCAGACTCGCGCACCGAGGGTCCGTCCCATCATATATAAATATGACAGGCAAACAGACAGACAGACTGAGTCGCACCATAAGAGTACCTTGTTACCATTTTGGTACGGAACCCTAAAACGATTGCTGATTTTTTGATATAAACTCAAGTACTTGAGGTACTGCTTTCAATCCATTAAGCGTTGATTCATTCAAAGAGAAACTCCATTTACTTTTTGATTTATACATTTTGTTGTCATTTGCATAATACTTCTATCTGATTTATAGCTTTTATTGAAATTCACAGATATTGAAACACTATTTTTAATTTATGATATTTTGATGTTAGTGACACGTTCTACATAAAATTGTGAACATACTGATTGTAAGTATTTGATAGAATCAGGCGTTACTTGGCGGAAATCCATATCTTAGTAGAAAACGAAAAATATGTCGCGTAATTCCGCAAGAAAAAATGCAGATGCAGCCCAGTGACACACCTTGCACCTTCACCGACTACTCTACACGTGTTTCGCCCACACACGGAGCATCCTCAGGAGTTGTTAGACCGTGCCAATCTCAGCCGTATTTAATGCTTCCCACTCCCCCCCTCCCCGCCCCCAGTGTGAAGCATCGCGACAGAGAAAGTGAGACAGAGTAATAATTATTGAAAATGATATAATAAATGTAAATTAAATGTAAAAGTATGATATAAATATGTGATATCGATGAAAGGTTTTTTTTTTTATTATTATTATTACTCTGTCTCACTTTCTCTGTCGCGATGCGTCACACTGGGGGCGGGGAGGGGGGGAGTGGGAAGCATTAAATACTGCTGTTTGGGGCCTTTTTACTCACTCGGTGCTGAGATTGGCACGGTCTAACAACTCCTGAGGATGCTCCGTGTGTGGGCGAAACACGTGTAGAGTAGTCGGTGAAGGTGCAAGGTGTGTCACTGGGCTGCATCTGCATTTTTTCTTGCGGAATTACGCGACATATTTTTCGTTTTCTACTATAATACTGATTGTGATACTGAGCCAGGAGTTTTGGGTTTGATTCCAAACCGGAAGAAACTTTCATGTCTTTAAAACATATTCTGTGTATATACGAGTACAATAAGGTGTGAATTATGTAACGTTTTTTTTAATGAACAACGGGGAGACTGTTAGCCTCCTTTATCACACCTGATGTGAAGTATTGATAAGGCTGAAGATGGAAGCAAGCCTCTCCCGGAATCCTTAATCACTGAGGAACTGGCTATCTGATCTCTAACTGCCAAAACACAACAATGCTGTAAACATTGTTGTTATGGGGTCAGACTCCGATACGATGGTGGTAGCCAGTCGGACTTACAAGAAGCCCTACCACCAACCAAACCGAATACAATATGTACCCCCGCTGGGAATCGAGACTCTGGGTCTGATACCGGTTGTTGTTACCACTAGACCCCACAGAGGCGGTTGAATGTGTGTGAATTAAATATTCTACGGACAATGAAAATACAATCAACGTTAAAAAAATCTTAAGCGTCATTTACACTTTACAAAAGCGTGAACGTCGTGTACACCCACAAATATTGGCCTCGTTTGAAAGCCCAATAAATAAACTTAATAAATAACATTTAATTGCATTAAAAAACATAGAAACACAAATGTGGCATAAAAAAATGCAATTTTGTTCCTTATAAGGGCCGCTGGTTGGGCAATTGCTCTACAATTTGTAGATATTAAAGGGTAAATGCAGGTTCAATAGGGGTGATTTGTTATTTTACCGTTAAAAAAAGTATTTAGTATTTATTTTTTAAACAAAATGCATAATATATAAAAGATTGCTATTGTTTTGTAAACTTTATCTTTTTTGTTGTATTATAATAAAAACAAAAAAGTTGATTTGTTTTTGGTAAGTACACCTTTTCCTTACCTTTCAAATGATATCTAACATTTCCCTCATAATTATAACTGTGTTTTGCAAATAAAATATTTGTATTTGTATTTGTATTTGTATTTAATTCCAAATAGGTTTAACTAAGTTTTCTCAAACATGCATGGTAGCCATTATTTTCGAAAAAAGAACACGCGATATATCGAATTTACGGACAAAGAAAATCAAATCCATTGCAGGAGCGCTTTTTGAATTTGGAACATTACAAAGAGTATTAACAACTCCAGCAGGCCGTTTCATACAACATTGCTGGAGCGCTGTAATGTTCCAAATTCAAAAAGACGCTCCTGCAATGAATTTGATTTTCTTTTAGTAATTATTAAATGTATAATATAAAAAGTATGTTTTATTTCCCTGCATTCTTTTGAGAAAAGCACTATATATGCCTCGGCGGAAATGGCATTGCCTGTCTCGTATTAATGAAGTCCTCGCCTACGGCTCGGCCTTCAAACTCATACTCGACCTGCAATTGCCTATTTCACGGCCTTTGCAATAATGTACTATTAAAAGTGACTTTTTAAAAGGTGCAATCTTTCTGATGGAGTGTGTATTTATCATGTGACGTTAAATGTTAGTTTGATTTTTTTATTATCTGCAACAGCTACAATTTGTGTACGTTTGCAATTACGTCTAAACTTTATAAATTAAAATGAAAATAAAACTTATTCTAATAATTTTTGTGTTTGTTTCAGTTATTCCAATGGCGATTTAGTTTTTTTTATATAATAAATCAACATTCTTTTAACTTTTATGCAGTTACTTCAAAAACAAAAACAGCCATTATCATCTGCTATCGAAATTGAACCTAGACAAAATTACCCTACTTAATATTACAAATGCGAAAGTATGTCAGTATGTTTGTTTATTTGTTTGTTTGTTTGTTACTCTTTCACGCAAAAACTACTGAACGGGTTAGAAGGTAATTTGGTATATCGGTACTTGAAGAAGTGGACTAACACTTAAACTATTTTTTATCCCGATATTCCCACGGGAACGGGAACCATGCGGGTGAAACCGCGGCCGCTAGTATTTAATAAACTTAAATAAATAAATAAATAAATATTTCCATACAATCACACCAATTATATAGCCCACGTTAAGTATCATAAAGAACTTTGTGGATACTAGATAACGGATAAACATACTTATATACTTTTTTTTTTGTAAATACATACATAATATACATATTAAACATCCAGACCAAGACAAATAGACATGTTCATGCAGACAAATATTTGTCTTGTCCGGGGATCGAACCCGGGACCTCTGGCGCAGAAGGTGGGGTTAGTACCCCTGCGCCAAACAGCTCGTCAAATGCCAGTAAAACTCATTAAACAAACAAATCAGTTATAATTAACTGTTTTCTCATTCAAAATCCTTTATATTTTGATAATTTAACTTCAAATTGTACGTCAATCTTGTAACTTCATTAACTAATGAAGTAATTTAACAGAAAACTAAAACTTAGAAACTAAATTTCAATAGATATAATTAAGATCGGCTTTGTCACTCAACTCCAAAGTATTTAATAGAACCTTACCATTGAGCAATATTAAAATAATAATTTAGAAAGTGAGATGGAGCTACGTGCAATGTATAGCTCCGTCCTTTATTGAATACCTCTACGAGTATTTTACTTCAATATTGTAATGAAATCCGATAGTAGGACTTCTTGAATCAAAAGGCGATGTTACGCACTTGGGGACAGCCGTGTTTATTCAACACCCACTGCCTCCAAGATGCAGTCTGCTCAGCTAGCTCAGATGGCCACGAGACTCATGGGAGTGTGCGTGGGTTCTACCTTGATGGCTGATACACTCGGAAAGAAAATATTGAGATTAGTGCACTAAAAGGTTCTAATTCTTACTTCTAAAGATTAGAACCTTTAGAACATTAGAACCACCAATACAGGAGTGTTGGAATACATCAAACAAAGTGATACATTTCTGACTAAAATTCTATGTATATTGATGTTAAACCACTGTCATTATTTAAAATTACAAACAATTCTTTCTAAACATTATTAGCAGAAAACACGGGCACTGTTAATAAAACTCATTAAAAGTTAAAGAATAAAAGTTACATGTGGGTACTCAAAAACACATGGTAAATTATTTGGTCATGACCTGGGGAAACAAGAATCAGTGGAAGCGTCCTTCCATGAATCTATTCTGAAGCTAAATTTAAGACCTTAAGTTACTTCTATATTAAAATTACATTAATACAACCGTTTTACATGTCGATGAAATTCACAAACAAAAAGTACACAAAGATATACGGAGTTCGTTGTTAGTTTACGCAGCCATCCTCCAAGTTGTTGGTGCACTCACTCTCCCATGTCTCAGAGGAGAATACTTCTACATTCCGTGGCTTGAGACGAGACACACTGCTTCAAGGGGACATGTGCATCAGCCCGGGGAAAGTTGTCAGAAATGTAAAGAAAATAACTTAATTACTGGCCTAAAACAAAGGAGCGGCTCTCTGAAACAAAATAAGAGAAGTTCCACCATGAAGCTTGAGACTCCAACCAAGACGAAACGGCATGAAAAACTCACCTCCCGCTCCATATTAAAATTCTTGAATTTACATAAAAAGGTATATTGGCACTAGGCCATATCGGGGACAATCACCACCTCATTTCTAACAAATGGATCGCGGACGATCCCAATATAAGTTTTCTGCTTACAATTTATGTCGCACCGAAGCCGAGGATCGAAAGCAAAAAGGCAAGTCACCGTCACCGGCGACCATAGACGAGCCGAACCAAAGACAATGATATATTGTTCCAGAATTTTCCACAAAAAGAATTTAGATTTTTTAATCTACAACTAATTGAAATGTATTTTAATAAATACAGAAGACATACTGAAAGTAAATTAAACCATTACAATATTAAAAAAACATTAGACAATAGCAATAAATATGCAATGAGTAATTTTCACAAAGACAACAAGTTGTTTAATATTTATCACACAACAAGTTGTGATTTATAACATTAAGTTATTGTCTGTGACGAAACGTAAAACGTCAGATGTCATGTCATTCGCTGTCAATGTCAAAGCCACTCAAAACAATAACACTGGTAGCTGTTATTGTGAAAATATTGAAAATAACAAAATATTACGGAATGAACGCTAAAACTTTGGTAAATAAGTGTAAAGAATGATTCTGCAATGAAATAGCTCGGTGCGCAAGGAACCTACGGTTAGTAACACTAAAATCAGTGCCACAAAATAATGGTAAACAAAACACTAACGTGTCTGGGGTGACGGTGTATCCCGTGGTCTGTTCTTGGCGTCGTTGATGGTGAATTCAACACAGGGCCTGAGCCCAGTCCTGCGAATAGACCACCAGACACACCCTCACTCCAGTCTCGAGAGTGAAAATACCACGGTTGCGTATTATACACGCAACAGCGCATTTCGATGTTTTCAGCTTTTTAAAGTTATAAACTGTAATTAAATGCTTATAATGTCTTAAGCAATAACAAGAATTACCTTTGATGTTACATTTTGTACCTACTTCTATTTTAAACATTCTGCATTATTATTTTAATACCAAAATATGTTGCTATAATATCATAACCACCATTTATTTTTTATTTTAATATTGTACCCGTTATCTAAAACAATCACAAATGTAATAGGTAATTATATAAAAAAAAACTTATGTTTACAAAACAACGTATTATTAAAGAAACCACAATCATCAAAACTTATAAATACACTTTATTTATTATGACCATTACTAAGAATCATTCTTGGTTTTAACTGACTTAAAAAAAATAACGTCTCAGTTTGACCTGTATGTATTCAACTCTTTTATTACTCTTTTATTTTTATTAAGAAATTACATTTTGCTGCGTGGTAAAGTACTCTTTTAATTTAAAACCTAAAAATATGTCCGAATGCGTTCCGAATCGCACTATTGAAATAAATTGCAACGTTCGAGGTAGTTTTTTAGTAAAAAATATGGATATTGAGATCCTAATAATTTTTATTACCAACATTTTTTTTAAAGTAAAAACGTATGGTCCTATTTATCTAACCTGTCAATAACATGTAAAAAAAATTGGATTATGTTTAAGGGGGGAGAAACGTTATCGCTTCTCCAATCATATCACACAATCCTCCAATCACACAAAGAATTTGTTACCGGAATTGACCGCGGAAACAACCTAAAATTTTCCTCGCTGTTGTGAGGTGAAAAATTGTGTCTTGCGCTTGGCAGAACAGTTGTTAGCGTCTCGTACCTTTGAAATCCTCGTTACGCTCAGGATTCAATAGAGGTACATCGCCGCGAAATCCAACTTCAAAATTGCGAAATGAGTTTGAATGAAGTATATAAAACACTAATCAAAGCATATTGT
This sequence comes from Chrysoteuchia culmella, assembly GCA_910589605.1. NCBI lineage: Eukaryota > Metazoa > Arthropoda > Insecta > Lepidoptera > Crambidae > Chrysoteuchia > Chrysoteuchia culmella. The sequence goes on from OU342649.1 coordinate 8,165,289, forward strand.
TTAAATCCCATTTTTTGGCGGGTTAAAGTTAAGATTTTATAACTTTAGGATAAAACATTATTTTTTTGTACTTATTTACAAAAATAAATAAACAGTTTTAATTTTTTAAACTTATTTCATCAATAATTTTACTTTGTAACTCGATTTATTATTGTCAAGTCAACCCTTGCTTCGCCTATCGTGTATTCTGTGTAAACCTCATATTTTATCTTATCATACAAAAAATCCAGAACATAAATCCTCTTTGAACAAAATCGAACGTTTTGTGGTAAGCTTGAAAGTAATCGACGAATAAATCACAGGTCCCCAGTCTCCAGATTTTTATATTTTCCTTAGTAGATGTGAATGCAATGCTTTTGTTTCTCATTTTTCCATCGCCACTATAAAAAAGTAAGTATGTTTTTTTCCTTTTCTCGGATCAGCTAGTACTTTTTAACTGAAAAATATTGTCCCTTGACTTTAGGATTTGAAAAGTAATTGTAAAATGTAAAGTTATAGAAAATGATATAGAACCAGCACTTATAAGCCGAGGCAAAGATAATATTAAATAATAGAAAAATTATGGTATAGGCAAAAATTACCCGATATTTTTAAGCTATTTCAGAACCTAGTATTTTGATAAGTCTAACAGCTTTAAATACTACTAACCATCAATGTATCTATATTTTTACTGCCAAAAAAAAATTACACGTTGATTTTTGTCTAATATGAATATATTATAAAATGAATTTACAATATTTGATTTTTTAATTTTTGCATTTTTCATACTTATGATAAATTTTAAATAGAAAAATATCGGAAAATATTAAATCGGCTACAAGTGAATTCTCAGATGAGACTCGAACCCACGACCTTTGGAAATCCGGTCCAATGTTCTAACCATTGTGCTACCGAGACTTAAGTGTTTCAAATTTGTCATATGAATTTACAATAGTATCAATATGAATAAAGTATTGGGTTCGATACACACAATCATAAAATGCCCTCGACCATTTTCATAATATAACAAGCTTATGATTTAACCCTCGGTACTATGTTACTTCTCACGAGTTTATTGGGTTCGATGCGAGTAAAGCCGGGATGAAATTTCAATTGCCATCGGTACAGACAGCAGCGGCGTGTCGTCGCAGTTTATTTATTGTGTTGAACCCTAAAGTACTGGCGCCTTGTAGAATAGTAAATGCTAGAAGTGTCCCAAGAAATGAATTGAATTTTATTTTATTTTTGTAAGAGCAATGGCCTGGACTCCCAAGGGTGCGGGTTCGAGTCCCGTCTGAGTGACATGAGACGTGATTTTTTTACTTTATTTTGTTGTTTAAAATGTGTCATAAATAATAGGGTAACTCAAGGATATATGCCGCAGTCAGATACATGCCCCGATTCCGAACACTCCTATTAGGGTAATGACCTCAAAACTGAAATGTTCCTTACTAGATAGCCCACAGCGCATACCCTAAATCTCTGTCGCGAGAGGAGTTGAAAAGTACTTGTTTGCGTCTTAATCAGCAATTATTAATTTTGACTCGCGAAAAAAAGACCTATATTATTTTCGTCCTACTACCTATATGGGCCCTATAATTTTTTAATCGTGAGCGGATTGTTTTTGTTACTTGTTGATCGTAACGTCAGGTATCTAATAATAGTTTAAAACAAGTTTTTATTTATTTAAATTATTAGTTTCTTTTATCTACAACAAAAGTAATCTATCCTCCTCGTAACGGATAGTTGCTTCGATTTTGATCGGGATGGATGCCCTTAGAGGCGGCTATCCCTTGCCCGAGGCAAGTATCTCTTACTAAGGCATACTAATTATACGAATATTTTTCTTTCGTTTCAATACTAAAATGCCTCGAAATTATAAAAGAAAGTCCGGGGTCCAACCATGGAAGCTGCTTTTGTAACGAAACTTTTTAATACTGTCCGAAAATACTGAACACCAATTCAATGAGTCATCTATCCTTCAGATCATACTATCTATTATCCTTCAGTTCATACCACAAAAAAATTAAGGATAGACGCTTTATAGAATTATTGTGAATCGTGGGATGTTTTCATATTCATTGGGAATTTCTTTGGCGCAGCCAAATTTTAAAGTGTAAATAAGTTTAAAAAATGTAAGATATTCTTTTAATTGTACAAAATGACACGACAATCGGTAAAAACATAGATTTTTGTACCGCGGCATCTATCCTCTAACGCAGAATATGAGTTAATTAATTAATTCTTATTCAAAATGGAAGGATGGTTTTTAAAGTATTTCATTTCCTTTTCAAAATACTTTGACGTAGTAGTAAACTAAAATTAGAATGTATTTCCCAGAGAGACATCCGCCCAATTTGACTCTCTCCGAGAGGTCTGCGAAAATCACTGTAGCTCATACACTAACTATAATAATCAAAAATGTGTTACATGAGCTTTGAGCTGAAGAATCACACTTGATGTATGCATAAACAGTTTGTTTATTTTGCACATGATTTGTAAGCTGTGAGGCTATTTCAAAAAGTGCGGCATATCTCCCTTACATTCTAAATTGCAAAAATAAAAAAATCTAATTAGATCGCTGTTTCATCTTAATCGAGAGACTAGCATTTATAAAAATGTGGGTTTCGAATGCGTATTTTCTCTCATTGATGGATGCGACGCTGGCCACAACGTAGAAAGGTGAAATACTACTTCGAGTCTCATCTGAGCGACATGAGACAAGTTGATATTTTCTAGTATATTTTCTTGTTTAGTATTTAGATACTTAACCTTTTCAACCTTTTCAACCTTTTACCTCTTCTAGTCCAACAATTTCATACATCTCAAACCACCCTGTCGTTTCCACTCGAAAAATTTCAATCGTACCTCACCGCAGACTGTGAGGCCGCAATGAAAATCCCTGAAAACCTGAAAAAGCTCCTGAAGCTTTGTGCACCGAGATAGCCGCGTTAGTGCTTTTAATTAATTTTATTTTATTTTATTTAACAATCCGACGAATTTCTTGCATCGAAAAATTCGTGGCAGATAGCTAAGGAAAATAAATGTAAGTGGTCTTAATTTTTGTTTACGTTTTATTTAGAGGGTTATTGACACTTATTTGCTATGCTAAGGGCCCTGTTTCACAATCACAATCTAAAAGTAAGTTCTGAGTAGCTTATATAATAGTTAGCAGAGTATTTGACATTTTTTTATTTCACAACTGTCAAATCATCTGTCTATTTAGAAGTTACTTTGTGAAAAGGCCCTAAACCTTTTAAAATATAAGTTATTAATTGTAAAAGTCCTAAAAAAATAAAGTACTTACCTATGATACATTTTAAATAGAAAAATATTGGAAAAAAAACAACTCGGCCACAAGTGAATTCTCAGATGGGACTCGAACCCACGACCTTTCCAAAGGTATAAAAATTGAATTGAAAAATGCAAAATTTCAAAAATCATAAAATGTACTTACCTAACTAGATACACTATAGAAAATTTCTTGTAATCAAGTTACTGCATAACTATAAAAATCATAGTTTAACAGTAAAATTTCAAGTATATAACAGCATTAAAAACCGCAAACAATCCAGTCTAACATCATAATAAACACGAAAATATGAAGTAGAACGCCACCTAGCGATCGTAAACGACAAATCACGCGATAAGAGTCGAAAAGTCGGGGTAGAAGTATAAAAATAAAAAACAAAATGTCCGACACGACGCGATAAATAAAGCTGGGGCGATACAATTTTTATCTGGGCATTGGTGACTATAAATTTGGGCTTACATCCTAAAATCGCTGGAGGAACGGTCCAACACGTGCTCGCGAGATAAATGTCGCGTCACAGAGGCATGGCCGCTTTTTAATAAATAAAGGGAAGTGGGGTTTTTTTAATTGGCACGATTGGTTTTTTTAAAAGCTGATTGTATTGTTTCTTGGTTTTTTGAATTTTATTGATATGACTATAGTGTAATTTTCATTTCGATGAAAAGTACAATTAAGTATACTATTACAAAATACAAGTTCCAGTGCACGTCATTTGCCATTACAAACCAATAGAGCTTATCTTGTGCCAATATCAGTTTAAAATTACTTAATTATTATCATATGAAATTCAAAATCGAAATAATTTTTATTTTACTCATCTTCAAACTTGGTGCATTATCATAATTTCTATGTCGTCGTCATAATTAGTTACATTTGTAAAAAAATATCTACCTATTTAATAAAAAAAAATCTTTAGTAATCAGATTCCGATTGTAAATTAAGCCTTAAGATTGTAAGAATTCCCCTTAAAATTAATTTAATTGTTCATTTTCTATGGAGTTTTGAACTGTGTCAGTGTAGCAGAATTTGTCTTTAATTTTTTGAAGGCAAGTTTCTTTTTTTTATGAACAATGGGGACACTCTAAGCCCTCATCATACCTGATGTTAAGTATTGATAAGGCCGAAGATGGAAGCCAGCCTCTCCCGGAATCCTCATCACTGAGGAACTGGCTATTAAATTTGTTATTAGCTATTAAAAGCAAATTCCATAGGAAATAAACAAATGAATGAATTGTCAGGGAACTCACTTAGCAATATTGCTTTAGCGCCTTTTTAGGACCCCCTGGAAAGATTAACTGGCAGATAAATTGACATATCCTTCATATTACAACTGTTAAACTATCTACCAGAAAAGCTATCCAGAACTTATCTGACGGTGGTGAAACCGGCTACAACTACAATTGTCGTTCACAATCATTATTTACCAGTTTACGCGGACTCGCTAGCGTTAACCGGCGAACATCCATCAAAAACATATGTATGTAGATAAAACCTCTTACGTACATAAAATAAATTATTCATGCACAGACCAAAACATTCTCGGAGAAGACGTATCCAGAGATAATCCTTGTTGATTTACGATGTGAACTTTGAAATTTACACTCGACTTCTATTTATAACAGCATTTCTGTTTAGGAGGGCTATTCTCGCACTGCAACATCTCGAAAACGAAAGTTTTTGAAGCCACAAAGTTGGTATTAAAATTAACCAAAAACATATTACATAAGACTGTCGAAGACTATAAAGACTAAAACATTTGGACAGTGTAAATATTTCTCTAACATTTTTAATGAAGAAGAGATCTAGAGAACGTTGAATTCAAGATTTCGCAGCGTCAGGGGCTCGATTCTCAGGTCTTTTGAAATAATTTAGTATTCGAATTGCACTTTGAATAGTATATTTTTGTGCAGCAGATTTAAAAAATAAACGAATATCACGCGATAATGATGAGTCTGAGATATCTGGCGAGGACTAAGAAACTGAACCATTATTCACTTCTTGTCAATTATCACAGAGTATCATAGATTCAAGTATCACAGACTCAACATACTTAATCGTTTGATTTTTTTTTTAAGTCTACTGAACATAAACGCAATTTCGACATAAATTCGTATACGAATTTTTTTCGAGTGATCTGAGATCGGGTCCCACGATAAAGTATCATTTCAGATATGCAAAAGAGAAAAGTAGTAGTAGTCCGTTGAGAATCGCAGTTTAGAATGCGATGAAACGTCACTTTTGCATTTGTCATATTTGCTGCGCTTTTATATTTATTTGGTTGAAAATAAAAATAAATCGAAAATCATGTAGCGTACCAGTGTATGAACCTCTATGAATTTGCATAGGCCAAAATCTTCGGGTATCGGATATTTGGGTAGCCTTGTGTACGGAGGGCAGACGGAAGGCCTGACGGCAAACGACAGTATTTTCAAGATATTCTGAAAACTCGCTTAAACTCAGTTTTTTTTTTAAATATAGAAGTGCAATGTATCATGCCTATCAATGCCTTAGCTAGTACCGACTCCAAAATGCTTACTTTTTTAGCTTTTAATAAAAAGTATAATTACTCATACATGCACCACCAAACAGCGTGTATTATTCACATGATATTTATTCACTAGGAAGGCAAACTAAAATTACTAAACTCAACGTCTCCACATGGTTTTTTCAAATAAGAAGCAATATAATATTTATTAAATGCAATGCATTCTTTCAACACTGAAATGTTTTGACGTGCAAGCAATTTTAAAGTTAAATCAGAAATAAATACTAGAAGAAACCTCAAAGTAAATTAATGTTTACGAACACACCGTTCTAGCTTTGATTTCTGTCAAAGGTAAAGCATAAAATGAAACCCCGAGATCTCTAGATTCGATTTGAAGAATTCTCTTGCAAAACTTCAACCCTTTGAAAAACTTCAGAGTCTTCAGAACCTACCTGTATCTTTAAATTAGTTTCGCTTCATAAAATTCACTCCTTCTTAAGCTAAAGTTCAAGGGCTAACATCAAGCGGTAATAATGTCACGTGATATTAAGCTGGTATTTATTGGATATAGTCTAAGGGCCAGACGACAGAGATTGAGCGTCAACTCTCGGGGGAATCTTTCGCTGTCGCGACCATATTATGCACAAGCAATAACCCTTGAAGACAACGAATTTATAAGTATTTTAATGGTACCGTAAAATGTTACGACGTTCTGTCTTCTAAACTTGCTGCTGGTTAATTGTTTACGAACCTGATATGACAGAAGAGGGCATTGACCTGACCCGTAGCTAGATTTTGAACAATAAACGGAAACCGAAGTGTTATTGTTTGTTTGACAGAAAATAATTCAATCTCATACTTGTAGTAGGCTTTGTTGAAACAAGGCCACTTTAATTTACGGTTAGCGCTACACTTTAAAACATATCGCTCGGTCACTTTTGACTTCAAACGAATGACTGAAATGCAATGTCATTTTAAATATGTTTAGCGCTAAATGTGTTTATTGACAGTTGGTCATAGTCGCCTTTAGATGCCAATAGCATAAATTTTGACACTCATAAAACTAGCTGTTTGCTATTAAGTATAGGTATTTTCTTGCCGTGTGGTGACGGCCTAGGAATACAAGTGTCACCACTCCCTTACATGCCTGGGATGTCGTACGAGCCCACTAAGAGGCTCGACGCATTGAACACCTGTGCGAGATAAGGAAAACTTGAAACAAACCTCATATGGACGCCACAATAGGCGTGAGCTAGGAGAGGCCTATGTCCAGCAGTGGACGTCCACAGGCTGATGATGATAGGTATTTCTCCTTGTCCATCCATGTATAGATACTTCTCCTCATCCATCCATAAGGAAGGCCAGTGTCCTAGCAGTGCCCAAGTAACAAATTAACGTTGTATAACGTTCGTTCCTGTGATATTTTGAAGAGGAAAAGTGCATCGTGATATCAAAAATATTTTTTTATTTTACATTTAATTTACAATGTGCGAACAGAGTGTAAGGGAAAAAAATGCGTGCAGTGCACCTATTTCTTATGGGGCTTTTAGTTTTATGATGAAAGGAGTTTTTTTACGCCCCCCTCGAATTCCATGATATTCAATTAATTGTAGATGATGATTTCCAATTTGTTTTTATATTTAATACCAGCCAAGTTAAGAAGAGACTTCTATACATCAATTATATAATGAAAAGATCGCATAATGCCGTGAAATAATAAAGCTTATGAACAGAGAACCAGCAAACAGTACCATTTTATTGTAATTAAGGCATTGATATTTGAGTTTTATAGTTGAATCTATATTGTTGAAAATATTTGAACAACGTTGTTTAGACGACAAAATGGAAGTTAGTTTAAAAAAAGTCCCTGTTAGACCTTTGTACAATTTTTAGGTCCACTTAAAGTGCTGTAACATTTAAGCGTTGGATTGATTACAAAAAAGTCGTGTTAAGGTTACGTACACCACCATCGACGGTTAAACGAACCCTTTTATCTAACTGTTGTTTAGCGTCGTATTAATCAGTTTATGTAAACGTTTACCCAACCTACAAATCGGCTCCGTTATACGATGTTGTATAAAGCTGTCATAAAAACGTTTACATAACCTACACCGGCAGCATTATACGACGTTATATAAAGAAGTCTTTATACGTTTACCTAAACTATGCACTAACCACTAATAAGAGGTTGTATAAATCAGTCGTAAGAACGTTTACCTAACCTATACACTAGCACTAATGTACGACGTTGCATAATACAGTCCTAAAAACGTTTACTTTTCCTATATTTTCGTACCGTTATACGACGTTGTCTAAAGTAGTCGTAAAAACGTAAACTTAACTAATTTAATAGAATCTGTAATCACAGGACTAAATCATTGTAGGAATAACGGTGTAGTTGTCTAATTACATCTATTCAACAGTTATATAACCGAAAGTAGCATAAGACATGTTTTATACGACCAATTTGTTGGGAGGGGACATTAAAAATGGCTGATGATGAAAGTTACTACACTTGCATATTTATAAACAAAACCTAAGCACACTCATATCCCATGGACTACAAAAGATACCAAACCCTTTGAAAAATCTACCAAAAATGGACGTGACAATTTTGTGCATGCATCCCTTTCGAGACCGTTTGTTGTACCTCTATTGGATTTTGTATTGCAAATCGTATTTACGCCTCAAAGAAACGTCTAGAAGATTGTGTGTCGGCAAGCGAGACGATCCGATAAGGCTCCAAACACATCAGTCAGTATTAAATCGAAACTGGAAATTATTTTTGAATCATTCGAATTACTATTCGCATACGGAATAGTAAGAATCGCGTGCAAATGCTATAACCGTATTTTTTGAAAATCGAATTCGCATGCGAATTTGCTACGAGTGATATAACCACTCTTTTTTGATCCGAACGAAAAAAAATCTGACGATTAGCACATAATGTCATTTCAAATTGACATTGTTAAATGACTAATTCGTTTTAAATGATAAAAGTTCGATTCCGTATTTTTTTTTAATCTTTGGAGATTTAGTTGCCGGTCTTTAAATATTAAAATGAAATATGTCTAAGGAGTTTAAGAAAACGGTAACACCGTGTTGGAATGATTCGAAAATGTGACAAAAGGAGCTCAGTGATTTTCAAGAATTTCGAATTATAAAAATATGACTGTTCCAATAGGTACGTGGTACCTATTGGAAAAATCGCCAGACGAAAATCGGGTTAGGTAACAGTGAATAATTGCTTCTGTTGTTTTCGAAACAAACTGTAGTTTTCGTGAGAAACTTCGGTAATAAATCAAACGATTGGACTGATCAAATTGCTTGAGTAATACAGAATTTTGGTTTACCCGTTCATTTTCGAAGAAATAAAATTGATGACTTCAGTTTTTAGACAATGTTTATATTTGTATTTTCTTTTACAAAATATAATCCTGACTTGTTTTGCATATGGCCAACATTTTACAGTAAGAAAACACATTTTTACATTATTAAACATTTTAAATTGTGATCTACGGCTTTTCAGTTCTAGTTTAATTATCTTTAAAATATTAAAAGTGCTTAAAGTTCTTATAAGAAAAGTTCGATCGTTCTTTTATCAACTTTCTTAGCACTTGATTTCACCTTTACACTTCACTTGACATATCAAAGCACCTAATTATAATATTTGAATTGACCTTTACACTCTAATCCATTCTTAGAAAGCATTAACTCCAAAGATATCAACGAATGATAACATGATGAAAAATATTAATCATATCGTTGCCAAAATCATTAAATACGTAAATGGTACGTAATTCATATTTTGGAATGAGATTAAAATATTACTAAAGAAGTTTTTAGTATAGCGACAATTATTTGACTTTTATTATTTCATGTTTTGACATGATCTCATTGATGAATTTGTTTTGGAAATTTCGATTAATGCATTTCGAAGTTTCAGATAGCACATCTACCATCAATTAGCTTACGTCTGACAGACAAAGTAAACCAATTTGAATTTCCCCCGAGTATAGTTGGGCAACCTTTGGTCTTTGCTATTAAAATTCAATACAATTTGAGACTTTGATTGACATTTCAGATGTATGTAGTTAGATATTCACTTTTAGTTAATGCGTACTTAGAAACGCGAGCGAAGTACTGGCACTGTAGAATACACATTTTGAGATTCTACACAGTTTTTCTTTTGGTTTTTTGCACTGGTTATGTTCGGGCACTTCACTGTAACTTAGTACAATCTGACATTTAAAAGATGAAGTTAGATATTCACTGTTAGTTAATGCGTTCTTAGAAACGCGAGAGAAGTACTGAAGAACTAACACTGGCGAGATCACATTTTGAGCTTCTACACAGTTTGTCTTTTGGTTTGCACTAGTTTTGTTCGGACACTTGACTGTAACCTAGTATTTACTATAAAAATTTATTACAATTTGACATTCAAAAGATGTAGTAAGATATTCCCTGTAGTGCGTTCTTAGAAACACGAGGTAAGTACTGAAGCACTGTCACTGGCGAAATCATATTTTAAGCTTCTTGTTTGTCTTTTGTTTTTACACTGGTTATGTTCGGATACTTGGCTTGTAACCTAATATTTGCTAGTAAAATTAAACACAATTTGACGTTTAAAAGATAGTTAGAAATTTCGTTAGTTAATGCGTTCTTAGAAACGCTACGGCAGTACTGAAGCACTGTCACTGGCGAAATCATATTTTGAGCTTCTTGTTTGTCTTTTGTTTTTGCACTGGTTTAGTTCGGACACTTGAGCTTCTACACACTTTGTCTTTTGTTTTTTTTTTCACTGCTTATATTTGGACAATTGAGCTTACAGTTGGTTTAGCACTGGTTATGTTCGTACACGTGATGTGCAGTACATATCACGGGATGGACTATGGTGCAGTGCTGTGCAGTGCTCCAGTGGCCCAGTGCAGCCGCGCGCATCTGACCTCAGCCGATAGCGAGAGTGAATCAATACGGCTCTTCTTGACACCTCCCGTCTTTCATGCTGCCCTGGTAATGAGCATGGTGATAACGAGTAATTAAAGGAATTAGTTCCGTTGTTTTCAAGTAAATTTAATAGGAGAAATCGTTTTATCGAAAGTTTATACACGACACGGATCCTTTCTCTTAATTTATCGCCTTTTTTATGAATTTTGTCTTATTTTAATTTGGTAACGTATAAGTATGACGTGCAAAGAAATGCAGCTTACTTAAATAATAATATTGAATATCATTCGTTTTATCAGGTAACTGTCCATGCCTCAACACCAAACTTAATTAATTTCAGTACCCATGTTAATTTATTGAATCTTGTACAAAAAGAGTAAGCGGAAAATAAGGGGCATTAATAGCTAATATCTGAAGTGCCGTGTCAAGTATAAAAAAAACCGGCCAAGTGCGAGTCAGACTCGCGCACCGAGGGTTCCGTACAAACCTGTGAATGAATTTAAATTTAATACCTCTACGCGTTCATGAGAAAAGAAGTAGTAACTTTAAAATTTCAAAAATATTTTTTATTATATGATGTAACAAAAAATTTACGGTTTTCGCAATTTTTCCTTTATCTTTACTATAAGACGTTACTTCGTACCAAATTTCAAGATTCTAAGTTCACGGGAAGTACCCTGTAGGTTTTGATTCCCGAGCAAGTTTCGAAAATTTGCGGCATAAACGGCTGTATCTTTTGATTGATTTGGCTTAGAAGTTTGATTTTTTCACGCTCCAAGGGACAGTAGAACTGAGTATTAAATATAAATTTCAGTTTGATACCTCCACGCGTTCCTGAGAAAAACGGTCTTGACAGACGGACGGACGGACGGACAACGAAGTGATCCTATAAGGGTTCCGTTTTTTCCTTTTGAGGTACGGAACCCTAAAAAAGCTTCAAAAGTACGTGCTAGGACATTTAATTCGACAAGTAAGATAACAGGATTCTTCACGCTGCCGCTGCCGTTGGTTAAAAATTCCTTACATCCAATTTCCATCTAAAAAAAACGTTATTCAAACAACAATGCCCCAGTTTCGTTGTTAATAACGCAGCCAATTTTATTCTCATAATAACAGTCATGGAAAACAAATTTAATAAAACGCTTTCTTTTCACACTCCAGTGGGTATAAGCACGAATTTATTAATTAAAAGCTATGCAATAATCTGGTTATCAGCTCCTACCGATTCTTAATTAACAACAATAAAATTCTTAAGACGAAAGGTAGTGAGGCGAGCAATGAGATTTTAGGGGGAAAGCTTTGCCAGTTCAGTGGCTAGGCCGTGATAAGTCCTTTGTTATGGTATTAATATGGCTTTCCTTTATACAGATATTCGATATTACTGGTCATAATTGTTTGTTGTTATTTACTACATTTATGTGTTACAATTTTTGTTTTACAAACATGAATAAAAAAATATGTTGTAAGCCGCCTGGTTAACTACCACCATTATATCTAAGTCTGATACAATAATAACAATGTTGTCAGCATTGTTGTGTTCCGTCAGTTAGATAAGATAGCCAGTTCCTCGGTGATTGATGATTCCGGGAGACGCGCTTCAATCTTCAGCCTTATCAATGCTTGGCATGGTATGATGAAGGCATCTCCCCGTTGTTCACAAATAAACATTTTTTAAATTTATTGCAATTAGGGTAGACGACCTCGTCGGCCCCTGTCATGGATACTTAATCAATATTCTTGGACAATTGGACAAACCGCGAATTGGACGAACTGCAACTCGGACAAAATGTGAATTGTACAAACTGCGAATTGGATAAACTGCGAATTGGACAAACTGCGAATTGGACAAACTGCGAATCGGACAAACTGGGAATCGGACAAACTGCGAATTGGACAAACCGCGTATTACGTGGATTAGACCAAACGCGAATAGTACCAACGCGCCTAAAGGCTTTCACTTAATCCTCATTTTCATCGTGCTTAGGTTCCAAGTGGCCAAAACGGGACACTGACCACAAGGATTTTTATCTATCCCAGTTTTAAAGATTAGCACGCTCCAGAAAGCTAGCTAATACCAGAAAGTCAAATATCCAAAACGTACCTGCTAAGCTGAACACTAAGCTCCACTATTTCACCGTCTATTTGTACATCAAGTGACAGTTGGAGATCTCTTTTTTGTTTTGTTTCGAGGGGGAAATGCGCCCTTTCGCTGAACAGTTGGAGACCTGCTGCCACGTATCTAATTTAAAAACATCTTATTTTTTTATTGTGGTCAGTTTTAGGTCTATGGTCAGCTATTGTTACAGTCACTATATGCTGTTGTTATCATGTAAATGCAAAATGCAAAATCAAAGCAGAAATATAGACGTCAAACATACAAACTGTACCCTACCTGTTTCCAAACGGACAGACTCAAACAATAAAATTATCAAAGCATTGTATATTTTATGGTCCAGCCATAAAGGTTAGAATCGCACGAGTATTGTTGCCGTGATGGTGGAATCTACGCAGATCGAATTCGTCTGCAAAGTTTGAATGTTTCTGTACAATGCCACACGTTGGAATGCGCTGAACGTACCGATGCTGAAGTTCGCAGATTGGAACCAAATCTGCATCGCATAGTTAGACTGGTGTGGCATCATAGATAATAATAATACTTCATGGAAATACAAAAGATACAAAGCACTTTCATTAAAACACATTTAGATATAATATTTATTTGGTTTTGTTTTTCCCGATGTTGTGGCGCATACAATTTTGTATGCAGATTCTTATGGTGTGTCCCAGATATGCAGATATGTTCTTTTGTCCGTACCGTACATCCGATCATCGCGTGTTAATTTTCTAGGAACGGGACGAAAAACCGACTCGCCGTGGGTCGGAGCATACCTCTGTCCGTATTGAGATGTAACGAAACGGAGGTACGTTACGGACAAAATAACATATCATATCATACCCGTGGGGCCCTACCGCCACTCTTAGCACAGTATTGTTTCATGATATTTTTATGCATTTTTTTGCATTTTTCAATCCAAATTTTATTTGATAAATAATAAACAAGAAAATATACTAGAAAAAAGCAACTAGTCTCATGTCGCCCTGACGGGCGGTTGCTATTATTATTATGATAAATTTTAAATAGAATAAAATTGGAAAAGGTCAACTCGGCCACAAGTGAATTCTCAGATGGGACCCGTTTTTTACTTTTGGAAATCCGGTCCCATCCTCTAACCACTGAGCTACCGAGACTTGCGGACCACCGTCGAAATTCTCCAATACTTTTTAACCGACTTCAAAATAGGAGGAGGTTCCCAATTCGGTTGGTTTTTTTTATGTATGTACACCGATTACGCCGAGATTTCTGAACAGATTTCCGTGATTCTTTTTTGTTCGATGCAGAATAGTTGCCAATTGGTCCCATAAAAATTTGGTTTACTTTTACCCAGTACTTTTAATGTTTTGACCATTTTTATATATTTCATTTCATATTTGTTACTTGGATGACATGATATTATCTACCTTTAAAAATTGTGAAATAAACACATTTTATAAAAAAAAAAATCGACATTAAAAAGCCATGGCATTCTACTTTGCGGTCCTACTATTTTATTTTCTTGGCTTGGCTTGCACCGACTCTAAAAGGTTTATTTTTGCTTTTTGGGTTTTTAAGTCGGTTTTAATTTTTTTTTTAATTTTAATACGCTGTAGGCCAGCGTTGTCACATCAATGCTAGAAATATCCTTGCATTCGAAAGAAACAAATTTTCAGGTGTTTAACGATCGATTAAGATGCAACAGCCAATAATTTATGATTTTTTAATTTTTGCATTTTTCAATGCTATTTTCTATGCCCGCAAGTCTCCCTAGGTGTTCTGATCTTATCATAATAAAAAGCAACTACGGGTCCACCATCATCTTTTAGAAAACCCTCGTTTTATAAGAACGTATTGTTTTCAATACTGTTGTTATTATTAGACAAAAGCCTCCCAGAAATAAGGATTTTGCCGCCACAAAAAAGTAATTAAGTTAAATATGAAAAACATTTCAAGAAGTCTACTAATCAAAATATAACTTCTATTAGTAACTTATTTTCTTTTCTAGTGGTTATTTTATTTAAGAGTAATAAATATCACTCCCTTTTTTCAATAAATGTATCTCCTCATAAGTGATGTGAAAGGTGTGCGTAAGAAATGTTAAGGTTATTTATTTTGGAGGGATTTAGCGCGGCAAAAAGTAAATTGGTTATTAAAAATATTTTGCTCGAAAATGTTTCCAATTTATAAGCAAAACTGTAATAGAATTTCCATATTCAAGATTAAATTTTACTTAAACGAAATGTGATTTACTTTTTTTTCACTTCATTTACTTATAAATTTTGAAGAGTAATTCTTTGTTGTTCTTGTGAGCTAAATGTCTATTTTCATTAAATAATGTTACTGTAGCTGTAAGTAATCTGGTATTAAGTTTCATAATAGAAATTAACAATTAATGGCAGCTTAAGCGTAACTCAGAGCCGTGAAATTGGATCTGCAAAAGCTGTGAATCTTCCAAGTAGTAATATTGCTTGGCTTCGCATTAATTTAATGTGATTTTGCCTAAATTGTAATGAAGTTTTCGAATTGCCCTTATTTAGTTGCTTTTATATCAAAAAGTACATACTTGTTTTGTATAGCATCTTAAGTGCCCGGTAAACGATCAAATTTATTGACAAACACGTTTGTCAAATTAATTTCCGGGACTAAAACGCACCAAAGATAGCCGCATAAAATTGACAAACACGAAAATATGAAATATGAATTTTTTTTTATTCGTTTAAGCTTTATGTTCTGTTTACTTTGATTTTATACCGTGCTAAGTAAACTTTGAGAATATTATGATTAATGCACTGTTGCATTAACCTATCAATTTTACATAAGAAAAAATATCATCCAAAGCACTGGTACAATCAGCGTCATATATAAAGTAGCAGTTAAGATAACCAAATTTTTTCTAGTCTGGATGCTTAATTACTTTTGACGTTTTGCTTGGTATTTTGTTTTCGACGATTTTAATGAACTTGATTTAAGACGTTATTGGTGTTCCGATTTTTTTGCGCAGGATGGGAGGTCTGCATTATTTCATGACCTTGGTTGAATTGATTGTTTTGAATACTTTTGGATGCTTCAAAATATTTGGTCATCTTAACTCCTACTTTATATCCGACGCTGACTGTACCTACATATGAATCGTAACACAAAAAGTATCTTTGGAAAAAAGAAAACTGTCCATTTCTCTTCTCCGCAAGTAATGTTATTTCGAATATTCTATTCTGTCTTCAGTATAAAAGTCTCATCTGGAATCCTTAAGACATTTTATGAATAAACACATATTGCTCCTTCCGCGCAAATAATTTCGTCTCACCCAATCAGACACCTAATACAGAAGTTTGACGCATTACTATAATAGAACTGTCATTAAAACATTTCGCAAGTCGCATCTCTCCTTACAACCGACCAGTTTTCCAAGACCCCTCTAGTTCCCCATCCTTTCCTTAACTTTAGGCTAAAGGGTACGAATAAATGGATCTTGTTGTAATGGCGACGATACCAAAAACGTCAGCACCAGGTGAAAGTCGTATCGAGTAATTAGAAACTGACGGTCTGGTTAATAGCTCGGCAAAGTTTGACACTGGCAGCGTGGAATTATTAAGCGATCTACAAAATGAAGCATTGGTTATTTTTCTTTTGTTTTATTTTATAGCATTTGCTGTGAAAATATCTATACATTGATATGTAAAGCTCCCGAGCTCCCGACTTCCTTCCGTTTTCGATTTTCGTGGCCTCATAATGAGACAACAAAGACTAAAAGTGTGTGGTACTTTTGATTAAAAAAACATTTTATAAAAAAAAATCAAACCGACTTCAAAAAGTAAAAAATAAAACTTTTGGAGTCGGTGCCAGCCAGGGCATTCTACATTGCACTTCTATTAACTATATATTTTTTTGGCCTTAGCTAGCTAGCACCGACTCCAAAAGTTTTATTTTTTACTTTTTGAAGTCGGTTTGATTTTTTTTTATAAAAGTTTTTATTTCAGATTTTTTAGTTACATCATGTGCCGTTACTTACACTAAAAATCAGCCCATACACAACAATATCATCTAGGTAAACGACTACTTGCCAAAAGGTGATTGATATTTTTCAAGATTATGAAAAAACTACTAGCCAGATCTTCGTAAAAATTATATGGGACCAAATTGACAGTGTACCCGATCGATCAAAAAAACAACTATTAAAATCGGATCACCAACACCGGAGTAATCGGTATACATACATCAGACAACTAAAAAAAAAAAAAAATAAATACGCGTTGAATTGAGTACCTCCCTCCTTTTTTGTTGAAGTCGGTAAAAAAGATGTATGAATAAAATAATTGTTGATTGTAGATATTTAACCACTTTTACGGGCTACAACGCTTTTTTTTGCTATCACAATCTTTACGACGCGGTAGTTGTTTGGTATTGCTATCTAAAAGTCTGTATACCTAAGGTATTATAAATGAACATTTTCTAAAATAAGATTTTTTTCTAAAATATTAGCTATTGAATTTTTTTACCTTACATAAAACAAATCTAACTATGTTAACTTAAGACCAATGTTTTGTAATAAAACCAAACATGTTTAGTCCATTGTCATGAGTTTGTGGTTTAATCTCCATTAAAACAGACATACAGAATTAATCAGATGAAAATACAGCCAAGTTCACGTGAAAGTATAAGGGAACACGAATACTTGGCGAACAAAAGAACCAAACAATGCTATTCATCTTCCTTCTAATTTACATTAATATGAGATTCGCTTAATACTTACTTTAAACACAGTATAAAGATACATACAGTATTTTATTTTCCTACAAAGGAAGCCCCTTTAGTGTTTGATATGACTTACAAGAGGCAGTGCATTTCTCCCGTGCATGACGACAAAATGTAAGAACTTTATTATTTATGGCATGGTCGGTAGTAGTCGCGCTACTCCTTACTCCCGTAACTGTACTTTAGAGTGAGCATGCGACGCGACTTGCGAGGCAGATGCTACATAAGCACGTCAACGTCCTGTCACGTCATTCTACAATGGCATCTCAATCTCGAGAGAGTTTTGAATGGTTTGGTTTATTCACTCCATTGCTATGATAGTGTGACGTAACTGTTTATTATTAATTTAACTTAACTTTTTAATTTTATAATATTAAAATGATGAGTAGAGCGTCATCTAGTATCTCTGGAAGCACCTACATCGCAATTTCAATTTGCTGTACTTCAGCAGGTACTTACCTTGGCTTCGCCACATTTGAAGAAGGACAATGTATTGGCTTAGTACAAAAAAGAGGCTACTTTTACAAACACTTTTTTAAATCGTGTCCTACCCAACACTAGGTCTGTTTGTGAGTAATACCCGACGCGCGCTGTCTCGGTGAGAGCTTGGCAAGAATCTCAGTCTCGAATACTCCGCGGTGACTTTAATCAAGAAAGAGTCTAAGACAAAATACTGTATGTTTCTTTATGCTGTGCTTTAAATGTTGTTCATTCGAAATCGCGTTACGCACAATGCGGCGTTTCTTCCGCGCCAACGAACAATCTCCAATGAGGAGCGGTAAGTTATGCCGCGTGCCTTGTTAAAGTCAAGAATTTAAATTTAAATTTGAGAAACCCCGGAGCGAATAGGTGAAACGAAATAAATATGAATATGAATGGTGTATCAGACAAGTACACGGAACGGGTTCCGACAGGGTTGCAGTTAGGGAGTGCGGATTAAGGATATAAATGATTAAGTTGGTCTTGAGAGTTTCTACTAATAAATATATTACATACAATCACACATGTACATGCACAAAAAGATTTGCCTTGTCCGGGGATAGAACCCGGGACTCTGCGTAGAAGGTAGGTATAGCTACCCGTACGCCAGACAGGTCGTAATACACTAAGAATTTCTTGTTTTGCTGCATCAGATCCTTCATTATACTTAACGTAATAAAATAAAAGACGGCAGTATTCGCAAAAGACTATATTCGTTTAATTATTTATTAGTTCTATAATCGGACAGCATGCACAGAGAAGGAATAGGAGAGGAAATCATTGGAATACATACGAATTCAAGAGTTTGATTAGAGAAAGAGTAAAATCTGATCACATGATCAAAACATCTAAAATAACACCTGGTTATCTATGCGATTCTGGTACTTTGAACTAAAAATATTTATATTCGAAACGAAAGATATCCCTTTAAACTGCACAGTGTAGAAAAAACCAGTAGGTATTTCTATGCTAAATTACTTTAACTTTAAAATCGGACCAAACGTCACAAAAAAATATTAAAAGTGTCAGTTCGTCGAATATTTATATTCGAAACGAAAGATATCCCTTTAAACTACACAGTGTAGAAAAAACCAGTTAGTTTTTTCTATGCTAAATTGCTTCAACTTTAAAATCGGACCAAACGTCACAAAAAATAATTAAAAGTGTCAGTTCGTCCGAATCGGACGATACTTTTTCGGACCAAATGACACTTACTCCATATCGCGAGCATTTACTTCCTTTGTTCACTTCTTCCACGTTTATTTGCACCGCGCTCCGTCTCGGAGCCGTCTCTGGTTCCAAATTATTAACTTTTGGAGTGCCCTCGCAAGCAGCGCCGGGCCGAAGCCCCGTCGAGTACGTCTAACAAGCTTGTCATTTCTAAACGACGGAACTCGCGACAACGTTGTGATTGAAGCAGTATAGTCAAGAATAATGTTTAAAAATATTTTTTTGAAAGTTAACATTAACAACATTTCAGACATTACACAGCTACCCATACATTTCCCTGACTCCGAGTTAAGTAGCCTAAGTGCTTGTATTACGGATGTCGGGATCAACGAAGGTATTACAAGTTTAAGTACAGACTGACTATAACGCCTCTGGTTTCAAATTATTAACTTTTGGAGTGCCCTCGCGAGCAGAGCCGGGCCGAATCCGTCTAGTACGTCTAACAAGCTCAATTCAATTAAATTCAAAGAGTTTATTGCAATCATTTGGTAACAATGGTGGTATATAACATACAGACAGTACCATAACATGAACTCTGCTAGGGTATCGCAATTTAACTTAATCTAAAAAATTCAATAAACAATTTTTAAAATTTACAATGTAAAGTAAAAAGTAAAAACAAAACAAAACGAATTCTTTGGGTATTAAACAAACATTGAGATTAAATAATAATTGTCATTTCTAAGCTTGTCATTTCTAAACGATGGAACTCGTGACTACCCTGTGATTGAAGCGGGTTTTTTTTATATCATTTTTAATTGTTATCTACAACAAAATTTCATACATTAACCCATTAACGCCCAAATACAATCCAACAAAAATTTTACTAAACCAGTTTAAATTTTTGTTATAGAAACACCTTATTTAAAACATTATAAAGAAAAAAATATAAAAAATGCAGGACGTGCGTGACCTGCGGAACGTGAGCTGATCTTTGCGACCATCAGGATTTGCAATGCGATCCCTTCTCCATGCATTCGAAATAGTCAGGTCTACCATATACAAGCAAACAAGACCGGTCACCACTTCTTTCCTTTCACCTCAATTCGGTATAATCTTATAGACTGGACCATTTGGTCTACTTCTCCCATTCCCTTGTTATAATTTTGTATATAACAAAAGAATGTAACGTGACATATCAGTACATCCACTTTCTGTTTACAGACACCATCATTTGACTTTTCTACATTGAATTTAATTTTCGCATTGCAAATACGGCCTTCCGGGCCGCAAAATTAAGTAGTTTCTAGTCTCGTTGAGCTTTCGAAGCATTACCAAGAGAGGTTGTTTCTTTCTAGTATAAAAATTTACACAATTTTTTTCAGTTTTATGGCACTGGAATATAATAAATATAAATAATATAATAATAAAAATAAATATAATGTAATTAGAAATCTTTACTGAAGTACTTAAAAAATGGCAATATTTTTAAACTTATTGGTTTTTAAATTATTTAAACCCACATAGCAAAAGAATTTCTATGTGATAAATATTAAACAAGCAAATATACTAGAAAAAGCAACTTGTCTCATGTCGCCCTGACGGGACTCGAACCCGCATCCTTGGGAATCCAGCCCAATGCTCTAACCAATTGTGCTACAGAGACCTATGAGGACACGTCGAATTTAATTGTTTAATATTTATCACATAAAAATAGCATTGTAAAATGCAAAACTAAAAAGTTATAAAAAGAATTTCTATTTCGTGATTTATTTATAAAATTCACTTTAGTACAACCAAATACAAATTCAACATTAACTACGTAAGTTAGGAGACAATTTGTCCCGTCCTATAATTTAGGCTTGTTCCAGAGCTGGGGGCTTGACCCTAACGTGTGTTGAATTTCAAGTACCAAGTATAGTGGTGTTGTTACAGAGAAATTTTACATGAGAGCTCCTACATTTATGACTTTTATCGTACCACGTTACAAAATATACTAGGTATACTCGGTTAAGATACAAAACTCAAAGGATGGAATGAAAAATAAATGAGGGCGCAAAATACGTGACAGTATTATATATTGGACGTACATGGGTAAAAATGTTAAAAGTACTTTTCATTTGTATGTTATTCGCAAAGCATTTATTGAAATACTTACAGTAGAGCAGCCAATGAAATTTGAGTGGGTATGGAAAACTTTCTCCGCTTTCATGTTACAATGTATATTAGTAAACAGTGAAAATATGAAATAGATGCAGTCATACTTACTTCGTCATTCAACGTTTGAATATTTTTTCAGATACGATTAAACACATTCACATGCACTTATTATTTTACTATATTACACCAATAGGTGCATGCATATAGAACCTTTACTATTTTTATACACTTTCTATATTATATTTCTTTTACAATTTTAAAAGAAATATGTTTGAAAACCGAGCGTTAAAATCCCTAAAAGTTGTTTTATTCAACAGATCTATTAATTGAGCGTTTAAGTCCCAATCGTTCGAAAACCAACTCTTTTTAAACAAATTAAAACAATGCCAAATCGTAAAAGTCAGTGGCCGGTTATTCGTTTTTAATTGCTGCCGACGACAAAAGATTCGATGACAATTAGCAAAAACAAAGGGTTCGTTTTTCAAGAGCTCGTTTGTTTATGCAAAACGAAAATTGTCTCTGAACAATTTCATCAAAATTCATTCCAGGGTCGGAAGAATATCTAGTCTCATTCGGTCGGAAGAATATCAGACAACAATAATAATTTGAAGTAAGTGTTTTTATTGGTAGAAACATTATAAATAATTATGAATAACTAGCGGCCGCCCGAGGTTTCACCCGCGTGGTGCCAGTTCCCGTGGGAATATCTGGATAAAAAGTATCCTTTGTTTTAATGCAGGCTATCTACTATCTCAGTGCCAAGTTTCATCCAAATCCGTTTAGTAGTTTTAGCATGAAAGGGTAACAAATAAACAAACAAACTGATAACTTTCGCATTCATAATATTAGTAGGATTTTATAATAATAAATCATAAAGATAAAAAAAATACGTAATCTTCAGTTTTGCTAGCTTTAATAACGTAAGTGCTTCCGAGAAAACAGAACAAAATAAATAAACAAAATGGCGCCACGACCACTCCGACGCCGGTGGTTAAAGTTAGTTAATCTAAATTTATTAGTCAAAATCTTAAGATGAAGATTTCGAGATACCAGGGCCGCATGCCTGTATGAGGCTTGGTTGACAGCTGCTGTATCCACATGAGGAGAACTTAATTGGGTAACGTACTGGCTGTTTTAATAAACTAAACTTGGCAGACTTGGGTTTGAACTGATATACATAATAACAAACAATATCACAAACACAACGTGAGGTTGATACAGATAGGTACGCACACTTGTTGTTTTAATAATCAGAATTAACGAGACGGAAGGATAGTAAATTCCTGAAAATGATTTCATACCAAGTTAACAGCTAAATTTTTATCTAAATATTTTAATAAAAGTTTACTGTATTGGGGAACAGGCTCGTACATATACAGACTCGTATATATACGTATACGTAGCCCAAAAATATGGGAATTAAGCTAGTTTACAAGTACTAAAAAAGAATTTCCGATAATTCAACTTTCATGAGTGAAACGGGAGAGAATAGCTGGTGAGTAGGTAGGTACTATATAATTACTAGTATATAGCAGTACCTACCTGCAAATGTTCTAAAGCTTTTCATAAAAACTTTAGTAAGTTCCATTTATAAATAGAAACAACTAATGTGCCAAGGTATAAACGGTCAGTTTAATTCGCAACGACAAAGTTAAAAGCTGGTTGCAACAATACCAGTGAAGAAGTTAAAATACAAAATTAAATCGTCATTGGTAAAAAAATACGATTACTAAGTAATCGTATTTTTTTACCAATGACTGAGTGTCCTGAAGAAATAAATATCACTTTCAAACGAATTTAATCAAAGTTTCAAAAATAAATTAAATTATTTTATTATTGTGTGGAAAAAAAATCTTTAGCCATTGCAAAATAATTAGCTAAATCATTGACTAAAACCTACACAAGACGAAGGATGAGGTACAAGGATCACATGAGTGGGCAGAAGGCATTAGTTGCCAACAGCTGCTCGATCCACATGAGGCGAAGTTAATTGGGCACCCCACCGGCGGTTTTAATAATCCTCGCAGACTCAAGTTTGGGCCGATATAAATAATCACGTGGATATTATTCTGAGGTCGGTGCTGGTCGTTGGATTAATCTTATTTTGTCTGGAGGTAAAAGCTTTTGTGCATTAGGCAGGTAAAAGTATTTTGATTGATTATTATTTGGCTTTTAATAACAATTTAGCTTGGAATTTCATAATAAAGTTTTAATAAATTCAAACTGAACAAAATAATTATATAATTAACCTCTAGAGTCTAGAATATAATAAGAATCTTGTAGTTTTCTGTTCGGTAAAAAAAACAATCTGCTGTAAAGATGAATTTTTAGAAAAGGTAATCATTTTAATTGAAGTAACTTGTTAATAACAAGTCACTTTGAATAGGCTGTAGTTGCTTCAGGCGTCTAAACCGCAGGTAAGTGAGGCCACTTTACACAAAATAGTCCGAGAGCTTAATTGGATAAGTATAATTATGTAATTAAGCAACTTCTTGTTCAGGAAAGTGAAAATGTACAGAATAATTTTGCAATGCTGACATAATTATCTTGAAATTACTAAATATTTGAAGAATTTTTGCTGTAATTAAGTTTTTACACCTTTAATTTTTTGCTTTTCTGATGTTACAAATATGTTGAGAGCACCCTTATTGCGTTTGAATGAAGGGCAGTTTTTGTAATACAACTGTAATGCTTAATGATTTTTGATGTTTTGCATTTTTCAATGCTACAATGAATTCTCAGATGGGATTCGAAAGCTCATGTGATTCATGTGACAACACTGGCCTACAGCGTATTATAAATATAAAAGTATTGTAGAATTTCGACGGTGGCGGGGGTCCGTAAGTCTCTGTAGCTCAGTGGTTAGAGCATTTAAACGGATTTCAAAAGGTCGTGTGTTCGAGTCCCACCTGAGAATTCACTTGTGGCCGAGACGATTTTTTTTATTCTCGGTAGCTCAGTGGTTAGAGCATTGGACCGGATTTCCAAAGGTGGTAGGTTCGAGTCGAGAATTCACTTGTGGCCGAGTTGATTTATTCCAATATTTTCTATTTAAAAATTATTAACTGTAATGCTGTTGACGGAACATATAATGTATGTTTCATTTAAAATAAAATAATTATAATTGTAAATATGTATTCGGTTAAAAGTATATTTTGCACGGATACAAGGATTAATAATATACTTACTACTAAATATTCTGTCTAAAGCTTGACAGGCAGACAATACGCGCCCCTTGAAAAGGCATCAAAGTCGGGAAATCTACTTTTACTATGAACACTACCTTTTGTACGCTTATAAAATATTTTTCATACAAAAGGGAAAGTTAATAATTACACAAAAATCTTTTTTTTATGAACGACGTCCGAGACTCTTAGCATTCATCATACCTGATGTTAAGAATTGATAAGGCTAAAGATGGAAGCGAGCCTCTCCAGGAATCCTCAATCACTGAGGAACTGACTAGCTTATCTCTAATGTTTGAAAAAATTGTTGTTATGGCGTCAGACTTAGATAAGATGGTGGTAGTTAGCCAGGCGGACTTACTACAAGTCCTACCACCAACCAAACCGAATACAATATGTACCCCTGCTGGGAATCGAACCCGGGACCCCTGGGTCTAATACCGGTGGTTGTATCACTAGACCACAGAAGCGGTACTACTGACCAATAACCCTAATCAATGAACTCAAACCCACAGAACGTCCCAGCTGAGACCTCTAAAATTCCAAATAGCTACAAACCAGCTTCCGTTACGTAAATAAATGTGATAACTTAAGCGGAATGAATGTCCGTCCCGACCGCACGGGCCGGAATGCAATCAGCATTCGGTTAATTAATAATTCTAGACCGGTCTGAGGACATAAAGTCTGTGGTGAAACCCTCCCTCCCCATTAGTACCCCGTTTTAATACTGCCCACATTTAGCAAGAACCGCTTCTTACATATTAATTTTACGACTCCCAGCTCCTAGACTATTGTTGTAAGAAATAATATCGAAGCTACGTTATTAAGAAGCTCAAAAATTCCCTTTCTACACAATTACTTTGCGAATATGAAAAGTGTATTTGTAATTAAGACCGCTTTAGTCTTTGCTGTCAAAAATATATATTCTTAATAACGTGTATGACTAAGAATCGGTTTTAATTAAAAGACAGAATAATTAAATAGCAACGATAAAAGTTAATAACATCTTTATAAGATTATGATTTCAACGAAAAAATTGTTAAGTGTTTTGTGCTTATATCGCAGGGTAATTTATATAAATCGTTTTTTTGCGAAAATCCTAGAGATATTGCGAAAATACGGATAGTTAGAGAATTTTGTCGTCATTTCTCAATATTTCTGAAAAAATGATATGGTTTTTGCGACAATACGGGTTGCCTTAGTAAGATTGCGAAGAATCGCTAGCTATTTTGAAATAAGAACACTGATTGGCTGTTCGGACCAACCAAAACAACAGCTTCTCAGATTGGTTGACGACTTAACGTAAGAAATGTCAATCCATTCTCTCACGTACAGAAAATTTGATGTGAACCAATCAGGATAAGAGTTAGCAAGCAAGCAAAAAACTAGCCAATCAGAGTTAAGAATAACCATTGTTACTTACGCAACATATATTTTTTCAAACAATCCTATTTTTTTTTCAGTTAGATCGAGAAATGTCAACTCCATTATCTAATTATCCGTGTTTTTGCTATATCCTTATGATTTTCCCGAAAATTATTTATCAAACCATCCTACGACACTTCTTATCTTTTTTTATGAATAGATTTTATTAATGAACCAATGATTAAATAATCATCAGTCATCTCTAAGTATATGTTAACGATTGAAAACGCAGCTGAACACGACGGCTTAACGTGCCTAAAGAAGTACAGGGGAGCTCGCGATAATACATTTTGGTCACCCATCTCGTTAACGACCATAGCGAAAGTTACTTAACCGCAATCATATTCCCAACGCGCTAACCACTACGCCATCGAAATTCTCTATGTGGTTACGTATTTTGTATGCTCACAAGCGATGGCCCTAGACTTTTTACGAAAGAACATTTTTTTACACGTATGAGCTTGCATGAAATTCACTATGAAAAAATACTAAAATTAAGCGCCCCGAAAACGATAAAATTGTGTGTTATAAAATGTCATTTTGTCACTGTCACTGTCAGTCAATAGAATTACAGTTGAACACAGAGTAGAACTCAATGACAGTGACACTGACAGTTTTTTTAACGTCGAGTTGTCATATTTGACGACTTTTTTCGGGTAACAGAATCAATAAATTTTTCTCTATCTTTGGGGGTGGTGTACATAGACGTGGACCAAATTGGGTCATCCTTTATTTGACAAATGTGTTTGTCAGTCAAAATTGTCAAATAAGATCGTTAAAAATTGAACTTTGTAATGTTCAAATTTAACTCATAAAATGTAGTTAGTTGTTGGTAAGATTGAACTAGCTTCCTCATTAAACGATGTCATAAATCTTAGTAAAATCAAACTTAAAGATTTATATTAAAATAGACTTATAGATAAGTGCTTTCAAATAGTAAATTTTTTCAGAATTTCAGAACATCTTATAACTGATAAGAAGAACGGCCGTAAGAAACTTATCAGCTTTAACAGAAACAACAACATTTACAAAACAACATGTCGTTGCCAAACTCAAATCTACAATCTTGAAATATATTTAATACAAGAGTAATTAGTTTATATTTTCCCTAATTTTAGTTATTATAGCACATTGTCAGATTAATTTTTGCAAACTGGTATTCATCAAAATAACACAACTTTTACCAAAGATCGAAGTCACGGGATGACATCCCTAAAGAGTTTTTATTTTGTACCAAGGAAGGTCTACAAAATAAAAACGCTTTTTAAAACCAAATGTGTTAACAAAAGTACTTTTATTTCAATGTAATATCTCACAAATTAAATTCGCATTTGCCAACATCCTAATGCTTTTATATTATGAAAATTAAAAAGCTCGCATCACATCAAATAACTGGCTAACGCTAGTTAGATTACGGTCGGATGCCGTCTAGCCAGACATTTTCCTATGGCTTTAATGAAACCGCGTCATAACGTATCGTGTAACGTTATTATGGAGCAGGAATTTGCACCCGGGACGCGCAAGGTCTCGTCAGAATGCTGGATTTTAGAGAAAACTATATTACTGAAAACACTTTGGGTGCTTGAAAGAAATTAATTATTTTGAGATAAAATTTATTATATGCGCTTTCGAATTTCTTCAAGAGGGTACAATGTAATATTGGATTTTTCATGGTTATCGTTTTAAGCTGAACTGTATCATAATGACTGCAAATATAAAATGTTCAGCTTGGGTGAACTCCAAATGTCTTACTAAATGCTATGAATATAACAAAAACTCATAGTAAAACAATCCTTTCACATTTATCCAAAATCATCATCATCAGCCATTTTTTATGTCCCCGTTGCTAGGGCACAAGTTTATGGATGGATAAGGAGGACGGGCCATGACCCACCACGCGGGCCCAATTCAGATAGGAGCAAACATCCTTGATATTAACGGCATAAACAGTGGAGATCGGTATTAACACTATTTGACAGCAAATGTGACATTTAGTCATGACAACATCGTCGATGCTTGCTAACGCCCGAAATTAATAACCTATCTGTAGATACGGATTGGGCTATCCGAGATAGTTACTTAAGATATTTTTGTTAATATGACCAAAATTACGACGGTTGCTAGGCAACGAAGCCAGTATCCTAGGCAACTATCTCAGATAGCCCTATCCATATGTAATCCGTTAGAGAATAACCCCCCAGATTGGTGTGTCCAGCTGTGCCACGACGATGGATGGCATTTTCTTCTTGTTCTTGCGACGACAAAGTTAAATTGTTTAGGCTCAGAATTTGGCAGAATTTGGCAGCTATAGATTGGTACCAGTTACCAGACTAGCTTACGTGCAGGTTTTGAGAAAAGCAAGGCACTATTTGAGCTGGGCCATTCTTTGCATCGCACCACACAAACAGCTCAAATGCTATGGTGGAATATAATATAATTTATGTAAATACGTTTCTCTACTACGAGATTTGTAAAAGCTTCATTAATTGATTAAATGTGAACTGAAATAAATTCTGCAAATAGTTTCCCAACAGCAATGTTGATCATATTGAAATTCCATTGCTTAATATGAAAATAGTCCGAAGACCGGTTTCCATTTTCAATTAATATGGCGGTCTGCATTATACTGAATTAACTATTATACTATAATATAAAAAAAATAAAGCCCCTGTTTCATTGGCAGTTTTTAGCTTTATCGCGTGATTGTGTGAATTAAAGACACTTTATTTAGAACAACTTTTACGGATATCAAACGCGCTATATTTCACGAACTAAGTTGTAATTGTCCGTATTTTTTGGTTTTTAAGGGGTTTTTTATTTTCCCGACGTTACGGCACTTTTTCAGCTGCCGTGGTCACGTGATGACTGCAGCTGAAAAGGTGTCGAAACGTCGGGAAAAAAAACAAGAAATACGGACAATAACAACTTAGTTCGTGAAATATAGCGCATTTGATATCCGTAAAAGTTGTTGTATTTCAATGAACAGTGCGCGTCAAAACAAAAGATGTACACTTTATTTAAAAAAAAAAAATTACTATACTCGCATTTTAAACGATATTTTTGTTATTTTTACGCTAGAAAATATAAATAAGTACTAAAAAATGTATCTACTTTCCTCCAGATAGACGGGACTCACCTTATTGTTGTGTAGCACTTTGCTAACAACTAGTTGAATTTTTCAATAAAAAAAAATATGTTATTTACTACTACCGATTTTCTTACCCGTTTTTTTTCAATGCAAAGCGAAAGTGACAACAAGAGACCGAATATTCATGACAATTTTATGACGTCACAACTTCACAAAGGCGACAAGATCTTAGACATCAGTAGATAATATTATTAAGATTCAATGCCATATGCACATGTGCATAGTTATAACAAATATGAACACGTACAAGTACAAGAACGTAATAAGCATTTTGAAAGGCCCTTTCCCTTACAGAAGAAGCCTTTGAAAATGGTAAATGCCCCGAAAATGGCGCGCCCATTTCGCCTCCATTCAGAATGATGTCGCGTTGCGTGAAAAATCGGTACAGCGTATCAAGCTCAATAATCTGACGGGAATGTTAGTTTCGGGGTAGGGTTGACAAAATAATGTTTATTATTTTCTATTTAATATAAAAGGTTGTTCTTTCTTGATTCAAGTATATTTATTTTATTTTAGATCCCATTTTTTTTTAATAATTATAAAATTATACTTGAAAAGAAAATTCTTGTTTTTTGTTTTTAATATGTTTCATAGACTAAGCATGTGTTGTTGTATCACTCAATTTTTTAAATCTAATAAAAAGTGAGTGATACACCCTATATACAACATACTTATACTCACCAAATATAAACGGCAATGTATTTACCAACATTCTTTAAATTACAAAAAGTCCACTGCGACAAGTCTCTCACTACATGTAATTTTTTAATAATTTTACCTTAAATGCCAACCCTACAAGTCTTGATATTGTGCGTGACAGCTCCGAGCTAAGATGTGACGTGTCGTGTGCGTGACGGAATCAGAATATCGGTCGTGCGATCAGTTCTCCGTGTATTGTGCGCGAAGGGCGATAAACGAACTTGGAAAACTATTTTCTTGCTTCTTTATAAAAGTTGCGTACTTAATCCAATCTTTTTACATTAAAAAAACGTACGTAAGCACCAGCCACCTGTTTTTTTTAATTTTTTTAACATTATAAACATAAATAACAGTGGTCTAGCGGTAACAATCACCGATATCAGACCCAGGTGTCCCGGGTTCGATTCCCAGCGGGGGTACATATTTTATTCGGTTTGGTTGGTAGGACTCGTTGTAAGTCCGCCTGGCTACCACCATCCTATCTGAGTCTGGCGCCATAACGGCAATGTTTTCAGCATTGTTCTGTTTCGCCAGTTAGAGATAAGATAGCCAGATCATCAGTAGTTGAGGATTCCGGGAGAGGCTCGGTTCCACCTTCAGCCTTATCAATACTTAATATCAGGTATGATTAAGGCTAAGAGCCTTCCCATTGTTAATAAAAAAATATACTGAAAGCACTACGCAATCCACATAAATACATAACTCCATATCCGTTGCGGGTTTACAGAGCTTCACAATTGTAGCTTGAGAGGAAAAACTGTATAAACACCACTCTCATAGCCAGCTCAATGACTCCACATTCGAATATGCCATGTCTGTTGATAAGCTTTTACTGTCTCGGTATTCTAGGTGAGCCCAGCATAACCGTTTGGTATGCGTAAATGCATTCCCCTCACT
The DNA here is from genome assembly GCA_910589605.1 of Chrysoteuchia culmella. NCBI lineage: Eukaryota > Metazoa > Arthropoda > Insecta > Lepidoptera > Crambidae > Chrysoteuchia > Chrysoteuchia culmella. The sequence continues at coordinate 8,196,024 of OU342649.1, forward strand.
CAAAACAAAACTAAAAAAAAGCTTTCACTATCTGCACTGGGAACCGGAACTAGCGGCTAACGCAATGTACATTTTTCTTTCGTTCCCAGTTACCTTAAAAAAAACAATATTTGTATACGTATTCTATGAAAGATTGCTTCCTTCCAAGTCATTGAATACTTAAAATTACTCATACTCACGACATCAAAACACATGATACGTGAACAGATAAATATATTGTGGTGGTCACATAATCAATGACACTAGTCGATGTCGATTAGAATGATGATCAGATCAGTTGTGTCTGTATAGCAAACTGGATGTTCTTCATTCACTCCTTAGATGACCATTATCAGATCACAGCTCGGTCAATCTATGACAATGTTATATGTTATATCGTTTGTATGAAAATCGATTAGAGTCGTTAATTACATAATTATTTCTCACATGACCACCACTGTATATATGAAAATAGTTTTTTATTGCCTACCATTAACCTAATGTAGTATGTTATATAGCGAATTATATTACCTTAAACCTAGAAAGTTCAACTGCATCTTAAATTCTCAGTCATAAACAACATTAATTTCCCAAGCCACTGCAGATGATGCGAATTATCAACGAACCCAAAACAAAGTTCAACTAAAACGTCAAAATGTGAATTAAAACTTTAATTCGCATTCATGTTTTAACGATAGTCCTTTAAAGTCCCGACTTAAGAGTCATAAATCGCCGCGGGGGACACAGGACATTATTAAATACCGCATCACGACTGTTCTGACACGTTTCTAATTAAATTTCACACTAGAGACTGACTGCTCGTAAAATTTAACAACCCTTCAGTTTTCATCAGGCAATGTTATTGCCTCTTTATTGTCAGGGAGGTTGTTTCGATACCGCCCTGCGTATTTGCGGGTTGAATTTTTCTAATAGAAAGTTCGATCGCTGAATGCCGAAATTCAGAACCATTGACACTTAGTTACTGCAACAATAAATTGCTACTAACAGTTGAACAAAGAGCGACAGACACGTGCGATTTTAGTTACAAAAGTATCGACGTAAGGTCTGGTAGACAACTTATATGTTTCTTGAAATTACTTTAGAAAAAGCGTGTCTATTTTTTGTTAACATAATATCTAGTTATCATAAAAGTAAAACAAAATGCAGAAGTTTCCACATTTACTACAAATTATAAACATTAGCACTGCAGCTTCGAGAAGTGAGAGCTTCTTCTTTAAGAGAAAGAAAACAACTTTTACCTCAATAATATTATTTATCAATTATGCAATTATTTTTACCCGAAAATATTTTTTTCTTTCAGACAGGGAAATTAAAAAAATACAAATAATCTACGGTATTTTAGAAAAACACAAGGCATCAAGTTGTAGGAAACGTCAAAGTATTGTAGGCACACATTTTTCATAAAAGAGTTACATTTAGCAGTATTGCATTTTAGTCTTTCCAAGGCAACAAAATTCGGGACGATATCGTCAGATTTGGACGCTGAGCTCCCATTTAGCCATGTCACTAAAATTTCTTCATAGTAATTATTTTGACGTCTTGTTTGATATTTTTTCTTACGAACAGAAACACCTGTCATTACATTTGTGGCTGCCCATTTCATGCCCGAAGTACCTGGCTTATCCATTTTCTAACTGTATCAATATAATCTGATAAAGTAGTATCCAAAAAAAGTGTTGTATGACGAGTGGTCCCACAGACCACTCGCGATCTTATGAAAATCAAAACTCACCAGAATCGAACACGCCGACATCGCCTCTATCCACGAACGCTGCAGGACGGCTCCCCGAGGGGTAGACAAAAGCATGTGGGGATGCTTGTTTGCTATCTATCTAGAATTTCCGACACACCCAAAGTGTCTGTCAGACCACACGTCGGTACTTAAAAGGTTAAGCTTGCGTAGTTTTACAATAGATTTTTTATTTTATCAAGATCCTGTTTTCATCAGGCAATGTTATTGCCTCTTTATTGTCAGGGAGGTCGTTTCGATACCGCCCTGCGTATTTGCAGGTTGAATTATTCTAATAGGATATTCGATCGCTGAATGCCGAAATTCAGAACCATGTTACTCAGTTACTGCCACAATATACTCCTACTAACCAGTTGAACATAAGTGACATATACTTTATAAGGTTTGTAGTTTTTTTTAATAGATTTCATAATTTTATCGAGATCATTAATTCGTCATTTGCTAGCAGGATACCTGTGGCCAGCGAGAGAACAATTAAATATCAATTGTGTCTCATAACCCGGGGCCTGGGGGGTTAATATTGATTTTGCATCTTGCAAAGGGATGGGGTTTTTATAATTAAGATATTCATAAAAAGCTCAGTTGATGTAGATGAAGTTCAGGCTTACACTGTAGAAAGAAACTCAAACTAACGTATCAGTTAGTAATTATATTTTTTTATTATTGAAATTAAATCATTAAATGTTTCCTATGATCCAGAACACCACTATTTAATGTCACGTTTCTATAAACTACTGAAAGCAACTAGTTGAAACCTCACAGAAACAGAATAATACTGCAATACCGAATAATATTAGAAAGCCGTAACACAAACACTTCATACAAATACAGAAATGGTTATACTTACAAATTGTTTGCCAAGCTCCCTCTTAAAGCGGAGAGCGTGCAAAACGAACGCAGGTACCAATAATGAATTCCCTAGGGTATAATAAGCCAACAAAAGAAAATCGCTGTTTTGTTTCTCCGTCGACGAATGACGTCATTATATTCCGATCCGCATACTTTTTCTTCTTTCGATGTCATGTAGTAATTAAAGATAAATATGATATAAAACGCTCCACTTCTCTCGAATCGTCTGCTGGCTTTTGTCTTCTTAAATGGACTCCTGTTGATAGATTGTCATCCATTGTTTTCTTAATCTACTCGTCGCCGGAGGAAAGAATAAATGATTTATAAGTTCCACAGTCCCGTGTCGTGCGCCGAAATAATGAAGCAGCTATTGTTAAAAAAATAAGAGGTAAATAAAGACTTAATAAAGTTATTTTAGGCTCGGAAACGTAGCTTTGTGAGGAGAACCGGGAAAAGAAAATCTCCTTTTGACGTTAATTTTGCCTGCTACATAATGCAACGGTTGGTGTTTTTATATCCACTTCTTTGGAATTATTTTAAAAACATGATGATTACTTTTAACATTTCTTTGAAGTAAATAAGCTTCCGTTGAATATTATTGTGTATGTACAAGTCTGTTCTGAAAAGCAATCAAAATTTTATTATAATATCTTACTGATATAATTATTTGAATTAATAGCTTTGCTTCAATATTTCTTCGTACTATTGACAAAGAAGTACGCACTCAAGTAACTATTTAAGTTAAATTATGTGTACTAGCATGACTCGAATAACTTAAGAGTTATCTATTAATTATGTATAAGTATAACCGTATTTTAGTGTTACTTATATCAGAATACATGTTCAGAACCATAAAAGTGTTTATTTCTTCAAACGAATAATAACAAGCGATGTAACACCCGACCGACGTAAAATAAGCAATCTCCTTTGTATACTTGTGGCATAGACTTGCGAAAACGTGTAAATTGTCGTTAAAAATGTAAATTTAGTTTTTTGCTCGACTTGTAACTGTTTTGACTCGATTTACGTTCAAAACTGTAACTATAATGACATTGGTGAAGTTAATTATGTTCTTCAGTACACAATCTGTCTAGAGTTTACAGTAATTGATTGATTTAGGAAACTACTGTGTGTACGAATACTGTTTTTTATATACATTGTGTCATCGTATATTTGTAGTCTTGTTAGTTTTTTTTTAATGACTTCATTTTGTGAACGGTGTGATATTTTTATACGTTATTGTCGACCAATACGTTGTTTATAGTTTGGGTTCGTTACTTATTATTATATACATTAATTTAAAAAAGTGTCGATCAGGTGGTAGGAAAATATTATCGATTCCAAAGGGCAAAGATGTATTTTCGTGTCAATTTAGTCACTTTCTGACATCTATGACATAAATAAACTAAGGTGTTCTTCGCGTTTATGAGCCGAAACTTTACGATTTGTTTGTGTGCACTTGGAGACGGGTTTAAAATCGAATTTCAAAATGAACTTTGACATATCAAGTATTGGAGATTCAACTACTTGTAAAAACACTGGTTAACTTTTCCAAAGCATTAAATTAAAAACAAGTTCGAGCAAAATAATTGATTATCTTAATATTTTCGCTTTCGGCGCATAGAAACCAAATAATAATATTATTTTATGTTTTATTTACAGACGATTTTGCACCATTTTAGGGTTCATACATGGTAGCTATAGGTCACATCACACCAGCTGTAAGTAATATATCCGTAAAAATCAAATCAGTCACGTTCCTGAATGTATTATTAAAACAAACGTAGTGTAGGAGTGTTTTTGAAAATATAACTGAGTAAAAAGGAAGAAAGAAAATGGATTACTATTAATATTACTTTTTTAATCATGATATCCTTTGTTTTTGTCAACGGCTTAAAGTGCCTTCCGAAGCTCGAGATAGGTAGTAAATTATGGGTCATCCATCCCGTGACCGACCAATGCGAAAGTTGCTTAACCTCAACAATCGCAAGCTTGGACGAATTAACCACATCGCAGAAAGCGAGAATCACTGCGCCACGGTTTTCATGCGTTGGTGAACTAATATTGTTGTTTCACATTTTGCTTTGTATGCGGTTGCCATCTTCAGTACAGGGCCAGATCTATTTCTGGCTAGCTCCCTTACATAACGTGGTAGTTTTTACCTTTCTCGAACAAGACTTACTCCGTTACCAAAAATCATTCACACATCCCAGTGTGACTTATACTTGATAACATAGTACACATACAAAATACCAAATGTTGAGTTTAACATCAGTAAAAAGGCTAACAATCCCGCTAACAAACCAACAAGGTAGGTGAATCAGAATAGCTTGCACGTCGCCAAAAAGATTGTAATTTCAGCGGGCGCATTCGGGTTGTGTTAAAAAAGTGATCGTGACCAGAATGGAAGATCGCTGGACCGACGGACGGATGGACATAGAATATATTAACGTTGGTGCTCCAGACAAAGCTAAGTTGTCAGACTTGAAAGTTTATGTACTGTGGGAATGAGATTATACCTGTGGTTCTTACTAGCGGCTGCCCGCGGTTTGTGGTTCCCATTCCCGTGGGAATATCGGGATAAAAAGTATCTTATGTTTTATTAATCCAGGCCATGTAATATCTCTGTGCCAAATTTCATCCATATCCGTTCAGTAGTTTAAGCGTGAAAGAGCAAACAAACCAACTGACATACTTTCGCATTTATAATTTAGTAGGAAGTAGGATAAGTACGATTGTTAAATAAACCTACGGTTGCCTGTGATGTGTGTGATATTTTCTAATATTCTAGACAAGGTGCACCGCCGATGTGGTGAGAGTCGCGGGAAGTCGTTGGGTGCGGGCACCGCAGGACCGATCATCGTGGAAATCCTTGGGGATATTCTGAACCCGTACCATACTTGTGTAGTTCGGTAGAGTACTTATTACCAGAACACCACATAACTTAGCTTTCTATTACTCGTCTTCTCAGCCACATAACCCCCATTGCTGGGTATAGGCCTCCCCCAAAAGGAGGGGTTTGCCGTAATCGCCACGCTTGGCAGGCGGGTTGGCGATCGCAGTATGGCCAAGTTTGTAGGAGACGCTGCTGCCCGTCTCCTTAGTCGCCTCTTACGACACCCACGGGTTGAGAGGGGGTAGTGCTATTCTAAGCCGACACTACACAACTTCTATTACTATCAAGTGTAAACTGTTAATTTGGCTAGATGGAACTGCCATGTCTGGAGCTCAGAAATCAGAAATATTAAATACCTACTAAAAGATTGAAATTATTTTGTACGGCTCTTTTATTGCCATAGCAAAGCAATGGAGAAATCCCTTAAAGAGACGAAGACAGAATGAGCTCCGGAATGCAGGTAAACACAGCGGCTCCGTTTTGCATCGACTCGAAGATTACTTCGCAGTTGTCGGCTGCGGGTCCACAGTTCAATATTTCAAAGCCTTGGGGATTCTTTCCTGTTTTAGGGTTGGCAAAAATGATTTAGAAAGCTTTTTTTATGGACGACGACGGCGAGACTCTTAGCCTTTATCATACCTGATGTTAACTTTTGATAAGGCTGAAGATAGAAGTGAGCCTCTCCCGGAATCCTCAACCACTGAGGGACTGGCTATCTTATCTCTAGCTGCCGGAACACGAAAATGCTGAAAACATTGTTATTATGGCGTCAGACTTAGGTATGACGGTGGTAGCTGGCCAAGCGGACTTACCACAATTCCTACCACCAACTAAACCCAATACAATTTGTACCCCTATTGGGAATCGAACCCGAGACCACTAGGTCTGATACCGGTGGTTGTTACCACTAGACCACAGAGGTAGTAAACTGTTACAGCCGAAGTGACTTTGACAAGGTTAAAGCAATTAAGTCAGGCAGTTACCTTAATTATGATGTAGGTTTAGAATGAACAATGCGGAAGCTAGGTATTAAAAAAATCTTATCTTCAAATCTTCATCTTACCTGATTTTAAGGTGGAATCATGCTTTTTCCTTGTTTTCAGATCATCTTATTTGTTTTTGATTTTTCCATTTTTCCATTTTAAATGCTATTTTTATAATAATGATAAATTAAAATAGAAAAATATTGGAAAATAAAATTTACTAGTCCGATCTGAGAATTCACTTGTCATCTTATTTGTGTACAGTCTAAGAGCAATGAAGATAATGAGGCAAATGTCTTTTTTCTTTTAAAAGCTATACAAATTTAAAAACCTTTAATAAAAATTATTATCGCCTCTTTTAAAGCTTTAAATATAAAACCTATCCGTAAATTCGACAGTCTGTATATTATTGAAAAGTAAATCGACTTGGGAGCGGTCGTGCGGTATTTTAAAACTTTACGTAGCCTACAGAATTTCAGTATACTTACATAGGTACTAAGTGTCTATTTAAGTATACTGAAATTCTGTAATTTGAAGTGAAAAAATATTTTTGTGTTTGATAGTCCATTTATCGAGGATGATTAAGGTGGTACGACTTCCATACAAACAAACATTGCACATTAATTGGTTCATTATACCTTAATAATTCATAAGTACATGCGCAACTGACTCGTTTCATTTATTTGTTTGCGCGAAATAATAAAAAAAAATATTTTCTGACATAAATCACGAATAAACTAATATCTTATCAATTAACTTTTTAATTTTGCATTTTACAATGCTATTTTTATGTGATAAATATTAAACAAGAAAATATACTAGAAAAAAGCAACTAGTCTCATTTCGCCCTGACGGGATTCGAACCCGCATCCTTTGGAGTCCGGCCCAATGCACTAACCAATTATGCTACAGAGACCTATGAGGACCCGTCGATTTTTTCTAGTATATTCACCGTCCTACGGTGTTGTCTTCTTATCATTTCAATAATTCTCATGTGACTCATCGCATATGAAAGTATGAAAGTACATTTTTTTATAATTTCGCGCAAACAAATAACTGAAACGAGTTAGTTGCACATGTATTTATGAATTATTAATGTATGATGAACCAACTAATGTGCAATGTTTGTTGGTATGGAAGTCGTACCACCTTAAAGATAATATATCATCACGCTAGAACCAGTAGGAGCGGAGCACCAATGAAGAATATTGCAAAAACGGTTTTTTTTTTCCTATTGGGAGCTACCGATGCGTACGCTGCGTAAACGGTTAAAGTTATATAGCATATATACCATATATGATGAAATTGTTCCCCTTTAAAACATTTAAAAAACATCCGCGATAGCATGTCTATCTTTTAAGATTGACTTACTATAACCTTTTTTATGGTAATCAAATTTGTTCTAAAATAATGCATTATTTGCGAAGGTGCTTTATAAACATTATTTTAATCGAAAAAGAAAATATAATAGGAAAAAGCAACTTGTCTCATGTTGCCCTGACGGGAGACGAACCCGCATCCTTAGGAATCCGGTCCAATGCACTAACCAATTATGCTACAGAGACCTATGAGAACACATCGAACTTTTCTAGTATATTTACCTTTCTACGGTGTTGGCCACCGTCTTGTTTCATCAATGACAGAATTAATATCCTCGCATTCGAAAGAAACATTTTTACATTATGTTTGACTACCGATAAAGATGAAAACAGCCATCTAATTATAACTTTTAAATTTTGCATTTCAATGCTATTTTTATGTGATAAATGACCTGCTGTGGACCGTACATACTCCACTCTCGTACTCTGTGGGACCGTCTAGGCCCAAAATCTTTCATGATATAAAGACAAGCTTTGCACTATTCACGGTACATTTGCAGTATGAAATAAGGTTTCGATTAACGTCCGCCCGATGGTTTGACCGGAATATAAATCTAATTCTACCGCCATTCTTCCTTTAACATTTTTCCTATATTACCTACAATTTTAGTTTATAGATTTTGACAGCCATATCTCTTTTGTAAAATAAAATGGGGTAGGTCAGACGCTATGAAGACATATACAAGGTGTTAAAAGACCCATAACGAAAACTGCGTATTCTCTCCATCGTTACTATAATTTTCTTGTATGGGGCCAAACCTGGGAACTCGATAGTTAAGGAGTTATTGAGGACCAAAATCAATTTATATTTAAAGATTATCGTTTCAAGTTACAAAACCGCAATGAAGATCAAACCAATCACTGAAACTGGATCCGGCCGCCTACTCATGCCCTCTAGACACACACAAAATAGCATCAGTTTTTTGGAAATAAAAGTCGTTTCCCAGTTATTATTTTTACATATTCTTATTTAATTTGATGTATGTACACTACGCATACATTACGGCTTCGATATGGGTCTTTTAACACCCTGTATGAGGATATTCTGTACCCCCAGTATGAGTTGATTTTAACTATTAACATTAATAAAAACTATCGGATGGACTGCTCATGTCAGTAAAGTCGTAGTAGCATAAAGATAGACCTAATCTTTATGCAAAATTTTATCCAAACTAAAAAAAAAACCTAAATATATATAGGATTTTTTTATACAAGGATATCTTTGACCCTCAGTCCACGCGGATGAAGTCGCGGATGGCCGCTAGTTAATTAATATCGAGGAAAATTCGGGAAATTTTTCGATAAAGCGTTTAGTATTCAGAGGCGTGCTTCTTCAGGGCATTTACTCAGCTGCAATTGGCTGCTTATCTTCAATTACTAACGTACCGTCCACACCCATAATAACTTTAGCGATGTGTGAGCTGAATTAACTAATTCATTTGCTTCGTGGGTATTTTCTTTCCATCAGCAAAGTAGTGAGAAGACGCACTGAATCGATTACACAAACATGGTCCCTAGTTTATTCATTTTTTTTTCATTTGTGATTTTTACGTTCAACTTAAATGAATATTCGAGGTTTAATATAAGAAATATCACGTTTATATACTTATTTAAAAACTCATAAGCATGCAAAGAAAATATTTTTCAAATCAAAATTTGTGGTTTACTTTGTAAATTTAATACAGTACTGCATGTGCAGGGTACAATAATACTGATTTACTAATAATATAATCTTATAATAGTAGAATGTTATTGTAGTTAAATGTTTTAGTTATTTACCGTGTTAATTACCATTCAAGTGCATTAGAGAAATGCCCTCAAACATTTCACCAACAAAACAGTGAGACAATTAGCCGCGTCCGGTAGCGTCCATAATTTGTTCAAATCCAAGCAGCATTTTTCTTTGTGTACTGTCACCGAGTAATTTACGAGGGGTCCGCCTGTTTTAATACCTTTTCATTAACAATTTTAAGGTTCACTTTATTGAAGTCGTAAATAACACGTACAACTGCACTGTCACAGAAGCAATTTGGATAAAAAACGCTATATCGCTCATTCTGCAGCGAACTTTACGGCCATTTTTAATTGTGACCCTTTAAATTTGGCAATCCAATTCATTATTGAAAAAGTTTTTTATTGCTTAGTCAAGCCACTTTTAAATCCTAGCTTGATAAGATTAGAAAAAAGAATAACGGGCAATTTCGATGAATACAAAATTGAATATTCAAATAAGATACTATTTTAGGAATGATTTAGGAATGTAAATCAACTAGCACCAATGTCTATGATTTAGTTCTTCATGCGAAAGATTTGTGACACACTTATCTTTGCCCGTGTGCAGTTCAAAATTCATTGCAATTCAACCACTGTTCCCAAGGATACGCGCATTCAAAAATACAAAAATCTCTTTGAAAATGAAATTGGTTTTAAGCTATTACAAGCACAAACGAATGTCAAAGAAGCTACTACCGTCATTTCTCTCCCGTATTATTATGTGTAGAGTCGTCAAACATTATTTTGTATAGCTTCAGCTTTGAAAAAGTAATTCTTAAGTTTAAACAACTACACGCCCTCGTGATAATTCGATCGTCAAACAATTACCGAAAAAATCGAGTGGTTTATCGAATTCTCTTAATACGTATTCGATTACGAGCGCGTGCGGACCGCAATCGCATCTTTAAATTATTTATTAACTCAGCGATGCCGCATTGGGGTTTATTCGATTGAGAGGGACATGGGGAAACTGCTGAAGGACACAAGAGACGGCCCCGTTAAGGTTAAGAGGACGGGTACGTTAAGGTTAAGCAACTTTTGCAATAGCCGGTCACGGGATGGGTGACCACAAATTTACTATCTCGAGCTCCAACGTGCTTCGGAAGACACGGTAAGTCGTTGGTCCCGGCTGCATTTGCAGTCGTTAAAACCCACCAATACGAAATGGGTCCACGTGGTGGGTCATGGTCCATTCTCCATATCGATCCAAAAGGAAGGCCAGGTCCCCGGCAGTAGGGATATAAAAATGGGTAATTACTATATAGCTAGATATATAGGTCACAAATAATTTGATCGTCGAATAATTACCAAAAAAATCGAGTGGTTTATCGAGTTCTCTTAATACGTATTCGATTACGAGCGCGTTCGGACCGCATCGCATCTTTAAATTAATAATTAACTCAGCAACGCCGCGTTGGGGTTTATTCGATTGAGAGGGAAATGGGAAAACTGCTGAAGGACGCAGGAGACGGTTCCGTATCTCTATAAGTTTTCTTTTTTATTGCAACTTAATTGAAAAAAGAAAAGAGCAGCAAAAGTAATGCCTGTTTGAAAGAGGACGAGATTTTATAAAGTATGTATAAGAAACTATTTAAAAGTATTTTTTAAGAAGAAGGATGAATGAATTGAATGAACGAATGAGTTTTCTTGTGGAAATATCTACGTGGGCCTTAGATCTTAATCTAAGGGCTATTTTATTACACACTAGCTATCGCCCGTGGTTTCACCGGCGTGGTTCCCGTTCCTTGGGAATATCGGGTTAAAATGTAGCATATGTTACTTATCCGTCCTTTGATCTAACTCTATGTCAAAAAATCAAGTCGATTGTTTACTAAGTTAGGGCGTGAAGACAGGACAAACAATACACTTTCGCATTTTTTTTATATTTAAGTTAGGATTAGGATAGGATTGCAGCTGTCAACGGCGTATTATTAGGAGTGTGAAATGTGTCTGTCAGCTGGCAACAAATCAGAAGTGACACTACACACTATTTTTGATAAATAAATAAATATCTGCCAACATCGCAAACTTTGATCTAAATCCAAAATAAGTATCCTATGCACTCCTGTTTCATTTAACACAACCAAGGAGGTTTACAGAAATACTTAAAACAATCCTTACACTCGGATAAGGAACTAACAGAAACGTTTTTAACGTACTTGCCCAATGCCTCAGTAAGATTTACTACAACTGCATCATCAATTGTGGGATTTCATACAAATTAATATGAAATCCAACAATTCTGATTTCTACATTATCTAAAAAAATATTCTGATGTCGCCTTCTTATATCTCTTTGTGAGACTAGCACGAAAAACTTTCGAAAAAGTAATCGTTTCGTCACGTCAACAAATGAATGTATTGAGCAGCGTTCCCAGTAGACGTAAACGGTAAAAAAAATCCATATAGGTAGATATTTTGACATGACGTTGCGAATATTTTTTTATTCATTTTGGAAATGTTTGCATGCTAGCCCCACCGTATAACAACTATCATTACAATCGGGGAACTTCTCGGTTGATCAGTACACTTTTTTTGAAGAAAACGTTTAATTCATAAATAATGGAAGTTTAATAATTATTTCATTTTATAAATAAATTATTTCTTTAACCTTAATACTTTCCGAAATATCGTTTCTCAAAAAATCTCTACTGATCAACCGGGAAGTTTCCCCGACTGTACCTAGAAATAGGCAAACTCAAACTCAAAAGAGAATTATTTTTATTCAAATAAACTAGTCAACTTGGCAGCTGCAATAATCCTTTCTACAGTTCCTCTCCAACTGTTGAATAAAATGCTGAATGATTGATTGAATGGTCTGAGCGTCCACTATAATTTGGAGAGGCGATCCCTAAAAATCCGTAATGAAATCAGAGCCACCCTACATGGGGCGAGAATGGTGGCCGTGGCCATTCCGATTGCAATCGACGAAGCACGAAATCGCCATCAATATAACCTAATGCGTGAATTTGAATGATGTTCTCGTGTAGCTTTTGTTTTTTTTTCGTTGTTAAAAAACAAAACACTTTTCTTTGTCGCCATCTTCAAATGTTTTTCAGCATTAAAACCATTGTTTACCTATCAAGTCCCAAGCGCTAGATTATATTCGTATATATCAATGTTAGTGTCAATATTATCTTAAACTTATTTGCCTTAGAACTCCTTTGCACACGCGAGAAACTCGTTGGAGTTTTGAAAACAAGTTTGATATTTCTACAACAAAAAATATAATGGTAATTTAGAATTAGAAATATTTACCTTATGTTTTATGTGCAAAATCTAAGTACATACAAACAAATACCGTTGTACAATTTATATCTATTGATGGTATGTTTATAACTGAGCGTATACAGAACAAATAAGTGAAATTAAAACTTTATTACCTACTTTATTCTGTGCACCTTCTGTAGTACCAACTTGAAATAATTATGTTCACTTGGATAGTATTTTGTTACCACATACTTTTTACGGCTCCCACCTAAAAAAAATACCACGTTAAATTTTAACATCATCTTTAATTTATTAATTTCTGATCAATATAAATACTATATTGGGCTTTAAAAAACTGTAAGTTACTGAACTTTGCTCAATTTTTTCATTGCTTCACACCAATTTCAAACAAAGAGAACGAACAAATTAAATACATTGACAATACACAAAAAAAAACAACTGACCATCGGCCAAATTAAACACAAACCCAAAGACCCTTGTCAATTCTACATTAATATCTACCCCACCGTTTGCATAAATCGATTAAAAGTACTATAAGTACAACATCACACTGTATTAAAACAAAGTTAGTTATCAAAAATATGACCTATGTCGCAGCCGTAAAGTCTATATCGAAGTTCCACAGGCATTGTACAGTACATGCTACCCCTTAGAGTTATAACTGGATCGTCCATATAAAACATTTTGACCTTGGGGATGGGCTGGTAGCCTAGCAACGCCATTGTACCCAGATCCCCTAGCCGGTCTAATCTGCAAATAAGCATACCTATAGGGCACCTACCGAGATGGATTGTGAAGTTAGAAATCTAGATTTGATTGCGGACGTTCAAAATGACAATATTTTATTTTCTTTACAGATTTTTTTTATGGTGAATAATGGCAGTGACAGAACAAGCTCTTTCAATAATCACAGCATTGAGTAATATAAAAAATAATAATAGGTATATCATACTACCACTAATGATTTTCAACTAAGAAAAAAATTGTGTCAGATAATATAATCAGTGACTTGTACGTAAGATGAATTTGTTTGCTCTGCTCATTTTGCTGGTGTTAGGCTGTTGTTTTAATCCTAGTAATTCTGGACAGTTGTAAGATCCACTGGCAACATACATATTTTGAAGATCTTTCAATCAATGTACATAGATCGGTACGGAAACGCCTCTTGTATTTCCATACTGACCAATAAATTAAGAATCTGATCGCTACCCTCTAACTAAATCTTTCTTCAATATCTGTTTCTTTCAGAAAATTTCCGGTCCTTATTTTGACCCTATAGACGTGTAATACTTACAATCTTGATCTGAATTTGGTATGATTTTTTCACGTTTTATGATGTCATATCCATAATGAGCGGCGTAGGTGATCCTCAATCCAGCCAGCCCCTTGGCAACAGGATTGCGTCACCCACAACCCCTGACTGCGCACAATCTGATGAAAACATCTGGATATGTATACGCAGTACTCTGTTGTGGAGATCTGCATTATACGGTAGTCAAAATAGAATTGACAGAATCGATTTAACGGTTTCAGTTTTTTTAACGAAATAAGTAGTTAGTTATTTTGGGTGAAAATATGGAGAGTAATGAGTTAGTGAAAATAGAGTTTGTTTTAGGGCCGATTTTTCAATGTTACAATGAAAAATAAATTATATCGATGTCGATATAATATGATATCTTATTATAAGGACAACTGAATAATGAGTTGTCTCTTTTATCTCTTTTATTTTCTGATGTTCGTTTTATTTTAGTTCGTAAGTAATTAAACTGACTGATAACTTCCGATCCGAGGATTTAAAAACAGCCCTTAAATGTTTAGCTATTTTCTGTCTAGTCCTAGATATTTCGGCGATAGTTACATGGGCCATGGTCAGAGAGTACCTAGGGAAAAAAATCCCTTTTTCGTAATAAAGTTTAAAATAATACATACCCTTTGCTATATATTTCTTAAAAAATACAGTACCTATAGGTATAACGAGATAACTGTAAAAGATGACCAAATGCAATGTTCAGTCTTCAATACTTAATGACGATGTTTTTGAATTTTGAATTTAACAAGAAAATATACTAGAAAAAAGCAACTTGTCTCATGTCGCCCTGACGGGAGACAAGTTGCTTTTTGAGAGAAGTTGCTTTTTTCTAGTATATTTTCTTGTTAAATATTTATTATCACACAAAAATAGCATTGTAAAATGCAAAATTAAAAAGTTATTAGACGACGTTTGAGTTTAAATGAATTAAATGCAACGATATGAGTATTAGTAAAACATCAACTATTATTCTTATTAATACCTATAAGGTTTTGTCAATAAAACCCGCTTAAATAACGAAATTCAGTACTCTTTAATCCCTGAAAACGGTTAGAAATCACGCACACGTCAATCGTAAAGTAGCTTGATCAAATATTGGATACAAAACAAATAAATCCACAGAAAATATAGGTACACAATTTATCCTACTATGTTTTCTTTGGTTTATTTGTATTTTTGAATGAAATTATGCGTCAGATAGACCATGACCTGGAATAGGACACTGGATAAATTTTATACCGATATTCACACAGTTTCCGAAACCACACAAGTTAAACCGCAACTGGCCATTTTTATATATTTTTGTTGTTTATTAGTTAAAGAAAACCACTATTATACTAGCGGTGGTGAATCGCAATTTTGCAAAAGACAATAAAAATCAGTTCGACCCTAACTAACTAAATGCCTAACAACTTTTATGAAGCAATGCAATAATCAAAAACAAAGATAAGAACTAACTAGCTTCCGCCAGTGACGTCGTCCCTGTGGACATGAAAGTATGAAAGTCTTTAGGGAACATTTCACCGGTATAAAAACCATTCTATCTTATTCCAAGCTGTAAATTTTCTATGTGCCTAATTCCATCCAAATTCGTTCACCCGTTTTTGTGTGATAAAGTAACAAAACAAACATCCCATCATTTACATATTTATAAAATTGGTAAGATAATGTGATTCTAAAATTTGGTGTACTATCTAAAAAAATATAACCATATTTTTTGATTTTAACTAATTACTGACAAAAAAAATTAACTGCTTAACATCCGCTTACTGTTTAACATAGCCAATTCTCGACCCTTCGGAATCTGTTGACCTCCAGGAACACACCTAAAGATCAGGAGTGACACAGTGAACCACCGTATGTCGGCACAGTTACCTCAAACACGTTCTGCCCTAGCATTTTTGTCCTTACAACACACTCTCCCTGTGACACACTTGATGTTTCCCCTCCATAATTACTTCCCCTCACCCTCACCCCAACCATAATACCTAGGTCCTATCTAAACCTAGGCATAACGGGTACGCATAGCAAGGGATTTGAAAGGGGGACTGCTAAAAGGGTTTCTCGTCGCAGCTATGGGATCTCCGCCAAACGGCTTTGCATTTTATATAGCTACAAAATGATGACTAAACCCACGTTAAAGAAACGCTTAATTTTTAAATCTTGTACGCTTTTCCTATCCTGTCCGTACCCATAATGAATCGAATTTGTCAAAGTGTTTTCAGAGGTCGTTAAAAAGATACCTACCAGCGAGAGAGCACTTTTGCAACGAATTTAATGAATAATCCAGTCAACCAAATAAATTAGGAGTCACCTAAAAAGTGTGTCTATTAAAAAGAAATGTAACAACCGGCCTCAAATTAACTTCTGCGAAAGTTTACCCTCAAAATAATTAAGGATTCACCACAATTATCACCGCAAAATCAAACTTCCCTTTGATCGTTATTTAGGAATATATCGCCTTCAATATCGGTCTTACCTCTAAAGACTTACAGCGCAATTTCGATCACAATTTCGTGATTAGACGATTTTGTGAAGAGAAAATTTTAATAACCAAGAGGGCGTACCGAAAAGTTCTATACTTTTGCCGTTTTGTGGGTCCAGCAAAGGGGCTCAAGTGATAATTATAATTATTTACCAATTGTGAGTGAAAGTTGGTAGAATAAGTCTCTGTAACGAGTTGTTTAAAGTATCATTCTGATGAATAATGTCCCGTTTTCAATGGAGCTTTCGAGTCACCGCTCCCGGGAGTTGATATAATCAAAAAGCGAAATCTTATTTTTTTTTCAGTCTCGTCGCGAAGTTAAATTATTTCACATCGGAGAATTCTTTAGGGCTTTACAATTTGAATGTATCTTGTACTAGGTGACGTCGCAAAAAGCGATTTAATAAGACTGTATCTTGTTCTGCCACTCATTTCCTTTTCGCTGCAATTTCCAGTGGTTTAATGTGATTTGCGTCACTTCCTATTTATTTCCTCGCCAAATTTCAATTTTCGTGTCCAAATTCATAATATTGATAGGTAACGTACCAATTATATATTTGCAAATCTCATAATTGGCGTCTTATTACTTTGTACGAAATTATGATGTTTCTTCTAATCTATCTAGGAGTCACTAATTGCGTGACGTGAAGACATATTTGTGGTTATTTCGGCTGTTTCACTTTGTAATATCGTTTTAATTAGTCATAACATGTAATACATTCATCGTAACCGGATCTTGATCTCATAGACAAATACTTCACATTTTGGAGAAGCTCCCCATAAGCGAAAAGTGTTCCTGACAACATCATTATCCGCGACAACACTATGACTACAAACTACTACATTAAAGAAAAGACCATCCATCATCCGCCAATCTCCATACAGTCATCACGCATGACTTTATAGCGAGAACCATGAAATGATCCCGTCATACTCCCATACTATATCGAGAAACCATCAATCAGGTTTGCCTGTCAAATCTTATCTTGCCAGCCAACGGAGCGAGTAATAGCTATTTACCTGTCGACCCGTGTTCGACAGATAATCTTCTGATTCTCTTTCAGATATGAAAGAAAGATTAGCGACCCTCGTTTGTCGAATCAAAAATTGCGCAACAAAAAAGTCGAGTATTTTCGAAGTTTTTGATACCTTCGTTATTATTGGATCAGCGGTCGTGAGCAGGGTCCAATAAAAAGAATTATGGATTAATAAAACCAAAATTAATGAGAGACGTTTAATTGTTCTGTAGGCCTAGCACCAATAAATTTCGAGTAAGTATCGAGGAAGTAAAGTGAAAAAAAAATGACATATTGAGCAGAGTTCCTACCAGACGTAAATGGAACTACTTACATTTTCCTATACATTTTTTTGACATTACGTGCTCGATACTATTTCGATAGTTTTTCGTGCCTGCCCTACTGATCTTTAAGAATAGAATTCTGTCCATAGTTTACCTAATCTTATTTATGTCAATAGGCAGGCTAGTGCTTGAATTTTCCTTAGAGTCATAAGACATCTTGCAAGGCAGCCTTCTACGTCAGCATTTTTTTCTGCTGATGTTTCGCCTCACCATTGCAGTGTCATGGCTGTTGATTGTTGTTGTTATCATAATGAACCTTTTTTTTCTTTAGCTACTGAGGTGCGGTCAGAGCTTTGTTTTTTGTTTTAATTAAGATTGTTTATTACTTTAGTTGTTAACCAAAATTTTAGTTAATTTAGAACGCTTTCCTGTTCAAATTACCTACATTCAAGTCAAAATAAAGCGGTCCATATTTCGGCAAAACCACCCTTATTAATCCTAAAACCGACCAATTTAACACATGGTTCCTGCATTAAATATTCCGGCGACGCATCGCTATCCCGCTGATTAACACTAGCTCTGAAATACAGCGGTGCAAACTTATCAAGGAGGTCCACACAAATAAGCGGAACTCTAATGGTCCCCAAAGGGCCAGGGCCTTTAATGTCGACTCGTAAATTGAACGAAAATAATTAAAATCGCGCGTCCACCGTTCGCAGACCAAAACACGACCATTAAGAGTGAATGCGGAGCGCGCAAAAGGGTTTTCCATTCGATAAATAAAACAGAAACCCATTTTGGGAGTGGTGGACATAAGTGGAGCTCGAAGAGTGTGTGAAATATTAGTTTCGCATTTAAGGGTCTCGATTACATCGTCTTTACGGTAAACTTGTGAAATTGTTTTATGAGCGGGAAATAGGACTAATTATTAGTATTTTTTAACATAAAACTGCTTAAAAACTAATAATGATTAGAAATACTCTAACCTCGTTAATACATAGCTGCATCCATCTTTCACAAGAATCTTCCATGTGAAAATTAACCCTAGAAAGCTAGCGTTCGTCAAAATGACGAGCATCCGATATGTGTATTGCTTTATTTCTCTTTTATTGTGTTATGTTCACACCAGCGGTTTCAAAAAAAAAATGGGTAAAAAAATTTTGATTCACCATAAATTAAATAATATTAATTTTCTATACAACAGTCTTTAGTTCATATTCCGTATTTTCTATAAATTTAATAAAAATTAAGAAAATATTTGTAAATAGGTATAAAAAACTTTTAAAACTCAAAATCGTCAAAAGGCGAATGGTTAGCTTGTCAGAGTAATTCAGCAACATTAGGTATCTAGTTATAGTTATACCGCGTGGGGCCTATAATCGGGGAAAATATTGAAAATAGAGACTCTCTAGAGTATTAGTATTTGTTCTGAGAAGATTTCAGTTAAACAAAACCCATGCATTACTCACAATAAGAATTTAAAGTTACGATTCATAATTAGTGTAGTATTGCAAAACGATATTATCGCTAACGTTGCGAACTAATCGTGGTACAGGGGACAACAAAAACTTACCGCAAAACATCACGATATCACTATCCATTAGAAAATTTACCTTTGTCTCATTGAATAGCAACAGCCCCTGCTACTTCAGCTTAAAATCTCTGTTTCAAATTAATTAAAATTAGTTTATTATTAAATATCACAGTGACAGTTATCTGTTTATAATTTTATGCATCATGCATGACATGTCATGTCAATCAATACCAAGTATACTCTTTGTACCAAGTAGATTCAGCCATGGAATTATTAAGTACTAGTACGTAGTACCTGCTAATTCCATGGATTCTACGCTGTTTACATTATGATCTTTTTATAAAGAAGATCATAGTGTTAAAAGAGTGTAAATTCAATAGAATAATTTTGATTAGTAAAGTCAGAATATTGTCATTTGAATTTCTTTGGTTTCAGTTTAAATTGATTTCAATTTAAGTAATCGAATTGGATTCATTTACACAATTTATGTGAAAATGGCTTTGAGTGCGAAAAACACTCCAGAAAGAAAACAATACCTTCGTGGATTCATGAATTACGATAGTAAGTCAGACAGTACTATTTTTTTATCAGCCGACACATAAATTGTCAAAAAGACGTTCCGAGTAGCTCCGAAAAGTTGAGCGGTACTGTTGTTTTCATTATATTGAATTCACGATTAAGTTTGTTAGAATAAATCAAAAAGTAAAGATTAGGTTTTAATTAGTTAGGAC